>CM059566.1:65069929-66269929 GCA_030386875.1 Morinoia aosen
TTTTTGTTCTCCGAGTATTGAATGCGCCCGAATACCACACTTGATTTTCCAAAATAGGTATTCGTCCCTGAAGAGGGTTGAAATCATTTCATACGAAATCTTGAACTAAACTAAAAATTTCCTTTTTTGCGTTAGATGAAAAGTCCGAATGAAGCTCAGCATCTTTATCTCATCTGTGTAGCTGAACCTCCCTTCGACACGGAGTCGTGAAAGACGATCTGGTATACAGGTTTGTACGTAGCCTCGTGGTTTTAAGTTTCGAGCGGCAATATCGCAGTGCTGGTCCAAGAGCATTAGAGGGGTGTGTTAGTTTCGTTACAAAAGGCGTCATAGAAGCGAGTAAACCCAGTGACCACACATGCACTTGGTGAGCGGAAGAAGCATGGCGGTTGGTCACGCTCGAGAACTCAGTCGCAACATTTCGGTATACGTGCCGCAGTTGTGAGGCAAGTCACATTGAGGTTTATTGTTGCCTTTCACATCTGATAAAACAAGTTAAAATTTGTGCTAAAAGTTTCTAATGCAGTACTGAGGAATTAGTTATGTGACGCAGTATTAATTTTTACGGTACATTCAGTTCTTCTAGCTGGGCAAAATTCCTGCAACTCTGGACAGGCCAAATCCCAAGTCCCAGGTTACATGAGCTGTCGGCTCCACTGAGTAATTGGTGACTGGATAGCACCTGAGTTAGTTCAGTGTTGGATCAATAATGGTTCAACAATCGTTTGATGTAGGCTCAGTGCTAATTCAAAGTTGACTCGGCGTTTGTTCAGAGCTGGTTTCGTGCTGGTTTAGTGTCGGTTTAAAGCTGATTCAAAGTTGGCTGAGTATTTTTGAGCTCAGTGGTGGTAGAGCGTTGGCGCAGAACTGACTCATACTCAGAAGTTACGGTAATCTATATGCATGCAATAGGTTCTGCTGACAATCATTCTGAAGGGAATAGATGTTATATATGCTGCATAAACAAGGAAACAGTATATCTTTCTAACCTATTCTAGTATTTAGTTTTCATCAGTGGTTACTTTAATGTGAAGTTTACGTTGATGCTAAGCATTAAACGAAGTAACTATGCCCGAATAAAATGTAAAATAATAAGGATGGGCATAAGGAAGGATTGAGAATGCTGAGTTTTACGAATTCAAGAGACCAGGATTTTAGTCCATACGAAGCTTTGAATCCCAAGGAAGCTCTGCATTCAGTGGGCAACACTGCAAGATGGCTGAGGGCCGCTCACCTGGAACTCGTCCATCGTCGACACGTTGACGAAGACGATCTCAGACTCGTAGCTGTTGAGCACGATGGACACCGTCGCCTCGCGGTCGTCTCCCTCTCCTGAGCACACCATATATTTTAACTGCAGCTCTCCACATCCTCAGTACTTTAGTACACTTCTCCTGTCAGCTGTTAATTGTGCAATAGTTAATTATGGAAGCAGGACGCTTCATTCAATTGAGACGGTATTCAATTAACCCTATAAAAAAGACAATCGTCATATTTTTAGGATAAAGAGTTGGCGCTAACACCTCACTAAGCATTAACAGAACTTGCGATGCAAAAAGCATTCAGTTGTCATCCTTTATTTTCGGCTCATTGTGCGTAAGTTGCACTTATAACGTACTTAAATGCATTTTGTAAAAAAAACACAAATTGTACTTACGGTATTGAAAATCGTACTTAAAAGATGGAGGGTTAAGTTTGAAACATTTTAAAATCCATCTACTTTGACGTGAGTTATACCCTTGACAACTCGGCTTCTGCTAAAAGCTGAGTGGCTTTGTAGGCTGCGGCCGGAACTTTCCGATGGCAATAATCTGTGAATGTAGAGTTGGAAAACATTTAAAACTAAAAATCAAAATTAGGTTGGAGCACTCTTGCCAGTTTTAAGACAAAAATGATAGCAAAGATAGCTGATTTAAAAATCATTTTAATGCGTGAACGTCTCAGCTTAACTGTAAAAGCGAATTGAAATACAGAAAATATGACATGGCTAAAAGACAAAAAGAATACAACTTGATATAGTGAAAAAAAAGAATGGAGAGATTATACTGCAATTAATTTTTGGGTAAATCTCAAGGAAAGAACAGTAATCGATTTTGTGAATTTCGATTCTTAAGTAGCCGTGAGACTAGCGAACTTGCCTCTGTCCAGGCAGACCCTGGTTCGAGTCCCGGCGCTGGTGGCGACTTTCTCTGTTGGGTATAGGGGAAAAATTCCAAGCACAATACCCCACTCTACCCAGGTGTCTGAAATGGGTACCGGTCTTGACCGGGGGAAAGCGTAATGGCGTCCTGACGTTAGTTATAAGGCATTTGAAAATCCAATGTACAAGGTGATATGTATCAGGCTTGAAATTGGAAATAAAGCATCCGTAGATGCCTTCATTATTATTATTTATTATTATTCATTATTCTTAAACATAGTTAATTAGACCGAAATGAACAAGTTTTTTTGTGCACTTTCCGTCTGAAATGAGTATTTTATTAGTTATAGCGGTAAATAATTTACCGCAACTCCAGTGTTTGACTGGAGTTAAGGGTTAAGGGATCAGTGGTTAAGGGATCAGCCTTGTATGTTGGAGACGAGGGTTCGTATCCCGGCGCTGGCGCGGAGATTTTCCCCGTTGGGTATAAGGGAAAGCTCAAGCACAATATCCCACTCAACCCAGGTGTCGGAAATGGGTACCGGCTTTACGGGGGAACCGTCATGGTGTCCTAAATATAGGGTTAGTTATAAGACATTTGAAAAACCAATGCTTAAGATCATATGTATCAGGCTTGATTGGAAATAAAGCATCCCAAAAAAGCCGATGTTTGATGTTTGTTTGAAGCGGAAAGAAATTTGCGATCGCGTGGCATGGCAACATTGCAATGGAATCTCGCTTCCAGCGCGCTCGTCATCAAAGACGAAACCAAACCTACCGCTATACCTCGGTAAATACTCATTTGACGACAAAAGTGTATGGAAGAAAAGTTGTTTATTTCGATGTTATTACTATGATTCAAGCAACAAAAATTCGAAAATCGATGAGTAGCTGTTTATTCGAGCGCATTCGTCATCAAAGACCGCTATAACTCGTAATATAATCATTTCAGACGGAAAGAGCATAAAAGAAAACTTGTTTATTTTGATTGAATTAATTATGTTTAGGCACCAAAAAGTGTGAAATCGATTACTGTTCTTGCCTTCAGAAATACTAATTTTTGAAGATCAGACCATTTCTAACTGGAATGATGACAACATTGAATTTAGAGCTGGTTTCAATTCTTTAATGCAAAGAGATTCTAGTATATGTAGGTCGTTTTTATTTGCACAGACACTTAAAATTGAAAAATCCGATTTGCTTACTATTACTCTACACTACCCTGCGTGATCCCTAATGGCTGAAAAAGATCGCTTAGCTAAAACTCTACCCGTTCTGGAGCTCCTACCAACGTGCTCGAAAAATCTTGTTCTAAAACTACGCTGGGTGCAACCCACATAGCTAGACCCGCACAGCGGGTAACAATACTTGTAGATTATGCGAGAGCACAGTTCAATAGGTAGACAGCCTTTAAATCTAAAAAACGATCCTATAGTACGTTTGTTTGTCAATATTGGAATAAAATACTTACTTGTTACTTGTTACTTGTTAACGATGCGGCGCATCTCCTTCTATGGGAATTAGCGCCCCCACTCCGCCACTGGTTCCATTAGATTCTCTTCAGTAGTCCAGCTTCCCGGAGGAATGAAATAATCAAGCTTGGAGCAAGGGGGGGATAGAGAAGTGACGAAAGACTGAAAGGAAGAGCATTGATCCGGCAGGTTGTACGCAGCTGGTGGCGAAAGGGTTCATACGTGGGACACTCAATGAACACGTGCTTCAGCGTGATGTGAGAGTGACAGTTTGGACAGGATGTAGGGGCTGATTTGGTGATGTAGTGGCCATGGGTTAGAAGGCATGTTTGTAGTCGCAGACGAGTGATTACCTTCTGGTCAGCACGGGTGAGGTTTTGTGGGATGAATGGCCCCAGCGTTGGTCGGAAGTGAGTGATGGATTGAGGAAGTGATGACCAGTTGCTTTGCCATGCTTGGTCATAGTGGAGAATGAATTTTCTTTTTAGCTCATAGTTGCTAGGAAAAAGGTGTGGCATATAGTTCAAACCCACCGATTCTCTCGCCAATTCATCAGCAGCTTCGTTCCCCAGGATGCCAACATGACTTGGTACCCATTCAATTATTATTTTATTTGCTTCTAGTTAGAAGATTACTTCCATAATCCAGATTACCAAGTAGTGGTCTGGTTTTCTTTTGGAGTTTAGGGCATAAATGCAGCTAAGCGAGTCAGTGAAAATGACAAAAGAGCCTGGGAGAGTCGAGAGGAATTTGCAAGCAACGAAGATAGCATACAATTCAGGTGTAAATATAGAGGAGTGGGGAGGAAGTTTTGCCTTGATTTTGAATATGAGCGAGAAAACCCCGCACCCGGTGTTTCCATTGCTTGAAGAGCCGTCTGTGAATACAAAGATTCTGTGAGGGTACAGAGTCAGGGTAAGATCTTTAAAAACCTGTGCCCAGTTGGTATTATCCATGGAAAGTTTGGGATAGCAAGATAGAGAAGAGCAAGCAAATGAAGCAGAGGGCAGGTACCGGGCAGTCATGGGTATAGTAGGAACGTCGGATATTTTGATATTCAAGCTTTGGAGTTCCCTACCTGCACGCCCTGCGAAGGGAAGAGGAAGAGGCAGAATGTCATATAGAGCGTAGGGAAAGTGGCTAAGTAGCAGCTGCCGCACAGGATGGCGAGGGATGGTGAGTACACGCTAGCAGTATGAAGTAAGTAAGAGATTGCGGCGAATTGATAGAGGGATGAGGTTAGCCTCCGCTTCAAGTTTTGAAGTTAGGGTGCAGCGAAGAGCTCCAAGCATTATGCGTGCGGCTGCGAATTGAATGCGATCTAGTTTTATCAGGTTGGAAGGAGAAGCAGTAGAAAATAGGAAAGAGGCATAGTCAAGTTTAGGGCGAGTAAGGGAAGTATAGAGGAGTCGGAGAGAGGAGTAGTCAGCTCCCCACCCGCGTGCAGCAATCACAGTCATCAGACGTAGGTCAGCCTGGCATCGAGATACTAGATTTTTTATGTGATGGTGCCGAGTGAGTTGTTTGTCAAAAGTGAGGCCCAGGAATTTAACAGTGTTGACAAAGTTGATGGGGGTGTTCTGAAGAGTTAGGGGATGGACAGTTTTGGGTCTGTGCCTGGTAAAGATGACAGCTGATGTTTTGCTTGTTGATATTTGGAGTCCCCACCTGTGGCACCATTTTTCAATTTGGTTTAGAGCATCTTGCATCACATTGGTGGCTTGTGGAAGACTATGATGTTTTATCCATATGGCTACATCATCTGCCTATAATGAGTGGGATGTGCTTGCTGGTAGTGCATCTAGAAGATCATTTATATAAATTGTGAAAAGGGTGGGACTGATAACAGACCCTTGGGGGACTCCAGAGTAAATGGGAAATGACCTTGAGGTGGTGTTGTTGATTCTAACTCTGATGGATCTTAGGTGCAAGAAGTTTTGAATAAATGAGGCAATATTACCTTTGATTCCTATTTTTTTAAGTTTAAGAAGGATGCCTTGATGCCAGACGGTATCAAAGGCCCTAGTTATGTCAAGAAAGACGGCTATACAGTATCCATTTTCGAGAAAGGTTTCTCGGATGGAGTTCTCCAGTCTGCAAAGTGCGTCCTGTGTGCTGTGTCCAAATCTGAAGCCGCTTTGCCTTGGGTTGAAGAAGCTGCTACGCTCTAGAGCAGTCTGTAGTCTGTAATTGATCATTTTTTCTAAGATTTTGCATAAGCAGTTAGTGAGGGCAATGGGGCGGTATGAGTTGATGTCAGTTGAGGGCTTAGTGGGTTTCAGAATTGGAATGATAATGGTTTCTTTCCACTGGTGAGGGAATCCATGGGAGTAAATGTGTTGTAAAAGTGCAAGAGAGCCTGTAGCTGATGCTATGTGAAATGTTGGGGGAATGAGAATGGTATGGAGTCAGCTCCAGGAGAGCGAGATGTGGAGTGCTGCAGAGCTTTACTAAGTTCTTGAATGCTGAAAGGTTTGTTGTACCATGGAGAGTCTTGTTGGATAAATTGGAGTGGGTTTCTTTTAACTGTTTCTTTGACTTTCAAAAATGCTTGATCATTTGATTTACCATTACTCACTTTAGAGAAGTGGAGTGCAAGTTCATTAGCTACATTCAATTGGTCAGTGATAATAGTGTCATTGTGTTTAATTACAATTGATTTATTGGTTTGCCGAGAGGATATGGCTCTAACTTTTTTCCAGACTGTGGAATTGCTGGTTTGGGCAGTCATGTTGCTTAGGAAAGCCAGCCAGCTGGATTTATGGGCTTCATGCACTGTTCGCTTGATGTATGCCTGCGCTTTTTTGAATTTGATCCAGAGCTATAGGTTGCCTCGATGGTTCTTGTAGTGTGAAAACGCCCTATTTTTGGCCCGGTGTGCTGTGGAGCATTCTTTGTTCCACCAGCAGGCAGATTTTGGGTTGGGTTTTGCTTTGGAAATTGGGATGCTTGCATGAGCTGCCTCTGAGATGGCCAGTGTCACAGCACCACAAGCCTGAGTAGGTGATAAAAATTTATCAGGGAGTTTCAAACTTGATTGGAAGGCTGACCAATCTGCCGACTGCAGGTGCCACCGCGGAAGGGGTATGCTGGTTTGGGGTAGGGAGGTTGAAATAATTAGAGGAAAGTGATCGCTGGTACATGGACTAAAGTGAGGTTGCCAGGAAAAGAGAGGAGCTATATCAGGAGAAGTTATTTTCAAGTCAATGTGACTGAAGGTACCGCTTGGAGATAGAAAAGTAGGTTCAGAGTTGTTTAGTAGAAAAAGATCATTACTCATGATCCAACCCTGAATAAGGTTTCCCCTGGCATCCTCCCCAGGGGAACCCCAGCTGGGGTGGTGCGAGTTTGAGTCCAAACAGATGATAAAAGGAGAGGAGAGCTGAGCAAGGAGTAAAGGAAGTTCAGAAATTAGGACAGAGTTAGGAAGTTTGGGTGGGATGTACAAGGAACATATTGAAATAGTTAGCTGCGAGAGGAAAATTTTGCTTGCACAGGCTTCAAGGGAAGACTTGATGGGAATGATAGTATGAGGGAATGAATTATGCACAGCCACTGCCACTCCACCACCACCACCGCAGACCCTTTCATAACTTGCCATTGGTTTGGAAATTTTTTTCAAATTGATCGAATTAGAATTGGCCATAGTTTCCTGCAAACAGAGTACACTAGGATTGCATTCAGATATTAATTTTTGCAAGAAAGGTTTGCGAGAAAAGAAAGATCTAACATTCCACTGTATTATTGTGAAGTTTAACATGAACTTGATATGGAAGTGAGACCTAAGTTAGTTAGTGAGTCAATTACTATAGCATCTGCTTGAAGAATTTGACCAAGTTGAGTCAGACATTGAATTTTATCTGTTAAGCTGGAGGTCATGAAGAGTTTGATAATGACAGGCAAGACTTTAACAATCAAGTTGGCCATTTCAGTTGAGAAAGTTGAAGTAGATGAGCTAGTGTTGGATGATTGAGATTGATGAACAGGATGACGCATAGTATTGCCAGAGTGAGATTGTCGAAGGTATGGACTGTTAGGGTTTACCTGAGATTGTGAAGGAACAGAAGTTTGAGTGAGAAGTGAGCACGGGGGAGAGTTTTGACGCTGTCCTGGAGTTATCCATTGACTGGCAGGACTGTTAGAAGAGATTGGGCGTGACGGAGTGGGGGACGCTTCGTCTTCATTCATCAGTTGAGTCAATGTTGGAAAAGCTTCAGGAGAGGAGACATCCAAGATTTCATTATTGGCGATTCCATTGGTAGGACGAGGTTGGATGATTTGCTGCCTTGTAGTTGGATTAGGGTTAGGTGCATTTTGGTTGGCAGTAAGTTCAGCTCTGGCTCTCCCCCTTGCAGCAGCAAATGAGAGTCCCTTGTCTGTAGTAAGTTGACAGGCATGCCGCTCAGCTTTGTAAGCAATACAGTCGCGAGAAGTTACTGAGTGTGGGCCTTTGCAGTTAGGGCAGGTAGGAGGAGACTCCGCTGAGGGGCAAGCATCAAATAGATGGCCTTCTTTGCTGCAGTGACCACAGATTGGAGTTACTCTACTGCATCTGCTGCGCGAGTGGCCATATTTGCAGCATTTACCGCAACGCAGGGGGCTGGGATAATATTGATCTATCTTATAATAAACATATCCAATTCGAATTTTGGCTGGAAGGGTTGAGGACAAAAAGGTGAAGACATATAGGGGAACATGGGCTTTTAGGGGATCAACAAGCAGCTTTCTTATTCCTACAACTTTGCTGGGTTTCAAGATGTCAAGTAGAAACTCCAGCGACTCTTCTTTTAATTCTGGAGCAAAGATGGTGCCATAGGAGAATTGGGTGCTCCAGGCAACAGAGGCACTTATGGGGATGCTCTGGTTCTTTATTACCAGAGTCTTTGCTGCAGAAAGAAGTTTTTTGACTTGGTTGAAGTTTTTAGTGGTGACAAGAAGTGATCCTGACTTATGATGCTCAATGGTTTCTATGGGATCACACAGCGATTCCATTGCCTGTCCGATCCAGAAAGGGTTTTTCTTTGCAGGGTTTATAGTTGGGTTAGTGCATGTCAACACAACTGGACGAGTAGAATCCGGTATGTTTTTTAGGTTTTCGTCAGAATTTAGGTCAATCCGAGCGCTGCTTTGGGCCGCGGTTGAAGGGTTGTTCTGTTTAATAGCAGAGCTGGAGGCTTCAGCGTCAAGAAGGCTGTCCGATTTTTCTGGATAGGATGGGGTAGGAGGAATGTTATCCGCAATAAGGCTGGTGCATGAGTCAGAGAGAACGCCACTGCAGTCAGACTCGCAGTCAGAGATAGGCCGGTTTGGGTCTCTGATAGTTTTCTTTGAGCTTGTTGCAGAAATGTCTGGAGAGTCACTTTTGCGCTTTAGGTTAGTTGGTTTGGATGGAGGTTTTTTGTTTTCCAAAAATTTATCCGGTGGCTGTTTGGGAGGCAAGTTTGCCGCACTTTCACGCCTACTAGGCATTTCAATCAAAGCACCGAGTAGCTAACTTCGAAATTAGGGAGTTAGGCCACAACACAACCTCACAGCACTGTGTTCCGAAGAGAACTGGGAATAAAATCTAAGCAATTGTAAAATTTCTCTACCAGCTTTGAAACTTCACTGGCTAGCTTCTCGGACTGAGCACCATAAAAAGCAAGTTACTATAAAATTTATTTTTCTTTACAGTTGTCTCAGCATATATTTTTTGTCTAAAAATAGTTTTATAATTTTAGAGATTAGATTATTCGGAAAACCATTGTTACTGAAAATGGTTTGTAGAAAATTAAATTCATCATGCATATTGTGGTACGATAAGGGTAACGGCCTAGTTTTGTTAGATCGAAAGAATTACGTCGAAAGCCTTGTCAATATAATTTCAGACCGCACTAAATTCGTGGAAATCGAAGAGCCAGTGCACAGTCTTATTCAGGGAATTGAAGACAGAGTCAATAATTTTTTACGTGAACTTAAGCAATCTGAACTAATTTCCGAAGTTCTTTACAAAGAGCTGTGTGCCTCGGACTCAGCACCTGGTGTACTTTACGGTCTTCCTAAAATTCATAAAGTAGATTTTTCATCAAGGTTTCAAATGTGTCCAATATTTGCTGCATATAATTCTCCTACCTTTAAACTAGCTAAGTATCTTGTTTCTGTTTTGAATCCATACACCTCTAACCAGTTCACTGTTCAGAAGTTTCAACAATTATCCGCTGAAATCGGTAGCTTGAAAATAGATACCCCTTGTTTTATGGTCTCGTACGACGTCGAAAACCTTTTTACTAATGTGCCTCTACATGAGACAGTACAAAGACTGTACAGTATCAGTCTAGTCAAGTAGTGTTAGGTTTGACTCTGAATTATTTTAAGACCTTGCTCGAAATGGCTGTGCTGAATTCAGTGTTCATGTTTCAAGGTAGGTTTTATCGGCAGACAGAAGGTTTAGGAATGGGTCTCCCATCAGGACCGACTTTTGCAAAAACCTTTATGTGTCATCATGAAGTGAACTGGTTGTCTGAGTGTCCGCTAGCTTTAAGCCAATTTTTTACAGGAGGTATGTTGACGACACTTTTTTGTATTCCGTGAGGAGTGTCATGCAAGGAAATTCTTGGACTACATCAATTCCAAACACTCCAATTTGAAATTTACGATGGAATGTGAGACTTATCATAAGCTTGCTTATCTGGACTGTTCCGTTGAAAAACAAAATCAAAGGCTCATAACTTCTGTTTATAGAAAAACTACCTTTACTGGTTTGGGCACTAGCTTTTTTATTTTTTTTTTCATTTAGTTTTAAACTCAACAGCTTCAAAACCTTGTTGCATCGCGCATTTCATATAAGTTCAACGTACCGCAATATGCATGATGAATTTAATTTTCTACAAACCATTTTCAGTAACAATGGTTTTCCGAGTAATCTAATCTCTAAAATTATAACGCTATTTTTAAACAAAAAATATATGCCGACCTACTCTGAGACAATTGTGGAGAAAAACATATTCTATGGTAACTTGCTTTTTTATGCTGCACAGTCCGAGAAGCTAGCCAGTGAAGTTGCAAAGCTGGTGAAGAAATTTTACAATTGCTTGGATTTTATTCCAATATTGAGAAACAAGCGTACTATAGCATCGTTTTTTTAGATTTAAAGACCGTCTACCTACTGAACTGTGCTCTCGCGTAATCTACAAGTATTGTTGCCCGTTGTGCGGCTCTAGCTACGTGGGTTGCACCCAGCGTAGTTTTAGAACTAGATTTTTCGAGCACGTTGGTAGGAGCTCCAGAATGGATAGAGTTTTAGCTAAGGCATCTTTTTCAGCCATTAGGGATCACGCAGAGCAGTGTAGTGTAATAGTAAGCAAATCGGATTTTTCAATTTTAAGTTTCTGTGCAAAAAAAAACGATCTACGTATACTAGAATCTTTTCACATTAAAGAATTGAAACCAGCTCTAAATTCAATGTTGTCATCATTCTAGTTAGAAATAACCTGATTTTAAAAAATTAATTGCAGTATAATATCTCCATTCCTTTTTTTTGTACTATTTTAAATTGTATTTTTTTGTCTTTTAGCCATGTCATATTTTCTGTATTTCAATGCGCTTTTACAGGTGTTGATAATGGCTTGAGCTTTAAGCCGAAACGTTCATGCATTAAAATGATTTTTAAATCAGCTATCTTCGCTATCATTTTAATTTTAAAAATCGAAAGTCCTGGCACATATCGGTTTCTCGATAGCCGTAGCGCTAGACAGTTTGATAGGGTTCGGCAGACAGTCCGGACAAATAGCACTTACACAAGCTGGACAGTCGTGGGCGTGCAACACTCACCGGGAGCAGGACAGTCGAAGGCGTGCACCACTCACCGGGAGCAGGACAGTCGTAGGCGTGCACCACTCACCGGGAGCAAAACAGTCGTAGGGGTGCACCACTCACCGGGAGCAGGACAGTCGTAGGCGTGCACCACTCACCGGGAGCAGGACAGTCGTAGGCGTGCACCACTCACCGGGAGCAGGACAGTCGTAGGCGTGCACCACTCACCGGGAGCAGGACAGTCGTAGGCGTGCACCACTCACCGGGAGCAGGACAGTCGTAGGGGTGCACCACTCACCGGGAGCAGGACAGTCGTAGGCGTGCACCACTCACCGGGAGCAGGACAGTCGTAGGCGTTGATGCACTCCGAGGTGCGGAACTGGTTGATAAGCGCCGTCTTGCCGACCCCCGCCGCACCAATGATGGGCACGCGGTAGCTGCCTGAGCGCTCGTATCCCTGCACATGGACGCGGCCTCGTCACACGGAGCTGTCCTCAACGTCGCCAGTTCCAAGCGCATTTAATACGGTAGAGTTCCTGACAACCGGACTAACATGAATTCCGGACTCCTGATAACTGGACTCGCATGACAACCGGACATGCAAAGACTATTATTGGCATTGTTTGCCATGTTTTCATCGAAATCGTTTTCAATTACATTACTTATAGTAAAATATAAAACAGGTTTAGTTTAGCACTGTTGGTTTAGTTTAACTACAAACATGATGTTTCATTTTTGAATGTGAACATGCAATTCTTGAGAATGTTCCTATGTTTGTAATTTTCCTACAAACTTTATCTGCAAAAAAGTAATTTACGTTTCAACAAATCTTTAA
This sequence comes from Morinoia aosen, assembly GCA_030386875.1. Classification (NCBI taxonomy): domain Eukaryota; kingdom Metazoa; phylum Arthropoda; class Malacostraca; order Amphipoda; family Talitridae; genus Morinoia; species Morinoia aosen. The sequence continues at coordinate 65,082,168 of CM059566.1, forward strand.
TTTTCCTATCTTCATGCGGGTGACTTGACAACCGGAAGAACTTGATATCCGGACATATGTGAGTCCGGTTGCCAAGAACTCTACCGTGTAAAAGTTAAGGAATAAAGCTCTGTCCCAACGTTACGGTGTGGTTGTGACGGCGCTTTGGTAGCGACAGAAGCGGCGTCAATACCCTGATGTCACACCGCCGGTCGCCAGAGAGTAAATGTGTTGGTCGTATACAAAACGGCGGCAGCAGAACATGCAAAGAATGTGTACATCGCTCACATCGTGCCATCACGTGACCTGCTTCACTACTCGGCGGAGAAAAAATCTGAAAAAAACTTTTACGCGAGCATTGTGTTATGTTAGCTGCATTTGAGCTAATTTTTTCGGTAATGAAGCAGTCGATGGCAACAAAGTGCGATAGCAACAAAGTGTGATGGCAACAGAGCGTGAGGGGAACAAAGTGCGATGGCAACAAAGTGTGATGGCAACAAAGTGTGATGGCAACAAATTGAGATCACAACAGAGCGTCAGGGCAACAAAGTGCGATGACAACAAAGTGTGATGACAACAAATTGAGATCACAACAGAGCGTGAGGGCAACAAAGTGCGATGGCAACAAAGTGTGATGGCAACAAATTGAGATCACAACAGAGCGTGAGGGCAACAAAGTGCGATGGCAACAAAGTGTGATGGCAACAAATTGAGATCACAACAGAGCGTGAGGGCAACAAAGTGCGATGACAACAAAGTGTGATGACAACAAATTGAGATCACAACAGAGCGTGAGGGCAACAAAGTGCGATGGCAACAAAGTGTGATGGCAACAAATTGAGATCACAACAGAGCGTGAGGGCAACAAAGTGCGATGGCAACAAAGTGTGATGGCAACAGAGCGTGAGGGGAACAAAGTGCGATGGCAACAAAGTGTGATGGCAACAAATTGAGATCACAACAGAGCGTCAGGGCAACAAAGTGCGATGACAACAAAGTGTGATGACAACAAATTGAGATCACAACAGAGCGTCAGGGCAACAAAGTGCGATGACAACAAAGTGTGATGGCAACAAATTGAGATCACAACAGAGCGTCAGGGCAACAAAGTGCGATGACAACAAAGTGTGATGGCAACAAATTGAGATCACAACAGAGCGTCAGGGCAACAAAGTGCGATGACAACAAAGTGTGATGGCAGCAAATTGAGATCACAACAGAGCGTCAGGGCAACAAAGTGCGATGACAACAAAGTGTGATGGCAACAAATTGAGATCACAACAGAGCGTCAGGGCAACAAAGTGCGATGGCAACAAAGTGTGATGGCAACAAATTGAGATCACAACAGAGCGTGAGGGCAACAAAGTGCGATGGCAACAAAGTGTGATGGCAACAAATTGAGATCACAACAGAGCGTGAAGGCAACAAAGTGAGATGTCAACGAAATGTGATGGCAACAAAGTGAGATGGCAACGAAATGTGATGGCAATAAAGTGTGATGGGGAAGAGTAAGATGGCAACTAACTGTAAGCTACGATGGCATTTAGTGATGTCTCTGAACTGTGAAACCAACAATCATTATGGCGATTAAAAGTGATGGTAGCAAGTTATGAGGGCAACGAGCAGTGATGGCAACGAGAAGAGATGGCAACGAAAAGTTATGTTAACAAAAAGTGATGGCAACGAGCAGTGATGGCAACGAGCTGTGATGGCAACGAGCAGTGATGGCAACGAGCAGCGATGGCAACGGTCAATTATGGCAACGAGCAGTGATGGCAACGAGTAGAGATGGCAACGAAAAGTGATGGTAACAAAAAGTGATGGCAACGAGCAGTGATGGCAACGAGCAGCGATGGCAACGAAAATTGACGGCAACGAGCAGTGATGGCAACGGGCGGTGATGGCAACACAGCGCCACACCGCCCCGCTAAGCCGCACCAACACGCGCGGCACCACGAGCGCAGCTCGCACAACTCGAGGCACAAGAGCGCGCCTCGTACATGTGTCGTCCAATATCCTCATCAATTACTGAGTTAGAAACTTGACACTGTTCTTCTCACAACACATTCAGCTAGCATTTGGGCTTTCAAATTGTTTTCCATTCTTCTGTTATTTAGTTGCGAAGAAGAGTGAGGTGATATAGAACACGAGAGGCTTAAACTAGCAAATAATCTAATCTAATCTAATCTGATATAGAACGTTGAAGAGAACTACAGAGATGTGGAGGTATGGTGCCTGCTGTACGGCTACAGCGATGTGAAGGCATGGTGCCTGCTGTACGGCTACAGCGATGTGGAGGTATGGTGCCTGCTGTACGGCTACAGCGATGTGGAGGTATGGTGCCTGCTGTACGGCTACAGCGATGTGGAGGTATGGTGCCTGCTGTACGGCTACAGCGATGTGAAGGCATGGTGCCTGCTGTACGGCTACAGCGATGTGGAGGTATGGTGCCTGTTGTACGGCTACAGCGATGTGGAGGTATGGTGCCTGCTGTACGGCTACAGCGATGTGAAGGCATGGTGCCTGCTGTACGGCTACAGCGATGTGGAGGTATGGTGCCTGCTGTACGGCTACAGCGATGTGGAGGTATGGTGCCTGCTGTACGGCTACAGCGATGTGGGGGTATGGTGCCTGCTGTACGGCTACAGCGATGTGGAGGTATGGTGCCTGCTGTACGGCTACAGCGATGTGAAGGCATGGTGCCTGCTGTACGGCTACAGCGATGTGGAGGTATGGTGCCAGCTGTACGGCTACAGCGATGTGGAGGTATGGTGCCTGCTGTACGGCTACAGCGATGTGGAGGTATGGTGCCTGCTGTACGGCTACAGCGATGTGGAGGTATGGTGCCTGCTGTACGGCTACAGCGATGTGGAGGTATGGTGCCTGCTGTACGGCTACAGCGATGTGGAGGTATGGTGCCTGCTGTACGGCTACAGCGATGTGGAGGTATGGTGCCTGCTGTACGGCTACAGCGATGTGGAGGTATGGTGCCTGCTGTACGGCTACAGCGATGTGGAGGTATGGTGCCTGCTGTACGGCTACAGCGATGTGAAGGCATGGTGCCTGCTGTACGGCTACAGCGATGTGGAGGTATGGTGCCTGCTGTACGGCTACAGCGATGTGGAGGTATGGTGCCTGCTGTACGGCTACAGCGATGTGGAGGTATGGTGCCTGCTGTACGGCTACAGCGATGTGAAGGCATGGTGCCCGCTGTACGGCTACAGCGATGTGGAGGTATGGTGCCTGCTGTACGGCTACAGCGATGTGGAGGTATGGTGCCTGCTGTACGGCTACAGCGATGTGGAGGTATGGTGCCTGCTGTACGGCTACAGCGATGTGGAGGTATGGTGCCTGCTGTACGGCTACAGCGATGTGGAGGTATGGTGCCTGCTGTACGGCTACAGCGATGAGAATTGTCTTTAAATTCAGCCTCCACACATTTTAATGCAGTGCAGGTGCTGCGGATATGAATTATCAAACACTGATGACAGACAAATAATACTCACGGTGGGATCCTCCTCATCAGAAGGGGAGGGGAGGGGGAATTCTACAGAGGGGGAGGGGCGGGGCTGCTGGGGAGAGCTGGCTGCCTGGACACCGGCAGCGACGGACAGAGCCAGTTCCGTGGGCGGCTGCACGCTGTTGCTGCGCGACCTGCGTCTCCTGAACGAGTCCCCTCTGTTGATGATACTACCTGCCGAGAAAAGGCAGCGTGTTCCACTTGTTAAAGGTTATGGTATCAGGTTGTCTTACAAGAAAGGTCGTATTTAGAATGTTTTCTTTATCAATTATACAGGGTGGCTGCTAAAAATGTTTACCTTTTAAAATTACAATGACTTTTTAAATATATAAAATAGGAGATTATAACATAGAATAACTGAAAGGACAGAATTAAATGTTTTCTCACGTATCTGGTATACCCTCCAAATAAGCATAAACATAAGCGTGCAGAAGAGAAGATTATTGTAATCGGCAAGCATGGCACAACTGACTCTTCAACAAGGCAAGTTCATCATTGAAGAAAGGACGAAAATTGGATTCATCTTCGGGACTCAGTGGAAATTCTTCTTGGAATACCGATTCAATCCTAACAAAATAACGATTAAGGGGAACTTCCAAAAGGGGGAATCCCAGTTTATTGTGAGAAACCTCAACAAAGAAAGATCTGGAAGAAATATTTCTATCGCATAGCGGGAAATGTTGAGATACTGAGAACTCTAATCCAAGATGAAGAGACGAATTCGACTCGGAAATTAAAATGAAAAAAATGAAACAAAATAAAAATGAAAAATCAAATGTTCAAATTTTCCAATATAACCAGTTTTATTTCCCTATCCTGTCTGTGAAAAAAGTTACAGGGATTTTCAATGGTATACATTTTTAATGGTATACATTTTCAATGGTATACACCCTGTATAAAGGATGTATTACTCCAATTAATCAAACCAGATAAATATCATCTTGTACATTGGTTTTTTAAATCCCTTATAACTAACACCAGGACGCAATGAGAGTTACCCCCGGTCAAGCCGGTACCCATTCCCAACACCTGGGTAGAGTGGGGAATTGTGCTTGAGTTCTCCCTTTATCCAGCGCCGGGATTCGAACTGCCACCACTTCTGTGAAGGGCGCGCTCTCAACCACTCGGCCACGGTGACCTGATAAGCCTGATTATTTGTATGCGTATAGTTATTCGTAAGTATCTCATAGTCAAGACCAAAAAATTTTATTTAACATCATTACTACCGATCGCATGGATATGTTGGCAACCGTAAAATATGCGTAATTTTCTCGTACGAATTCAAGCTGGGTCGCTCGGCCGCCGAAGCCTTCCGAAAGTCAACGAGCTTTTGGTAACAATGTTGTTGATACCAGAACTGTTCAGAGATTGTTGCAGAGACTTCGTAAAGGAACCCCACACCTTTAGACAAGCTGCAAAGATTGTGTTATGAATTTTTGCCACAACCTCCCTGTTCTTCTGATATATCTCTCACTTATTATAATTTGTTCAAGCATATTACAATTTTTCTTCGAGATGAAACGTTCTTAAATAAAGAAAGTATAGGAGAAACATTTGAACAGTTTATTCGCGAAAAAGATGTTGAATTATTTGAAGATAGAACACAATATATGATTTTAAAAAACCTTGGGCAATGGTAGTAGAGCAGAAATGATCATATTTTTATTAAAATAAACACTACACGAAAGTTATTTTCTTTCAGTTTGAAATGCAACATTTCATGTTAGACAACCTAACACATAGATAATCTTCACAAGAAGTATAGATGCAGAGACAAGGAATTCATTTTTCTTTCGTCACAGGTTCACAAGGAACTTAGAAAAGATGTAAGGGGCCCATATGGAAATTATATTCCTAAAAATGATTGAAGTCTGGATGTAAAATAGCTGACATGAATTAAATAATGCTATAGAAGGTTCTGAAGACAAGCTGCATCCTCAGTTAGTCGATGTAAAACTATCAAAGAAAAAATCAATCGACTACTAAAGTTCAGGTATTCTGAAAAAAGATTACATGAATACTTTCAAATATAATGAACGATTTGTACTATTCAAAACATATTTTTTTGGAAGCATAGAGGTACTCTAAAATACGGGAACTGAAATCAATGGAAGCAGTGTTGAGAAGTGATATCGTCTTCTGCTATGCGGTTGTGGCACTTTTCGGTAAGAAGCGGACTAGATGGGTAGGTGAGAGGTCTGGTGCTACGATAGCTGATTCTGCTGTGCTTAACGCAAAATGTCAATGTCGCCATGACCACACAGCCAGACGTTGGCAGTACACAAATGACCTGAGAAGCAATGAATGCTCGCATTCGGTTAGGAAACGCAGCTTCGTAGAAAATGGCGAACCAACTCAAAGTTAACAGAAATGGAACTGAGGTTAACCGTAGGATAATGATGTTGAAAAGTTATTATCAAATCTTTAGATATTTTAAAGTGAAATTATCAATGTAAGAAGAAACACAGTAAGGATGTTGCAATGATTCAGTAGCATAATTAGCACTAGAATGGTGTGCAGTTAGGTATTTTTTGAGCTTTGAAAATAGAACATGAAAACCTGTTTTTAGAAAAAAATGTATAAAATGACTAAGTCTATTATATGAATCTCCCTTAATTAGAATAATTATTATAAGCGTAGTTCAATAGGGGTTCGGTTGTATTTATTTCAATTTATTATAGTAGCAAAAGTATAAAACTTTGACTCAAACCACTGGAAGAATTCTTTAAAAAAACAAATATGGTAAATTAAACAAATTGCATATTTTAATCATTTCCAAATCTAAAAAATAAAAAGCAGTTGTTCACGAGTGTTGATGCAGAATTTTATGGTAGGATGCATAGAATTAGAACTTTCTGTGAAAAGTTCGAATTCCAAGTAGCGCTCCGTAGACTAATTCTTCCTTCTTCAACGTAGGTTCATTTTTTGCAATTAAGATGTGCATCGTAAGCGAATGGAGGCAGTCGTTGTTCATTTGCTTAGTTGTGTACGGAGCACATCAGGCAATGTGGGCATGGCTACGTTGCCATTCTACGTTACAGTTGCCAGGCACCGTGGAGTGAATTATCGCAGCTGGCGATCGCCAACGCGACCACTTCATTACCAAAATGTTTTGCGCCCAACAGTAGACGACTTCACAACCCCGCAGCTGCTTCCAGCCCTTTAGATTTGCGTATTTTAGAGTCTTTATGCTGCCAGGTATGTACCTATATAACCTAAAACCTCCACGCCATGACCGTGAATTTTCATTAGTTGTTCCTATAAATACATCAAAAACTGCCGTCGCTTCAACATTATTGCGTGTCCTCGCCCTGCGCTTGCCTCGCTCCCCTCCGCCTTCATCCTGCTTCGTCAATGCCTTCTTTTTTAAAAGAGTCGGTACTCAACTATCACGTAAACGTTATACTGTAATTTAATAAGATTTTGTGACATTGAGAAGGGGTCAGTTTTAAAATATGGTTATGCCGATTAGCTATTTAATTAAAGAAAAATTATTATTCACCGAAACGTTGAAGTATCGTTATTCCTGCCATGAATTCTATCGCAGGACCTCGGTTATCAAGTGCTCCCCCATTCCGAAAGAGTGTTTTGAGTTTGTTTTGTGTCCTCGCCTCAAGAGAGGGTGGCCTCACCCTCTTGGCCTCACCCTCATGACAAGCGTCCTGAATAGCTATACAGCTGCGCTGTACAGCACACTTCAGTGATTAATGATCATAATTAATCTTGAAATTTCTTTATTCTTGATTACTTCAACTCTAAAAATATGATTTAGTTATTCACTGTCAGTTAAATAGGAGAAGAAGTTGACTTGCATTTCATCCAACGATCCACTCAGTATTTGAATTGATCGTTTATGGCGTTCAGGCCGAGCGCGAGCGACACGCTCGATGTTCTCTCGTGCATCGCGACGCAGTCGCTGCCTCTGTTGTCTCGCGCGGCGTCACGGCACGAAGTTGTGGTCACGGCATACAGAATCATTCTTTATAAAATATTGACGTCTTCATAAACTAACTCTTTATGTTGATTCAACTACATGCAATGTAATCAAAAGGAAACTCTCAAAATAAAAAAGGATACTAAAGCTTTTAACAATCAAATTCTGTGGAAAAAACATGGCTGAGTAAAATTTACAGATGCCACTTGGTAGAAAAACCTACTCACATAATCATAACAAAAATTCATCTTAAAACGAACCTAACATTCGTTGTGTGTAAAACAAGGATATTCCAACTTGAGCACACTCGCAAAACCCCGCTCTTCAGTCGTGACGCGCTAGCCACAAACACAAGAAAGAAAATTAAGGTTGTATTCAAGACTCGTCCCCTACGTTCCCCCCTCCCACGTTGCGTTATGCATGGCATCACTCGCGTCCCTCTTGCCTAACTCGGCGCTAAGGAACCAATCAGGGGACCTGCTCCCTCATTCCCCTCGCGCTCCGTGGTGCACTGCCACTACGAACCCGCAGTTTATGTCAAATTTTGAGTGGTGCGTGGTGCATGGGACTCCTACGTGCGAGTGTTGCAGGTATTGCTGATTTTACGCGGGTTGCTGGTATCGAAGATGGTGTAGGTGCTGGTCATGCTGCTATGGCTCGTGGTGTTGGCGCATCTTACGTCAGCAATAAATGGGAAAATCAGAACACTCTTTCCACGCAGCACAACTCTCACGGCCGGTCCAGGCGGTTCTGCGCCGGTGGTTGAGTGCTGTAGTGAGAGGAGCTGCGTCCTGCTAGACACAGAAGCGCTACTTCTTGAGTGTAGGCGAAAAGTTTGACTTCTAACGAAAGAGGTTTGAGGATGCCCGTATGGGTTGATCGAGAAACGGAGAGAAAATGCGGCGTACAGTACACAGAGAGAGCAGTGACAGCGGTACCCCAACTGTAGCAGCGCCAGCACTAACAACAGCAACAAGGCCAGGAGAACTGCAAATTGCAAAAGCACCACCAGCACAACGATGAATGAAAAAAGGGAGAACAAGAGCGAGGGAGAGGAAGGGAATGACTGCATAGCGGGCAAGTCTGGAGAGGGCGACTTGCTAAAGAGGATGTGCTGAGATGGTGGCGTGGTTGAGTGGTGGTTTTGAGATGGTAGAGTGCTGTGGCAGTATAGTAGTTGTTCTAATAGTAGATGTAGTAGTTCCAGTGTTTGGTGTCCAGTATTCAAAAGCAGTTCCAGTGTCTAGTGTCCGTGTCCAGTAGTAGTAGTTCCAGTGTTCTAGTAGTCTAGTTTCCAGTGAAAATTCAATGCATTTTTCTAACTGTTAACTGCAATTTGATTCAGAAGGTGTAGTTTGGGGCCACTCTGAAGCAGTATATGGCACCGATAGCTTTGGTTGCAGGGAAACAATTGGAGCCAACAGCAGTTCAGTGCAGGAGAAGCCACACGCGTGTTTCCACCGCACAAACTGCTTGGAGCCACTAGCGGTAAATAACTGTCGCTAGCAGTTCTATGCAGTTCAATGCAGCTAAATTGAATTGACTGCCAGAATTAGTGCAGCAGCGCTCTCTGACGAGGTACAAGAAGACTGCTGTAACAGATGACATGACGTCTGTGTCACTTCATTGCGTCAAGTGATGGATAATGCGCTGATATGGTCCTGATTTCTGATAGGTTTGTGATGTACTAGTTCTCATTTAGTGGGAGTGGTGCTAGTGGTGACTGCGCATCATCTTGTGATGTTGCTACAACCAGTGATGGTGCTGCAGCTGGTGATGGCACAACAGCTGGTGACGGCACAACAGCTGGTGACGGCAAAACACCTGGTGACGGCACAACAGCTGGTGACGGCACAACAGCTGGGGACGACACAACAGCTGGTGACGACACAACAGCTGGTGACGACACACCAGCTGGTGACGCCACAAGAGCTGGTGACGACACAACAGCTGGTGACGACACAACAGCTGGTGACGACACAACAGCTTGTGACGACACAACAGCTGGTGACGGCCCAACTGCTGGTGATGGCACACCAGCTGGTGACGGCACAACAGCTGGTGACGGCACACCAGCTGGTGATGACACAAAAGCTGGGGACGACACAACAGCTGGTGACGACACAACAGCTGGTGACGGCAAAACAGCTGGTGACGACACAACAGCTGGTGACGGCACAACAGCTGGTGACGGCACACCAGCTGGTGACGGCACAACAGCTGGTGACGGCACAACAGCTGGTGACGGCACACCAGCTGGTGACGGCACAACAGCTGGTGACGGCACACCAGCTGGTGACGACACAAAAGCTGGGGACGACACAACAGCTGGTGACGGCACAACAGCTGGTGACGGCACACCAGCTGGTGACGACACAAAAGCTGGGGACGACACAACAGCTGGTGACGACACAATAGCTGGTGACGGCACAACAGCTGGTGACGGCACAACAGCTGGTGACGGCTCAACAGCTGGTGACCACACAACAGCTGGCTAATGGGGCTCGACTTCAAATAAATGAACTGGAATTCTCCAGGGCAGAGAGGCAGGGAGAAGCAGCAGTGGAGGGAGGGAGGGGAGAGGTTAGAGGAGGGGAAGGAAGGGAGGAGGTTAGAGTTGGGGGAGGAGGGGGGAGAGGCAGACCCTGAGCTACGCGGGGTAACCGCGTTATGACGAGCTTGTTACTCCACAGATGAGATGCGAGTGAGAGGTAAATAGTCTGTGAGGGGAGAGTAGCGAGGGGATGGCAGTGAGAAGACAGTAGTGAGAGGAGAGTAGTGAGGGGAGAGTAGTGAGAGAAGAGTAGTGAGAGGAGAGTAGTGAGGGGAGAGTAGTGAGAGGAGAGTAGTGAGGGGAGAGTAGTGAGAGGAGAGTAGTGAGAGGAGAGTAATGAGGGAAGAGAAGTGAGGGAGGAGTAGTGAGGGGAGAGTCATTAGGGAAGAATAGTGAGGGGAGAAAAATGAGGGAAGAGTAGAGAGGGGAGGAAAAATGAGGGAAGAGTTCTGAGGAGAGAATCATTATGAAAAAGTGGTGAGGGGAGAGTAGTGCAGAGATAGTTTTGCGGGGGGAGTAGGAAGGGGAGAGTAATGAGGGGATAGTAATGATGAAAGAGTAGTGAGGAAGTAGTCATGAGGGGAGAGTAACGAAGGGGATACTAGTGAGGGGATAGTGGTGAGAGAGTAATCTAGTCGGGGAAGAGCAGCTCGCTGAGAGTGACAAGAGGAGGGTAGTGACAGAGAGCGGCGAGCAAAATGTCACGGCGCACAAAGAGTCAAACAAAATGTAGGCCAGATTTGCTGAACAAAACACGTAAGTCGCTTTTTCGCTTAATCATTTTTAAGCGTCCTCAGATGTGCATGCTCTTTTCAATATTCTTTCAAAGACAGGAATAAATGATTTTTGAATATTTACTGAACAAAATGTCCCAACGTCACCATCAGCTTCACGACATTCTTTCCACAAACGTCAATACCTGTGTTACTCACTGACTACCTCCACGGAAGTATGGTTTGCCACTCATTGTGGAAAATTTTCAGCCTTCCTCCGCGCCCGTCCCTCACATAGGCGAAAATTTTTCTCACCCTTTTCTCAAGCAAAAGTTCTAAGTATATTTTAAGAACCCGGGAATATTCGTGGAAAGCTAGAGGGCGCTGCAAAATTTCTGTAATAAAGATGATGAGTTGGAGGCTTAGTGTGGGCTGCGCTGTGCAGCTGAAGACGTATCCAGGATACCAGAGCGAGAGCGCCTGCCACATTATGAAATTGTCCTGCCCCGCATGAATGAAAACGGGGCAAAAATTATCAACTCGTTATTGTAATTGTGAATCAAAAGAGCTAGCGACGAGGTTATTGATGACGTCATACATGGATAGGCTAAAGCTCCATGGTCAATGAAAAAAACTCTGCAATGTGTTACTGATTTTGAATGCAGTGCACAAATGGTTGGGATGCAGTCACGACACTACAGTAATTGACTGCGCTGTGAGTGACGCGCTGAGCAGTGGAGCGTAGTGAGGAGGTGAGGAAACCTGGAATTAGCGTGGGGACTTGGCGGGCCATGCAGGCTGAGGGCAGTGTGTGTTGACAGTTACTGTCACCTTGACACCTACTGGCACCCTGACACCAACTGGCACCCTGACACCTACTGGCACGCTGACAGTTCTGGTGTCTGACAAAAATACAGGGTTCGAAATACATCGCTTCATGTTCCAAATCCATGTATATTCTTGATATGAATCTTTTTAGAGCTAGCATTATTTAATAACGATTTTTTTCAAATAAGTCCTGTATTAAGCATGTTCTCTCTGAGTGTGACCCGCTAGTCTCTGCGCACTAGTAGCTGTGTTTATTAAAAAAAATCAGTTTCAAGTTGCTATGCAGTCGAGTGTTTTGTGTATTGGGCCTCTACGGGCAACATCGCTTACTATCACATAATTGCTAAGTAAATGTGTCAATGTCAAGGGGGACTTCATCTTCCAGTGCGTTTTTTTATCACCGTCTCATTTTTGTCATCAGTGTTTATTAAAATAATCCTGGGAATCCCTTTTTTCGTATTTTCTCACGATTTCCAGCCATTAACCTGCTATCATGTTTCCTATCCACAGTATAATGATACACGGTTGTTGCTTGCTTGGTTGGTCTCTCTCTGTGTCATGTTCTTAAAGTGTTGTACCATTTGGACGGAAACACTTGTTTGTCGCCCACATCTGGAAGATTTATTTTATGAAAACATCGAGTCCCGTCATTTTTGACAGGCTGTGCACACTAGTTATTATTTATCTCCAAAGGACGACCTTTCTTTTTATCCTGTAAACATATTTCTCATGTATAGATGTTGTTAAAAATTAAGTACTTAAGGCTCAAGCTTTATCGGCAGACCGATTAAGCTTTATGGCCGAATCTTCGTAATTCTTTATTTTATTTTGAGTGATCACTATTTAGATTTTCGTTAACTTTAATTTATGAACTCGTTGCATGTTTGAGCTCCTTCATAACACTTACGGAGTACGCATTAAGCCCTGCTTTTGAAATTACCTTTAACTCCTACTCGAGTTCTCAAGTCCTTAACATTGGCCTTGAGTGCCTAATTAAAATTATACTCAACCTTTTAATGAGAAGTTATCTTCTTATTACAATAATATTAAAATACTTAAAAGTACAATACTTAAAAGTACAACTTTCTAATTTTCCTTTTATGGCCTTTAACATGTGCCTCTTGAAATGTGCCCAATAAAGTTTCAAGGTTGGTGCATCATGCAACTCTTAATTAATCAACGTGATATCTTGAACGATATGAATTATAGGCCAAATAAATGGTAATTGGTACTTCATTCGCTAAACTAAAGTGACTTTTCTTCTTTTAGTGCCCACCGCACCTGTACGCTAATCTTGTCGCCTCAGCTGTGCTGTTTAGTAAAATTCGTCCTCCTAGCGGTTCGATGCTAAGCCAGCCCGCTTCATACAGGTGTGTTACGTAGGGGTCGGAAATACCATTTATGCCTGTCTAAATATCCAAAAATCTGAAATGATAAACTTCTACATAGTTGGTAACGGTTCGATTTACAGCCCGCACATTCTCTTCTTCCAGTTATGTTGGACTGCCAATTGAGGGTCATGCGGATGTTGGCGTGATTTTGATATTTTACCGGCGCATCAGGAGGTTGCCAAAGTCTAATAAAATCGGTTCCCCGATTTAATTAAAGGCTTTTCTTTCTTATTCTCAAGTCTAACGATGTTGCATTTTGTTCTTGGGCTGCAGGTTGTTTAAAGCTCTAGATGTGCTTAGCTTAAGTTTGTTTATTATGAGCTCAAACGACCGACAGGCCTACAATAGTTTCAAATACAAATCAATGTGCATTTACATTGATTTACATTTACAATGTGCATTACATTTAAACAAACACGAACAACCTTGACCTTATACGAGCGAATTCTGAGCCTCACTTAATTATTTCCTCATGATTTTTACGTTTTAATTCACGACTAAAGTGTTCACTAAATTTAGTGAGTACTCAATAATAGCTACGACTAAATATATAATGGGAATTTGAAGATATATCACTGCCAACTTAGAATGCTTAGGTCGCACGGAAGCGCTCATAAAATAACATATCTATCACTACGGCACGCACAATCCCCAGCAACTCAAGGGTAACTCCAGCGCGCCGACCCCTGACTCAAGTCATTAAGGGGATTAACCCAGCGATTTTTAAATTTTAATTTGAACCAATCGGATCAAAATTTAAAAATCGTTGGGCTGAACCTGTTAAATACACACCGCCCACGTACGTATGTGCATGAGATGGCCACAAATTTATCACGAGTGGCGATTACAAACCATTTTTAGAACTTAATATTGTAGAATAATTGCTTTATTAACTTTATTGGACATATAGTTGCTCTTTTATCTTCTTTAAGGAGCGCGAGCAATCATTGACATTGTTCAGGAACTTACAGAGGCAGTTCCATGTAATAAGCAATGACCGGAAATTTGCATCACGTCACGTTGCACGACGACTAAGCGTTGAACCATGAATCAATTTCAGTGTGAAGGAAATAGCTGCAGGATATTTGCTTAGCAATCAGAAAAACATTTGTTACTCGAGCCGCGCGTGCCGTTTGCTATGTACGGCCGCCTCAATTATTATTCCATGTTCTCCCAAAACTTACGCATTCTTACAGCCTAAGATTTTATGAACTGTTTTTGTTCGTTTATTATCATTCAGTTAGCGCACAGACACACACGCTAGAGCTGGGATAGCGTAGCTCTTGTATGTTATGTGTGTGTGTGTGTGTGTGGTGTGTGTGTGTGTGTTGATGTGCCCTCAGCGCTGCGTACTCACACGCCCGCGTCTGAGTGGCAAGGAAATTTCAAATTGCTAATAAGTCAAAATTCTGCTCTACTCTCATGATTATCATTCTTGGTTCGCGGTGTTTCAACATTAATTAAGTTCTGCTGCTGCATCAGTTTCTGCTGCGCAATGAGTGTAAATTCTAATGAATTTTCAGCTATAGGTCAGGTTGTTACATTTATGACTGCCAAATTAAGGGCATTTATATTTAAAAATATAGAAAGAAATCATTCGTACCAAATTTGACTGGCAAATTTCATGTGATATGTGTATTCTTTATTTTTTTTAAATATCACGAAGAGCGAGCAATAAATTCAAAATACACCGTTGAAATGCCAAGTATCATTTCGAGTGACTGAATAACAATACCAACTCCCTACACTCGCTGCACCTTACATAATCGCGTCACATTTTATTCACACTCTCGTCATTTCCTACACTGCCAAATTGCCAATTTACACTTCCCACAATCCCACACACACTCCCCACGCACAACACACACTCCCCACACTACACTCACACTCCCCACACTGCACTCACACTAACCACACGCTCCCTACACGTGCCCCACTCTCTCAACGCTCCCGAACAGCTCCCGTTCTTCCCAACTCCCCTCGCACTCAGGAAGATTTAAGGCGGCATTTGGGCCGTCACTTGACAGGCCGGCTCTGCAAACATGGCAGCGGCCCGCAGCTCTGCAGCCTTGTAGTTGTGAAGCTCCTGCAGCTCTGCAACCCTTTAGCTCTGCAGCCCTGTAGCTCTGCAACCCTGTAGCTCTGCAGCTCCTGCAGCTCCTGCAGCCCCCGCAGCTCTACAGCCCCAGCAGCTCTACAGCCTCCGCAACTCTACAGCCCCAGCAGCTCTACAGCCCCCGAAGCTCTACAGCCCCCGCAACTCTACAGCCCCAGCAGCTCAACAGCCCCAGCAGCTCTACAGCCCCCGCAGCTCTACAGCCCCAGCAGCTCTACAGCCCCAGCAGCTCTACAGCCCCAGCAGCTCTACAGCCCCCGCAACTCTGCAGCCCCAGCAGCTCTACAGCCCCAGCAGCTCTACAGCCCCCGCAACTCTGCAGCCCCAGCAGCTCTACAGCCCTCGCAGCTCTGCGGCCCCGAAATTTCATGTGCCCGCAGACTCAGTAAAAGATGGACGCCCCAAGGTAGTGGCCAGATTAATAATACTGGCCTCTCGTGCCAAGCGTATATCACACGTTCGCTGATCACAATAGATATTGATATAATTCTAGAGCCGGAGAGCAAACGCACGCAATAATGAGTTATGTGAGAGCAGGCGCAGTGGATGACAAAGTCGTAGACCATACAAACTGCATTGATATCGACGCTTGATATTGCAAAAGCTAGACTGGGCTCGAGTAAACTGCGCGTGTGCCCTGTGTACTGTTGAAGTAGGCAAAAGGCAGTAGCGTTCCCACCTCTTGGACGACATTAACGGCAGCGTACAAAAACGTACGATGGAAAAATCTTTCTCGTGTAAATACACGCGCATGTTTTCGTTGGTGATTCTTGGAGCACAGTGTGATGAAGTCGTGGCAGTGAAGGAGTTGTAAATATCTTGCAGTTTAGAGCATTTATGCAGTCCAGGAATTGTAACTACCATGCAATTACTTAAAAAGAAATTAGTGACTGCGCCTCTTCAGCAGCAGTCACATGCATTGCAGTCGACAGTAAGGCAAACTGAAGGCGAGGCACGATTTCTGCGCTCGACAGACAGGACAAGCTGTCGTCTGGTGAGTGATTGTTGGGCCGGGCAACTATTGCGGCTGTGGGCTTTGTACTGCAGCTGTGGTGCAGTTCTACTGCAGCTCTGGTGACGCTGTAATGCAGCTGTGGTGCAGTTCTACTGCAGCTCTGGTGACGTTGTAGTGCAGCTGTGGTGCAGTTCTACTGCAGGTCTGGTGACGTTGTAGTGCAGCTGTGGTGCAGTTCTACTGCAGGTCTGGTGACGTTGTAGTGCAGCTGTGGTGCAGTTCTACTGCAGCTCTGGTGACGCTGTAATGCAGCTGTGGTGCAGTTCTACTGCAGGTCTGGTGACGCTGTAATGCAGCTGTGGTGCAGTTCTACTGCAGGTCTGGTGACGTTGTAGTGCAGCTGTGGTGCAGTTCTACTGCAGGTCTGGTGACGTTGTAGTGCAGCTGTGGTGCAGTTCTACTGCAGCTCTGGTGACGCTGTAATGCAGCTGTGGTGCAGTTCTACTGCAGGTCTGGTGACGCTGTAATGCAGCTGTGGTGCAGTTCTACTGCAGCTCTGGTGACGTTGTAGTGCAGCTGTGGTGCAGTTCTACTGCAGGTCTGGTGACGTTGTAGTGCAGCTGTGGTGCAGTTCTACTGCAGCTCTGGTGACGTTGTAGTGCAGCTGTGGTGCAGTTCTACTGCAGCTCTGGTGACGTTGTAGTGCAGCTGTGGTGCAGTTCTACTGCAGGTCTGGTGACGTTGTAGTGCAGCTGTGGTGCAGTTCTACTGCAGCTCTGGTGACGTTGTAATGCAGCTGTGGTGCAGTTCTACTGCAGGTCTGGTGACGTTGTAATGCAGCTGTGGTGCAGTTCTACTGCAGGTCTGGTGACGTTGTAGTGCAGCTGTGGTGCAGTTCTACTGCAGCTCTGGTGACGCTGTAATGCAGCTGTGGTGCAGTTCTACTGCAGGTCTGGTGACGCTGTAATGCAGCTGTGGTGCAGTTCTACTGCAGCTCTGGTGACGTTGTAGTGCAGCTGTGGTGCAGTTCTACTGCAGGTCTGGTGACGTTGTAGTGCAGCTGTGGTGCAGTTCTACTGCAGGTCTGGTGACGTTGTAGTGCAGCTGTGGTGCAGTTCAACTGCAGCTCTGGTGACGTAGCGCAGCTGTGGTGCAGTTATACTGCAGGTCTGATGACGCTGTACTGCAGCTGTGGTGCAGTTCTACTGCAGGTCTGGTGACGTTGTAGTGCAGCTGTGGTGCAGTTCAACTGCAGCTCTGGTGACGTAGCGCAGCTGTGGTGCAGTTATACTGCAGGTCTGATGACGCTGTACTGCAGCTGTGGTGCAGTTCTACTGCAGGTCTGGTGACGTTGGACTGCAGCTGTGGTGCAGTTCTATTGCAGGTCTGGTGACGTTATACTGCAACTGTGGTGCAGTTCTACTGCAGGTCTGGTGACGTTGTAGTGCAGCTGTGGTGCAGTTCTACTGCAGCTCTGGTGACGTACTGCAGCTGTGGTGCATTAGGCTGCAGTTGTTGTGCGGTACACTGTTGTTATGAGGTAGCGTAATTCAGTTGTGGTCCAGTATGCTGCAACTGCTGCCAGCACACACACCACACACCACTGCCCAGGTGTGTGCTGTGGCCGGACCGCCACCTCGCCACACCCGCACCGCACGCGCACAAACGTCAGAGGTCACAACATTGTGCGGCGCAGCGCGAGCGTCTGCCTGTGCACACGCTGCCGCATTAAGAACCTGCGGTTGATTGAGTCAGCAAGCGCAGGTCATTTCCATATTACCAGACCATCTGTCGTGCTCCAGCTGCCAGGTGGCGTCCCTGGCCACATTATGACCCACAAGCTGCATCATCGACAGAGCGACGTAGGACGCAGCTTTAGCAAAGCTTTTCGTATGCGATGGCAAATTCCTCGTGTTCATGAGTTGGAATTTATTTCTGCAACAGTGGTAGCCGTTTTAGTCATCGTCCTTTATCAAGCTCTTGCCATTGCTCGTTGCAGGCTCCTGACACTCAAGCTTGATTAAAAAATCGGATATTTATTGGCAGACATGAGGCAGGGCAGACATGCCCTGCCTCATGTGCACTCATTGGGTCTCTCCAACGTTGGGTCGAAGATGTTGGGTCTCTCCAATGTAATTATGCAGGCAGCAGACATGCCTGTAAAATAACGCGTGGATAATTTGGTATTATGTGTGATGTGATGAAATAAGCTTTGCTTTCAGTGGGCCCCTGCCTGTCGCCCTCGGGCTGTCAGGTCTGTGTCATTGCAGGACACGTGGTGCAGGCTGCTGTACACCAATGCAGGCTGCTGTACAACACTGCAGGCTGCTGTACACCACTGCAGGCTGCTGAACAACACTGCAGGCTGCTGTACACCACTGCAGGCTGCTGTACACCACTGCAGGCTGCTGTACACCACTGCAGGCTGCTGTACACCAATGCAGGCTGCTGTACAACACTGCAGGCTACTGTACACCAATGCAGGCTGCTGTACAACACTGCAGGCTGCTGTACACCACTGCAGGCTGCTGAACAACACTGCAGGCTGCTGTACACCACTGCAGGCTGCTGTACACCACTGCAGGCTGCTGTACACCACTGCAGGCTGCTGTACACCAATGCAGGCTGCTGTACAACACTGCAGGCTACTGTACACCAATGCAGGCTGCTGTACACCACTGCAGGCTGCTGTACACCAATGCAGGCTGCTGTACAACACTGCAGGCTGCTGTACACCAATGCAGGCTGCTGTTCACCACTGCAGGCTGCTGTACACCACTGCAGGCTGCTGTACACCACTGCAGGCTGCTGTACACCACTGCAGGCTGCTGTACACCAATGCAGGCTGCTGTACAACACTGCAGGCTGCTGTACACCACTGCAGGCTGCTGTACACCACTGCAGGCTGCTGTACACCACTGTAGGCTGCAGTATACCACTCCAGGCTGCTATACATCGCTGCAGGCTGCTGTACACCCCTGCAGGCTGCTGTACACCACTGCAGGCTGCTGTACACCACTGCAGGCTGCTGTACACCACTGCAGGCTGCTGTACACCAATGCAGGCTGCTGTACAACACTGCAGGCTGCTGTACACCACTGCAGGCTGCTGTACACCACTGCAGGCTGCTGTACACCACTGTAGGCTGCAGTACACCACTCCAGGCTGCTATACATCGCTGCAGGCTGCTGTACACCACTGCAGGCTGCTGTACACCACTGCAGGCTGCTGTACACCACTGCAGGCTGCTGTACACCACTGCAGGCTGCTGTACACCACTGGAGGCTGCTGTACATCACTGCAGGGTGCTGCACACCACTGCAGGCTGCTGTACATCACTACAGGCTGCTGTACATCACTGCAGGCTGCTGTACACCACTGAAGGCTGTATGCTGCAGGCTGCTGCACAGCACTGCAGGCTGTGTTCTGCAGGCTGCTGTATACCACTGCAGGCTGTGTGCTGCAGGCTGCTGTACACCACTACAGGCTGTGTACTGCACGCTGCTGTACACCACTGCAGGCTGCTGTACACCACTGCAGGCTGCTGTACACCACTGCAGGCTACTGTAAACCACTGCAGGCTACTGTACACCACTGCAGGCTGCTGTACACCACTGTAGGCTGCAGTACACCACTGCAGGCTGCTATACATCACTGCAGGCTGCAGTACACCACTGCAGGCTGCTGTACACCACTACAGGCTGCTGTAAGCCACTGCAGGCTGCTGTACACCACTGCAGGCTGCTGTACACCCCTGCAGGCTGCTGCAGTATATATATAGTCACCTCCAGCAGAGTAACTTAAATGCTGGCACTAAAGTCCGTAGACTATGTGCGTTTTGTTTCGTTTCCGTCTGCGAGATACAAGGAAATTCGCCTGAATTATTTTTACGTTCAAGTATCGATTGAATTCCTGCTCGTTGAAATAAAATTATCATGACACACTGAACTTGTTGTTGTGTATTTTTTTGATCTAATGAATGTATAACTTATCAGCGCGCTATGAGTATACATGACACTGAAGTTGCGGAAGTTACCGTGTACATTTGTACATGTACTGAAGGTGGTGAGGGTCGTGAAGAGGCTGAGGGTGCTAAAGGTGCTGATGTCTCGCGGTGTTTCTGGCCCTTGCTAACTTGTGGTGGAAATTACGCAATTCATCAGATGCCACCGAAAGAAAAAGTATCTGATCTGTTGGAAAATGAAGTGTCTGGGTGCTTCTGGGCAGATCATTTAGCTATAGGGCCGAATTTTCGTAAATCATTATTTTGGTTGGTGTGATCACTCTCTAGTTTTCCTTTCACTATAAATACGTTATTATTGCAGAGTTGCGCTCCTTCATAACAATTAAGACGAGAAGTTTAGTACGTCTTCGTGCCCGGTTAAGTGTAATTCTTTACACTCCAGTTCTGGTTTTCATTAATACTTATCTATTGGTCTTGATTACCTTAATTATATTAAACCTAACCTTATATTGAGAATTTTATCTTCTCATTGCATTAATATTACCAAATTATAAAGTATCAGGCTTTCTCATTCTTCATTTTTCTTCATTTTCCTCTAAACGTAAAGTAGCATATGATGCTACTTGAAAGTGCCTATAGGGTTTCAAGGTTGGTATATGTTTAGTTTTTATTTATTGACTAATACTTGGTATATCCTGATCTAAATGAAATAAGTGGAATCAGTATTTATTTATTTTCAACGAACTTATTCGCATATTTAGAATATTTTTAGAAAGTTTTGAGGTTTTCCCGAGACCGCGTTTTAACCAGACTTTATTTTTATCGGCCGGACACTGCTGCACCTCAACCTGCCACCTCAACTGTGACGATCTCCAAGTTGTCCTCCTGGTTGTCCAAGATAAAAAAAATTGAACTATTTTCTTCGAGCTCACGATGTACTGTGCTCACCTCATTTTTAAGTGGTAGCACTTAAACTGCCTCAATTCTTAAAGAGTTTCTTTAGTTCATCCCTGTTCCTCCTACCGACGAGTGCCTAGCGGCCACTTAGTCAATGGTGAGTCTGTTCCTCCCCAATTCTAACATAAAGACGCACCATAAGAAAGATTTTTTCACATTTACCTTTCTTTTTGTTTCAAAATTCTCCTTTCCCACTATGGAACACTACAGAGGCTTATTTTACCCCATAATTTTTTACGCAATTCATGAGGCATGTTAACGGACCGGCCCGATCGCCCGGGTCCGTAAACAAACATCACTTCCGCTCTTCCTTAACATGCAAAACTGCGGAGCGGTGCTCGCCCTACCCTTTTCGCTCATCTCAAAGTAAAAAATAAGCCTATTGCTCGTTCTCCTGTTCCACGCAATATCAAGTCCCAAATATTTAACGAAAAGTTTTTCTCGCTCATGAATGAAATTCAAATTGTTGGGAACTTCATTCTTTGTTTCGTCGCCCGCTCGACATATATTAAATTTTCTTATTAACACCTCATTCGAAACTGTTGTGTGTTACCACATTTTTTTTTTGCTGACTAATTTCTTCATATATTCATATTCGTCACATCGACCGCCTCTCTGAGGTGTTGAGGGTAGGGCACAGGTGACCGAACGCGTGTCATTTTGTGATGTTGCGAGAGGTGCGCTTGCAGCCCACGCAATGTTGCGAGCAGTGTTGCTGCAATGATAACGCGAGTCGAAGTGATCTCACAACAGTCATAGAATTAAGTGACTGGACAAATGTGGTGATATCTGAACTCATGGTAGAAGCCCGGCTACGTACACGGTACGTGCATGAGAAGCGTAGTGCGGCCCGCAGTGCTACAGGGGTGCGCACCCCGCAGCTGTGGTGCACTGTCTGGACGCGCGGTGCCGCAGGGGTGCGCACCACGGGCATGTGGTGCGTAATCAGAGCACGTGGTGCAACAGAGGTGCGCACCACACACAAGCACACGCCAGACCGACACAGCGTGTTTACGCTGTATATACTGTGTACGTCCGATACTATACGCTCGGCTGTATATACTGTGTACGTCCGATACTTTACGCTCGGCTGTATATACTGTGTACGTCCGATACTTTACGCTCGGCTTTGTATACTGTGTACGTCCGATACTTTACGCTCGGCTGTATATACTGTGTACGCCCGATACTTTACGCTCGGCTGTATATACTGTGTACGTCCGATACTATACGCTCGGCTGTATATACTGTGTACGTCCGATACTTTACGCTCGGCTGTATATACTGTGTACGTCCGATACTTTACGCTCGGCTGTATATACTGTGTACGTCCGATACTTTACGCTCGGCTGTATATACTGTGTACGTCCGGTACTTTACGCTCGGCTGTATATACTGTGTACGTCCGATACTTTACGCTCGGCTGTATATACTGTGTACGTCCGATACTTTACGCTCGGCTGTATATACTGTGTACGTCCGATACTTTACGCTCGGCTGTATATACTGTGTACGTCCGATACTTTACGCTCGGCTGTATATACTGTGTACGTCCGATACTATACGCTCGGCTGTATATACTGTGCAAGCCCGATACTTTACGCTCGGCTGTATATACTGTGATACGTCCGGTACTTTACGCTCGGCTGTATATACTGTGTACGTCCGATACTTTACGCTCGGCTGTATATACTGTGTACGCCCGATACTTCACGCTCGGCTGTATATACTGTGTACGTCCGATACTTTACGCTCGGCTGTATATACTGTGTACGTCCGATACTTTACGCTCGGCTGTATATACTGTGTACGTCCGATACTTTACGCTCGGCTGTATATACTGTGTACGTCCGATACTTTACGCTCGGCTGTATATACTGTGTACGCCCGATACTTTACGCTCGGCTGTATATACTGTGTACGCCCGATACTTCACGCTCGGCTGTATATACTGTGTACGTCCGATACTTTACGCTCGGCTGTATATACTGTGTACGTCCGATACTTTACGCTCGGCTGTATATACTGTGCAAGCCCGATACTTTACGCTCGGCTGTATATACTGTGTACGTCCGATACTTTACGCTCGGCTGTATATACTGTGTACGTCCGATACTTTACGCTCGGCTGTATATACTGTGTACGTCCGATACTTTACGCTCGGCTGTATATACTGTGTACGTCCGATACTTTACGCTCGGCTGTATATACTGTGTACGTCCGATTCTTTACGCTCGGCTGTATATACTGTGTACGCCCGATACTTTACGCTCGGCTGTATATACTGTGTACGTCCGATACTTTACGCTCGGCTGTATATACTGTGTACGTCCGATACTATACGCTCGGCTGTATATACTGTGCAAGCCCGATACTTTACGCTCGGCTGTATATACTGCGACGTCCGATACTTTACGCTCGGCTGTATATACTGTGTACGTCCGGTACTTTACGCTCGGCTGTATATACTGTGTACGCCCGATACTTTACGCTCGGCTGTATATACTGTGTACGTCCGATACTTTACGCTCGGCTGTATATACTGTGCAAGCCCGATACTTTACGCTCGGCTGTATATACTGTGTACGTCCGATACTTTACGCTCGGCTGTATATACTGTGTACGTCCGGTACTTTACGCTCGGCTGTATATACTGTGTACGTCCGATACTTTACGCTCGGCTGTATATACTGTGTACGTCCGGTACTTTACGCTCGGCTGTATATACTGTGTACGTCCGATACTTTACGCTCGGCTGTATATACTGTGTACGTCCGATACTATACGCTCGGCTGTATATACTGTGTACGTCCGATACTTTACGCTCGGCTGTATATACTGTGTACGTCCGATACTTTACGCTCGGCTGTATATACTGTGTACGTCCGATACTTTACGCTCGGCTGTATATACTGTGTACGTCCGATACTTTACGCTCGGCTGTATATACTGTGTACGTCCGATACTTTACGCTCGGCTGTATATACTGTGTACGTCCGGTACTTTACGCTCGGCTGTATATACTGTGTACGTCCGATACTTTACGCTCGGCTGTATATACTGTGTACGTCCGGTACTTTACGCTCGGCTGTATATACTGTGTACGTCCGATACTTTACGCTCGGCTGTATATACTGTGTACGTCCGATACTTTACGCTCGGCTGTATATACTGTGTACGTCCGATACTTTACGCTCGGCTGTATATACTGTGTACGTCCGATACTATACGCTCGGCTGTATATACTGTGTACGTCCGATACTTTACGCTCGGCTGTAGATACTGTGTACGTCCGATACTTTAAGCTCGACTGTATATACTGTGTACGTCCGATACTTTTTAAGACTTCGCTCATAAAAAGCAGGGATGTTTGCCGGTCCCATAAGCTAACCTAAATCTGGCCAATCACAGCGAGGCAACCCGTAAGCAACGTCCTCATTGGCTCACCTAAATAATATTCTTCTACGTCACCGATGTCACTCGTGAATATATTTAACTGAGACACGTAACTGGGACGTGTATAACTGTGATGCGTAACTGTGTTGTGTGACCATGATGCGTAACTGTGATGTGTGACCATGATACGTAACTGTGATGTGTGATCATGATGCGTAACTGTGATGTGTGACCATGATGCGCAACTGTGATGTGTGACCATGATGCGTAACTGTGATGTGTGACCATGATGCGTAACTGTGATGTGTAACCATGATGCGTAACTGTGATGTGTGATCATGATGCGTAACTGTGATGTGTGACCATGACGCGTACCTGTGATGTGTGACCATGATGCGTAAATGTGATGTGTGACCATGATGCGTAACTGTGATGTGTGATCATGATGCGTAACTGTGATGTGTGACCATGATGCGTAACTGTGATGTGTGACCATGATGCGAAACTGTGATGTGTGACCACGACGCGTAACTGTGATGTGTGACCATGACGCGTACCTGTGATGTGTGACCATGATGCGTAACTGTGATGTGTGACCATGATGCGTAACTGTGATGTGTGATCATGATGCGTAACTGTGATGTGTGACCATGATGCGTAACTGTGATGTGTGACCACGACGCGTAACTGTGATGTGTGACCACTATGCGTAACTGTGATGTGTGACCATGATGCGTAACTGTGATGTGTGATCATGATGCGTAACTGTGATGTGTGACCATGATGCGTAACTGTGATGTGTGACCATGATGCGTAACTGTGATGTGTAACCATGATGCGTAACTGTGATGTGTGACCACGACGCGTAACTGTTATGTGTGACCATGATGCGTAACTGGGATGTGTGACCATGATGCTTAACTGTGATGTGTGATCATGATGCGTAACTGTGATGTGTGACCATGATGCGTAACTGGGATGTGTGACCGAGATATATGACAGGGAGGCGAAGCTTTGATGCATGGTTGTGTTGCGTAGCTGTGATGTGGGGCTGTGATGTGGGGCTGTGATGTGGGGCTGTGATGTGGGGCTGTGATGTGGGGCTGTGATGTGGGGCTGTGATGTGGGGCTGTGATGTGGGGCTGTGATGTGGGGCTGTGATGTGGGGCTGTGATGTGGGGCTGTGATGTGGGGTTGTGATGTGGGGCTGTGATGTGGGGCTGTTATGTGGGGCTGTGATGTGGGGCTGTGATGTGGGGCTGTGATGTGGGGCTGTGATGTGGGGCTGTGATGTGGGGCTGTGATGTGGGGCTGTGATGTGGGGCTGTGATGTGGGGCTGTGATGTGGGGCTGTTATGTGGGGCTGTGATGTGGGGCTGTGATGTGGGGCTGTGATGTGGGGCTGTGATGTGGGGCTGTGATGTGGGGCTGTGATGTGGGGCTGTGATGTGGGGCTGTTATGTGGGGCTGTGATGTGGGGCTGTGATGTGGGGCTGTGATGTGGGGCTGTGATGTGGGGCTGTGATGTGGGGCTGTGATGTGTAATTTACCACCAATTATTTTCACTGGTGTTCGCTGGCCTTCAAAACGAAATTGGTAGCAAAAAATTGAAGATTTGAGTGCCGATAGACTGCAAGCCTGGTGTGGACGCAGACCACACACTCACCACACATTCATGTGCGTGCGTCATACGTGCGCCACGCACACACATGTGCACCACACACAAACAGGTGTGCGCCAGGCGCATCGCGTCAGATTAGATGAAGACAGGAGCTTAAAGCTCACAGCTGCGTCCTCAAGTGCTTGGATGTGCGTGGGGTGTCTGTCGTGCACGTGTGCACGTGTGCGGTGTCTGCACGTCGTGCACGTGTGTGGTGTCTGCCCGTCGTGCACGTGTGCGGTGACTGCACGTCGTGCACGTGTACGGTGTCTGTATGTCGTGCGCGAGAGAGCAGTGTTCGCGTCGCTCACTGCCACAGCCGTCGCTGCTGTGCAGTTTGTGCGATCGTCGCATGAAGCTGACATCCTCACGCAAGCTGCACACACGCTCTGCTCTGCTCAAGAGGGCTGGGATCTGTACTGCTGTGCCAGCTGTTACGCTGCAGGAGTCCAACTCCAGGCTCCTGCTCCGTGACTCCACAACTCAACTCCATAATTCCAGCCCCACAATTCCAAGTTGGACCGAGTGTCATCAGTCGCCGTCCGGCCGCCCGAAAGAACGAGGCATTTCCGATTTTACCTCGCCTCCAGCGACTCGGAAATGGAGCGCATTCCGGCCAGAAAATATCGGGAGCTTCAGAAGCGCTGGTATTCTCCCATATTGATATAGCGTCTTGCTGAACTCAAGCAGATGTGCGGTGCGAGGGGAGGGCTGGCAGGAAACCCACCGAACATTTCCCCTCCGTTGTAAAGTTATCGAAATTGATTAGCGTTCGCTTGAAGTTTCAGGTCTCTGCGTATTTTTGGGATTTAGGCAAGGAGCCTTTGAGCTCCTTGTGGGCGGTGTGAGCAGACTGGGCATGGCCAGACGGCCGGGACTGCGACAGCAGGAGCAGACGGAGCAAGACTCGCACGGCTGCTTTGTAACACAAACACAGCAGCAACTCTAGTTAACACAAAATCTCTTCGAAACTCAGAGTCTCCAAGACTCAGAGAGTCTCTAAAACTCAGAGAGTCTCTAAGACTCAGAGAGTGTCCATGACTCAGAGAGTCTCCAAGACGCAGTGAGGCTACAAGACTCAGTGAGGTTACGAAATTCAGAGTGTCCAAGACTCAGAGAGTCTCCAAGACGCAGTGGGGCTACAAGACTCAGTGAGGTTACAAGAATCAGAAAGTGTCCAAAACTCAGTAACGCTACAAGACTCAGTGAGGTTATAAGAAACAGAGAGTGACCAAGACTCAGTGAGGCCACGAGAATCACTGGCTACCTACAATACTCTGTGACCACAATACCCTGAGCCCCAGTTTACAAGGCTCAGTGATTCACGACACGGAAACACGGAAGCTCATCGAGAGCAAGAGACCAGCTCCTGAGGAAAAGAAATTGAGGCGGACGGAGTTCCGTTACGGCATTGTGACGCTGTGGCGTAATGGCGTTGTGGCATGATTACGTTGTGGCGTAATGGCGTTGTGGCATGATTACGTTGTGGCGTAATGGCGTTGTGGCATGATTACGCTGTGGCATTATAGCGCAATATTGTGCGCCGTGGTGATGATATGGAGTTACAGTGCCGTGGCTGTGGCGTGGTGATGATATGGAGTTACAGTGCCGCAGCTGTGGCGTGGTGATGATATGGAGTTACAGTGCCGCGGCTGTGGCGTGGTGATGACATGGAGTTCCAGTGCCGCAGCTGTGGCGTGGTAATTTTATGGAGTTACAGTGCCGCAGCTGTGGCGTGGTGATTGTTTGGAGTTACAGTGCCGTGGCTGTGGCGTGGTGATTGTATGGAGTTACAGTGCTGCGGCTGTGGCGTAGTGATGATATGGAGTTACAGTGCCGCAGCTGTGGCGTGGTGATGATATGGAGTTACAGTGCCGCAGCAGTGGCGTGGTGATGATATGGAGTTACAGTGCCGCGGCTGTGGCGTGGTGATGATATGGAGTTACAGTGCCGCAGCTGTGGCGTGGTGATTGTTTGGAGTTACAGTGCCGTGGCTGTGGCGTGGTGATTGTATGGAGTTACAGTGCTGCGGCTGTGGCGTAGTGATGATATGGAGTTACAGTGCCGCAGCTGTGGCGTGGTGATGATATGGAGTTACAGTGCCGCGGCAGTGGCGTGGTGATGATATGGAGTTACAGTGCCGTGGCTGTGGCGTGGTGATGATATGGAGTTACAGTGCCGCGGCAGTAGCGTGGTGATGATATGGAGTTACAGTGCCGCGGCAGTGGCGTGGTGATGATATGGAGTTACAGTGCCGTGGCTGTGGCGTGGTGATGATATGGAGTTCCAGTGCCGTGGCTGTGGCGAGGTGTTGTCATGGCGCCGCGGCGGCAACCGGTGACTGGGCTCACAGACATGTGGCGCATGGCAGCGTGTGGCGCATGGCAGTGTGTGGCGCATGGCAGCGTGTGGCACATGGCAGCGTGTGGCGCATGGCAGCATGTGGCGCATGGCAGCATGTGGCGCATGGCAGCGTGTGGCGCATGGCGCAGTGTGTGGCGCATGGCAGCATGTGGCGCATGGCAGTGTGTGGCGCATGGCAGCGTGTGGCACATGGCAGCGTGTGGCGCATGGCTGCATGTGGCGCATGGCAGCATGTGGCGCATGGCAGTGTGTGGCGCATGGCAGCGTGTGGCGCATGGCAGCGTGTGGCGCATGGCAGCATGTGGCGCATGGCAGTGTGTGGCGCATGGCAGCGTGTGGCGCATGGCAGCATGTGGCGCATGGCAGTGTGTGGCGCATGGCAGCGTGTGGCACATGGCAGCGTGTGGCGCATGACAGCGTGTGGCGCATGGCGCAGTGTGTGGCGCAGGGAAGCGTGTGGCGCAGCTCAAGAATCAACAATTTACTAAGTTCAGAAAGGTGTGTTGAGTGAGATGATAATTCTGCGTGCGCAGCTGTTACGTGCAGCTGTTACTGCAGCTGTTACGTGCAGCTGTTACTGCAGCTGCTGTTTAAGCTGTTACGGCCGGTGCTGCATACATCTTTTACCGCAGCTATTACTACAGCTATGACTGCGAATATAAATTCAGCTGCACTTTTTCTAGCTGTTATTTTAGCTGTGCTTTGGCTGCAAGCTGTCTTCAGAGCTGTTATTGCAACTTTCTCTATAGCTGTTACTGCAACCTTCACTACAGCTGTTGCCGCAACCCCCACAACAGCTGTTGCAGTAACCCCCACTACAGCTGTGGCCGCAACCCCCACTACAGCTGTTGCCGTAACCTTCACTATAGCTGCTGCCTCAATTTTCTCTATAGCTGTTACAGGAACCTTCACTATAGCTGTTACCGGAACCTTCACTATAGCTGCTGCCTCAATTTTCTCTATAGCTGTTACAGGAACCTTCACTATAGCTGTTACCGGAACCTTCACTATAGCTGTTTTCATAATGTTCACTATTCACTACCGGCAAAAATTGTGGGACACTTTTTGAATTTTTTAAATATTTGAATTCGGTGTTTGGTGACACTATCATGAATGATTCATAACGCTCCTCCCAAAATTCGGTGTTTGGTGACACTATCATAAATGATTCATAACGCTCCTCCCAAAATTCGGTGTTTGGTGACACTATCATAAATGATTCATAACGCTCCTCCCAAAATTCGGTGTTTGGTGACACTATCATAAATGATTCATAACGCTCCTCCCAAAATTCGGTGTTTGGTGACACTATCATGAATGATTCATAACGCTCCTCCCAAAATTCGGTGTTTGGTGACACTATCATAAATGATTCATAACGCTACCCCCAAAATTCGGTGTTTGGTGACACTATCATAAATGATTCATAACGCTCCTCCCAAAATTCGGTGTTTGGTGACACTATCATAAATGATTCATAACGCTCCTCCCAAAATTCGGTGTTTGGTGACACTATCATAAATGATTCATAACGCTCCTCCCAAAATTCGGTGTTTGGTGACACTATCATAAATGATTCATAACGCTCCTCCCAAAATTCGGTGTTTGGTGACACTATCATGAATGATTCATAACGCTCCTCCCAAAATTCGGTGTTTGGTGACACTATCATAAATGATTCATAACGCTCCTCCCAAAATTCGGTGTTTGGTGACACTATCATAAATGATTCATAACGCTCCTCCCAAAATTCGGTGTTTGGTGACACTATCATGAATGATTCATAACGCTCCTCCCAAAATTCGGTATTTGGTGACACTATCATGAATGATTCATAACGCTCCTCCCAAAATTCGGTGTTTGGTGACACTATCATAAATGATTCATAACGCTCCTCCCAAAATTCGGTGTTTGGTGACACTATCATAAATGATTCATAACGCTCCTCCCAAAATTCGGTGTTTGGTGACACTATCATAAATGATTCATAACGCTCCTCCCAAAATTCGGTGTTTGGTGACACTATCATAAATGATTCATAACGCTCCTCCCAAAATTCGGTGTTTGGTGACACTATCATGAATGATTCATAACGCTCCTCCCAAAATTCGGTATTTGGTGACACTATCATGAATGATTCATAACGCTCCTCCCAAAATTCGGTGTTTGGTGACACTATCATAAATGATTCATAACGCTCCTCCCAAAATTCGGTGTTTGGTGACACTATCATAAATGATTCATAACGCTCCTCCCAAAATTCGGTGTTTGGTGACACTATCATAAATGATTCATAACGCTCCTCCCAAAATTCGGTGTTTGGTGACACTATCATAAATGATTCATAACGCTCCTCCCAAAATTCGGTGTTTGGTGACACTATCATGAATGATTCATAACGCTCCTCCCAAAATTCGGTGTTTGGTGACACTATCATGAATGATTTATAACGCTCCTCCCAAAATTCGGTGTTTGGTGACACCATCATAAATGATTCATAACGCTCCTCCCAAAATTCGGTGTTTGGTGACACTATCATAAATGATTCATAACGCTCCTCCCAAAATTCGGTGTTTGGTGACACTATCATAAATGATTCATAACGCTCCTCCCAAAATTCGGTGTTTGGTGACACTATCATAAATGATTCATAACGCTCCTCCCATAATTCGGTGTTTGGTGACACTATCATAAATGATTCATAACGCTCCTCCCAAAATTCAGTGTTTGGTGACACTATCATAAATGATTCATAACGCTCCTCCCAAAATTCGGTGTTTGGTGACACTATCATGAATGATTCATAACGCTCCTCCCAAAATTCGGTGTTTGGTGACACTATCATAAATGATTCATAACGCTCCTCCCAAAATTCGGTGTTTGGTGACACTATCATAAATGATTCATAACGCTCCTCCCAAAATTCGGTGTTTGGTGACACTATCATAAATGATTCATAACGCTCCTCCCAAAATTCGGTGTTTGGTGACACTATCATAAATGATTCATAACGCTCCTCCCAAAATTCGGTGTTTGGTGACACTATCATAAATGATTCATAACGCTCCTCCCAAAATTCGGTGTTTGGTGACACTATCATAAATGATTCATAACGCTCCTCCCAAAATTCGGTGTTTGGTGACACTATCATAAATGATTCATAACGCTCCTCCCAAAATTCGTTGTTTGGTGACACTATCATAAATGATTCATAACGCTCCTCCCAAAATTCGGTGTTTGGTGACACTATCATAAATGATTCATAACGCTCCTCCCAAAATTCGGTGTTTGGTGACACTATCATAAATGATTCATAACGCTCCTCCCAAAATTCGGTGTTTGGTGACACTATCATAAATGATTCATAACGCTCCTCCCAAAATTCGGTGTTTGGTGACACTATCATAAATGATTCATAACGCTCCTCCCAAAATTCGGTGTTTGGTGACACTATCATAAATGATTCATAACGCTCCTCCCAAAATTCGGTGTTTGGTGACACTATCATGAATGATTCATAACGCTCCTCCCAAAATTCGGTGTTTGGTGACACTATCATAAATGATTCATAACGCTCCTCCCAAAATTCGGTGTTTGGTGACACTATCATAAATGATTCATAACGCTCCTCCCAAAATTCGGTGTTTGGTGACACTATCATAAATGATTCATAACGCTCCTCCCAAAATTCGGTGTTTGGTGACACTATCATGAATGATTCATAACGCTCCTCCCAAAATTCGGTGTTTGGTGACACTATCATAAATGATTCATAACGCTCCTCCCAAAATTTGGTGTTTGGTGACACTATCATGAATGATTCATAACGCTCCTCCCAAAATTCGGTGTTTGGTGACACTATCATGAATGATTCATAACGCTCCTCCCAAAATTCGGTGTTTGGTGACACTATCATAAATGATTCATAACGCTCCTCCCAAAATACTGCCTAAATTTTGGATACCAAAATACGATAGAAAAATATGATATATTAGCAAATTAATTTCATCAACAAAAACAAACAGGCCAAAATTATGGGACAGAAAGAGAAAAGTCCGAATTTAAGAGTTTTAAATAACTGATAATCCTTTGTACTGAACTGTTTAGCCAAAGAATAAGTAATTTAGCTCAGTAAGATAGCACAGCTTATAAACCACCATGCCAAAGTGCTCCAAAATGGAGATGCAGGGGGTTTCAGAACAAGAGGTATAAAATTCACATCAAGTAGAAAATGGCTAAATAAACACTTTTCCATCTATGAAACTTTCCGCAAAAAATTGGGTTTATGAGATATTAACTGTGTATTGTTATAAAGGATGAAATTTAATGACACAATTCCTCGCAATATGTATTTTGAATTCACTTTACAAAAATTCTTCAAAATGTATTCCACCTACAGCAATACACTTTTCAAATCTTAGCCTTAACGACAGCCGGATTGAAAGAAACACGTCTGGCATTTCAGAAATCTCACCAGCAGCCACTGCAACTCTGGCCACGAGACCTTCCTCAGATTCAACGGGTGTAGCATAAACAAGGCTTTTCATGTGTCCCCGAACTAAACACTGAATGATTAAAACTAAATTTTATTACTGTAAACTCTCATACAATACAAGTGTTTGTAAAGTAAATTCAAAATAAATATTGCGAGTAATTGTGTAATTAAATGAAGACAATAAACCGCTAATATCTCATAAGCCCAATGTTTTCGGAAAATTTCAAAGAGGAACAAGTGTTTATTTGGTCATTTTCTACTTGATGTGCAATTTTGTACCTCTTGTTCTGAAACACTCTGTATATGCTAAAAAATAATAATTAAGCTGAATGAACTTTTATCTCCAAATGAAGCAGATACACCTAGAAAGACAACCCGTGAAGAGTACAGCATCATAAGAAAGCAGGTTTTAAAAGATATTTAAAACATCATCTTGTATTTTTCGTGAAGTTATCACCAAAAATGACTTGGATGTGTCTAGGAAAACTTCAAATAGACGTTTAAATGGAGTAGGTTTATTTCCACGATCACCTTAATAGAAACCACACATCAGCAGAAAAATAAAAATTAAGACTGGCGTTCGCCAATAACCAAGCCTTGTAGATCTTCATAAGTGGTCACATGTTTTCTTCAGTGACGTAAGAAAGATTAACTTATTTGGCTCTGATAGTAAGACATTTGTAAGAAGATATAATAAGGAAAAAATATATAGCAAGTGCACCAAAAACTGTTAAATTTGGTGGTGGTAGAGTTGTGGATTTTGGAATATTTTCCGGGCAAGGAACGACTTCTCTTGTCCGATAGAATACAAGTGTAAATGAAGCAATGTACAAAAATTTGCATCAAGATCATGGTATTCCAATAATTCACCACCCATATGTAAAAGCACATTTTATGCAGGATAATGCCTCATGCCGTAAAGCAAAGTTGACTATGGAATATCTGAAAAAAACAAATTTCGAAGTTAAGGATTTGCCATCTCAAATCCCCTTTATGAATCTGGTTGCGAACTTATGGCACACTCTAGGGACACGCGTTATGGCTAGAAATCTAACAAAAAAGATTTGTGGTTCAAACTTTAACACGAATAGTCGAAAATTACCCATGGAGAATGTTTTCATCTTGTTAAATCTTGTAGTAGGAGATGAGCAACTGTGATAGAGAAAAAGGGTCTATTCACTAAATACTGAATTGTTTCTTTGTAAAATTTCAATCTCTAACTATTATAAAACATTCAATCAATTGTTTTGATTGTCCCAACAATTTTGGCCAGCTTGTTTTCGTTGTTAAAATTAATTCGCTAATACATATATTTCTAACCTGTTCTAACATCTAAAATTAAGGCAATATATTAGGAGTGGTTTTAAGAATCATTTATTAAGATTCACCAAAAACCGAACTCGAATATTTAAGTATTTTAAAAATTTAAAAAGTGTCCCAAAATTCTGGGTAGTAATATAGCTATTGCGCAGCTTTCACTTGAGCTCTTGCTACTGTGACGGTCCTTTTTATAAGACACTCTAGCCCGTGCTAGGCTCGCTGCAGTAGAGATATAATTAAGGCATTAAAGTGGAACATGTACTGACTTCCTCCTCAGCGTCACGGTGTAAGCAGAGATATTAAGTGTGTCAGCGCTTTGTTAGGTTAGACATGAATTTCAATGCAGGGAAAGGATACGCTTTACGCCTCTTGTTTAATTTTGGGGAGTATTTTATCCGAGCTAATAAGAGCTTGTATATCGGAATTTTCAAATCAATTTTCAGTTGAATTTTCTCTAGCAGGAACACGAAACGAATTACAAACAGGGTGACCGGCACCTTGTCGAACAAACTTCGCAATTAGTTTGGGACCGTTGAAATGAGCACTTTTTACTTGATGACTACGCGGTCGAAATTCGTTCAACAGAGAGTCACAACGACTTGAAATTTTGATCACATTTTCTAAGTTACTTTAATAAGTACCGAAAATGAAAATATTTTACATTTATTATTTCATCGCCTGCAAAGACATTAACAACAATGGAGCGAGAACCCACCCAATGCTGAATTAGAAGATATCCACATAGCTTATAGTGTAACAAAAATTTAATGGTAAATCTTGGAAGGTTGTTCGAATTCACGCAGTTACATACCACACACGCTCCATTGTGTCAAATATTTGCAGCTATACTTCGCAGATTATGTGAAGACGGGGGCATTTCACGGAGCAAAACTTGAAGGAAAACGCAGTAGAAGATTAAAAAATATACATACGAGGAGAAAAAATGTAGGAACATTTTCAGAAAAACTCAATCACAAGTACTCGTTTTATTGTACGTGTTTCACGTGCAAATCAAATACAGTAAGGGCAGCGCGACAAGATAACGGTCAACATCCATTTCACGTTCAGCGGGAGCAAGAAACAAACGATGAAGATTTCCCTCACCTTGACCAATTAACGAAATGGTTTTTACACCAAACAGTTAAAGAACCTTGGTTTCCAACAGATGTCTTATTCCCAGATGGATCATCATTCGCGCGAGAAGAAATAACCTAACGTCTGTAATATGCACTAATGGTCTGATATTAACCCACATGTTACACGACAATTGAGGTAAACATCAGATTAGATTGCCCTTAAATGTTTGGGCGATTATTCTTGGCGACCATCTGATTGGGCCATACATGATTCTTAAATAGGAAACGGACGAAATTACTACTATTTATTTATGAAACATTGCCTGAATTAGAAAATATTTAATTTGCCAACATCAGAGAAATGTGGTTCCAACACGCTGGTGCTCTTCCACACTTCGCGATTGCTGTTAGGCAGTTATTGGTTACTCGATCTCCGAATCGCTGGATTGGCCGTGGCGACCTCATTACATGGCCACCAAGGTCACCTGATGATTCGCCCCAAGATTTCTACTTCTGGGGAGGTTTGAAGAGTTTGGTGTCCGAAAAACCGATTCATTCTGAAGAAAACATCATTGGTAGAATGTTGAGGCCTCTGCAAGGATTCGTGAAACTCCTGATGCCTTCAATCATGTCCTGCAATTATTGCGCCGGCATTTGAACGTTTGCATTGCAACAAATGGGAGTCATGTTGAACATCTTTCGTAACTATGTAACCTAATTTTAAAATCGTTTTCTTGAGGTCATAATAATTAACGCTGTTATTCTGTTTCTTATGTTAATAAAAAAGCATTTTCCTAATATCTACATTTTATTTCTCTGCCCCTCTCAAAGTGCTAATATTTCTTCTTTATGTTTCAAGTCTCAAGTCCTTGTTACTCTTTAACGAAGCATTGTTGATCACACGGTTATTGTGTGTAAAGTGTTCATGTTAATGGCCCAAACCTCTCTTTAAAGTTTGCTCAACAAAGTGCCGGTAACCCTGAATAACTGTATTTTCACACTCAAAACCACGTTCGAACGCCAGCCTGAAGGTTTTATTTCATTCGAACCCCAATGAAAATAGTATAAGGGATCGGATTATCTATTAAATGTGCCATTAGACATTGGGAGGCTGATGAATAAACTTTTAATAGCTAGCAGCCTCTGCTCGATGTGCACAAACCAGCGTATTACAAATGCAAGCTGACAATGACTCATACAGCAACCGCTGAAGCCTTGGTGTTGGGTATAACATAAATTACTGCAATTTACTACCAGTTAAGAATCGTGGAAGCTTTCTAGTTTCTTCAGAAGATGCAGCTTTTCTGCACGACAGCACACAGCTTTGTCTGCTTCTTATTGTCCACCGCTACCTTGTCAGCGCAGCCGTAGTTCGGGAAATTCATCTGCAGGTGTGGAAAGCTTGTGGGATGACTCAGGGTGAGTGAAGCCATGCAATCGTCTGCTAGATGCATGAATAAAAATGTGAAATGGGATTGAAGTAATTGAAAAATGAGAAAAATTGAAATACCAATATAATTCAAGTTTTTTACGAAACTGGTCCCTAGCAGCACACATTTGTTGTCCACACAACTTGTGCCCAAGCGAATGCCGACCACCCGGGAGGATACTAAGGGGAAACAGGAGTAAATCTAGATTATGGAAAGCTTAACTAAACAATAAACGTTTTGAAATATGTTCCCATTTTGGATAAGGTAATACATTAACAACTTGCACCCATAGCACCTAATACTACAATCATTTAGGCGCTCACGAGACACTGCCACTCTGCGGACAGACTTGTTGGTGAGGCCGAGGGGACACACGGTGTTCGACACCTGCTCGTCCTCTTCGTGTAACTATACCAGAGAAAAAAGAAAGAAAGAAAAGAAAAACAGTTTATTTCCAATAGAGATTGTACAATATTACAATCATTGGTTTTTAAATATCTTAAAATTAATATACTTAGATGATACACACACACGAGTATTGAAAAACTCGTGTCACTAGTCGAAAAGAAATGATTGAGGGCAATGAACTCCTAATCTAGCTTAATCTACATTTGATAATACATGTAATGATAATTATAAGAGATAACACAATTTCATGGACGATGCATTTTCATTGTGAGGTGAAAACACTTTTGACAGTTTACATGTACATGACATAAAACTTCGCAATTCTTGACGCCGGGAAATAATATATGAAATCGCTTGTTTCGGTCAATGTTCACAAGTGTCGTTTTAAGGAAGCATGAAAAAAAAAATATATAAATATATATCCATATGCACACATATGTAAATATACGTATGCATGTGTGTGCATATCCATACACACACACACAAATACATATATACATATAAGCATGAGGACCAAGAAGATTATAAGTTTTGTATTACTGATTCAACAATTTTAACATAACGGTCATTAGTTAACAAGCATTTTATATAAATATAAATGGATGATCGTACAACAAAAGTATAGTTTTTACATGAATGCTTTACAATACTAAAGAGATGACGAGTTAGGTAATGTTACAAGTTGAGTGTGCACAGAAAAAAGACCATTATCTCTGGTAAAATGCTAGTTGTCAGTATAGTATACACATATGTGCACGTATACATGTAAATATATACACATACACATTCACACATATACCCACGCACATACTTACACCAAACTCGTAAGCAAACACAAATGCATTTCTATGCATCGAGGCAATACATACGCATTCTACAGAGTGTCATACGCATAGCGTGGACACGTACACATATACACAAGTAAGCATGTGCGCAAATATCAGCGTAAACTAGTTCGTATAAACCAGAATTCCAATCGAGGGAAACGGAGAAAATATCTTTTATTATAGCATGAATTTTATAATATTTCGTACTAAAAATAGTGGCACAAAACAGTCCACTTAAGTCGGAAACATGAAAACGATTGTGGGACGTGAATAAGAAAGAAAACATTAATGTCCTATAAAGGTTTCATATTAGAAAAAAAAAATCACATCATCTTTGAAATATGGCGCAAATTGTCGGCAGTTGATAAACAAACATAGGTATCACATTATTATAAGCATATAACTATAAGCCGAATAAGTATATTACTGCAGTATAAATGGATGATCACACAACGAATTTATTTTTTTTACATGGATGCTTTACAATTTCATATTAGAAAAAAACACATTATTTTTTTTAATATGGTGCAGAATGTCTGCAATTGATCAACACACACACACATAGGTACCATGTCGGTCTAGTTTGATGCTTGCACAGAAACGGAGAGGAATGACATAAAATGCACCTTCGACTGGTTGATCTACTCTAGTGCACACAGTTGTACGTGCACATATACACACCCATATGCGCACATACACCTATATACGTACACACATATACAAGTAAGCATGTTTGCAAATGACAACGTATAGGCGGTCAAATCATAATACCTACGCATACTTCAAAACTGTTGTGTGATGTCTTGAATTATAAAACAATGAGCGAGGGAGATTGTTCAGCAAGGGAGATACCAGGGAAATGAGATTCGTCAGTACTCATTCAGTATGTTCTGTAATTAAGGATTATTATTGAGACACAAGATGACGAGTTATTTTGGCTTTAAATTCTCTCGGTCCTTGAGGGACTTTAATACTCAGGGGAAGTTTGTTCCACAGTAAGGCGCCTGATATGGACAGAGCCTTCTGCCCTAAGTGAGATGAACGATAGTTGACTAAGACATTATTGTTTCTGTTCGGTTTTTGATTGGTTACAGTGGGTGGATGGAAACGCACTATCTCAGCATTGCTCTGAGGAAGATATAACGAGGAGAATACGTATTGGGCCTTCTGCATGAGGAGCCTTTCTTGGATAGGGATCCAGCCGAGTTTATTGAGGAGAGGGGTTACGTGATCACTTCTTTTGAAATTACCGTTGCATACCACCTTGGCTGCAAAATTCATGCATTTTTGTAAGTCCCTTTTAAGGTATTGAGGTAAGTCTCCCCATACTAGGCTGCAGTAGTCAATGCGCGATAACACAAGGGATTGAATGGCTAATAATATGGATTTTTCGTCTAGCATACTTTTTATACGATGAAAAAACATTAAAGTTCCGTAGATTTTGTTGCAAGTAGTCTCAACGTGAGATTTGAAGGACATATTCCTATCGAACCAGATACCCAGATTTTTAACTTTTTCTGATGCATTAATTTTATCATTTCCAACTGCAAGAGTAAGATCTGAAGTTTTTTTAATTGCATCTTTGGATCCAAAAATAATGCAATGTGTTTTATTAGCATTTAATTTCAGACCATTTCGGTCGTACCATGATTTCAGGCTAGTCAGTAAAGTTTCGGCTTTAATTTGCGTCTGTGGTATTTCCGATACAGAACTTGTTATTGCAATTTGAACATCATCTGCATACATTGAGATCCGTGTGTCAGAAGGCATTGGAGGGAAATCATTAATGAAAATAAAAAACAGTAGTGGACCAAGAATGGATCCTTGGGGAACACCAAAATTGTTTTGAGTGAATGGGGACAATTTGTTTTCTATGCGGACTGCATGAGATCGATTTGACAAGTAACTTTCAAACCATTGCGTGTCTATTCCCAAGTTCAGTATTTTACGTAGAAGTCTTTCATGTTGGACGCTATCGAACGCAAAAAGAGTGGAGGGGGGAAAGAAGTGGAGAACTATGAGGAAAAAATTTTTTCACTGATTGCTCCATTGTGGCGATTGTGTTATAGGAATGGATTTTCAGTTTCTTAATTTGAAGAGATGGAGAGAGCGATTGCAGTGCAAACTCTACGAGCATAAATGTACCTTTCCTAACCTCCTCTACACGTCTTCGCCGTGCTATCATCATCAAAGAACTACGTTTTAGCGAGAATACGTCGCATAACGTCACTCCTGATGATGATTTCTCTTTGGACACTGCTTGAACTGCTGCTTCTGACGACAGCCCTTCGCTCAAGGGGAGAGGTTGCCCAAAATTCTAAAAATGGCTGAACTTTTTATTTTATTATCAAAAACAAGACGAACATGTTAGGAAGCTTCTGTGAAAAAATTAGCTTCGTACGTGCACTCGTTCGCCCGCTACGGGGGTTTGAAGTATGAGGGGGAGGGGAGGGGGAAGTGGTGTTTCATCATGTTACACCTCCCCCTTGGCACTTTCTTTACGGCGCGACGTTGCTATGTCATCTTCTATGTCTCTTCATTACTATATAATGATTTCAAGGGTCCTAGCTGACCCAACCAATAATAATGAAGAAATATTGAGATTGTTCAGCAGCTATCTCTATTGGAAATGAAGTGTTTCTCTTTCTTTCATTTTCTTTCTTTATTTACTTTTTTGGGTGGATCGGAAAGTGGGATTTCAAAATGTATATGCTCCTACAGTTTTTGATCTACAGTGATGATTTTAGAATCATTGGATGCGGAACGACGTGGGATTTTCAAAAACTAACATGACGATTCGAAATTCATTTTCGATTAAAAGTTGTTACGTCATAAAGTACGAAATTTTACGAAAGAAGACATGCCTTGGAATTTTTATGATTTTTCAACTTCAAACTAAAGTTTGGAGAATGCCATGTTAGTTTTAAGAATCTACAAGTTTTTCCGCATCCAATGACACTAAAATCATCACTTTTACTCAAAAACTGTCGGAGGAGATGCATTTTGAAACAACCCTCCAAAAATATAGTTTTCTATGAATATCTCGTTTTCTATAAGGAAAATCGCATTATGTTATAGAAGACAAATGATTCCTAATTGCATTTCCTATCAGTAATCAAATTTCATAGCTCTAGGTTCAATAATAAAGAAAGCCTTCCTAAAACTGCCCTCTTCCCTCAAGCGTCCTAGTCCAGACACAGCCGTGGAGTCAGGCTCACCACACACCAGCTCTGGTCTGCTTCCGTCGGGGCAAAGGCGCACCTCTTGCTCCTGCAGGTGGCACCAGAGGGACAGAGCAGCGCTAAATGTTCAGCAGCTACCTGCTGCAAAAGTAGCAGCAAAACTACCGCCCAGCTCCCGCCACCACCACTGCCGGCACCCAGCCCCATCCTCAGCTCCTAACATGTCTACTATTATTGTCTAATGTACTCAGCACAGCAGACAACACTGACACGAGAGGCACAAGGCGTCTGCTCGCCAGCACGACGGACTGTACGCTCGAGCTTTAGTGCCCGTGCGTGTCGAGCACCTAGCGCTGGACGACATGTGCCGTTTGCTGAGATTTGGGCGCAAGTCCCAACGGGAAGAAATTTATTGTCCAATAGAATTACTAGTCAGTATATCATCCTACATTGATGGACTTTTGGCTGTCTTTTTGCCTCATTAATATGTCATGAGAAATTTTAAATATCACCTTCAGGGACCTGACTTCGTTGGCAGAGTAACTCAGACACGATTCACATTGGGGCTGCACCGCTGTGATGCTTCTCATATGTGTCTCAAAAAAATATTGCGTTGAAACTCGGTCGTATTGTTGCGCAGCTGGCACCTGTGTCAGATTCATTTATGTTCTTTGGAAGTGCTTGGCAAAGCGTGGGTAACAACTCGTTTCACTGCGAAGAATCATTAGCTCTTCTTTCACCTTGCTTAACAGCTGCTGTACGTAGGGTATAAAGACCAGAATATGACGCCTAAAGTATTGATTGTTGGATTATTTTAAAATTCATGCTTCACATAAGAGCTCAAATTCAACAATTAAAGGGAGATGAGATATTTGAGTTGAGATACCCTGCTAGCATTCGTCTTGGGTAGCGTCAGGGCGCAGGAGGGGCTGACGTCACCAACGAGACGCAGTCAGATGCGCAGAAGCAACATAAAGTACAGCGCCTGCCCAAGTTTTGCGAAAAACAAATGTTGAAGTTCAGTAGAGTAAAAATATTTCCCAAAAAATCTTGTAATTTTTTAGTCTGTACCTCAGAACAGAAACTGACGGACTGAGAAACCTAAATTCAGATACTTAAAACTGTTTATCTTCATAGAACATAAAAGACAAAAGGCCACTGTTTTTCAAGGCGCTTCGTGCAAAATCTGCAGGCAATTTTAACGTCTCGTAATATATCCATTGAGCTCCACTCAAAGTTGTGCGAAGAAAGAAAAAAGTGAAGCAAAGCAGTCTATTTCTCATATTAGTAAAAAGAGGTTGCAGCAGAGGCCGAGTAAACGCATTACGTACATTTCACGGACGGCTGCGTGGCGTCCTGAGTAACGAGCAGACGGCGTGAGTTGCGTTAGCGCGTCCTGCGCAGTTGGTGAGCAAACACAGGCGCAGCCGCGCGCGATAACACTTCTGGACGCGCGCCAACTTGACAAGCCAAGAAATTTGACGGAAATGAGGAGGCAAAGTACGGCCGAGGAAATTATAGGAGAAATGCCGAGCCAAGTGGTGGGCTGGGATGTGCGTGTGTGTACACGGTCACGATGGGCGTAACTTGGGCATAACGGGGGCACAGGTCGCGACGGCCTTCATGTCATGAGGTAGCAGTGAAGAGCTAGATCATTTGTTTATTTATCTCACAGACATACTGGTGATCTCTGCGCGTCGGGGAGAAGTATAAATTTGAAATCATTTGGCGAGATGTAGCTGAACGTTATTGATATTACCTGGCTCATTATTACACTTTGTTTTTGCATCGTTGCGTTACTAAAACATCTCAACTTCTGATCACTCACGCTAACTTGGCCTGGCAGTTGACGATGTCTTTGAGCACAGTGAGAGGCGGGTCACTTGATTGTTTTCAGTCCAAGTTTATTTAATAATTGGTACTGCAGACTGTCCTACTCCAGACAAGACTATCATAGCTCATCGGTAATTGTTCCTGCCTGACACAATCCAGCCTAATTCTCAGAGCAGCAAGGCCCAGCCTTCACTAAGTTCTCCCTGCCCAGTTAATGTCACACAACTCTGTCTCCATAATAGGCCGCAACTCTCACAATCTAGAGCCGGGTTTTCAAATAATTGACGATGTCATATTCCTACAACTAGCAGCGTATATACGTTTAGAAGAACTTACGGAGTTAGCAGTATCCCTTCGACGGCGTAAATTGTTTGAAAACAGGGTCCTTGCTCGTGGCTTGTCTGCCTGCTCCAATGCTGCTGACGTTCATCCACTACTCACAATGTCGCACCAGCTCCTCACTGCAGTGCTTGAATCAAACTCTGAATGTGATCGCCGATAAGAATGC
This sequence comes from Morinoia aosen, assembly GCA_030386875.1. Classification (NCBI taxonomy): domain Eukaryota; kingdom Metazoa; phylum Arthropoda; class Malacostraca; order Amphipoda; family Talitridae; genus Morinoia; species Morinoia aosen. Next base: position 65,125,578 of record CM059566.1, read on the forward strand.
AGGATTGTATTGAAGCTAAATATATCTTTAGAAAACGAATGAAAAGTGGAGTAAAATGCCGAGTGCTCGAAGTAACATTAGTTACAACGTAGTAAGATAATTTGCTCGCCGTAGCCAAGTGGTTAAGAACGCGCCCTTCCGAGAAAGTGCCGTGGGTTCTAATCTCGGCTCTACCCAAGTGTCGGAAATGGATACCGGCTTTACGGAGGAAACCGTCATGGGGTCCTGGTGTTAGTTATAAGGCATTTGAAAAACCAATATACAAGATGATGTTTATCAGGCTTGATTAGAATAAAGCATCCTTACACCGAAGTGCACGAAGTAACATAAGAAATTAAAAAGCGAACAAAGTGCTAATAAAACTAGTCATATTTACTCAAATTGAGAAAAACAAAATCGAAAACCTTTCGGAGTCCAGCTCCATCTTCAGTTCTGTAAAATACAAAGAATTCAAAAAAGTGCAACAAATACAAAAATTACGAAGAATACAAGCAAAAAGTAAAACGAACACAACTGTATCAACAAAAAGCTAAATAAATGTCAAAACTATGCCTAAAAACTAGCAAAAAGTAACGAAAAAATACACACTATGAATTTACTGTTTGAAGGGGATAGGAACTAAGCATATTATTTAGGGAAGCTTTTCCTTTAAAAATATGAAGGGATTCTAAAATTCGTAGGTCAAATTCATTGGGAGCGCTACCAATGACTTTAAAATCTTCCTCACGAACTACTATATTGCACTGTTCAGCATGGTTGCGTACGGCTGAATGAGGAGGATGTGCAAGTAAGTTCCCGGTACGGTGGCTCCTACCGCGGTGTTCTGCTATTCTTTTATCGCAAGCCAACATTCATTGGTTTGGGTACAAGTTTTTTTAGTTTCTGTCATAAAATTTCGAGGTAAACGGAATAAAGACTCTGTTAAATAGGGCTTGTAATATATGTTCATCGTTCAATGATATACGTGCAGAATTCGATTTTTTTACGAGATTTCTTCTATAATAATGGTTTTCCTACAGGAATCGTAAACTCCCAAATTAAAAAGTTTTTATCTGGAAAATATTCTCAGTCGAACATAGATGTCAGATCCGATAGTTTTCATTACTGCACTCTACCCTATTTTGGTTCCCCATCAAAAAAACTGGCCCGTGAATTAAAGTATTTTTTTGATAGGTATTTTCCTACTATCAACCTGCGTGTAATTTTGATTAATAAGGCAAAAATAGATTCTTTTTTCGGCACAAGGAATCCATCCCTGGTCTAATGCGTTTTTGTGTCATTTATAAATATAGTTGTGTGCAGTGCACATCGGCGTACGTCGGGATGACGTCACGCAGTATTTACACAAGAATAGCAGAACACCGCGGTAGGAGCCACCGTACCGGGAACTTACTTGCACATCCTCCTCATTCAGCCGTACGCAACCATGCTGTACAGTGCAATATAGTAGCTCGTGAGGAAGATTTTAAAGTCATTGGTAGCACTCCCAATGAGTTTGACCTACGAATTTTAGAATCCCTTCATATTTTCAAAGGAAAAGCTTCCCTAAATAATATGCTTAGTTCCTATCCCCTTCAAACAGTAAATTCATAGTGTGTATTTTTTCGTTACTTTTTTGCTAGTTTATAGGCATAGTTTTGACATTTATTTAGCTTTTTGTTGATACAGTTGTGTTCGTTTTACTTTTTGCTTGTATTCTTCGTAACTTTTGTATTTTTTGCACTTTTTTGAATTCTTTGTATTTTACAGAACTGAAGATGGAGCTGGACTCCGAAACGTTTTCGATTTTGTTTTTTCTCAATTTGAGTAAATATGACTAGTTTTATTAGCATTTTCTTCGCTTTTAAATTTCTATTAGCATTGCGATTCAAGCAAACTGATAAATTTTTTAAGTAACATAAGATGATGGTCATACCTCTGCAGTAGCTTGGTGGTAAGAAATTTGAAAACGAATCCTAAATGCTCTTTGAAATTAATTCAGCGCGACAAAATCATTTGAAAAACGTAACAAAATCCCTAATAAATGAACTTTACTGTAATAAATTGTGTAACAAGAACCACAAGACTGCAATCACGCTACCTCCTCCCATGTTTACCGCTCTCTTCCCCTGATTGCGTCCTTCGGTTAACAGAGACAAGCAGAAATTTCAGTTCCACTCCGAGGTACGGGACGCAATCTGGGGCCTTTTGTGTTGTCTGTGTGTTATTAAGAGGTGGTGCAGTGGTGCTCTGGGGTATTTGGGAGGGGGTCGTGAGGGTGAGGTGGAGGTAAGATTGTGATGGTGGTGATGTGCGGGTGTAGGGGAAGTAGGGTGGTGATGGTGGTGATGTGGAGGTGCAGTGGAAGTAGGGTTGTGATGGTAATGCAGTGGAAGTAGGGTTGCAGTGATGGTGGTGAGCAAGTCACCACAGCAGCCCCGCCACCAGGCGCTGCCCAGAATAGCAGCGCGAGAGCTACATTTGCCGCAGCTCGGCTTGCCGACCTCACGCTCCCTATTAATAGCACCACATTACTCAAGTGACCAAGACCTCATCGCATATCTGTTACCTATGAAAACTTTGCGACGTCACGTGAACAATTTCACATAAAACCTGCCACATGCATGAAATTTTGGCATCGATACGCGCAACTGCTCATCATATGTTGGCAGCACAAATGAGCTTTTGTTCGGAGAACACAGAAAAACGTATTTTATGCTCGAAATATTGGTTTAGCATTTCTTTCAGTATGTTTAGCCTTAGCTCAGGTTTAGCATCGAATATCGGAGTTAAATAATTCATTAACAACTAGCCCATACAAACTATTTTGTTAAATGAAGCATCGAATACCGAGTTAGCTAATTCGATCAGTGGAATGAGTAACTGATTAAATAAAGTAGGCTAGACATTATTGTACACCTTAGAATAGCGCTGATGATAATAGGATGCCCTAGAAGTCGCTGAACTTATTCGGGCCCACAGGTAGCAATTCTCAAATTTGACCATTGTACAAGACAAGAAACAATCTACTTCTGTATCGCTTGTGGTAATTTGCCTAGCACATAGCGTAAAGCCAGCTGTGATCGTGACTGCCAGCGTGGAGAAGTGCTAGCTCTAACCGTAAGGTGCCAGCTAGAAGTGCTCGCTCTAGCCGTGAGGTGCCGGCTAGAAGAGCTCGCTCTAGCCGGCAACAAACTTGAAGGTAATTCCAGTATCCATGATATAAACGTGTATGTGTAAGTCCACGCATAAAATTTGATGATCTGCGTCTGTCTCATCGAGGCTCGTAAAGGCCGCACTTGTTCCTAAGTGGGACTTGAAATCTCTACTGGAGTGCAGTACTCAACATCGAGTAATTTTTTATTTACACAACCCACACATCTGACATTCGAAATATGAACAGTCGAAAGAATTTATTTAAATAATTTTTTTTAGTTCCGAAAAAAATTATTTCCACATGTAATACATCAGTAAAGGTTTTGCTTCGAATTATTACTTCAAGCTATTACTATGGATAGGTTAAGGCAGTGGTTCCCAAACTGGGGTCCCCGGACCCTTGGGGGTCCCTGAGAAGATCCAAGGGGGTCCGCGACAAAAGGAAAAAACTTCACTTCAGACTGAAATATATATAAAAATATCAACACTGATTCTCTGTCATTATAATAGGTGGTATCGATATTTTGGTGTGCAAGCAGCCAGCACTTCTCTATTACCGTTTCATATGTGTCATAATATTTCATTTAGGTTTGTTGGCTCACCCTTGCTACCGGCTTAATTGGAGCACTGTGTTTACTTTTGTGGTGTGTGTGTTATGTTCTCCAGAATGTGTATTGTGGGTTTTTGGTATGTGTGAAAATGTTCAAGAAATCCTTTGTATTGGTAGGCATCTCTGTATCTTATTTTCACATCAATATCAATAGCGTAATTCGAATATATTACGACCTAGCAACTTCGATCCTTCGCCAGTCCAACTGTCACTATCATGAGTCTTGTGACCGGCAGTCTGGCCCCAAGTTCATTTAGGCTCTGGCTGTCTGCTCGGTCTGGCTGCTACACAATCGCATTATACGCAGATGGCATTCGCTATATGTTGTTATTATATAAAAAATAACAGTTTATCGGTAGTTAGTAACTGATAATTAACAAAACTGTATTTGGAAAGTTTCCCTAAACATCCTGTAACAGTAGGCTGATCTGTTTCTTTTTATTTACTATTCATATCCATTCACGCTTCATTTTATGCTCACAGTGAGTGTGAACTGAAGATGGAGAAGTTTTTAAATTAAAATCGACTGATGAGCTTTCTACTGCTAATTCATCAAGACAAATTGCAGGAAGTAGTTTGGGTACCAAGGAAAGAAAATCAAAACTAGCGAGTATAATTCCACATATATTGCACATGGGTTTACCTTTGTAGTAAAAAACGTTGGAGTGGAGTAACTGAAGTGTGTTATCTGTCAATAGAAACTGTGCAATGAAGGAACGAAATCATCGATACTACAAAGACACAACAAAAAAATCCAACGGAGGCCACAAAGTCCATTAATTTCTTCAAACGACAAGACTCTTCAGTAGCTAGCCAAGCAAAAACATTCAAAAAGGAATTCACACTTCCACACAGAGCACCGAAAGCATAATTCTTTGATTCTTTTCATATTATTCATGGCAAAAAATTCAACTGTGAAAAGATTGACTTTTTGAAGCCCTTTGTCACGAAATGGATGCTGATTTTCATAGCTTGCTGCTCCACTCTGAAGTGCGATTGTTATCGCGTAAACCAGTTTTGAATCGTGTTTTGCACTGCGAAGAGAATTAGATGTTTTTCTCTCATCACCTGACTCAGATCTATGCATCTATTTGGTGGGTAAGTCATGGATGCTAAAGCTAGCATACCCATGAGACATATTCCGACATCTAAATGTACTAAGCAAGCGCATGCAAGGTCTTGAATGAGGCATTTTGAATGTGCAGGACAAAGTACGTACATTCAGGCAAAAGCTATTATTGTGGGAAAGCAAATGCCAGGAAGGAGTCATTGAAATATTCCCATTTTATCACCAAGAATGCATGACATCAAGTGAAGACATCACCGCCATTATTGTGTCCCATCCATCTCATCTACAAAGCTACTTCAGGGAGTATTACCCTGAACTGGAAAATTTCCACCTGAGATGGATTAGAAACCCTTTAGCAGCGGGGGTAGGTGCACATCTTGTTTTCAAATCGCAAGAGAAACTCATTGAACTATCAAATGATGAGGCATGAAAATATAGTTCTCTGCGCTTCCATTGACAAAGTTCTGGATCTACTCATGAGCTAAAAATCATGCTCTGGCTGAGAAGACTCTGAAATACATTTTACGATTCGCCCCAACATAATTATGTGAAAAAGGATTTTCCACATTGACAATACTGAAAACCTAGCCCAGAGCACGCCTACAGGTGGACAACGACATGCGTTTGGCACTCACTAACACCAAGCCCCGCATTGGTCAACTGTGTAGGAGCCATCAAGCCCATCCATCCCACTAAACATAAATGTTTGATAGCTTATGTGTTTAATTCCGCATTTTTTCATGAAGGTATTTAATTTTTTGGTTATCTGTGGTGACAGTACATACTGTAATAAGTGTAATCATATATCTACTGTGGCGGTTTCTACCAATTTCATTTTGAATTGAATTTAAACCTAAAAACAATTTTGCAAATATTTTGAAAGCTCATTTTTATACCTTCTTTGTGTAAAAATATGCAAATGGTAAATTTACTGCATAATAATCATGGAATGGATATCTTGGTATGGTAAAAACTTTTGATAGGCTGGGAGTATGGGAACCTCTGGGTTAAGCTACAGCTATTTAACCCATTTACGCCCGTAATTATTGAAGGTTACTTTCATTGCATGAATCCCGACCCGATAAAGTTAAATCTCGGGCATCGTTTGTACACCCTTTCTGCATATACAATTTCATTTAATTCAGGACAACGAGCCTGAACGTACACAAGCCTGATCAAATATTTCTTTAGCGTGAGAAAATGGAAAATGAAATGAATCCACTTGACCGTATTATGTGATGATGCCAGTGTGAGCTGCATGTTCAGAAATGAAGTTAGGGTTAGTTTCAATTTAGAAAACAGGACTATCATTGTGAAACATCTTATAGCGAGAACAGACAAATATTTCCCAGGAGTTGGATATATCAATACCTATGCTACAACCAAAAGTCTGTTTAAATGCTCGGCTACAGTTTTTTCACTCATGTTAGGAGGCAGTGAGTTCCTAGCAATATTTTCAATGAATTGGAAACTGCATTCAGATCGGATATTATTTTCGTGAGAGCATGAATTTATATATACTTCAGTTTCGAGTTAAATGATCGTGATGACCAGTTTGAAGATACTACTAATCTATTAGGATTTAAATTGCCCACATCATTTGAAGTTGTACGAGAAAATACGCGGGAAAAATTGATAACATCGCGAGTTTTTAGACAACTGAGACCCGAATTTTTAGGCATCTGAATGAATAATTGGAGGGCACATATGCAATGGCCTAACCCACTAATCAGAGGTCAAAACTGGCGAGTAGATTGAGTGATCATTTCATCTCATAGCGGCGTAGATGTCGTTCAGGCAAAGTGGCCTAGTTCCAAGTTTAGTTTCTAGTTAATAACTTGGCTAAGAAAAACCAGTTTGGCAGCACTGCGATGAACACCACGCCTCTAACTTGAGTGTTCTAAAATTCTATGTTTTGTGGGTTAGGACACTCTGTATATTTGCCCTCCAATTAACATTAGCTTTGTACTCCAACGACTCTCATATTGGTCGTGTCAGACGTACCTCCTTCTATGTTGACAGTCCCATGCCTTGCTTCTATTCCACAGCGTACACATTGATGGACTAATGTTCTTTCTGTACTCAACGTTTAGGAATTCTTCAGGTAAGATACTTACAACTCTAATAAAAATTCTAATTGATATAGATACTTTTTCATAGAACTAAAATGCGAGACATGGTCTTTGAAAGTTTTGTTTTTATCTATGACGATTCCTAGGAATTTGAACAGATTAGGTTCTTCAGTCTAGCCATCACTAATTGTAATGAGCGGGAGAGATGTATTTCGCTCATATGATACTAGAATGTATTTAATTATTTCGCCATTAAGGGGTATTTTACTTGCTTTGCGCCCTTCGAGATTTCTTCAGTTCGCCTTTCATTCTGTTGACGATTGATTTAAATTTTTCCCTGGGAAAGATTAGAGAGAGAGTACTACCATCAGCTAAAAGTATGCATTTAAAAAATGGGGAACATTTAACACTATCCATGAGGAACAGCACAAACAAAAGAGGTCCCAAAACCAATTCTTGTGGAACACTGTGGCTGATGACAAAAAGTTCTGATTAGGAGTAACCAATTACAACAAATTGCTCACGATTCTTCATGTATGATGCAAACCACTTACAAACAACCACTTTAATGCCGTAGCATCGCAGTTTCGAACGTAAAATGCTGTTGTTGTTAACACAACCTAATATTTGGAAATGTCGCGGAAAACTGGGAAAACAATAATCCTTTCGTCGACTTTAGGGTGAAGATATTGGAGATGATTCAGCATGGATTGCGTAGTCGATTATTTAGACAGGAAACCGTGGTGCTTGCTTCAGGGATATTATTTATGTTCGAAGTTAAAGTTCACTTCCGTGAAAGCAATTTGTTGGAATGTTCTTCCAAAAACCGGCTGGTCAGATTATTGTCTATTATTGACATTGGTTTCGTCATCGTTTTGAAGCTGGACGGTACTCAGGTAATTTTAAACTGTTTGGGAAAATACCCGAGGAAATGGATTGTCCAAGTCAGAGGGGATCGAACACATGAAATCAGCAATGTGTTTTAATCGTTATACCAAAAACAATTTTAATTCATTTGTTTTTCAATACTTTTCTTAATCAAAAATATCAGATGCATAAGCAGGTGTAAAATAACACAAATTTAAGTTCTTTAACTTTGCTCCATGAAATTCAAGTGATGGTATTGGTGAGTATTGATACTTTCAACTGTGTTTTCACCTAAATTTTCAAAAAGTTTTTTGAAAGATCCACAATGTCTTTCATTGCAATGATTCAAGTAATTTAATCAAGGATATTGAAGCTATTCAAGACTGTTAACAACGATAAAAAGAACTCGAGCATCTATGGCTCGTTCTTGTTGCTGCGGTGGCGACTCAAGTCTTCCTCCCACGACAGGGAGGTATGAAAGGAGTGTGCCCCAGTCTTATCGAACAACTTCGACAACTCAGAACTTGCTATCTGTTATCGTTGCCCTTTTTGCCCTCCCTTCCCTCGCATATTTACTATATTTTGCACTTCCCACCTCTTGAGAAGATGCTGCTAATTCTCGAGACACGGAGCGCGTGCAGACTGCGATTTTCATTGGGAAATTGAAAGCCAGGCACGTGTGGGAAGATAGCTGTAAGGAACCATACGTTGGGCTGGAACTGAGATTCTTCCTCGCGAGTACGCCCTCTCGTTTCGTACAATGGACTGTGCTAAACGAACAAAGTCAGTTACCTTGTGACTACCTGCAACCCACCAGGTGACCAGCTGCAGCTCACCAGGGGACCAGCTGTGGCACACCACGTGATCAACTGCGGCTCACCACGTGACCAGCCGCAGCCCAACAGCTGCGCAGGTGAGCACACCGTCATGACCTAACGTTAAAGCTGCATTGACGTGGCGGGAGCGGCGTCCTACGCCCACCTCTGCCGCGGAGGCGAGTAACGTTTCAAATGATAATGTAGTGCAGGTGTGCGGGCCAGGTGCAGGTGCAGATGTAGTTGCAGGTATGACCATTTACTGCAAGTACTGCAGCAGTGAACTGCTCCTCTTACTTCATTCCTCCTTCTCGGTAACTTTGTGACGGTCTCTTCCGCTGCAGCCTGCCACGCTGCCTTCTGCACCACCTGCAGCACTGCCTTCTGCACCATCTGCCGCACTGATTTCTGCACTATCTGCAATACTGCTTCCTGCAGCACTGTCTCCTAAACCACCTGCAGCACTGCCTCTCGCACCACCCGCAACACGGCCTCCTACACCATCTGCACCACTGCCTCCTGCACGACCTGCAACTCTGTCTCCAGCACCACTGCCTGCTGTGTGACCTGTAGTCTGCTATTGTCATCATCCCCTGCCCCGCTACCTCTTACATTGCCTCTTCCAGCACCGCTTGCAGCATCATCTGCAATATCACCTGTTGCCGTGCTTCTTGCTACGTCACCTGCAACACTGCCTCTTGCAGCACTATACGCGTATACAGCCCTGCTTCTGCCAGCGCCACCTACATTTCCGCATTCTGCAGCACCACCTGCAGCACAACCTGCAGCGGGCACTTCATCTCTCAGATCGCATGCACGCACGGCAGCAGCAGCGCAGGGCCACGCAGTCGACGATAACTTCGGCGTTGATCGTTTTTTAATTCGATTAGCCGGAACAACTTGGTGTGCTTCCGATTAGTTGTCAGTTTATTCCTAATAGCGTTGTTAACTCGGGTTTTAGTTTTGTTTTGATGAAAGTGTCCTTAATTGGTATACGAACCATATAAATGCTGTAGTACCCATGTCCGTGGTTCAGCAAAAAATTGAAAAAATATAAAATTGGTTAGGTTAGGTGAACGCCGGAAAATTTTATAGAAAATCAGGCACGTTACAGCAAAAGTTAGTACTTAAAGATTAACATACTTATACATTGAAATCATTTAATTTGAATAACTTCCGAAAAACAACAGACAATTTTTTGTGTACATACGAATTTAAATAGAAAGTTAGGATGGATTCAGAGTATATTGGAAAAATTGTTGCTCTAACACAATTACGTTCAGAGAACAATTTTATTGTTTACGCTCGTGGGCATCATGAAGTTTTAATACAGCAGAAAGTCTTGTGTTCGTGGAATAGGTCGAAAGTCTGGTGTTCGTGGAATAGGTCGATTTCCTAATAGTGGTTTGCGAGAAACTTCTCTTGGTGCAGCATTGGTAGCTTCGCGTTTGGCTATTTTCGAGAGGATATTACGTTCACTGTTGTAAACGTCTCGTTTGAAGATAGGCCAAAAGTTTTGAATCGGATGAAAATGAAGGGCCAGATCATCAACTTTCATCTTGGACGTCGAAACTAGCTAAGAATGGCTTGAGCTTGCCCATATCAGGGCTCCACCAACTCATTGTTGGCACTACAAACGATAACAACGGTGTCCCCCGAAATGCGTTTTACTATTTGCGTAGCCGTCAGGTCCATCAAGGGTCTTGTGGGTCTCTCATTAGTTCAAAGAAAGAGGTGAATATTCATCTACAAATAGTTCCTTGCCCATTCTATCCTCAAACTTTTGTTCATTGCCGTTAGGGGAAAGCCTTTACAGGGGAACGTTCGTGGAAGTAATGATTCTAAGAATAGCGTTCCTTGAGTATTTCGGCGCATCAAGACGACCGGCTGCAGTGAAAATGAACTTGCTTGTTTGTTCAGGCCTTCTACTGAGCTGACGACAACATTCCTCAAGTCCCTAACGCTGACAGAGTCTGAAAACTCAGCATTTAATCGTTTATTTCTTGGTGATGGGTCCTTATGAAATTTTTCACACTGTCGAAATGGACCGTAATGACTTATTTTTTGAGCGATGGCATTAAAAGAGGGATATTCAATACAAAGGTTCCGTGAACTAAACTTTTTTTCCCTCGTCAGTTGGAGCTTTTCGATACCCCACTGCTGTAAGTTTTAATGCTTTTACTACCGATCACTTGGAAAGCGTAGAAAGCGCGAATGACAGAGACCTACAGTGAAGAGCACAACGTTACTAAAATCAGGGTCGCGGAGTCGGAGTCGTTTTTCTGAATGTGATGGAGTCAGAGCCGCTCTTTCTTGTGTCATCGATTCTAATTTTGCTAAAATCTATTTTTAATTGATGAAAACCGAAAGTAAACAGAACAGCGTAAAAATACACTACTAAAAAGCTGAAAATATGAAATGTTTTTGCTTATTACTTTGTTCATAGTACGAAACAGCTTATCTATACTTATTACCTAATACTGTCAACGATATCCAGTCACGTGGGTTCTTTTACATAAATATGACACAAGTACGATATGTAAAATGAAACGAAGAACCAATATAAAAGGGAACATTCTTTTAATAGCAAACGTTTCGGAATCTCTGATTCCATCATCAGTGCTGTAAAACAAAGAGCAAAAAACGATAATGAACAAATTGCGAAAAAGCTATAAGAAATTAGCATCACTATACCAACATCGAAAAATAGCTATGCCTAACCAAAAATAAAAACAAAACTTCTCTTAAACATTCGTAGTCATACGTAAACATGCACATAAATTCTAGCAATCAAACCAACACACAAAAACATCTACACAAAGTAACAGAATTACACACACGCACAAACACACACACATTCAAACACACTCCTATTTATACAGTTGGGGCAATATTTAATTTGAGCAATGGTATTGATCCAGGCAACGTGATTTTTAATTTTTCAAATAGAATTTTGTCGAATGATGAGAAACGTGTTTTATGTGTCGGACTAGAGTTGGGGCTTCCTGTTCGCAAATTGAATTTCCATAGGTATTTTCTGTGCTTCGAAAAATTATACTACAAATTGTCAAAAATTGGTGACGCCTCTTGTTTCAAAAATGACATTTTTAAAAACAAATTGAGAACGCTTGCGCACAAATTCTTCAATAAATTTAACAAATAACATAATTCATGTGCAGTGTTTGGGCAGAAAGGTTTTTCAGTTTTGAAGAGACTATCTTCCGATAATTCAATCTATATTACTAAGCCTGACTAAGGTAATGGTGTCGTGATATTAGACAAACAAGGTTATGTTACCGAGTTAGAACGTATCTTACGGACAAAGAAAAATTTCGTGAAGAGTCTTCCGATGTTAAAACATTTTTACTTAGGCTAGAGAATAAAATTAACTATCATCTACAGTAAGACAAAGATTGCGGAATATTAACCGAAGAACTCTACAAATCCTTCCGTTCTAGTGGTGCTCAATTGGGTATCTTGTATGGTTTACCTAAAGTCCATAAGCAGAATGATCCGATTAGACCTATTGTAACAGCTTGCGGTACTCATAATTCTAAATTATGTTCATATTTGGCTTCAATTCTGTCCGATTTTTGTAGAAGTGAATTTCTCGTTGATAATTCTCAGCAATTTATAACGAATCTCTCTGTTGTGACTAACTTAAACAATTTATTTATGTGTAGTTTTGACATAAACTCTCTTTATACCAATGTTCCATTCAATGAACCCATTGATATTCTTCTTGATCGAATATACAAAAACTCTTCAAGCTTCTTTAACTACAGTAAAGATCAATTAAAAAATTACTAGATATAGCTTTAAAAGACACATTTTTTGTTTTCAATGGTAGGATTTACAATCAAACTGACGGTTTGGTTATGGAATTCAGTTTATCCCCTCTTGTTGCAAATTCTATTTTAAGTAATTTAGAAATGCAGTTTCTAAGCACATGCCCCGTCGATTTTTAACCCATTTTCTACCGCAGGCACCTAGACGATACATTCGTTTTGTTTCGTTCACAGTAAGAGTCACTAAAATTCTTTCACTATATAAATGGATATCACGCAAACGTAAATTTCACGTTGGAAACTGAATGATAAATGACAATTCCTAGACGTTCTCGTAAAGAAAACCAATTCAACATTCACCACCTCTGTTTATAGAAAACCTAAATTTACAAGATTATGTACCAATTTCTTCAGTTGCATTTACAAGGGTTATATTAAAACAAGTCTCACTACATTATTGCATAGAGCATACCGTATCTCAAGTTCTTATAAAATATTTCATGACGAAGTGGAGTATATCACAAAGTTACTTATACAAAATAAATACCCTGTATCTTTAGTCAACAATCTGGTGAAAAAGTTTTTAGACAAAAAACTTTCCCCTCCTTCTACAATTCTGACCGCACCAAAGTAGAAAGTTTTCGTCGAGCTCCCTTTCTTGGGCTATCTTAACAAGGAGATGAGAAGGAGCTTTCATCCCTGATACACTGTCATTTTACTTTGATTGACGTGTTACCATTTTATAGAAGTAGTTTTAAAATAGGTTAATTTTTGAATTGGAAAGAGCGTTTCGAGGAGTGCCTGAGAAGTGGTTGTGTCTACTTGTATAAATGTGAATGCTGCCTGCAGTCCTATGTAGGAAGTACCACACTCTAGCAATTTATTCGTCACAGCCAACACTCAGGTATCTCCTGTAGAACCGGCAGTCCATACTCATCTCCCTCCCAGTCAGCTATCAGAGATCATTGCCATAGTTCAAACCATCCTTTCAAAAGTTCCAATTTCTCCACACTTTGTAGAACTACAGAAGGATTTGACCTTAGAATTTTGGAATCCTTATTTATTTTTACCCATAGACTTCAGTTAAATAACGATCAAAGTGCGATGAAATAAAATATTGCCCCAATTGTATAAATAGGAGTGTGTTTAAATGTGTGTGTGTTTGTGCGTGCGTGTAGTTCTGTTACTTTGTTTAGATGTTATTGTGTGTTGGTTGGTTGCTAGAATTTATGTTCATGTTTACGTATGACTCCGAATGTTTAAGAGAAGTTTTGTTTTTATTTTTGGTTAGGCATAGCTATTTTTCGATGTTGGTATAGTGATGTTAATTTCTTATAGCTTTTTCACAATTTGTTCATTATCGTTTTTTGCTCTTTGTTTTACAGCACTGATGATGAAATCAGAGATTCCGAAACGTTTGCTATTAAAAGAAGGTTACTTTTTATCTTGGTTCTTCTTTTCATTTTCCGTACTAGATTTCCCTAAAATTGCCCTTTTAATTCTGTTATAAGTACGATGCGTAATTTTCATACGGAAGTGATAATGCGTGCTCTACAGTTAAAGAGCAGGAATTAGTAATTGAAAGCATCACAAATCCTTTCTTTTTATATCAGTCTCGTTTCTTCTCCCTTCAATAAATATATAAGAAGTATAAACTAGCAATAAATGCGTTGCAAGTTACTTGCAGGGCAGCTCAGATAATGCAATACAAATTACTCATACACACAGAGTGGCAACTCTGTACGCTCCTAATGTGTCCGTACTCTAAGCCAGTGGTTCCCTCTAAAGATCATCTTTAGTCTTTAGGTTATGCTATGATTTATTGACAGATAATTACGACTCGTCTTTGCATAAACCCAAAGTTATGTTCTGATACCAAAAGACTTCTTGTCGTCAGGGTTAAATTATCACCTCTGATAATGAAAATTTAATTAGCTCATTCTAATGTTAATAACTGGAATATTAGTTGATTTTTCAGCAATATTTTGTATTTATGTACTTCATTTTGATCTCTTTGTTTTGTTTACTTCCTGGTCTTTAGGTCAAGTTAACATGTAATAACAATGGAAATTCCTGTGCAGTTCTAATCCTATACCTTTAGTAATGTTTGTTTCATTCAGAGTTATATCGTCTCTCACTAAATAATTTTCATGATTTTTATCTTCTGATCACTACCCAGTTTTTTATGTAAGCATACGCTAATACGGAGATTTTTATAATTATGTTTTCATAATTTGAAAACTAAAATAGCATCTGCTATTCAGCATTGTAGAATTAATTACTTTTTCATAAGAAACCGCTTCAAGATAATCGCAATCGATATTGGGATATATGTAACAATTAAAATACAATGTAAACGAGCTGCAGTGAAAATAATAAGACAACACTAGCAAAAACCTCACTCACACACATGTTGTAACTGAGAGTAATGCACTGCCTCAGCTATAATGATCTTTGCATTTCACGCAATAGTACATAATTTCTCTCTGAAAACGTTCCAAATTACACCAATAATGCAAAATGAATAGAAAACGGGCGTTTATTAAATTAAGAAGTATCAAATACGTAGTAAAAAATTAGAAGAGAATAAAAAATGCTACCATATTACATACAAAGACACTAAAAGTGACTTTTATCCGTGTACAAAACGTGGCAGAGACGTCTGGCCCGCTGAGACTAAAGCAGAACGACTTTTGCCTAGTATAGCCGTAATATAACATGGTGTTGAGCAATGATACCTGAACTGAAATGTTACTCTGCGTTGTGTAGAAATAGAGAATAAAAGGCAGTGCAAATCGTTCCTACCTTAGCTACAAGTATATCAAACTTTTTGGTATTTTGAACATAGTAATTGGGTCAACTATTATAATTTCATTGGATTGGTGCATTCTTAGTCATAGAAAGAATTTGTTGAAGCTGATCTGTACTTCTCAGGGTAGGCACTGCCTACCTTGCCTACTCAGAAGGAACGTGTCTGTAATATAAATATATAAATATATTACAGTAAATATTATATCTGTAATATAAATATATTTGTATATTATATAACTATATTACAGATACGTTTATATATAAGTATAATAAAGTTATATTCTTAACATTCTATTACCAATAGAAATGTAATTTGTAAATAGAGGATATAAAATATATATGCAGATTGCTACACCAGCAACCATTGCGATATAAAAAATCATCTTAAAAATTTTAAATTGTTGGAGTTGCAAAATTTTGAAAAGGTGGAATCGGAGGTGCAAATTTATTCCTCCGACTCCGAAACCCGGCCTAAAACAATTAACAATATTGTCATGACGTCCCAGATTTTCAGAAAACATTTTCTAGACATTGATTCATGGGAGGTTGAGACATCGTTAGTTCAAATGCCAAGTTATTAGAACTATATGAATGAAAACAATGCTTTGAACTGGCGAAAAAAAGAAGAGGCGAGACACTGATGGGAACACAAAGAAGGGTACTGCTTTGCATAGACACAAATGCTCAAAAGATAATATCTACGTACATTGATTGTTACATTACCCTGGAGGACACATGAGCTTCTTCACTGGTGAGTGTAGAGGACAGTCCCCACTTCTTATGAGACATGCGATTCTGCCAAAGTTTCTGATGGGTACTGCTGAAATTATAACCAGTGGAACCAGCTTACAGAACAAAGAAATCGATTGCTCAGATATTTGAAACTAACTTTTCGTGCCTTCATCAATAAATAATACCTGGTAACTTGAGTGACCCAGTCAGAGAGGGCATGCTCTACTCCGCCTCAAATTTAATTTTTTTTCTAGATATTGCTTTAAAAATGAGAATTAAAAACGAGAAAGGATTTTCTCGAAGAGCTATACGAACACGAAAACAACAATGCAGTAAAACATTTGCGCTGATAAGTCAATATCGTAACGCTATTCATTATCAACTGATGCAAACGATTTGAAATTCAATACTTGCTTCTTGCATGCCGTCGGTCGTCTGAAGTCGTCTAAATTAAAAACGATGCGTTTTACTGAAACGTTTCACTTTAGTTGCGAGTTGTATAAGTCAAACACTTAGTCGAGTCATTTGCAAAGCCTTGCAAGGACCCTAAAGCTCGGCCCTCATTTTGCCGCATGTTGCACCAGATTTGCAAATAATTTGTATTTTAGCCATGGTTCAGCTCGTACCATAAATTTTTTGAAGAGAATTCTAAAATTTTGGAGAACTAATTGAATTGTAACGACTATGTAAATTGGTTGTATGTCCGGCTCTTGGCTTGGTTTATCGTGTAAAATATGCTTAAACATGTCAATACCCTTTTCTCACTAAAGTTACGTATCAGAAAGGGATTACACACTCATCATAATTATGTCGGCAGGCGAATGTGAGATTGATGATGGGGTAATTCACCGGGGAAGGATAGCTTTTTCATATTGAAAAGTTGTGAGGTTGTGACACCTGGTAAGATAGTATAAAATCCTGCTCAATAATATATAACATCCTACAACTGCGCGCCCCACGCCACTACATGACATGCACGGCTGCGAGCCACACGCCACTCATGCAGTGACCAGCCACCGCACCACAGGGAAGTCAGCGCACGCCACTCAGAGGGCCGCGACCACACGCCAGGGCTCACACGTGCTCGTTTGTACGCACGAGCTTGCGCTGCTGTTTGCCTAGGTTGCATCACGGCTGAAGAAGATCGTTTGTCATCCACCATCATTCATCACAACTTGCATTTGTCCCTTATAGCGCACCCCAGAGCTGAGCCCTGCTGACCCCCGCCCAGCACACCTGCCGCACGGCCCGGTGCCCTACATGCGAGAGCTCGCATCATTCACGTCCAAGCTCGGCGTCCCCGCGTCTTCATCTTAATTGGAATAATAATAATAATAATAATAATAATAATAATAATGAAGGCGTCTACGGATGCTTTATTTCCAATCAAGCCTGATACATATCACCTTGTACATTGGATTTTCAAATGCCTTATAACTAACGCCAGGACGCCATGACGCATTCCCCCGGTCAAGACCGGTACCCATTTCAGACACCTGGGTAGAGTGGGGTATTGTGCTTGGAATTTTTCTCCTATACCCAACAGAGAAAACCGCCACCGCCAGCGCCGAGCTTCGAACCCGGGTCTCTGCCGCACGGAGGCAGAACCTCTAGCACATGGCTATCGGAAAACTTGTTTCTTCTCCGAGCGTCCCATGATCGCATTGCTTTATGTCGACATGACCGCAATATGTGCCTTAGGCTTGAATGCAATAGTTGAATTAATGTAGAACGCAGTGTGTTGAATTTGTCTTAACTGAAATAAGTTGACATTCTAAATCGCAATACGTTGTCTTCGCCTAAACCGCAATTGAATGTGTTAGTTCAAATCGCAATACGTTGCATGTGTTAGTCTAAGACGCTATGAGATGTCACATTTCTGTTGGACTAGAAATGTGAATGGGTTTCTTTTAACGCACACCTAATTGTGTTAAACACTGTTTACTGCTTTTACTGAATTGATAACGGAGCTCAAATACACAACATTTCCATTACTAAACATGCGGGTGAAGTACCAAAACGCTCTTTCCTTAATGGGACACATTATTGTTCTGTCCAAATATTGAAACAAAATTATAATATGAATTAGAAACACCAAGGTCATGTTCTCAAAGGTATTGTTATTGTTCAGGACTGTCTGTGAGACGAACGAAAGGCAGTATTTCATTTATAGTGTACAAATGTAAAATTAATTTAACTTACAGTTTAGCCATCACGCATCGCCTGATTGTATTTACTTGCCTTTGCTTCCCTTCGTCCACAAATCACCAAGCGGTGATTTAATTTAGGTGTTGCAAAATATAGCGCTAAAACGCGGGAAAAAACGTGTCTTTTAGAGAGAAGAGGAGTAATCTTGCGCCTCACGACGGGAGAATGAAATGTAGGGATGCAGTTAGGGGAAGGGTGAAAAGCCTCCTCAAAGCTTGGGGTAGTTGGAGGGGGAGGGGTGATGAAATGAGGATAAAGCATTCTTAAATAGACTACGGGGGAATAATTCAACCTTGAAATATAAATGATGAAAATTCAATACTAAATTAAAAAGTAAAATACTAAGGTATAAGGGTAAGAGGTGTACTTATAAAATGTAGAAGTCTGAGCTAAGAAATGTGAGGGTTGCCGTCTGGAGCGCGGGAATAAGCGGTGAGCTTTCGAGAAGGTTCGAGAAGAAGGAATTCAGTAATGTATATAAATGGGGCCAAACAACTGGAAAGGGTCTTTGTAAAAAACATTTCATGGCATCAATGATGTTTTATTCTAATCAAGCTTGATACATATCACCTTGTGCATTGGTTTTTCAATAACTAACACCAGGACGCTATGACGGTTTCCTCCAGTCTAGCCGGGACCCATTTCCAACACCTGGGTAGAGTGGGGGTATTGTGCTTGAGTTTTCCCTCATACCCAACGGGGAAAGTCACCACTCAGCGCCGGGATTAGAGAGCACGGGGGCAAGAGGGGAAGTGTTTGCCGCTGTAAGGTGCCACGCGTCGGCTGGCTGGACTCCGTGGTCATCGTGACACCAATACCTCGCCCCCAAAGTGCCACAGCGCAGAGATGTACTGCCGAGCCAGCGTGCCAAAGCATAATACGCAACAGCATCAGAGAACTACCCTATCCAGGACTAGGGAACCGGTGTACCAAACGCATCACAACACCAGTACCATGCGCAGCGTGGCACCAGGAGTCCGAAACCAACGCACTAAAGTACAATAGGCAACAGCATCTGATGGCTTGACGACCCAGCACTTGCAGACCAGAGTACCAAAGACCACGCAGTACCCAGTACCAGCGCACCACGGTGTTCCAGCGTAATACCGCATCAGCGTCCTACAGCACACCAGTGTACTACGGAACCAACGCACCAGAGCACAAGACGCAACACAGCACCAGGGCACTTGTGTACTAAGTACCAAAAGAGTATACCATACGCGTCACAGCCCTATAGCACCCTCACCAGCATGACTAAGCGCACCATGGTACCCGAGCGTCACCACACTACAATGCCGGCGGGTCAGAGGAATGGTAGAGAGGTACACAATTCCGACGACCGACTGAAGGAGGCGGAGCAGAGAAGCAACGACGGGGCAAGTTAGAAGTGAACAGAAAAACATGTTGAAGGGTGAGGTTTTTAGGAAGATCAAGATTCCGTTTAATATAAATTAAACTTTAATGATATTGTGTGTTGTTATGAGGCTACACATGGAAAATGCGGCAGATAATGTTCAAGTATTGCGTGGAAATGTTCACGAATTGAGCGTATATTTATCTTACTTATGGTGTCGCTCGTGTTAAAATACTCGTATAATGTGGTGATCTAGATTGTACATTTCCTACTTCCATATTGTGCTACGTTCATCTTTGTGTCTTAGGTCTCGCAGTTATCATTTCGCAATGTTCCTTACCCACGGGCTTATTTTAAATAAAGAAGGGAATCTTTCTGTTAGTAGTCATTATCCCCATGTCGATCAAGCAAATGCAGAGTAGGAAGAAAGCTCTCTATTCCTCATTTCTCTCTATCTTTTATTTGTCTCATGTGTACCTTTTCTCTCTAATTTTTCCCCTTCTTACTCTCGCCCTATCGAGGGTCTGAATCCCCTTTTCGTCGCCTGGCGTTCTCTTTACATGAGCAAGGAGGGCGCTTAGGGCGCCGTGCCACAAGCAGTCCTGTTCCTCATGTACGGACTAGATGCAGAGATATAGAGCTTGGCACGCATCTTACTGAAGAAAGTGGCGTTTGGCACGAAGAAACGTCACCACAGATGAAGTGACTGAGTTATCGGAATCCTGTGCCACATCAGCAGTTACCTCTTTCATCGCCCCCTGGAGTGATGAGTTAGCTCTCTTTCGAAATGTGTGAGTCAGCCGATCAACATCTATTTTTATTGGTTATTCCCTTCCTGAAAACACGCAGTGGAGATCCTTTTTTTACAATTCTTTTACTACGGAAAAAAGAAGTGGATGAGTGAGTGAAATGCAAGCTTAACAAGCAAAGTTCCTCCTAACCTCTTCTACCGGTTTCCTCCGTTTTCTATGATTACACGAGGGGCTGTAAATACTCCACTGATAAAATGTGGATGTCATACTGCAGAGGAATAAAAGTATTTTGTGTCCTAAGTGCTATGTTTAACCTCCAAGCGCCTCGGAAAAGAGCGTGGAGTCCGAATATTCCCAACAAAAGCTGAACTCAGCCACGGACCTGGGTGATCGCTCATAGGTTGCGCATCTTGGCACAGTCGGTCACCTCGAGTCCAAGTGCCACAGCAGCCTGCCTGCTAATAAGCCAGGAGACTGAAATTGCTGTAACTGGGTCAGAGGTTGCTGCGGTAGAGGGTGCATCAGCTGTAGCATGGATTGTTTCAGCCATGGTATTTGTTGAGGTAGCTGTGGCAGAGGTGGCTGCAGTTATGACAGAGGTTGTTTCGGCTATAGTAAATGTTAACGCAGCGGTGGAAGAAGTTACTACAGCTGAGACAAAGGTTAATGCATCTGTAGCAGCGATTATTGCAGCTATGGTAGATGATACTTCAGCTGTTTCAGAGGTAAGTGCAGCTGTACCATCTCTGTGTTGGTAAATCAGCGACAGAGCTCTGGTAGAGCTGAGACGTTTTAACCTTTAGCAGGCCTGGGAGGCCTCCTACCTCTTTTAAAACTAGTACTTCTTTTATCTCTGGCAGAACTAGGACGCCTCATAATTTTGGCAGAGCTAGGATGCGTCATATCTTTAGCAGAACTGGGATGCCTCATATCTCTGGCAGAGCTGGGACGCTTCTTCAATCTGTCAGATCCAAGATGCCTCCTATCTTTGGCAGCTGTGCGATGCTTCTCATCTGTGGCAAGAGCTGAAGAGCATCACACTCGAGCTGCATGCATATTTTCTTGGAAGTAAATGTTTCCGGACCATAAAACTCTTTAACTCACGTGGCGAGAGCGAAATCAAAAACTAGTGGCCTATTCAATAGTTCTGTATTACTGCATAATGGCAAATAAGCATAGAAGACCAAAAATCTCGAGTACACATGGAAAGCTACACATTTCTTTAGCTTTAGTGGTGACAAAAGTAGCTTCGCGCAAAATAAAACAAAAAACATTCCCATTATTGATGCTATGAAGATCCAATCTATACTATAATAAGAGGGGTGTCTGTCTGCCTGACTGTCTGTCCGAAGCCAGCCTGCAGTGTGTGATGAGCGTATTTGTGATACAAGCTTCATCGACTCCACAATTTCCAATGTATTAATCTATCAGATTCGAGTAGGAATGAATACCACGTGAATTCTTAGGAAATAGGAACTTGTGTCATGTGATTTATCGAACATTATTAAACATTTTTGATGGGCCGTGGGCCCTCGGCCTCATCAACTCTTGAGAGATTGAATTTTTTTATTCCTTATGGTCTTTCTTTCATTTCGCCTTCTTTCTTATTTCAAATAAACGGGGGTGGACTAGTCTGAAATAATTAGTGAACTTTGCTGTTATCAGCTTTTCGTTGCAGCTTTTAATTAGTACGTGACTTAACTCTTGTTCGCCTTTACTCATCAAGACGTACTTCATCAAGTTCTCGATTGGACTTTTTTCAAATAATTTGATCTCTCGAACCTCTTAAATCATTTAAAAATGAAGACTGACTTTCTCATTCAGTCACACTCCTAATCATACGTTTAAGGCCAGTAGAAAATTGAAAAATACTATTTTGTGAAGTAAGCTTTGAAATATTTCTAACTAACGTTTACTCATTGGTAAAGGTAAAGGACAAAGTAGACAAACAATTTCTGTCAAATCAATCTCATTATAAAATTATAATTTGAGGAACTGAGCTGCTTACTTCCTGATCAAAAATTTGGCACAGGTCTCAATAAAAATTGAATGTTAGGACTTTACCTCAGTTAGAAATTGTCAGTCACTCGCGGTGTAAGGTGTCACTACGCCCAATGCTAGTAAACTATTCTCCTTTGATAGAAGTCAGATCATTGAGCAGCATAAGCAAGGTTTGCCACCGTGTGCAATCGCAACTGAGGTAAGCGCAATAAAAACGGGGTTTGCAAGCTCCTGAAAGACCTTGACGGTTATGGTAAAGCAAAACCTAATGGTTATGGTTATCTACCACGTATGGTTATCTATCATGATAGGATAATCTTCGAGACATATTAAGGCACTCACTAATGCCGACTGAAGTCTAACAACCATCATGCAGCTGAGGCAAAGAAGGCTTGAAAAATAATGAGCGTTTGAAAAAGTTTCGTCTACTTCTACGTTACAAAGTAGAAAGTTTAAATTTTGTCACTGAGCAGCAGACATGGGACGTTGAAAAGTGGAAGCGAGTTTTGCTCTCTAATAAAAAATACCCTTGACATTCTAAAAGGCTTCCAACGTTACTATCAGGACAAAGAGTTGTCCCGTGAAATATTTTCTGGGTTGTATAGTGGTGAAGGTTCCATCATGGTGTGGGGCACCTTTCCTCCAGAAGCTCAGTAAACATTCTGGAGGAAAGTACTTTTTGATATCGCTACAGCGATATCAAAAAGAGGCTGATTGTGACGGCATGTTGTAGAGAGCTTCCATTACGATTGCGGAACTTCGTTTGAGTGGATCTTCCAGCAGGATAATGCAACGGTCCACACTGCCTGTCTTAACAAGATTTCTTTCAGAAGAATGATGTTCCTCTTTTGCGTCATCCATATTCTTTGCCAAGTTTGAATCCTGTAAAGAACGTTTGGCGATGGATTGTAAGGAATGTCCGCAGAAATAAATAACAGTTCGAAATAGGAAATGAGCTCGAGAAGCCATCTTCACCGCTTAGGGTTATCTCCCAGCTCATTAGAAACCCTCATTTCGAACCTGATGCGTAAATTTTTTCAGGTATCAACGATGGAGGAGGAATGACTCGTAACTAAGTTATTATTTTCCTACCTCCAATTTTGTTGTAAAGAGCTTCTGCCGTTTTGGTTAACTGGTCTTATATTTTTAATCAGCTGACAAGCAGTTAAGTTGTTTGAAATATGGTTTTCTAATTAAATTGATTAAACAGAGATTGTTTGTCTTCTTCATCCTTTATCATTAACAGTTATAGAAAACATTAGTTAGAAAACTTATAAAGCCTATCCGCCCAAAATGATATTTTTTAACTTTTTGGTTGATCCTGAACTTGCACTCAGGAGTGTAAAAAGCCGTTGTTTTCAGTGAGCCGTTTGTAAGCCAAATTTGAATTAAATAACTTATCAGTTGTATTCATTTTACCAGAATGATTGTCAAACAGATAGAATCTTCAATGTTTTATAGTAAAATGCAATGAGTGGGACCATCAGGCTCAAAATATTACTAATGACATTGTATTCTGGCTCGTTCTGCAAAGAAAGCGCGAGAAATGCATCTTTAAGCCCTAAAACCTAAAATCTATTTTGTAAATAATTGTTCATTCAAATAAATGAATATTCATTCATTTAGCGATTTTTCAGGAATTTACATTAAATTATTTGTATGAATATTGACTTATTTATCCATTAAAATGAAAAGAAATATGTTTTTATTCATATTTACTTGAACATATTCTTTCTACGCGCACTTAATTTAGGCTTTAGAAACTTCTCCTTAATTAATGTATGAATGACTGCCTATTATTTGTAGGATCATATCAAATTAACAGCTTCATGGCGTACAAATAGTTTATCAACGACCCTGCACCAAGAGGGACCCGCCATAACGCACACCGTAACCCTCACAATGCTAGCGCTGCTTCACTGCGATCAGGGCATCGAGGTGAGGGCACAGCGGGCATGGCCTAACTCCAGGCGCAGCCGCTTGAGCTGCAGAGCGAGCCATGCGCTCACCTTGCCGTGCTCTCATCGAGCAGCGCCTGATGCACGGCCCTGCAGCTCCAAAAATGAAACGATTTTTGCAGCAACGACCGTTTAAAAAGATTGTCCCACAGCCTAATTACGTTCAAACGATAAAGAAGGAAAAAAACTGCGTAATTGGAACTACCGCTGCAAAAGTGACGGGGAAAAAAACCGTCTCGTGCAATTGACATCAGTCTCGCGTTATTTTCGAACATAGGATGAAAAAGGAAGAAACCCGTACCGGTAATAACCCGGGCCAGGAGTTCATTGGGGCAAAATTGGGAGTAAGTGGCAACTGGAGGATGCAAACTGGCGCGTCAAGCAGAGCCAAGCCGTCAACTCCGTGAAGAGGCGGGGTACGCAGCAGCTGGTCCGCAGCAGCTGGTACGCAGCTGCTGGTACGCAGCAGCTGGTACGCAGCAGCTGGTACGCAGCAGCTGGTACGCAGCAGCTGGTACGCAGCAGCTGGTCCGCAGCAGCTGGTACGCAGCAGCTGGTACGCAGCAGCTGGTACGCAGCAGCTGGTACGCAGCAGCTGGTCCGCAGCAGCTGGTACGCAGCAGCTGGTACGCAGCAGCTGGTACGCAGCAGCTGGTACGCAGCAGCTGGTACGCAGCAGCTGGTCCGCAGCAGCTGGTACGCAGCAGCTGGTCCGCAGCAGCTGGTACGCAGCAGCTGGTACGCAGCAGCTGGTACGCAGCAGCTGTACGCAGCAGCTGGTACGCAGCAGCTGGTACGCAGCAGCTGGTACGCAGCAGCTGTACGCAGCAGCTGGTACGCAGTAGCTGGTACGCAGCAGCTGGTACGCAGCAGCTGGTACGCAGCAGCTGGTACGCAGCAGCTGGTACGCAGCAGCTGGTACGCAGCAGCTGGTACGCAGCAGCTGGTACGCAGCAGCTGGTACGCAGCAGCTGGTACGCAGCAGCTGGTACGCAGCAGCTGGTACGCAGCAGCTGGTACGCAGCAGCTGGTGCGCAGTAGCTGGTACGCAGTAGCTGGTGCGCAGTAGCTGGTGCGCAGTAGCTGGTACGCAGCAGCTGGTGCGCAGCAGCTGGTGCGCAGCAGCTGGTGCGCAGTAGCTGGTGCGCAGCAGCTGGTACGCAGTAGCTGGTACGCAGCAGCTGGTACGCAGTAGCTGGTACGCAGTAGCTGGTACGCAGTAGCTGGTACGCAGTAGCTGGTACGCAGTAGCTGGTACGCAGTAGCTGGTACGCAGTAGCTGGTACGCAGTAGCTGGTACGCAGTAGCTGGTACGCAGTAGCTGGTACGCAGTAGCTGGTACGCAGTAGCTGGTACGCAGTAGCTGGTACGCAGTAGCTGGTACGCAGTAGCTGGTACGCAGTAGCTGGTACGCAGTAGCTGGTACGCAGCAGCTGGTACGCAGCAGCTGGTGCGCAGCAGCTGGTGCGCAGCAGCTGGTGCGCAGCAGCTGGTGCGCAGTAGCTGGTGCGCAGCAGCTGGTACGCAGTAGCTGGTACGCAGCAGCTGGTACGCAGCAGCTGGTACGCAGTAGCTGGTACGCAGTAGCTGGTACGCAGTAGCTGGTACGCAGTAGCTGGTACGCAGCAGCTGGTACGCAGCAGCTGGTACGCAGCAGCTGGTACGCAGCAGCTGGTACGCAGCAGCTGGTACGCAGCAGCTGGTACGCAGCAGCTGGTACGCAGCAGCTGGTACGCAGCAGCTGGTACGCAGTAGCTGGTACGCAGCAGCTGGTACGCAGCAGCTGGTACGCAGTAGCTGGTACGGCGTAGCTGGTACGCAGCAGCTGGTACGCAGCAGCTGGTACGCATCAGCTGGTACGCAGCAGCTGGTACGCAGTAGCTGGTACGCAGCAGCTGGTACGCAGTAGCTGGTACGCAGCAGCTGGTACGCAGTAGCTGGTACGCGGCAGCTGGTACGCAGCAGCTGGTACGCAGTAGCTGGTACGCAGTAGCTGGTACGCAGTAGCTGGTACGCAGTAGCTGGTACGCAGTAGCTGGTACGCAGTAGCTGGTACGCAGTAGCTGGTACGCAGTAGCTGGTACGCAGTAGCTGGTAAGCAGTAGCTGGTACGCAGTAGCTGGTACGCAGTAGCTGGTACGCAGCAGCTGGTACGCAGTAGCTGGTATGCGACAAATATTATGAAAATATGAAATGCCAATAAGGAAGTAGGGCATATATAAACAATGAAATGCCAATAAGGAAGTAGGGCATATATAAACAATGAAATGCCAATAAGGAAGTAGGGCATATGTAAACAATGAAATGCCAATAAGGAAGTAGGGCATATATAAACAATGAAATGCCAATAAGGAAGTAGGGCATATATAAACAAGGATATGCCAATAAGGAAGTAGGGCATATATAAACAATGAAATGCCAATAAGGAAGTTGGGCATATGTAAACAATGAAATGCCAATAAGGAAGTAGGGCATATATAAACAATGAAATGCCAATAAGGAAGTAGGGCATATATAAACAATGAAATGCCAATAAGGAAGTAGGGCATATATAAACAATGAAATGCCAATAAGGAAGTAGGGCATATGTAAACAATGAAATGCCAATAAAGAAGTAGGGCATATGTAAACAATGAAATGCCAATAAGGAAGTAGGGCATATATAAACAATGAAATGCCAATAAGGAAGTAGGGCATACATTAACAATGAAATGCCAATAAGGAAGTAGGGCATATGTAAACAATGAAATGCCAATAAGGAAGTAGGGCATATATAAACAATGAAATGCCAATAGGGAAGTAGGGCATATATAAACAATGAAATGCCAATAAGGAAGTAGGGAATATATAAGCAATGAAATGCCAATAAGGAAGTAGGGCATATATAAACAATGAAATGCCAATAAGGAAGTAGGGCATATATAAACAATGAAATTCCAATAAGGAAGTAGGGCATATATAAACAATGAAATGCCAATAAGGAAGTAGGGCATATATAAACAATGAAATGCCAATAAGGAAGTAGGGCATATATAAACAATGAAATGCCAATAAGGAAGTAGGGCATATATAAACAATGAAATGCCAATAAGGAAGTAGGGCATATATAAACAATGCAATGCCAATAAGGAAGTAGGGAATATATAAGCAATGAAATGCCAATAAGGAAGTAGGGCATGTATAAACAATGAAATGCCAATAAGGAAGTAGGGCATATATAAACAATGAAATTCCAATAAGGAAGTAGGGCATATATAAACAATGAAATGCCAATAAGGAAGTAGGGCATATATAAACAATGAAATGCCAATAAGGAAGTAGGGCATATATAAACAATGAAATGCCAATAAGGAAGTAGGGCATATATAAACAATGAAATGCCAATAGGGAAGTAGGGCATATATAAACAATGAAATGCCAATAAGGAAGTAGGGAATATATAAGCAATGAAATGCCAATAAGGAAGTAGGGCATATATAAACAATGAAATGCCAATAAGGAAGTAGGGCATATATAAACAATGAAATTCCAATAAGGAAGTAGGGCATATATAAACAATGAAATGCCAATAAGGAAGTAGGGCATATATAAACAATGAAATGCCAATAAGGAAGTAGGGCATATATAAACAATGAAATGCCAATAAGGAAGTAGGGCATATATAAACAATGAAATGCCAATAAGGAAGTAGGGCATATATAAACAATGAAATGCCAATAAGGAAGTAGGGAATATATAAGCAATGAAATGCCAATAAGGAAGTAGGGCATATATAAACAATGAAATGCCAATAAGGAAGTAGGGCATATATAAACAATGAAATTCCAATAAGGAAGTAGGGCATATATAAACAATGAAATGCCAATAAGGAAGTAGGGCATATATAAACAATGAAATGCCAATAAGGAAGTAGGGCATATATAAACAATGAAATGCCAATAAGGAAGTAGGGCATATATAAACAATGAAATTCCAATAAGGAAGTAGGGCATATATAAACAATGAAATGCCAATAAGGAAGTAGGGAATATATAAGCAATGAAATGCCAATAAGGAAGTAGGGCATATATAAACAATGAAATGCCAATAAGGAAGTAGGGCATATATAAACAATGAAATGCCAATAAGGAAGTAGGGCATATATAAACAATGAAATGCCAATAAGGAAGTAGGGCATATATAAACAATGAAATGCCAATAAGGAAGTAGGGCATATATAAACAATGAAATTCCAATAAGGAAGTAGGGCATATATAAACAATGAAATGCCAATAAGGAAGTAGGGCATATATAAACAATGAAATGCCAATAAGGAAGTAGGGCATATATAAACAATGAAATGCCAATAAGGAAGTAGGGAATATATAAGCAATGAAATGCCAATAAGGAAGTAGGGCATATATAAACAATGAAATGCCAATAAGGAAGTAGGGCATATATAAACAATGAAATTCCAATAAGGAAGTAGGGCATATATAAACAATGAAATGCCAATAAGGAAGTAGGGCATATATAAACAATGAAATGCCAATAAGGAAGTAGGGCATATATAAACAATGAAATGCCAATAAGGAAGTAGGGCATATATAAACAATGAAATGCCAATAAGGAAGTAGGGCATATGTAAACAATGAAATGCCAATAAGGAAGTAGGGCATATATAAACAATGAAATGCCAATAAGGAAGTAGGGCATATATAAACAAGGATATGCCAATAAGGAAGTAGGGCATATATAAACAATGAAATGCCAATAAGGAAGTTGGGCATATGTAAACAATGAAATGCCAATAAGGAAGTAGGGCATATATAAACAATGAAATGCCAATAAGGAAGTAGGGCATATATAAACAATGAAATGCCAATAAGGAAGTAGGGCATATATAAACAATGAAATTCCAATAAGGAAGTAGGGCATATATATACAATGAAATGCCATAAGGAAGTAGGGCATATATAAACAATGAAATGCCAATAAGGAAGTAGGGCATATATAAACAATGAAATGCCAATAAGGAAGTAGGGCATATATAAACAATGAAATGCCAATAAGGAAGTAGGGCATATATAAACAATGAAATGCCAATAAGGAAGTAGGGCATATATAAACAATGAAATGCCAATAAGGAAGTAGGGCATATGTAAACAAAAGTTTAAAATTAAATGGGTGGAATCGCAGTGAAGAAGACGTGATGTTACAAGGCTTGTTTCACCATCTAGGCCTATGCGTGGGAGCATTAACACAGGCAACGTACCCGTTTAAACGTCAACTCTTGGTTAATCAGCCAAAGCCATTAAAATGTCCCATAAATGGGAGAAGAAAAATACGAGGGATGCAAGGGAAATACTGTAGGTCTCTCCAGGAGCGCATGAGTGGAGGAAAAGTTAACGAATTGGGAGGAGTCTACTCTAAAGAAATGTGTACGCGTGGGATTGTTCTAAATCGTAAGGAGGAGTTAAAAGCGCACATGAGAAAACCTTCAGAACTCGGAGTTAAGCGTGAAACTTCTTTGAATGTAGTTCATGAATAGACTCGTGAGCGAGCTGGAATTTAGTCGTGCGCAAGTTAATTAAAGAAAATAGTTGCAGTTAAACTGCGTCGTGAGCATGTACGTCGTAAGTAAAAGTATCGTTCAATGTGCATTTATCAATGTTGTTCACATAGAAAATATCAATAGTAGAAATAGATCAAATGGCAGAACAAATATCATAAGTAGAGGTAAATAGATTCACCATCAATGGAAAAGTGAATGCAAATTGATAATAGATCGGCAAAAAAATATAGGAAACTGACTAGTGTTAACATCTTCTCTAACCACACACGTCCTGGGCTGCTCTAATACCACAACTTATCATCTTTATTAACGGCAGAAAATCTACAATACTGGCGGGCGAGGTGAGCGGGTGAAATTATCTGAAACTACATCGTCCCGATATACTTGAATTGCTTCAAACTAGTTTGTGTTCTATGAAAATATACATTATAAAATATCATTAAAGGAAAATAACATATAGATTCATTTAGATCTACCATAAAAAGAAAATAATGAGGATTTAAGGATAGTAAATAGAATGTATTCTGGCTCGCAGGGGGAGGGTCGTACCGTGATGTTTCTCCTTTACTTGTCTTTGCTTCCACTACAGTCTTTGAAAGAAACATCGTCCAAAAAAAATTCGTCATCCCGAGGTCAAAGACGAGAACTGATGTCAGAATGAAAAATGAATAGAATGAGCATCCAGCGCGGTATTATGAAGTCGAAAATACTGTGTATTGGAAGCAGTCATTGTGCTCCTGGTTCTTTAAACGTGTTTCAATTCTACGATCCTTCGATATCATATATGAATAGCTAACATTTGCAATCAGGGAAAGTAACTTGGCCGGATTTCAGGAGTGGCATTGTTATTGAGTGCCAATTTGTAATCGTGAGTTCTCTGCAAAGCTGCCGTGCAATAGGATATGATTGTGTGAGCACAATTTTTGCAAAAATTCAATAGTATTACGTCTCTATCATAATTAGTGAACAGGAGCTACCTCAAGAACACAGGAAGCTCATAAGAAGAAAGGTCATGCATGAAGTTGTGGTATATCAGTCAACGAACTTGGGGAACACCCGTAATAAATTTTAATTTTTGCCGACTCATTGCGGTGTATTGTTATGCTAATGCGCATTGTACATACAGTAATATCTGCGAAACTGCGCTAACTCGTTCCGAATTGGAGCGCAGTTCTGAAGACTCATCAAGGAAAACCGAGTGCAAGTGAAACTTATTTATAATTACATAAAAATTGAAAACACCTCAACTCTGTTATTTACGTACACCAATGCAAATTGCTTGTTTTCAGGAATTTCTTCTTGTAAAACACTGAATTGAGGTTTAGGATTATCGGAAATTATAATACTTTCAGTTTTTATGTGATTGAATACATACAGCATAGATGTTACACTATAAAATCAAATATTTTTACAAACATGATATGAAAGTAGATTTAGCTGAAACTATACGTCTCTCGGATACAGTTACATAGTTAATATGTGTATATGAAAATGCAACTGAAGTAGAATATATAGATAAGCTATATATTTTTTTCTACATCAGCTCATTAGTGCGTCAATAGATCGCTGGAATGATTTAAGCCTCTTGGGACCCTTTTCTACTTCTGTTGCCTTTTCCTTAATTAGTTGCAAGTTCATTAAATTCAGCTAACGCTCTACAATTATCATTTTCCTCTGTATTCGTGCTTTCCATTTCTAAATATTCTTTAGGAGCATTGGCTTGCGTCAAATCTTTATAAATCAGAACTAATTCATTATTTGACAGCTCATATTCATTACATTTTATTTCTTTTTCTGTATCTTCTACTGTCATATCATCAAAGTTAGCTCACTTAGCAAGTTCTTTCATTTCTTCTTTTTCTATTAATTTTAGCCTTTTGGGACTCAGTTTTACGTCATTCTCTCTTTGGCTATGTATTGGTATAGCATAGATTCAGGAACGGCAATAATCTCTTCCGAGCTATTTTTCTACTTTTCGATACTGCATTAGTACGTTTCTGGCATACCCCTCAATTTTATCTTTATTTTGAATAGTGAGTCTAACTGTGGATTCAGAAACTCCAATTTCACGAGAAATCGCCATTACTTTCATTCCAGCTTTAACCTTTTCAATAATTTTTAATTTATTGTCTATGCTTAATCTTTTTTCCATCGTTATACATGCTCCTTTCCTTATAGCAGATCTTTCTTTAGTTTTACTCTCCATATGTAGGGGTTTACTCTGTAGAACTAGATTATTACTAGATGCAATTATAACGCCATTTCTCAGCGCCATTTCTCCGATTTCTCAGCTACTTGCTTTTTCTTTGTTTACTTTTGATAAGCTGTCTAAGGTAAAACAGCTGCACATCGACCAGCACAGTTTTGGAAGCGCAGTTTCTAAATCAAAATCGCAGTTTTGAAGTTTGGTAGTTTTGAAGTCAGCAGTTTTGTAGGTATTCCTGTATTTCACTCATGCGAATTGTGTAATAATTTGTTTGTTCTGCGGAGGTGTGCCAGTGCAATTAACGAAGGCGTAAACGTCTCGTGACAGGTGGTACGCAGCAGCAAGGATGCGGCAGAAGGTACGCGGTAGCTGGTACGCAGCAGCAAGGACGCGGCAGAAGGTACGCGGTAGCTGGTACGCAGCAGCAAGGACGCGGCAGAAGGTACGCGGTAGCTGGTACGCAGCAGCAAGGACGCGGCAGAAGGCAGCTGGTGTGCGCAAGCTTGCCATTATCACACGCATAACACGTGTATGAACACACAAGAGCTTTTTGTGTCCTTAGAGCATACCTGTGGCACTAACGCACACCTACAGTACTAACCCACGTAGGTAGCAATTACGCACACCAGCAGCAATAATGCACACCTGCAATTATAACGCCATCGGTTGCAAGAACACAGACCCGCATCAATTACGCATACCTTCAGAAATAACACACACTGGCACCAATAAAGCTCATAGCAATAACGCACATCGGCAGCAATAAAGCAGACCTGCAGCAATAACTAATACCTGTAGAAATAACACACAATTGAAGCAATAACGCACACCGGCAGCAATAACGCACTCCGGTATCATTAACGCACACCGGCAGCAATATCGCACACCGGCAGCAATAACGCACACATGTAGCAATAACTCATACCTGCAGCAATAACACACACCTGCAGCAATAACACACACCTGCAGCAATAACGCATACCGGCAGCAATGTCTGTCATGCCTGTCACAGGTAAAGTTCAGGTGTATTCGTATGTTGTATCTGTCAATTTTCACAACTGATGTATTAGGCATTTGTTTTGTCAGTTGTACCACTCAACGATACAGTTTAGGTGTACTAGTCAGTTATACTAGTCAGTTGTGCAATTCAGATGTGCTCGTCAGTTGTACCTGTCAGTTGTCTCTACCAGTGGTCCAGGTTAGGTGTACTCAGTTGTACTTGTCAGTGGGACAGTTCTGTTGCACTTGTCAGTCGTACCTGTAAGTAGTACAGTTCAGATACACTCGTAAGTTGCACCTGTAATCTCTCCTCTGTCAGTTGGTCACATCCCTCATCAGTTGCATCCACTAGTATCATTTGTGACTAGATTCCTAAAATTGTTTTCGACAGAGAGGCCAGTCGGCACTCATCTTCATCACTTCATCAGAATCAAGTGCAGTTTGAGTCAAGCGCGACGATTGAGGGGAAGGGTAACTTGAAACGCGTAAATGGAGGACGTAGATGGAGTACATGAGTATATTAGCACCTTACCTGCTTGTCCATCAGATTGCCACACCAAAGCATACCTCGCGCGATCGCTTTACCCACTAAACCTAACCCACTGACGCCTAGCATCACCGTCTCACGCCCTCACACACAACGTAGCTTTTCAATCCTCTCGCTGCTCACCTTTGTGCGTGGTTTGGAAGTTGCGCAGGAGGTATTGCTCGCTGTCCAGCGTCTCAAAAGCCGCGTTCGGGTCGCGCACTTCCAGGAATCCCCCACCTCCTGCAGTTGCTCTCCTCGCATCCTTTTTGGGGGTAGCGGCACCACGGCCCCGAGAGTGCTGCTTGGGGCCCCTTGGAGGCGTAGGGCTGTGGTCCCTTCTGTGGTCGGGATGCGCTGCTTGCTTGGGAGGGCGTCTGGCGGAGGCGCATCGTCGAAGAGGCACCGGCGAGTCTTCGACAAGACCGGTGTCGTCGCGCGCAAACAGAGAGTCTTCGAGCGCTAGCAACTTACCACAGGAAGGCACCTTACGGAGGAAGGGGTTGTAGGACTCCCCGGCCTCAGGGCCCCCTTCCTCTGGGGGTCCAACTCCTGCTTCCTGCGGGCCGACATTTGCAGTAGAGCCAGCGCCACTGCCCGCCGCAGATCCAGCGTCCTCATCGCCTGTCCTCCGGCGGACGAGAGGACGAGCAGCATTTTTCGAGCTGGGCACCTTGCAGGACTGCGACCTGCGCGCCTGCTGGGCTGCCTTCAGACGAGCCCTGGGGCTGTTGCTCCCACTGCCCAGGGACCCTTCAGAAGACTGCCGGGCCTCCTGAAGCAGAATGCGCCCAGTAATGGACGGCATCATTTGTTGTTTGTTTTCGCTGTCGTCTTGTGAAGTGTTCACGTCGCCACCGAGCGCACAATGTTCGTCACCGCCTCCGTCGCGGGCGTTATCTGCAGCGGCGCTCAAGGAGCCACTGCGGCTTTTTTCCGCAGCGCGCTCTAGGAGCGAAGCAGCGTCGGCCACTGTCATCATGTATACAAGGGTTCAGCGTAAACAACACCGACGAGTAAACAATGTTCGTAAACTAAAAGGAGCCGCTGCAGGTGTAAACACCCTCGCTGTACAGGCTTCACACGTGCCCACACGGCCGGTACCCTGGCTGAGAGTAAACAAAAGTTGCCTGACGTAGCAACTAGCAGCGGCGGCAGCAACACAACTTCAGACGCAAGACTGAACGCGCCAGCCGGCTCCGACCTCCGTCACAGCCGCCTCGCAGCCAGCCTGCCACGCAGCACCAGCCACTTCTGCCCCCAGCCCTCGAGCCCTCAGCCTGGCCTACCCTCCGCCTCCCTTGCCCTCACCCACTCCTGCACTAACCTACTCATGCCCTCTGCCACTCTTGCCCTTAGCCAATGATGTACTCTGCCACTCTTACTTTCGGCCACTCTTACCTTCAGCCACTCTCGCACTCAGTTACTTGTGCCCTCAGCCACTCGTGCTCTCTCATACACTTGACCTCTCAGACACTCCTGCCTTCAGTCACTTGTGCCCTAAGCTCCTCTTGCCCTCAGTTACTCGTGCCCTCAGTTTCTCGTGCCCTTAGACACTCGTGCTCTCAGTCACTCGTACCCTCAGTCACTCGTGCCCACAGCCACTCAATCAATCACACTGCCTGTTCAGCCAGCGTGAGTTGCGTGCTCGACTTCTCCCACTTGACACCAACAACTTCCACAATCTCGCTGCTGCAGCACTCTCTGCATTATATTTTAATTTTATCAGTCACTTGAATCAGTCAACAAAGATAGAAGGAATGACGCGCAACAGGCAGGCTATCAGGTGTTTGCTAGTCATGTGGCGGAGCGAGCTGTGTTCGACGCACTGGTGTTGTGCAGCTCTGATCAGCTATCTATGAAACTTACTTGTCAACGATGGTACTTGTGACTCGCAGTATTTGTCATTCAAATTCACATTTCTGAAGCTTCTATATTTTTATCAAATTAACCTTGTACACTCTGAATTTAGTTCATACTCCAGCCTAAATCTAATTCCAAAAATTTAAATTATAAAAATAAACTTAAATACTCACGCATTCGATTTGTGTTCTCCATTTAAGGTATCTTGATCTTGTGTCAAAGTTCACGTACAATCTCTTCCTTTGAATATGTTTTTAGGCCCATGCTTCATGCTACTTTTCCCGTATTATTCCAGTTGTGTTACAAATGTTTTGGTTAGCATTGCACAACAATCTTTTCCGTGTCTCTGACTCCGGTGAACTCTTTTGTGTCAGTATTATTAGCATAGGAAATATCGTAAGTTTCTGCTGTGGTAAAATATTTCATTTTCTTCGAGCTCGTTAATTGGCATACTTGTTGATACTTAAATAAGTAATAATAATAATGAAGGCATCTACGGACGCTTTATTTCCAATTTCAAGCCTGATTCATATCACCTTGTACATTGGATTTTCAAATGCCTTATAACTAACGCCAGGACGACATGACGCTTTCCCCCGGCCAAGACCGGTACCCATTTCAGACACCTGGGTAGAGTGGGGTATTGTGCTTGGAATTTTTCTCCTATACCCAACAGAGCAAATCGCCACGAGCGCCGTAGGGGCAAAAGAGATAATTCGGAATATCGGCCTCATAGTCTTAGACGTAGAATTATTTAAATCCACTTATTTTATTTTTAATATTAATTCCTGATACCCCAAGTTCCTAAGATTTCAATTCAATCTGAATGCGCACTAATAAGAATGTTTTCAATAATACTATATGTATATATAGTATTATTACTATATAGTATTATTACTATATTTTCAATAATACTATTCAATAATACCTGATATTATATATACATTTTGTCTAAACTTGTATTCACATTCATTATCAAACCTAAATTATGCAAAAAACGGAATGCATTTTTCCAAGCTTTTCTTTCTATCATTTCTACAACATTTAACAATCACTATTAACATGGGTATTACGACACCCATGTGTGTACATCAACGAAGGATCTGTTTGTTAAGACATTTTAAAAATCAATGATGTATTTTGTATCATCTTCATTTAAACTGTTTTTTTTTTATCGTCGCAGTCACACATTTAGTTTCTTTTAAAAATCTGTTCACCCGTATCGGAACAAGGTAATGACATTTTTTCTGTAAAGATAATAAGTGGAAGCTCTGTAGCCACATCTCCTGAATATTGAAACCATAAGTTCACGGGCTTATTTTCTAAAGGATTACAAGTGTTGCGTGTTTCAAATTATCAAGCCGTGAGCGACATCTCCGACTATTCCATTGCAATGAAATTTTGTTGACCTTCCTCTCGTCGCCGTCACATTTATATAGAATATAGACGTGAATATTAATATTAAGGCATTTTGATCATTAATATGAACGTTAAACTAGGTAAATATTATGAAAGTACAATGTTTGTCAATTATTGTGTGGGGGGGAGGGAGGAAGTTTTTCAGCGGCTTATAATCAATTCTAAGTACACTGTAAAAGGAGCTTCTCAGCCACCTGGGATTGTAAAGCATGTCAGAGGCTTTACAGATTCCATTAGCAACTGACAACGTCGGTTGGTTGGACTGACATTCCGTATACGCGTCGTGGGACCATCGTAGTTGTCGCGTATCTTCCTGCACTGCTGGAACAGACTTTCGGAACCGCATGTGTGGCATCGACTGCTAAACTACGCGTTCAAATGTGCCCGACACAGTCGCAGTATGCCGCCTCCATCATCTCGTTCGCTGCGGCGCATGCGAGGGAACCTTCCACTGGACAGATTTAGCCAAGACATCGGCACCTGTATATCGACACAACTCTGCACGCCAGTTTCTATGACTGAAAGATGATCACTCTTGTTACTTTGGCTAACGCTATTCAGTGGCGTTGGCAGTAGTAGCTTGCTTCTACCCTCACCACCTGTCAAATAACATTACTTTATTCCTAGAACTTCTACCACAACAAGAGCGTGTGACTTTGAGTGAAACTAATAATTATTTCTGGAACTCAAATTCCTGGACAGACTGTGCACTTTCTGTACCGCGAGCTAAAGATATTGGCTTGAAAATTTACCTCTAATAAATTTTCCAAATAACTCCAAGTTTACACACTGATAATGCTATCTCTAATTTGATATCAACTCCACACCGCACACATTTGCATCTATTCAAGTCATTTTCCTGATATGTTTTCTGACAATTAATCTCCCCCTTCTACATTTTTGACAACACTTCCACTGGC
The DNA here is from genome assembly GCA_030386875.1 of Morinoia aosen. NCBI lineage: Eukaryota > Metazoa > Arthropoda > Malacostraca > Amphipoda > Talitridae > Morinoia > Morinoia aosen. Next base: position 65,163,237 of record CM059566.1, read on the forward strand.
ACACGCCCATTACACTTATGCTTTCGATCAACTTTCTTCAAGTTTTCTCAACATCACAATTTCTAGTAAGTGAAGTTTCTAAGGGAATAAAAATGGTTCCGGTCAAGATACAAATAAATAAGCGTTAATTCATTATCAGCAGCAGTCTGTTCACGCCCAAATCACCGCCCCTTCGTCCAACATTAAAGCTTTTTGAAAATCTTTCAGAGTTCCAGCAATAAAAAAAAGTCCTATCTACTTTCCGTAATTTCAATGAATAGAAACAATTAGCTAAGCAAAATTTTGTGCAAATTAATTCTATCCCACATAGTCAAAGAAACAATTTCACCACTTGAGTCGCCAGTATTCTTCTTAATCTGATTTCATAAATAATCTCAAAGCAATTAACGTTTCAGAAATATCCCCCTCTTTTCCGATCACCACTCTATATGTAGAATGTCAAATTAATGAGGCAAGGAAGAAAAGAGAATATAGAAATATTTACTATTCATGGGATTTCTTTCAAGAAAAACTAGTGCTCAAGCTCGCCGAATTTCGAGGCATGATGAAATCTGATGATGCTGACTTTGAATTTTGAATTTTCAACACAAATTTTACAACACCACAAAACGGATCAGCACCTTCAGTTACACAAAAAATCGTTGTTTGGGTAACAGATACAATAAAAGACCTAAAGAGGATATAGAAAACTTACACATATGAGTAGAAAAAAACTCGACGGTTAACATAAACAGCATGGAAAGATCATTCGAAAAATTACTGCAACAAAACTAACACACGCTCACACGGAACTATTCACGGCAAAAAAAAAACAGTCCAAAACGAACGTGAGAAATCATTCGTGAGGCTGCCCAAAATGAAAATTCAAACTACGAAGCAATTTTGAAAACTCAGAAGCAATTAAAGATTTCAAAATTTTCTTAACGAAAATAGTTGCAATAATACTTGATGAACTCTTTAAACCCAATTCAAATTAACCTTCGTCGTAAAGTCAGGCCTCATTTCAGTCACACATGCCAGTATCAAACGGAGATGAAATGCAGTTAATTAACGTTGCCTAATTAATTAATCATTTTGAAATAATTTTTAAAGTTTTATTCCAGATACGGCGTTATAGCACGAAATTGGTACTTTATCCGTCATTTTGTTATATCGTTAACCTCAAGCTTATGCTTCATTTTCTTTAAACATTTGAGAAAGTGAATGAGAAACTTCATACGAGCACACTGAGACTTCTACTTAAACTCCTAATATCTCAATCTTTGGCGATCTGAAACTCACTCAACTGTCCATTTATTTTGTTTCAAACGCTGTCTCTCAAGAAATCGTAAGTGAATTGCTGAATACTTTTGACAGAGTACAATTTCTAAGAATTAGATTGCAAATCTATTCTATCGGTGAATAGTAAATGCCATTGAAATTTGTATCATCTGAGAAAATATATTGCAATTATTTCTGTATATGTACATGTTTATGTATGTGCTTGTGTTTTAAAATATTTTGGTTAACCTGAAACGACAATCCTTTCTTGTTCCTGACTCTCAAGAATCTTTTGTGCTAGCATTATCTACACCGGGAATATCATACATATGTTTTTCGGTAGAGCAAATACTCTGGATCAGTCAATAGGTACAAGTTACAATACGTGCAAGAGTTTCGAATAGTTTCGAATTTATATCATGTTGACCATTCATTTTCTGATCCAGAATTATTTTTCATTCAATATACCTTCAACATTATTCACTGAACAGAAGCTTACGCTTAAATCTCAATCTATGTGGCCACTGTCTCATCAATGTTGGGGGTTTCCTCGTCGATGATGAGAGAACCTAGCTCGCTCTTACCTCTAAAGGTTCTCTCATCAATTTATTTTTTCTCACTTTTGACTTGTATTTATAATTATAATTATATTTTGAGTGACTTAACTCAAGGAAAGTATTTTTATGATGTTCTCACAATGTTTTATTCCTCCGTTGACGTGATTAGATTATTATGATCCTCATGCGTATTTACGAACTATGAATATGTTAAGGCATTTTCGTGACTAAAGTTGATTTTTTACCTTTTTTTAAACTTTATATCTCTGGTGGGCAGGTCTCTTGAGCCTGAAAAAGGAGAATCGTAAACCGTAGAATTTAAGTTCAATCCCACGGTAGCGTATAGGGGCATCTTATCCCCCCTTACTACGTCGGAACGCCCGTCTGAGGTATGTATGCTGCTATAAACTTGAGCGCGGGTGTGTCATATAATGGTACAATGTCATATCATTATTCTTCATATATTCTTGTTGCAAACAGCTTTGTCTTATTTGTGTTCTTTCTGTGCCGGCGTTCTCTCTGCCTCACTCTAGTACATTTATGTTTAGGGTAGGATTACTTTAAAACTATCTTGCCCATTACCGCTTATAAATTTGAAGTTCAATAAATTAGTTATTGGTTACCCTTCTTTTGGCCTTCGGAGACTAGTAAGGTGAAGGTGGCTCTAAATAAGATTAGATCTTGTTCTAATTTCAAATAAACTGCCGTTTTTTCTTTCTTTTAGTAGCATCTTCTTTTCATCCATTTTTTGCGTCCAATTGCGTCGCGTTACCAGTTTTCCTTTCCTGGGCTACACTTTGCTCCACTGAACACCCACTTTCTGAAGCGCCATTTCTTAGAATATTCTCAAATCTAGAGTATACTTCAGCCTGAAAAAATGTTTCAAATCAAGTTTCTATGTAAGAAGAAAATTCGAATCAAAAACAGTGAACTGAAAGTTTAAAACGCAAGCAAATCTAAAATTTCTGGGACGAAACACAATTAAGCAGACAACTAGTTGTTCAGAGACGGATTAGTTTTAAATATCAACGAATTTTATAAAACTTTGAGATCGTATGAGCTTTCAATGCGTGCTGAAAGACTACAAACGAAAAAAAATTGGGGACAAATTCACAACACACTGCTCAATCCCTAATTGCTAAATAAGGGGGCAGGTTCATTAGTCACATGTTCGGACACTAACTCCCCTATGCTCCTCTACAGTAGTCTGAGGAACACGCCATGTCATACCGACGTACCATGGCGTAAGGCGTACTCAATCATATTTAACAGCTAGAGAAGACTGTACGTGAACAGATAGGTTTAGCTTGAAGTTAAGAAAAGAGTCCATGGTGTATTTTTTAAACGATAGAACGTAAAATTTAAGATTTGTACATTAGCGCGCTTGTAATTTCAATAATTAATTAAGTATTTTCTCAAGTACAGCCCAAGTGAAGAAATTTACAGCCCAAGTGAATCTCCAAATAAAGAGTGGTTCAGAAATTTATTAGTAAGCGGTGGGAGCACCTTTAGCTTAAATTACACCTTTTTTACCTCTCATCGATTCTACAAGGTTCTGGAACCTCAGCAGCTGTACTTTTGGCCGTCATTGAAATAACCTCTCTCCTAAAGCAGTCAATGTAGAAGGAAGGGATGACGAGTCTCGCAGGTTTCCCTCAAAGTCTTCTCATGACTTTTCAAATGGGTTCAAATTTGAAGATTGTGAGGTCAGTCTATGTACTCAAACGTACTTTCATTCACAAGAATCAACCTTAAACATTTCAATTCCTATGGATGCGAGCGTTGTCATCCTTAGAAATCCCGTAGCCATCAAAAAATAAAACTCCATGGAAAAATAAACCTAGTCAGAAAGTATCTAACAATAGTTCTTGGAGTTCACTTCGTTATTACAAAGATAAGGTAGGGACAAGTCCATCCCAGTAAAATCAGCCCCAAAGCATCACATGGCCTCCAGACGCCTGAACAGTTGGGACGATGCAAGATGGCTCCATAGCTTCATGTATCTATAGTCATGCCCTATCACACCCATTGTTCTGAAAGAGGATGAATCTGGATTTATTGGGCCACATTACATGCTTTCAATCCTCCAATCGTGGATTACACGTCCTGAAACTTGAATCTGCAATTCAAAACTCACTGCGCAAATATCCAGAGTTGATTTTCTACTTAGATGGAACTTATTGATGCGTTCCTCGTCAAATGCTGCCTGGTCCTTTTCACAAGCCTCATTTCTCTGTTGTAAAAGAAAATTTAGAATTCTATATTCTCTTAAAAAAATACATTTTATTAGAGCTTGAAAACAAAGCTTTGATGACATTCAATTTTGAAACGAAATTATAATTACCTAAAAAGTTGCACCTGAGCCAAAAAAGTTTTTTCTTGCTGTTCTTGTCATTTTGTTTTAGAAACTTTATCTCAAAATTTTAGAAATTTTCACTAAAGGATATAGTACAGAAATTATTTTTTGCACCAAAAAATTCCTACTATGTGTGAAATTTCCGCACATTTGTAAGACGATTGATGCAGTATAGAAAATTTATGTCAATTAATATGTTTTGCAAAATTTCACAGCTAGTTGTTCCTTTTAAACGATATCAATCGGTCTTAGTGCTTTCGTTGTATCTCATGTAGCAATGTCTGTACGTTATTCTTGCGCATAACGAGAGAATAAGAAACCTAAAAAGTTTAATGTGCTTGATTTAGCTGTAACTTGATATTTTAAATATTTCCATTAGGAAATGACAGTCTGGTTCATTTTTGCGTCTTCAATTTTAGACATCTCTTTTTCAAATATAATGAGCTATACTGTCGTCAGTTCAATGTAACAGATGGAGTTTTTCATTTCATAGCAAAATAACCGGAACCTGAAAAATACGATGATTATATTAATTAATCATTCGCTCTGAAACAAGTAAATAATAAATCATTCATTAGGAATACCTCGAGTTTTTCAGTAAATTTGATTAGTTCTTAGGCTCACTGCTTTAAAATGGGATTTAGCGCACCCACTCCTTCCCTCCTTGAGTATTACATGTTTCTGTTCTACAAAATATAAATCAACAAACAAAAATGAACGCTTGGGATATATAAATCATTCATCACACTTTTTTTCATCCACTGCATGATGAGCAAGCATTGAAATTTCGGAAGCAAACGTTTCGGAATAAAATTATTCCATCATCAGTGCTGAAAAAAGAAAACGTAATTTTCATTCATGAATAAAACGGATAAGGTCTGAATAGAAATACCAAGCAAAAACGCAAAACGATGTACAAATTATTTTGGCTGTGCCTACAATGGTTATATTAAATCGTGTGTGAAAACTTTGTTACATGTGTAAAGCGTATTGCGTCTCGAGCACGTACCAAATATTATACAATGAATTAGAATATCTGCAAAAAATGTTTGCGCGTAATAATTATCCAAAATATCTTGTTAATCAAATAGCTATAGTCAGAAAATTTTTCGATCATAAAATTTCCCCCCCCCCCCCTCCTGTAACCTTGACCGTACTGAAACAGAAAATATTTGTTGGCCTTCCATTCCTAGGTTCCCTGAACAGTGAATTTCAAAGAGAGTTTCTAGTCCTTGTTCGAACCTTCTTTACAGCGGTTGACGTTCATGTTTATTATAAGAATAATTTTAAGATATCGTCTTTTTTTAAACAGGAAAGAGCGCCAGGATAAGTGCCTGGAAAGTTACTGTGTATATGCGTATGTTTGTGATTGCTGCCATCAATCGTACGTTGGAAGCACTACCCTCCAACTATTTATCCGTCACAGCCAACATTCAGGTTTTTCTCATATTACTGGCCGCCCATTTGCTTGTCCCCCTCAGTCTGCCATTAGAAACCATTGCAATAGTTCCAATCACCCTTTCAAATTGTCAGATTTTTTTATCCTATGCAAAGCCTTTAATGAACAAGACCTCCGTATTCTAGAATCTCTTTATATATTCACAAATGAACCTTCACTAAATAACGATTTCAGCGCGACAAAATTATTTGTAGCCCCCACTTCCTAACTTGCGGTATGCTGAGGTGTGCGCATGTAGTGCGTGTGTATATGTATGTGTGTGTGTGTGTGTGTGTGTGTGTGTGTGTATGTGTATATATACATATATATATATATAAATCTGTAGGTGTATGAGTGTTTTGTGTATGTATGGTTGTGTACGCCTGTATGTATGTGCATATTACCTATACGCTTATGTGTGGTATTTTAGTCGTAAGAAAAAAATTGTTTTTTTATTTTTTGCGCTTTTGCTTTGTATTTCCATTGAGACCTTATCTGTCTTATTCATGACTGAAAATTATTTTTTGTTTCTTCCAGCACTGATGATGGAATAATTTTATTCCGAAACTTTTGCTATAGTAAATGTTCTCTATAACGTTGGTTCTTCTTTTTATTTTGAGAAAAAGATTCCCTAAGAATCGCCCTATAAGTACTACTATTTGGATATCATACTGTAAAATTAGTCACGCAGTAAGCATGTTCACTATACCATCAGTGCACGCCATGTTCCTAGGGCCAAATCCCAAGCAACATACCTTTTGTTTTACAAGCACCTTCATTCATTTTGACTCATTATACTTTCATTACTGTGCAGCATTCCAAGCTCATGTTTACGAGTGAAAGTTTACTAAATATATAACAAATTCAAGTAGCCCAAAGATTCAACTAAAAATTCGGTAAACGCTTAAATTAATTCTCAATATTTGATAATGTTGCAATATAATGTCTCAATTTTTAATCTTTTTATTTTTCAGAGCTGTAAGTTTGTACAAGACATCAGCAGTTTATCTGCTAGTTTGTTGCATCAGTTTCGTAAGTTTTGCAAGTTCTTTCATGTTTTCTAACTAATAGCAGTCGAAGAGAGTATATTTTTACATTTTTACTCTCAGCTGAGTCAACTATAGTCATAGATATTATCATACGTATTTGTGATATTGATATTTTCACATTTTCACCGATTACATTTAAGGACCTTTTAAGTTGAATAATTTAGAAATAATTATGAATACTTTTTTATCAAAATTTTAAAAATAATTCATTTCTTTTTATGCACTGAAAATAGACTGAGGACAAACCTACAATAAAGCCTGATACGCAATCTGAAATATTTACGTGGCTGCTTAAACACCGAAAAAGTGAGGATATTTCCCTCCGTTTTTTTTAAGTAAACATAGGGCATATAATATCGTTCCGTATTTATAAGGTTAAAACTACAGATAAAGTGTTTCCATTATGCTTCTATATACAAAATATATCTATCAAAAACTCCTGGCAGATTGGGATTACGCTAAAAGAAAAAGCCCCACCCAGACGCCAATATGGCTGCTGAACGTGACCGAGCATCGCGTCCTTGGCTCAACTTTGCTCTGCGATCTCCCCTGTGTCCCTGACTTGGTCAAATAATTCTGCGCCTAGACTGCACGAACTCACTCCAGGGAATTATTTCAACGAGGTATACACCGTAAACTAAGCCGTCTGAATTTATATAATACTAGTAGCATTTCATAGCATCTATCTTAAAAATTTTCATCAGTGTTCAGACTCGATATCTGTCTGCCTATACCTTTACAAGTATTTATTTTCATTCCAAACATTCTTGTATACACATGTTGAAAAACAAAACAACAATAAAGCGGTATATTTCGACAATTTATGAATGAGACCAGTTCCATAACGTGCGAATATCTTCATAGCTAACCAATTATGTTCATTTGTAATCTATAAACAGAAGCGAATTCAGTTGTGTAGATCAATGTACTTTCATTCTTGAATTAATTATGGATCAAAATTGAAATTGACCCATTTTTTCCGCCAAAATAAGAATGAAATTACATCGAAGCTTCTCAACGACAGAGATTTTTCGCCGTAGAAAGTAATAGACAAAATTTTAAAATGAGTAAAATGATTCCCGAAATTGCAGTACATCATGAAATCAGAGCAACAATTCACAAATGTACATCTACAATTAAAAATATAATTTTTAGCTTTGTTCAAATGAAAGTACTCTAAACATAAGAAACTAGAAGACGAGAAAAGTGGCTAGAATGCGAGCGGATTCCGCTGCAAAATTCCTGAGGTCAAAGAATGATATAACTACCATGAAGCAATTTGTTCTATAAAACGTTTCGCAGACCAGTCCCATCCTCATCTAGCCGTTCTGAAGCAATTAATTGAAAAAAGGAGAATCAGTTAATTTAAAAAAATACTAGCATGCTCAAAAAATGTACATAGAAATTTGTGAAGAATTTAAATGAGTTATGCTGTTGATTAAGAACTGATTTTTTTTTGGTTGTGTAAAGGAATTCTAAAATACGCAAATCAATAGCATTGGAAACAGTGCGTGTATTGAAAAATGGTTTTCATGCAGCGATGCAGTCTCAGCAGTGATCGTTATGAAGATGAATAGCTAAATGAGGCTGTCAGATTCGAGGTCTTTTGCTACCATACCTAATTCTGCGGTGCTGGGCAGCCCTAACGTGGAATGTCAGTGTCACCACGCACTCATAGTCAGATGTGCAGTGTACACAAGTGACATAAACAATAAATGATAAAATTCGTTTTGCGATCACATCTTTGCAGTAAAAAATGAACCAACTTTGGGGGGACTGAAGGAGATGATACTGAACTTTACCGCTACAGATAGACATCCTAAAAGGATTTCCTAATCTATTGAGATATTATACTTTATATTTTGTAAGCTTTTAAAACAGTGCAGATGCTTTTGTTTTGACTCAGAGGAAGAGTTGCCTCTGCTGTCGGTAGAGACGTTGCCGGAAACTCCCGTTACGGCTTCGTTTGATATCGAAAATCATTTCAACAACATGCCTCAAAATAAAGCTGTCGAAACAAATTCATGTAGATTATTTGCTAATTATAAATAAATTTTTGCATGACCATTTAAAATATGTTTAGAATTATCCGTTGAGAATTGATTTCTATTTTCAGTGGTTCAATTCTACCGACTAAAATATAGATGTAGGCTTGCCGCTTAGCCTGACTTCCGCAAATATTCTCATTTGATTTTCGAAACGAAGATGCGCCTTTTTAATAAGGCCATTAATATAGATTTACGCAGAAAATAAAAAATTAGTGCTAGGTATTTTTTCACTTGCATTTTATAATGTTAAAAATTCAAAATGAAACATTGAAAACATCTTGAAGAAGCATTTATAATTTTTTCAGTCTAAAAATGTTTCAAAATCTTTGATTTACTCGACAGCTGTCCTGAGTAAAACAGTGTCTTTCTTATGTAGAAATCATGGATCGCTGATATTTTTTCATTTCGTGGTCTCACACGTCAGCTGCACGTTAGGGCTCCCATTCTAGAGAGTCTCATTATGTATTTCTTCATAATGGGCCTTCAAATATTGTCGTTCCATTTCCTTGCGAGAACCATGACCGAATACTGTTCTTCGATAATGTTGTGAAGCGGCCAATGTAAGCAAGGTGGTGGGAAAATGTTTACACAATCATTTTTTCACTTTGTGAAATCATTTTCTTTTCTGCGTAAATTTGAACCAATTTTTATCGCAGATTTTTCAACGACGCATTTTAATTTTTTGTCTCGTCGTAGCTGTGAGACTAGCGAACTTGCCTCCGTCCAGGCAGACCCTGGTTCGAGTCCCGGCGCTGGTGGCGATTTTCTCTGTTGGGTATAGGGGAAAAATTCCAAGCACAATACCCCACTCTACCCAGGTGTCTGAAATGGGTACCGGTCTTGACCGGGGGAAAGCGTAATGGCATCCTGGCGTTAGTTATAAGGCATTTGAAAATCCAATGTATAAGGTGATATGTATCAGGCTTGAAATTGGAAATAAAGCATCCGTAGATGCCCTCATTATTGTAGCGACTCTCGAGTGCCTTTATTTATCCGATGTAGTCTATCTATAACAAGAGCCCTAATATCAAATTTACGAGTTGAAAATCACAAAGAAAATATTTTTTCCAGGTCGTTTGACCAATAAACCTGTTAAATTCGATATTTTTGTCTTTCACAAGAATTTCCCGTCTTGCGTAAGTACTGTGGAAAATTTGCACAATTTTTGTAAATTTACCAAACTTATCACTTTCAATTAATCTCCATCAAAACCTTACTTTCCCTCCGTTAAAATATTTGTTTCAATCACAATTTTCTTGAAGAAAATTCTTACTTTCCCTCAATAATTATTGTCGCCTGTACGGGTATGGGACGTTTTCCGGTTCGGTTAGAGGAAAAACCTCGTACATGTAAACGGCATGAAGCTGCCACCAATTTCCAGGCCGAGACTCTACAGTATTCAGAACATGTTAACAATGAAACTAGTTAAAGTTTTTACTTTCTACCGATAATTCTAACTCATATTTGAGAGTAATCATTAGCGAATGGCGAATGAGTAGAACAAGAAGAAATGGTTTCATATCAGCAAATTTTTTTCCCGGCTTTAAATAATTAACGAGTGAGATTAAAACTGGATTTTAACTCCTTAAAGCTGAACCATGATACGTCAGAGATTCTCAGTATCGAGCTATAGCATCAAGAAAAGCTTAAAAGAGAAACGGCGCTAGCAGTCATGAAGTTGTTCAGAAGTTGCACAGCTGACTTACTGAAAAGAAACTGTAAGGTGGAGAATTCATATGCTGGATTAACTACTTCACATGATGCACATTGTCCTGAAACAATCATTAAATTCTGTTAACCTGTTTGCGGCATCCATGTAGACGAACGTTTGCTTATTCTGGGGATTTTAATCTAAAATTAAGCATGGTCATAGCTGATCAAGAATGGCAGCGAAGTGAATTGAAGACTACAGTAGTTTTGAACATACTCGCGCATTATTCATCGGTGTTCGAAGAACAATTAAAGGAAATTTCTGATAATAAATCTTTTCCAACCACCTTGTATCTGCTATTCTTCATCTATTTGTCGTGAAAATTATAAATTAGGATAGAAATACCAGAAAATTATTAAAAAATTTCTCGATAATTATAATTTGTAAGAACTTATGTTACGAAAATGATTTACTGCAGGTTCGTTGAAATTACCATTTGAAACAATAGTGAATTAAATAAGGGACTGGAAAATAATTTAAGTTTAAATGTCATTTAGAGCATTCATAATATATTTTATTCTTTGCCATAGAATTTATGGGGCAGGGAAACCGTTGAGCGGTAGAAGAGCCGGAATATAGGTCGAGCTGTTGTGCGTGGAGGTGTAGATGAGGGGAGCAAGGAGGGACTGGGGACTGGTGAGAGAAGTTTTCTTAGCTGAGTTTAAAAGAAAAAGAAAGAAAAAAACATTTCATTTCATACAGAGATGATAAAAAACTTCATTCGTTTTTAAATTATCTTAACGTAAAAATCCTAAGTTGAAATATTATCAACATGAATGTCGTAATACCTATGTTGACAGTCGAAAGAAATGATTGCGAGAAAGGCATGGAAAAATGCATTCCCTTTGTTGCATAACCTAGGTTTGATAATGCATGTAAGTACAAATTGCACAAAATAATAATGACAATACCAGAGGATACGCATTGTTCAAAATACTGTCATTAGTGTGCACTTACATCGAAATGCAAGTTTATAGGAACGTGCGATATCAGGAATTAATCTTAAAATAAAGTGGGGCGATTTTAATAATTTTGCGTCTAAGACTATGAGGTCGGCATTCGTAAATTATCCTTTCACTCTGACGTATCAACTAGTATGCCAATCGGAGAAAATAGAATATTTTACCAAATAATTTAGCTCAGAGAAAATAGAATATTTTACCAAATAATTTAGCTCAGAGAAAATAGAATATTTTACCAAATAATTTAGCTCAGAGAAAATAGAATATTTTACCAAATAATTTAGCTCAGAGAAAATAGAACATTTTACCAAATAATTTAGCTCAGAGAAAATAGAATATTTTACCACAATACTACTATATGTTATTCCCTACGCTAATAATACTGGCACAAAAGAGTTCACCACGAAGTCACAGACATCAGAAGGGTTTTGAAAATGTGCAGCATATTGGAGCAATGCGGGGAATTAACTACCTAAAATAACTCCGTTATAATACTCCCACGAGCGTAAAGAATGACAAGTTGCTACGCAGGGCTAACAAGAACATTTTAAGGCATAAACAAGAAAAGAGAACACTAATGTCCTATGAAATTAATGCATAAGATGAATTACATCGCTTTTTAAAATGTCTTAACATAAAGGCCCTTAGTTGATGCACAAATATGGGTGCCATGACAGCCCATATCACTGCTTGTACAAAAAACTGAGTAAAACATTAAAATCTATCCTATAGCAAGGTATTTTAAGTTTGATAATGTTTATTGATGAATGCAATTTAAGAAATTAGATGATGAACATTGTGGGGTGAAACGCTATTGACAGTCTCCATGTACATAGACTTATACGCTTTGGCGTTTGTGACATCAGGGAATAGTGTTGACAGAGTTCGTACAAAATTTGCATTCAGAAGTAAAGGGTCGAAATGGTAAAACTTCAAATTGTCTTTTCGTGCGAACATAACAAACTCGAGCCAATTTAACTGCCTCAAAAAAACATGCTTCAAATCAGACAACAAACTTATGATATTTCTGATATAAGTGCTTGACAATAATATAAGAACATTACGTGTTAGTAATTAAGTTGATAGTTAAATGAAAAAAGAAAATAGGTATTTATAGAACAGATGAAATACATGTATACATCCAAATAAAATTGGGGCCATGTTTTGAATAGAAGAGAGAATAAAAGCCTATATGTTTAGCTCAAGAGCAAGACAATAAAAATAGCGGAACATATGAACAGGGAGAAATAACTCACACAACGCGGAGGATGTCCCGCAGAATAGGATGAGCTGCGGCTCACTTGAGCTTCTCAGTACCGAGTATTCAGCAATAGGCGAAGTTCAATAGAGGGACGGCACCTGCGGTCATGAAGTCGCTCAGAGGTTGCATAGTTAACAAACTGGCCAGACAAACTGGAGGGTTGAGAAGTTTTGAGTATGAGAGAGAATAAAAACATTTAGCTCAGCAGCAAGACAATGAGAATAGCGAAGCACGGGAAAAGGGAGAAATATTATACAACTCGGAGGATCCTCGGCATTTTAATACGCTTGATCCAAGTTCAACTCGGAAATTCTGAAGGAGCATCCGAGTGCGGAATCATGGGGCTTTTTGACAGGTCAGTGCGGGAGCGCAGGAGTGTGCTGTGCAAATCTAAGAGGGCTACAATAAAAATTCATCTAAACAAAAGAGGTGATTAGTGGGAGGAGGGGGGAAGGGAGGTAAGCAGCAATACAGTTGTATTCTGCCTCTGTGAGGAATTTCTGAAATGTCAGGTATTTCCGGGGTAGATGTCTTCAATCTGCGGTTGAAGCCAAGCCGGTGGGCTTTGCTGCCCACCAAGATCACAATCGAGTTGGAGTGTTACACAAAACAGAAAGTAGCTTAATTTAAAAAAAATGAGATGACGTCTGAGGTTGACCGGGATAAATTTTTAACATAGGTGACTTACTCAGTTGCTCTTTTTTTTCGCTCTAAACTCAGTAAAGCTTCATTGAAGACGGGGAGAGCAACACTATCTTGGATAAAATTTAAACGTCAGGGAACGAGCTTCAGAGCTTCCATAAGTGGTTTTAGTTTTTTAATGAATTCATCCATTATTGCTGCAAGCCGGGAATGGGTCTTTCATTGCTTCATACCATATTCAAGTTTAGTTTCTTATATTGCTAACAAAGTGAGGTTTTGTGGACGGTGCGAAGTGTGTTCAAAACAGCTAGTGGGGCACTCTTCGAAAATGCAGACAGTAACTCTCACTCAACCCGGATGTGTGGGCTCATTTCTGGATTGAAATGTAACGGGCAGAATGGGTAGGCAATGTTCACAGGTTTTGAGTGGCTTACAGCTGCTAATAATGGTAGCAGAATTTCCCTCAAGTGGAATATGTGTCCTTGCATTTTCTCGCAATTGAATGAGTTTTTTTATGTCTCGTTTAAAATTCAACACGCATCAATTTTTTAGTTTAATCAGACTAAGGATTGTTTTTAACTATCGAATGTTGAAAGTAAATGATTCGAAATAAATTTTAAAACTACATGACCAAAAAACTTAGTCCTCGGAAAGGCGGAATCTCTCTCCAATTACAAACAAGAAGACGAGGTATGAAGGGAGAGGAACAGGCACTCGTCAATCGAAAGTGATGGTGTGGGAAAATTTCCCTACAGATTCGTTCGTGGTGTACTTTGAATTCTGTGCTATTAATGTAAAATGCGGGTGCTGCGTGGCAGGTGAGGTTGTGCAGCAGCAGCACAAATTTGGGACATGGTGTCAGGTAAACAAGTAGCCAGGCGGTTTTGTGTCGGGCTCGGGCTGCGTCTCGGTCGGAGTCACCTGTTACGTCGGCACGTAAGGAGCACGCTCGGCTCGTGGCGTGGAGTTTGGCGACGGTCGAAGGCCTAACGTTTCCAACCCTTCTTCCTGCATGCTCAATAAATCCATAGCTTGATTGTGTGTGTGAATGTGTAAAATTTAGGTTCTTTGTTTCATTAGATAATTGCATGATTAAGGCTGGTTTTAAGCCGCAATTAACTTTCCTCTAAAAAGGCTTGTTCGCTGCTCTAAAAGCGGGGCAACTTTACCCTATCGCAGTGAACTTTACCCTATCGCCGTCTCTATTAATCTATTAACTACTACTTGCCTATCTCCTATTTTCTATTAAACTACCAATGGGCTTATGCTTTTTCGTATTACTTTTAAACTGTATTGCGACTCCGATATCGCCTTTACTCCCCTCGTCTAATAGTCGCTCAGCGCACTGGAGGATAAAATTCTTCAGGTTGGTTCCTGTGTTTCTAATATCTGCCGATTACTTGAAACTGGATCATTTGTACACATTTACCAGGATTGTAGACTTTGTTCTTACCCTGTGCTTATATTTCAGTATCTCTAGCTAGCACTGCGTCGCACTTCGCACTTCGTGCTTCTCGACCTAATTAGCGAATTTGAGCCATCTTGTGGGACCGCAGTAGCCGAAACTAAGTAAATTACTTGGACAGTCAACTGTTATATTCCTTCTAAACTGCTCTGAATAGCTCTGCTCAATAATATTCCTGGTGTCTAAATATATTTGCGCACATTTCTTCGTTTTTATAAACAGCGCTGAGGAGACTGGGGGCGTTGGTCGCGGTTTGGCTGCTCTTGCCCTGGTTGTAACCCTGGTGCCGGCTTCAGTCGAGTATCGTCGGTTTTCGTGCGAACTGTTCTTCTGTCATCCTGAAGTGCCAGGGATAAGCTGCCACCTTGAAGTTCCGCTGCAGCCTCGCGTCATCCGCGTGTGCTGGCGCTGTTTTGACCAGAAGCCGAGAGCTGCACCTGGGTCTTCTTTCCTGCGCCTATAGACCGTCCTTGCCTGACACCCTAATTTTGAGCCATTCAACATTATATGCGCATTTTAACCTAAATAAATAAATAAATAAATAAATAAATAAATAAAATACTTGAGGACGAATTTGTCCTGTTTTAAAAATTAATATTCTGAATTGGCTACTAGCCGCATTGCGCTTATGTTTACGTACTAATTGCCCTGCTAATATCAAGTTTCTTCCTCGGCGTTAAGAGGCGAAAAATAAAATTAATATTGAAACCTTTTTGTGTCCTTGTACTTATTAATCTTTTCACCTTCGAACAAGCTGCTAAATCAAATGTGTTGAGGTAGTTCTTCACAATGGATTGAGGCAAGATACTTGCTGCTATAGCAGCATGGAAGGTTTTGTCACTTAATAAAAGCAAAAGGCTCCTCCTTGAGTTATTCTTTATTACGGATCATTGCAACATATCAAGAATGTTTTCTATATCAGCGTTTAAATTCCACCCGAGATAATTTCATTTCAGCACACGTAAAGTTTCTTTAACGCTCATTACAGGGTGCATACTTAGATGGCCGGCGCTTTGTTTGAAAACAGAAACATAGGAAAACTATAATTTACTCCTAATGGCCAGCAGTGTGCACCAACTCCTCAGGGCTCGAAATTTCGCTGAGGACTTACATGCAGCAGATCACAACTGAATGTCAGAAACAGATTCTACACGCGTGCCCGCATCAGTAGTGTTGAAGGCCATGCTACATTTTCAGTATACAACTTTTCGAGTACAGTCAGCGATGCTAGTTAGGATGTCGGAAGAAGAAAAATTGATAAAAAAGAAAGAGAAAAACATATTTCTTTACAAATGATACTTGGAATTTTAAATTTTTTCATCAATTTTTTAAAAATGTTTTAACACAGAAATCTTTAGTAAGCAACCATTTATTGGTATCATAATAGCTTTGTCAATAGTTGAACAAAACATTGAAAGAAAACTTGTAAATGTATTTCATTGGTTAAGTTTTTCTAATTTGGATAAGGCTTACAATACACGTGTGTATAAAAAGCTCGAACAAATTAATAAAGAACGCTCTTCATTTAGAATCAACATATGGTTTACAAAGCTAAGTCTGTCATTAAGAACTACTCCTAAAAATTTACATTCCCTGGACAGGGCTCTTGGTACATCACGAATCCAAATATGTCGAACCACGAACTTATCCCTGTTAGAGAATACCAGATACAAAGTTTTCTCAATGTTCCTGGACAATCTATAACAGCACAACCATCCATCAACCGCTATTAGTTGCCTATTCACTAATTCACATAATGGTTCTGGCTCCGGATCAGCGGCAAACACAGTTGTGTCATCCGCAAAGTGAATCAAGTTAAAATATTCGCTAGAATTGCGCATATCATTGATATAAATCAGGAAAAGTAGAGTTCCCAGACTGGAGCCCTGTGGAACCCCACAACAGATCTTCCGAAGACCAGATGAACAACCAGAAACATTAACATATCGTACTGCTGGCGGCCACTTAGATAGGACTGCAACCATTGAAGAATATTAGAGCGGAACCCCAGAGCTTCAAGTTTTTTCACTAGTACTCGTATATCATGATTAATGGTATCGAATGCCTTCGAGTAGTCAAGAAACACCGAAATAGCATATTCCTTATTGCTCAAAGAAGAATAAATTGAATCGCAGAACATCAGACGTTGAGCAATTCTTCCGAAAGCCGAACTGATGAGAAGATAACACACGAGAAGTAGAAAGAAATTTAGCCATTCTGGAGTACATTGCGCGCTCAAAGATTTCACTCAATATGCACATTGTTGAGATTGGTCTATAATTAGAAATAGAATCTTCCGATCCTTTCATATGAATTGGAATTACTCGAGCTATTTTAAAGCAGTTCGTGAAAACACCCCTAGTAACAGGAAAATGAATCAGATCGGATAAAACAGCAGAAATACCCCTAGCCATGGCTTTGTAAGCGTAGATGGGGATGGATATGATAGTACTTGATTTAATTTTAAATGATTTAATTATGCTAATGATTTTGCTTTCATCAGTCGGAAGATAACCATAGGAATTACACAGGCGGTGCAAGTAGGACGTAGGGTCAATGTCAGGCCTGGGAATAGGCTACCTGTCTCAAGTCTAGCACCCACAGTCACAAAGTATACATTGAATTTGTCCGCTACCTCCGATGGTGAATAGATCAATGTACCGTTGTCATTCCTTAAAATAGCATCCTCCGACGATCTGTCATCACCACGCAGTATGCTATCTACGTACTTCCACGTAAGTTTAGCATTTGAGACACATGAATTAAATCCATCATGAAAATACAATTTTTTGGCTCTTTTGATTGGATTTGATACCCTATTCGGGCAACTTTTAGACGTATTTGGGTGACACAGGCCTCGCATATAAAGCCTATGTAATTCATGCTTTCTGTTGATGCTTCGGACAATATCTGTAGGCAGCCATGGGCATTTAATGCGTTTACGGGATATTTGTTTTTGTCCTTGGTGGACATGCTTTATCATACAAGTCAAACAGACATTTCATTTGAGCATGTGAATCGGGGAAAAATTATCTTTCTGTCCGTATGTTGAACAAGCTATTTTCATCTTGAGTATTTGTTCGTTTACGTGTTTCTGCTAAAATTGCGTAGATATTTGTTCCTCATAAGTGAGATACGGCTAACACTGTGTCTCCATTTGATCCCATCTACCCATGTCCGCATGATGTTGCAGAGAATATAGAGAGGATATTAAATATGTTTTTCTTTGTTGTTGTTTCTCGACCGTAACTTGAGTTTTCTTAAAATTTCTGTTATGTAATTAAAAACCGTTTCATTTTTACATGTTTGAAGTTTTTTCCTTTCACTTAATTTTTCTTTAGGTTCTTTCTTACGATTACACTGAACTTGACTGTCATTTCAGATATAGCAAGAGCAAGATTATTTTTGATGTTTATTTTTATTTTTTTATTCATTTTCAATACGTACATATATATATGAATATGTGTAAGTCTATGTGTGTGTGTACATGTACATATTTAAATATATGCACACATATGAATATATATGTTTCTATTTCTATTTTTAGCGTAAAAGCAAAACCTCAAGACATGTGGTGCCCGGAAAAATTACTGAATACTTAATACAAATTTAGAATTTAATATTAAAAGTAATTTTGTACCTTTAAAAGTCTTTTATTTAAAAGATAAATAAATATTAAAATAGATAAAATCTACACCGTCTCATGAGACGAGTTCAGCGCCACTTTATGGCAACATTCACGCTCTTCAAGCAGGGTTCGCTGCTTAGCAGCCCATTCCTCCGCTAAACTTCATAGTGTGAACAAGTGCTCTGATCAACCTGGTGAGTCTCGCTATTCTCGAAGTGACAATTTTCGTGTTTTTAAAAGTTAAGATGTAATAGACGTGAACAGGAGGTTTATTTTGTGATGTAATTGATAAAACTAATTTTGGGGAAATGTGATTTAATAAGGGAAAGAAGCGAGCTAGCCGGCTCGTGAGTAGCAAATAAATTTCATTTGGCTGCCTTCCGTGCGGTTCGTAATATTGTAATGTGTCTCATAATAACTTAATAAGGTTTATTAGATATTGATGATTTTTGTAAGATCATGTGAAGTAGAAAACGAGACTAGAATTTACGCCGTAAGTAGAGTGACGTGTGACCGGCCGGAGCGTGCCGCCATGGAGGCGGTTACGTAGCGGCCCGGTAACTTTGAAAAGACCCGGTCGTTAAGTGGAAGTGTTTTAACGCAGTTCGTCATTCGGGACTTTAGGAGTGAGAGATTAGAAGTTAGTTTAAAGTATAAATTAGTTTCTAGGGTGGATTGTGCCCGCGATTAGGGAATTTCGAGTCGAGAGGATTAGCTAATTTAATATTCAAATTACAACCCGATAGTAGAAAATATAGGTTGGTAGTTGAATAATTTATGTCATTTTTAACTGTTGTCATTATGTAATTTCGAGATCCTCATATCGCCATGCTAACCTTTGTTTTATTTGTGTAATTGCAGGATCTACAAAACACAGTTACCTCCCCTACCTTTACCCCTTTTGGATCAAGCGATTATTCGTTATTCCAACGTGTCGTAATTAACCGTACTTAGAATCCTAACACCATTATAATATTCCATTACTATTCGGATTATAGTACGTTGCCAAGTCCCCCAATCTTTTCTCCTGAATAATTCCGTGGGCCAAAAAAAAATATTTACCCGTTCGACTAGTCTTTATCCCTTGCTAGTCGCTATACGAACAATCGAATCGTAGGCAGTTCCAAACGAAACCTCCACATTGGAACTTAGCCTCATTGGTGACCCAATCGTGATAAATATAAATACACCCTCCTTCTTTACAATTACACATCATCCATACTAAACAAAGGAAGCACACTATAATGGTTCAGGGGAGGTAACAAACTCCAGCCGCTGAAGCCGCCGGTTGGACGCCGACACCAAGGACCAAGAAAGAAGACCGCAGTGGCATACAAAAGCCGAAGACTGCAAAAATATCGTGAGTAGCGAATTCACCAGTGATCGAGCACATATTTTTATTTTTTTATTTTTTTTTTTGAATATTTTGTGTTTTATTGAATTGCTTTTCATTGCATAAGTAGAGAGTCCATTCCGGTGCACCATAGTATATTTCGCAAGCGAGCTCTTTTCTATATTTCCTATTCTTTTTTTTTATTGATTGCTTTTTCCAACGAGTTTCCCCTATTGCGACGTTTTCTCTATTTCCCGCACTACATTTTCCTCCAACCTCTATCGCTATAACTATTATATTTCACATTATTTTATTTTTTTCCTTTTTCCGCGAGCGTATCCTATTTTCGACGTTTCCTGTATTTACGCATCGCATTTATTTCAATTTTTCAAATTCTTTCGCTATATATATTTCTACTTTTCCTATTTTCATTGGGGGAGCAAAGAAATGGAGCCCCCACCACCAAACAGTAACGGTCAAGAAACCGTAGACGACAATGAGTCGCACATTCCCACAAACGCGGCATTGGTACGTCCCCCCGACTTTGATGAGGCTTATCCTCACATGTTTTTCAACATTCTCGAAAGCCAGTTTATTGTCGCCGGGGTGCGTCGCTCATCGTTAAAGTTCCACCACGCATTAGGCGCGTTGAGTAGCCGCATAGCTCGTCATATACCACAAACGCTCATAGAGGCAGCTGATTATGAGGGGTTAAAAGAGTTTGTGCGCGCACGGTACTCCCGATCCGAAAAGGAACTCTTTGATGAGCTCCTTTCACAGAAGGGGTTGTATTGCCATGACAGACCTAGGGAATTTCTATCAAAGCTACGCACTTTAGCCGCTGAAAGCAACTTAGGCCTGTCGGAGGATTTCCTCCCACTCAAGTTCGTGAGCAGTTTGCCTGAAGCCATACGCCCCTGGATAGCCGCGCGCCAGGAGCACGACTTGGACACTATGGCGTCCATTGCAGAAACCTATATGGAATATTTGCCGAAACATCAGATAGCTGCTGTGGACCCAATTTTTCGAGAAAGGGCACCTGACGCGGGAGCACACACGAATTACCGAAGTAACGCCCGTAACGCAAACGAGGAGAGAGCGGGGCAATACAATAGCCCTAACATACCAATAGGTATCAGAGCTTTTCGTTCAAACCAGCGTCCTAGGGTCTGTAGAGCACACCTTTACTATGGGGATGAAGCTAGATCATGCCGGCGCTGGTGCTCTAATTACAAACCCGGTTTGCCGGTCTCTCGACCCTCAAGTAGAGCTTCCTCTCCCGCTAGACCTGCTAGCCCGTTCCGTAGGTCGGAAAACTAGATCGGTCGTCTGTTCAAGCTGTGACCGTCGGACGACCGCTTTCAGTAAGCGCACGTATAGGTCGCAGTGAGGTTAATCTGCTCATCGATACAGGGGCGGGGATTAGCATTTTACCACCCTCCTGTGAGGTAGGATACCTACGTCCCACTGCAGTAACACTCTCTACAGCGTCAGGGGAAAGAATTAATTGCAGAGGCGAGGCCGATCTTGTAGTGGATATTAAAGGGCTGGGAAGATCTTTGCAATGGACATTCGTCATTGCGGAGGTAGTTCAGCCGATACTAGGAATTCATTTCTTGGCCGCGCACTCGATACTTGTTGACTGCCAGAACAGTAATCTAATAGATACCTAGACAGGTAGGAAAATTCCCCTTAATTTTTCGAAGGATTCCTTAACCGCGTACTCCGCTGATTTGACCCAAATAGATCCCCGGGTACGCAAAATCTTGGCCGACCACCCGATTTTGACCTCTCCTTTACGACTCGGGTCAAACGATGCATCAACCGACTGCCCCGTGCAGCACTCAATTGATACAGGTTCTTGCTCCCCCGTTCACTTCAAGCCACGACCGTTAACGGGTTCTAAACTTGAAGCCGCTCGAAAGGAATTTGAATTTCTGTTGAACGCAGGCATCATTAGAAGGTCCAATTCTCCTTGGGCATCGCCGTTGCACCTCGTTCCAAAGAAGGAACCTGGTAAATGGAGACCTTGTGGAGATTACCGTGTACTTAACTCTCTCACTGTATGTGATAGATACCCTATTCCTCACCTTCGCTCTCTGACAATGTCCTTGCACTCAAAAAAAATCTTTTCTAAGCTCGATCTAGAGCGCGCTTACCTACAAATTCCTGTTGCTCCTGAATCTATCCCTAAAACTGCTGTAACGACTCCATTTGGCTTGTATGAATTTTTGTACATGCCTTTTGGATTAAAGAATGCCGGTCCGACGTTTCAGAGGTACAGAGATGCCCTATTCGTTAACGTAAAAAACGTCATCGTCTATTTGGATGATATTCTCATTGCCTCCGAAACCGAGGAAGAGCACTTAAATGATGTGTCCACTGTTCTTACCCTTCTCGCTCAACATAAATTGCGATTGTCGATTGACAAGTGCAGTTTCTTCCAATCTAAACTGACCTTCCTTGGCTATGAGGTGAGCGCGGACGGCATACGACCTCCCGCTGACAGAGTGGCTGCGATTGCCGACTGCGCCCGTCCTCAATGTTCTCGAGACTTACGACGTTTTATGGGCATGCTTAATTTTTTTCGCCCCATGATCCCTTCTTTTGCCACCAAAGCTCTCGGTCTAACCGAACTCTTGCGTAACTATCCGTCAACTAAACAATTGCCTTGGACTGAGGCAGCAGAGCAATCTTTTAGTGACCTAAAACAGGCTCTCGCCGACTGTCCAACTCTTCATTTTCCTTCTCCTGATGCTTCTGAATATCATCTTGTTTCCGATAGTTCTAACTTCGCTGTTGGAGCAGCACTGTACCAACTGATTGACTCCCTACCTGCACCTGTCGCTTTCTTTTCTAAGAAACTTTCCGATGTTCAAAAGACGTACTCGACGTACGATCGTGAGCTACTTGCCGCATTCCTAGCGGTGCTGCATTTCAAATCACTCGTTGACGGTCACTCAGTGACATTGTTCACTGACCACAAGCCACTCGTGTCGGCTTTTTACTCCAAAACTCTTGCTAAATCAGATAGGCAGCAAAGACAGTTGTCTTTCCTGTCGGAATACGTGACATCAATAGAGTATATTAAAGGAGATCTGAACGTAGTAGCAGACTGCTTGTCGCGCCCCGTGTGCGCAACATCGGTGGACGTTTTCGATCTCAAAAAGCTGGCTATAGCCCAAGCTGACGACCCTGAAACGAGTGTTTTGAAAGAAAGGCTGACACCCTTCGATATTGCCCCTGATCTTAAACTATGGTGCGATTCCTCTACCGATTGTCCTCGACCCTATGTTCCCCTTGCTTGTCGCGAGCAGATCATGGCATTCTTGCACAATCTCGCACATCCGGGCTATAAAAATACTACCAAAAATGTGAAAGCCCGGTTTTTCTGGCCCAATATGGACAAAGATGTCCATCGTTTCGTCCGATATTGTGAAAATTGTCAGCAGGCAAAGGTGCATAAACACACCAAATCTTCTGTTAGCCCTATCGCTCCGCAATCTGATCGTTTCCACACTGTCCACATCGACATTGTGGGCCCTCTTCCTCCTGCTTCCTTACCTACTTCTACAACTTCTTTACCCTTCAAGTACCTATTGACTTGCATTGATCGCGCTACTAGATGGTGCGAAGCTGTTCCTCTGGTTGATACCACTGCTTCCTCGGTCGCCATTGCCTTCGTATCCGGATGGATATCACGCTTTGGTGTCCCGTTGGAAGTGGTGACCGACAGAGGTGCACAATTTGAGGGAGAACTTTTCAGTGAATTAGCGAACCTCCTAGGTTTTCACCATGTTCGTACGTGCAGCTACAGGCCTCAGTCCAATGGCCTAGTTGAAAGATTTCACCGAACTCTTAAAGCGGCCATTATGGCCCGTAGAGAAAATTGGTATTTCTCCCTTCCTATCGTTCTGCTAGGCTTGCACATGACTCCAAATTCTTCTGGTTTTTCTCCTTTCACCGCCGTGACTGGCGCCTATATGCTTTGTCCTCAACCTTTAGTTGCCGATACAAGGCCTAGAACATTTTCTTCGGACGTTATCCAAACCTTTGTCAACGAAATGCATAAGTTCGATTTCCGACGCCTTTCCGAAGGCTCGTGCCATGATTCACCACCTGTTTACGTGCCCGTTGACTTGCAGAATTGCGAAAAAGTTTGGTTGCGAGTCGACCGGATCAAGAGGAGCTTAGAAGCCCCTTATTCAGGTCCTTACGAAGTCCTAGAACGTAACCCAAAATTTTTTAAGCTTAAACTTCCTCAGGGTGATTCAAACGTATCGATTGATCGTTCGAAACCCGCCTATAGTCGTACCCCTACCTCTTCTAAGCCCCCTTCTACACCCTCATCTCCGACTCCTCCTGAACCTCCTCCTCCTCAGCCTTCTCCGCGCTGTCCTGAGGTCATTTCAGCACCCTCGCTACCTCCTCCTCGCACTAGATCGGGTCGTACCGTTCGTTTCAAACCCTCAGCGGACTACCACTATTTTGGTGTCTGAGGGCGCTCCGCGTCTGGCCGGGGTAGTGCTGTGGTGCCCGGAAAAATTACTGAATACTTAATACAAATTTAGAATTTAATATTAAAAGTAATTTTGTACCTTTAAAAGTCTTTTATTTAAAAGATAAATAAATATTAAAATAGATAAAATCTACACCGTCTCATGAGACGAGTTCAGCGCCACTTTATGGCAACATTCACGCTCTTCAAGCAGGGTTCGCTGCTTAGCAGCCCATTCCTCCGCTAAACTTCATAGTGTGAACAAGTGCTCTGATCAACCTGGTGAGTCTCGCTATTCTCGAAGTGACAATTTTCGTGTTTTTAAAAGTTAAGATGTAATAGACGTGAACAGGAGGTTTATTTTGTGATGTAATTGATAAAACTAATTTTGGGGAAATGTGATTTAATAAGGGAAAGAAGCGAGCTAGCCGGCTCGTGAGTAGCAAATAAATTTCATTTGGCTGCCTTCCGTGCGGTTCGTAATATTGTAATGTGTCTCATAATAACTTAATAAGGTTTATTAGATATTGATGATTTTTGTAAGATCATGTGAAGTAGAAAACGAGACTAGAATTTACGCCGTAAGTAGAGTGACGTGTGACCGGCCGGAGCGTGCCGCCATGGAGGCGGTTACGTAGCGGCCCGGTAACTTTGAAAAGACCCGGTCGTTAAGTGGAAGTGTTTTAACGCAGTTCGTCATTCGGGACTTTAGGAGTGAGAGATTAGAAGTTAGTTTAAAGTATAAATTAGTTTCTAGGGTGGATTGTGCCCGCGATTAGGGAATTTCGAGTCGAGAGGATTAGCTAATTTAATATTCAAATTACAACCCGATAGTAGAAAATATAGGTTGGTAGTTGAATAATTTATGTCATTTTTAACTGTTGTCATTATGTAATTTCGAGATCCTCATATCGCCATGCTAACCTTTGTTTTATTTGTGTAATTGCAGGATCTACAAAACACAGTTACCTCCCCTACCTTTACCCCTTTTGGATCAAGCGATTATTCGTTATTCCAACGTGTCGTAATTAACCGTACTTAGAATCCTAACACCATTATAATATTCCATTACTATTCGGATTATAGTACGTTGCCAAGTCCCCCAATCTTTTCTCCTGAATAATTCCGTGGGCCAAAAAAAAATATTTACCCGTTCGACTAGTCTTTATCCCTTGCTAGTCGCTATACGAACAATCGAATCGTAGGCAGTTCCAAACGAAACTTCCACATTGGAACTTAGCCTCAGACACATCACATTTTACCTAAAGCTCTGCGACCAGTTAACACTGAGACATAGGGCCTATTTCAGAAATATATATATTTATTGCACTTGCTTAATGATTCAAAAATAGATCGATCACTACCCCAGAAAGCGTTTCTGTGAATAGAAAAAATAAAAATGTAAACAGACTAATGAAATAAAGTGTTGTGAAAAAATAATCTCTCTGTGCGTATGCTAAACAAGCCATGAGTTTCGTTTTGCGTGTAAGTTTGTTTACGCGTTTCTAGATGTGCGTGTTGTGTTGCGCGATGTTCTTTTTAAATTACTTTGTAACTAACCTTTTCTCAAGACTTGATTGTCATTTACGACGGTGTTTCAATCTGCTTCGGTATAGCGTTTTTTGTCTTTTCTTATTTCGTTTCAACTAATAATTTAGGAATTCCGGAGAATTCTCTAGTATCATTTAAATTATTTATAAGTTGTCAGCCATCTCTTGGGATATAAAATATCCAAGAAATGATATTTTTGATTTAACTAGCCCTTGACAGGGTTAATCTATTTGTACGCCAGGTATTGTTTGTCTTTTAGTACGCCTCGTATGGTTTATCTATTTGTACACCTCGGATAGTTTGTTTATTAGTACACCTCGTATGGTTTGTCTATTAGTACTCCTGGTATGGTACGTTAGTCTAAGGACGTCTTATATTAAGAAATTTTTAAAAGCCAATATGCTAGCATGTATCTCATGTATCAACTTTTTTGGAAACGGTTTTTCTTTCTTTCCTTCTTGTAATAAGCATCCGTCGAACACTAGACTTCAGAGTTCAAGGATACATATATTTTTGAGGGGCTGTCCCTCAACCACCAGATAAGTCCAGACTTCTACATTTTGTTGCATCTTAATATTTTAGGCACTTTCTCTTCCTCTTTTATTCCGTTTAATTCATATTTTTTAACCTGGACTGCTATGATACACCCTCTCCATCCAAGGGGAAAATTTTACTGTAACAAAATTAGGAGACTTGAATATACCAACTGCGTTCTCTACGCATTCGCGTCCTTGTGCATATTTTACCTCGTCTCGAAACTTCTACGTACTGTTACGAATCTTCAGTCTGGTGACAATTGGATATTCAACAGAAAGAAAAATTTACGAATTTTTCCACATGGATTTGAGTATCTAACACAGAAAAGATAATCTAGGGCTATTGAAACATATATTTAGCTAACTATAAAGATATGTCCAACAGATAATTTACGAATGATACTACAATTATTTAATTATGGTGTAAAATATTGCTTACAAATTTGATCTCATTTTTACCCAAGGATGATCTATGAGGTTAGGTGAGAAATCCACGGTGTTTGCAAGATAGATTTAACTATCGAACGACAAAGCTCTGTGACGGCGGTGACAATTTTCAAGACGAAGGGTCTGTCAAAAGGAATCAAGAACTACAAATGAAGTAAGCTCTCAGGTCGACGAAACTGCCTCCAGCTACTTCAGCATGTAGGGCTATTTGAACTTGTACACGGCAGGTGACCCCATAGCAACGCAACCTCACGTCTGCTGTAGTTCGATCGTGAAACACCATGTAATTGGGTGCAATGCGACTCCGTTCCTCAATCAAGCATAAATATGGTTTGCTAAAAAACTGATTAGACCTACAACCTGCCATACAATTCAGCGCAATTACCTAGGGTAAAAAATTCGGTCCAATCACAGCCTAATTTCTTGGCAACTAATACGGTGGAGGCTAGAAAATTTATGTCTGTCTTAATTAACTCATGTACTGCTTGCAACCTGAATTTTTTGCTACACTTAGTTTCAAAAATCGTGAAATTATGAAACACGGAACACGGCCTCAATAGCGCCACCAGAAAGCTTTAAAAAATATCTCATTTGACACTATTCTTACCTCTTAAACTTTATATCCGGTTGTACTTAAGCTCTCCCCTCAATATTTCCGAGAACTCGCATGCCAGTAAAAGCAAATTGTGCATTTAGCAAAGACACACTTCACAAATAAAGTGCCAGAGACCATGCCTGTACACACTGCACCTGTCCGTGGCTCGTTCGCCCACCCATCTCAGCCCAGACACATGCCGCTGCAGAAGACTCGGAGTTTTTAGTCAACAGAAACGATTCAAAAAATTCAACGCGTTTAAAAAGACTTTCTCTTCAATGACGGTCTCACGGACTGAGCAGTACTGCAATCCGTGGGGGCATGTCAATACTTCTAATTAAAAAGGTATCATATTTTGTAAACAAACAATTTTCAGCATTTTATTACTAAAATTGAAACACAAGTGAAGACAAAATGTGCACGGCCGACATTACAACAAATCTCATAGATCTTCCTTACTTCCCAAGAACCTCTATATCCTAACTGGCCAGAATTCTTCCTTGTTAATCAAGCAAACTTGCCGAATTTGAGGGGCTACATATTGAAGAGGCTTCTACAAGAAGAGGCTTCCACAAGAAGAGGCGTTTCAAGTCTCGCGTTACTACAATGCTAAAGAAACGCAAGGCTTCCTCATTTCTACACAGTTCTCGTGGCTGAAATTAACGTTTTAAAATCAATTTCTACGAATGGCGTAGAAGCAGAATTGCACAACGACTGAAATAAAGCTTTGCAGCGACGATTAGTTAATAATCTGGGACGAAGGGCAACAGTGACTCGTCTGCCTCCATCAGGTACCCAAACCAACTTCAAATAAATAAAATATCTACGCAAAAAAAAAACACAACGGACTCCTGCTAACAGGCAGTGTTACTGACTGCAGTATGACGAAAACCCACCATCGATGAGAACTCGGTCTCCCAAATATCCTGACAAAGACAGACATGAACCCTAACAGCGCTCATTACAGTACAGTCATGGGAACTCAACAGATCATCCTGGAGGCGCCCTGAGAGCCGGTGAGCCCTCGGCAGCAGCCGTCACGCCTGAGTGACGGCTGCCACATCAGTGAAGCCACATCAGATACTCAAGCCACTGCATGCCCTGCTTTAGTGCCCAAATAACACGTAAGTATTCTTCCGACCAAAAGTGCAAGCAGGTGGGACACCTACGTATGTCCCTGGATGGCACAAGCCTCTCATTACAAGCAAACGGGAAGACTCTTGAGGGCACTCCCAACCCTCGATGAAGGTAGAGGAAACAAGGTATAGTCAATTTCTACGAAGTAATAAACCACTACCTCTTGCAAACAGAAAGGCTTCATTTCAAACAAGCTAGATGACGTCACTACTGCGACATGTTAGGCCAACAGTGGTGCCAGATTTGGGGCTAGCAGTGTTGCCAGATGCAATATAAGCGCTGCTATTAGTTTGAGGCCTTGACGACGTCACCATTGCCACACTGTCGATGAAAAAAAGACTGGTTTGACGCTACCTCGTTTTTTTTACCGAGATATTATTCCGAAAAAATGAACCCTCCTTTTCTCCCGAAAAAAGACGTACTTTCTTTACTCAAGCTTTCTACGAAAAAAACGCACAAGTACATAACTTAATTGCATCACCTCTTCAAATATGCTATGAAAATGGCACAGCAAATACAGCTTCAGAAGCACTTCGTTTGAACTGAGCTCAAACGCTCAGGCTGCTAACTCTGGTTGAAAGAAATAATGTGAATTGTCTAAAATATCGTTTTGTGTTAATATCTATCATTTCGTATAATAATATTGCCTTTAAATAGTTTCCTTTTCAAAATAAATATATTATTATGAACTAGTACATCCACGAGGTTTCATACCTCAGTACGCTACTCAGGTATTTCAGCATTGGTAAAAATTCTCTCAAAAAAAATTAAGAATGACACTGAAAGTGAAGGATTGCAGACGCTGGTGCACAAAGCAGACCTAAAGTCACGTCGGAATCCACGAGAAGGAAACCAAGGGTAAATAAAAAACTTTTGTCAACGCCTATATAGCAATGAAATGAAATTAGGGTGCATACTGCGATATGTGGCCAATGACATTAGTCACGAATTTTCATCTGATGGGGTTAGGACACAGAAGCTTCAGTGTCAGGTACAGTTCATCAAGATTCCAGCTCACCGACTACCTAACAAAAAGCTACACGCTCAGCATTTCGCTTGAGTACATTGCGCCTGCGTGTCGCGTACGTCAGAGCGCTATGACACTCGCTCTCAATGAGGAGGTCCTGTGTTCGAGTCTGCGTCTACAAGGTCCATTAGCCAAAACGAGCAGCTTCACAAATTGGGGTAGAAAATTGTGAAAGTGGACAAAGTGAGCACAAAGAAACCAGTCCTTCTCAAGGAACTTGTATTACTACTCAAATTGAGAGCTAAAAATCAATGTAATTGCAAAATAAGTTCAATTAAAAAATAAAGAGATCAATAAAATTGAAGTTTCTTTCAGCGTATGTCCTGGATGCTCGTGAGCACCTTCAAACACACACACAAACGTACTCGCCAGCAAACGCTTGGGGTATTGCTCAACAGCTCCAGGTTCACATTTACTAAACAAACGCTCTTTTTTGTTCATTTGACAGGTGCTTGCACACCGTACACAGCCGCAAATTTCATCAAGCAGCCGCAGCAACTCCTCGTCTTGAGTGTTTTTCCGAAGACGGAGAAATGCTGGAGCAGTATGAGCTACGCCAGAAATTAATCCTGAGCCAATAGAAAGATAAGCTCCCAAGTAGTGCTAATGAAGGCTTCAGCTCAAGGCACAGAATAGCTGTTCAGAAGACGTAGTGAAAGGCAATTTTAAGGGATTATGACTCAATGTGTACTAAAAAACGCTCGTATCAGAATGTACTCATACACTCATGTCGTCACATGGAGTTCTTCAGCTGGGTTCTGGACTCGACTGGCTGCTAGACACCACCACGTCAGCCCAGCACACACTGCAACACCGGCAGCACAACGACGCGAGTTACCGCCCGCATTTCTATAATCCCTAAACGAAGCCCGAGTTCACTTCACTTCAGTTCAGTTCCTGCCTCGCGAGTTGCGCCCTGGTCTGAGATGGCCTTGAGGGACCCCTTCCAGTGGCTCCGAGTATCAAGGCGTGGCCTTCCAATTTGTTTTTCTACTTGACGTAATGAAAATTTCTTACACAATTTATTACATAGAAGTACTTTTCAACTTTTAGCTTACACCAGTACTTACAGTTACTTATGACACTGTTGATGGCCAGTACAAAGTATTTGTGCGTCAATTTTCCTGAATCCAACTTTGCATTGCAACTAAGTAGAAAAGAAGCATGCATCAAGACACAGACTATTACAAGACTCAGAGGCTAGAACCACGTAAACATTTCTACCATGCCAAACAAAACAACTTGAACAATACCATTCCAATGAATTAACTTTACATGAGCCGATATGTATGGAGTCTCAAATAAATTCTAATATTGCAAATCAGGCAGTGATGACCACATTCCACTGCGGTGCAGCGAATCGCACGTTTCCGATATACGTATGAGAATCAAAAATCTAACTACTGAACAAATCGAGAAGAAGCCCTAGCCTAAACCATCCTCATCTGCCCATGACGGGCATAAGCTGTGCTCCGCAACCACAGCCGCGACTGGGGTGAGGGCAACCGAAGTAATGAACAGGCACTCCCACGCCATCGCTCTGGTAACCATGGTGATGAACATTATAGCTCACATCGCTACCATAGCAACTGAAACCGTCCTCGTAAAAATCGAACTCGTCAACAAAACTAAAGGATTCGCCGTTTTGGTTGGCAGAACCTGCGCAAGTCCAACTGAAACTGCCGTCATCAAAACTGAATTTGGCACTACAGTAGACAGTAATGTCGCTATGGCAGCTGACATCGACGTCGCAGCAGCTGACATCGCCACAAAACAAGCCATAGCAGAATAAATTGAAGTAAGGGAACTGGTAACGTAAACAGCTGAAGAGGAAACCAAAGACGTCACTAAATACGCCATATACATTGTGATGGTGCCTGAAGATGATGCCTACGCAATACAAGCCGCTGTCAAGACCAGAGACGTTTTCAGTTGCAACTTCAAAAGAGGCGCGCGCAGCTGCGGTTGAGTGGGGACGCAGGCGGGCTGCAAAACCACCGTCACAGCACAGGCGATGCGCCATGCCCCAGAGGTCATCAAGGTAGAGCGTAGGGTCCCCATAGCAACTAAGGAAAAACCAAGGGCTCCCATGGCAAAAAAGATTGAATGAAGAGCTTTCGTGGTAACGGAGGTTGAATGAAGAGATCCCTTGGCAACGAAATTCGAGCGCACGTTCCCCGCAACAAGGGAGATTGAGAACGAGGTCCCCACGGCAGCAAAGGTTAGGGGTCAGGTCACAAGGTCAGTTCACCAAATCGTCCTCTCCTTCAGGCGGCATAATCTCGGCGATAAAGTCGGCAAAGTTTTGGTTGGATGAGTCCGCATGACTCGCAATGAAGGGATGGACAAGAAGCTGCGAGTAACTCGGCCGCTCCTCATACTTCTTCACGAGCCTGAAACATAGAATGAAGGCGTTAGTTGACGTATGTCCCGCTCGTGCAGGTGAACATCTCTCGTGCTGAGATGCAGTGCAGCTCTCAGCCACTAAGCATCGCTCACATCCCGAGAGTGAAAGAAAAGGAGTCGTTGCCAGGGGAGCCAAGTAGCGTCAGGAAGGAAGACTCGATGCCTCAAACTGAACTAATAACGGTTTCCCTCCCCCTGCACATCATCTTAAAAAAATGTTGTCCATCGTTTATTAGGGGTTCATAGCATTACACACCAGACAGGCAAACAAGCAATGCATAGCAGAGCAACACTGCAATGAGTTAGTTGTGCCAGCAACTAGGCCTACATATTAGCACCTAGGTTTACTCACCAGCACCTAAGTAGATCTACACACCAACACCACGGTCTACTAACCAGCACCTCGGTCTACTCACCAGCACCTCGGTCTACTCACCAGCACCTCGGTCTACTCACCAGCACCTCGGTCTACTCACCAGCACCTCGGTCTACTCAATAACACCTAGCTGGTCACCATGGCATGCTTAACCAGTCCTACAACCCAATTGTGTTCAGGAGTTAGCGCAAAACTACAATCTACTCCACATTAAAGCCCCGAATTTATTTTTACTGCAAATTACACACTCCAAAATTCCCGAGGCACAGAATAAACATGTTCTTATTTCTCCCACCAACTCACACGCTGGAAATAAAATTGTGCAGATCGTCACCATAGGGTGAGTTTTCTGTAGGGAGTCTGGGAGGATCGTCCATGACGACCTGTTTGAGCTGGTCAAAAGGTGTGCCCCATGTTTTGTAAGGAAACTTGCCACTGGCCACTTCCACCACGGAGATGCCCAGCGACCAAACGTCCGACCGGATGCCATAGCGAGAAGGATCACCTTGAGGGTCGATACGTTCAGGCTGCACAGCAGATTAGATTTTAAGCCTCTCTACACATAGTAAAATTGTTCCCAAGAGAGGAAAATAAAAGGCCTCATTCCTAATGGAGTTTAGAGGTGTGTTCTCACAAGACTCCGAGGCTTTTACACAAGGTGTATTCTCACAAGACTCCAAGACCTATACAAAAGGTGTGTTCTCACAAGACTCCAAGACCTATACACAAGGTGTGTTCTCACAAGACTCCAAGACCTATACACAAGGTGTGTTCTCACAAGACTCCAAGACCTATACAAAAGGTGTGTTCTCACAAGACTCCAAGACCTATACACAAGGTGTGTTCTCACAAGACTCCAAGACCTATACACAAGGTGTGTTCTCACAAGACTCCAAGACCTATACACAAGGTGTGTTCTCACAAGACTCCAAGACCTATTCACAAGGTGTGTTCTCATAAGACTCCAAGACCTATACACAAAGTGTGTCCCCTTGCAAGACTTGTAGCT
Source organism: Morinoia aosen (assembly GCA_030386875.1). Lineage (NCBI taxonomy): Eukaryota > Metazoa > Arthropoda > Malacostraca > Amphipoda > Talitridae > Morinoia > Morinoia aosen. The sequence goes on from CM059566.1 coordinate 65,196,529, forward strand.
CATAAAAACAGCAAGGTTGAAAGAAGTTTATAAAATAAGATGAAAGTTTTAGACAATAATAACTGCATAACCAAAGACAGCAGTGAATCGAAAAAAATAACTTGCAACAAACAAAAAAAGCATTCCACAAAAAAAGGCCTACTTAACTTTCATGTTGGGACCTCTTCTAGTGGGAGAGCGGATTCCCAAAAAATACAAGTCATTTGCCCCTGACAGGGGCTGCTCAGCAGACAAACTCGTACAACGTCCCGGCAGTTTGCTCCTGGTTTGCGGGAGTGGTAAATGAATGAGCATGTGAGCAGCGGGTGAATGTGAGAGGTTGACGAACGAGAATGTGAGAGGTTGACGAACGAGAATGTGAGAGGTTGACGAACGAGAATGTGAGAGGTAGACGAACGAGAATGTGAGAGGTAGATGAACGAGAATGTGAGAGGTAGACGAACGAGAATGAGAGAGGTTGATGAACGAGAATGTGAGAGGTAGACGAACGAGAATGTGAGAGGTTGATGAACGAGAATGTGAGAGGTAGACGAACGAGAATGTGAGAGGTAGACGAACGAGAATGTGAGAGGTTGATGAACGAGAATGTGAGAGGTAGACGAACGAGAATGTGAGAGGTAGACGAACGAGAATGTGAGAGGTTGATGAACGAGAATGTGAGAGGTAGACGAACGAGAATGTGAGAGGTAGACGAACGAGAATGTGAGAGGTTGATGAACGAGAATGTGAGAGGTTGATGAACGAGAATGTGAGAGGTTGACGAACGAGAATGTGAGAGGTTGACGAACGAGAATGTGAGAGGTTGATGAACGAGAATGTGAGAGGTTGATGAACGAGAATGTGAGAGGTTGACAAACGAGAATGTGAGAGGTTGATGAACGAGAATGTGAGAGGTTGACGAACGAGAATGTGAGAGGTTGATGAACGAGAATGTGAGAGGTTGACAAACGAGAATGTGAGAGGTTGATGAACGAGAATGTGAGAGGTTGACGAACGAGAATGTGAGAGGTTGATGAACGAGAATGTGAGAGGTTGACAAACGAGAATGTGAGAGGTTGATGAACGAGAATGTGAGAGGTTGACGAACGAGAATGTGAGAGGTTGATGAACGAGAATGTGAGAGGTTGACAAACGAGAATGTGAGAGGTAGACGAACGAGAATGTGAGAGGTTGATGAACGAGAATGTGAGAGGTAGACGAACGAGAATGTGAGAGGTTGATGAACGAGAATGTGAGAGGTTGACGAACGAGAATGTGAGAGGTTGATGAACGAGAATGTGAGAGGTTGACGAACGAGAATGTGAGAGGTTGACGAACGAGAATGTGAGAGGTTGACGAACGAGAATGTGAGAGGTTGACGAACGAGAATGTGAGAGGTAGACGAACGAGAATGTGAGAGGTAGACGAACGAGAATGTGAGAGGTTGACGAACGAGAATGTGAGAGGTTGATGAACGAGAATGTGAGAGGTTGACGAACGAGAATGTGAGAGGTTGACGAACGAGAATGTGAGAGGTTGACGAACGAGAATGTGAGAGGTTGACGAACGAGAATGTGAGAGGTTGACAAACGAGAATGTGAGAGGTTGACGAACGAGAATGTGAGAGGTTGATGAACGAGAATGTGAGAGGTTGACGAACGAGAATGTGAGAGGTTGACAAACGAGAATGTGAGAGGTAGACGAACGAGAATGTGAGAGGTAGACGAACGAGAATGTGTGAGGTTGACAAACGAGAATGTGAGAGGTTGACGAACGAGAATGTGAGAGGTAGACGAACGAGAATGTGAGAGGTAGACGAACGAGAATGTGAGAGGTTGACAAACGAGAATGTGAGAGGTTGACGAACGAGAATGTGAGAGGTAGACGAACGAGAATGTGAGAGGTTGATGAACGAGAATGTGAGAGGTAGACGAACGAGAATGTGAGAGGTTGATGAACGAGAATGTGAGAGGTAGACGAACGAGAATGTGAGAGGTTGACAAACGAGAATGTGAGAGGTTGACGAACGAGAATGTGATAGGTAGATGAACGAGAATGTGAGAGGTTGACAAACGAGAATGTGAGAGGTAGACGAACGAGAATGTGAAAGGTAGATGAACGAGAATGTGAGAGGTAGACGAACGAGAATGTGAGAGGTTGATGAACGAGAATGTGAAAGGTAGATGAAAGAGAATGTGAGAGGTAGACGAACGAGAATGTGAGAGGTAGACGAACGAGAATGTGAGAGGTTGATGAACGAGAATGTGAGAGGTTGATGACCGAGAATGTGAAAGGTAGATGAAAGAGAATGTGAGAGGTTGACAAACGAGAATGTGAGAGGTAGACGAACGAGAATGTGAGAGGTAGACGAACGAGAATGTGAGAGGTAGACGAACGAGAATGTGAAAGGTAGATGACCGAGAATGTGAAAGGTAGATGAAAGAGAATGTGAGAGGTAGACGAACGAGAATGTGAGAGGTAGATGAAAGAGAATGTGAGAGGTAGACGAACGAGAATGTGAAAGGTAGATGAACGAGAATGTGAGAGGTAGACGAACGAGAATGTGAAAGGTAGATGAAAGAGAATGTGAGAGGTAGACGAACGAGAATGTGAAAGGTAGATGACCGAGAATGTGAGAGGTAGACGAACGAGAATGTGAAAGGTAGATGAACGAGAATGTGAAAGGTAGATGAAAGAGAATGTGAGAGGTAGACGAACGAGAATGTGAAAGGTAGATGAACGAGAATGTGAGAGGTAGACGAACGAGAATGTGAGAGGTAGATGAACGAGAATGTGAGAGGTAGACGAACGAGAATGTGAAAGGTAGATGACCGAGAATGTGAAAGGTAGATGACCGAGAATGTGAGAGGTAGATGAAAGAGAATGTGAGAGGTAGACGAACGAGAATGTGAAAGGTAGATGACCGAGAATGTGAAAGGTAGATGAAAGAGAATGTGAGAGGTAGACGAACGAGAATGTGAGAGGTAGATGAACGAGAATGTGAGAGGTAGACGAACGAGAATGTGAGAGGTAGACGAACGAGAATGTGAAAGGTAGATGAAAGAGAATGTGAGAGGTAGACGAACGAGAATGTGAGAGGTAGATGAAAGAGAATGTGAGAGGTAGACGAACGAGAATGTGAGAGGTAGATGAACGAGAATGTGAGAGGTAGACGAACGAGAATGTGAAAGGTAGATGAAAGAGAATGTGAGAGGTAGACGAACGAGAATGTGAGAGGTAGATGAACGAGAATGTGAGAGGTAGATGAACGAGAATGTGAAAGGTAGATGACCGAGAATGTGAGAGGTAGATGAAAGAGAATGTGAGAGGTAGATGACCGAGAATGTGAGAGGTAGATGACCGAGAATGTGAGAGGTAGATGACCGAGAATGTGAGAGGTAGATGAACGAGAATGTGAGAGGTAGACGAACGAGAATGTGAGAGGTTGACGAACGAGAATGTGAGAGGTAGACGAACGAGAATGTGAGAGGTAGATGACCGAGAATGTGAGAGGTAGATGACCGAGAATGTGAGAGGTAGATGAAAGAGAATGTGAGAGGTAGATGACCGAGAATGTGAGAGGTAGATGACCGAGAATGTGAGAGGTAGATGACCGAGAATGTGAGAGGTAGATGACCGAGAATGTGAGAGGTAGATGACCGAGAATGTGAGAGGTAGATGACCGAGAATGTGAGAGGTAGATGACCGAGAATGTGAGAGGTAGATGACCGAGAATGTGAGAGGTAGATGACCGAGAATGTGAGAGGTAGATGACCGAGAATGTGAGAGGTAGATGACCGAGAATGTGAGAGGTTGATGAACGAGAATGTGAGAGGTTGATGAACGAGAATGTGAGAGGTTGATGAACGAGAATGTGAGAGGTTGATGAACGAGAATGTGAGAGGTAGATGACCGAGAATGTGAGAGGTAGATGACCGAGAATGTGAGAGGTAGATGACCGAGAATGTGAGAGGTAGATGACCGAGAATGTGAGAGGTTGATGAACGAGAATGTGAGAGGTTGACGAACGAGAATGTGAGAGGTTGATGAACGAGAATGTGAGAGGTTGATGAACGAGAATGTGAGAGGTTGATGAACGAGAATGTGAGAGGTAGATGAACGAGAATGTGAGAGGTTGATGAACGAGAATGTGAGAGGTAGATGAACGAGAATGTGAGAGGTTGATGAACGAGAATGTGAGAGGTTGATGAACGAGAATGTGAGAGGTTGATGAACGAGAATGTGAGAGGTAGACGAACGAGAATGTGAGAGGTAGATGAACGAGAATGTGAGAAGTAGATGAACGAGAATGTGAGAGGTAGACGAACGAGAATGTGAGAGGTTGATGAACGAGAATGTGAGAGGTAGATGAACGAGAATGTGAGAGGTAGATGAACGAGAATGTGAGAGGTAGACGAACGATAATGTGAGGCAAACAATGCATTCACTCATAGTTCTGCTGCGTTTTGTGTTGCTCGGTGCAGTGGTGGGACTGTCTTTTGTGTCATGAAAACAGCACAGTGACAAGTCATCAATGTTCGTTACAGCTGCAGCGGCTTGAACACTTGAACAGTTACTGCAATAACACAACCAATCGTCATCCTGTGCACTCAAAAGTGCTCCGCAGTACATACATATGCACATACATACACTCACATGAAGAAGTTAAGAGAACAATTCATTCATACGTTGTATAAAATACAAATTGTATACAACAATGCAAATTGTATACAACAATGCAAATTGTATACAACAATGCAAATTGTATACAACAATGCAAATTGTATACAACGACCTGTGGAGAACATGCGAGACACATGTACAACCCTTTCAAGAAGTAGTCTCGCAGTTAAAAAGCAAGCAATATGAAAATCCCTCCTTAGTTTGCAAACAACCAAGACATTTGCCACACATGAAATTAGCTTGTATTAACTGTGAACATCTGAGTGACCGCTCAAAATCTTTGTTTTTCCCTCTAGTTGCTATTCTTCTCGATATTTGTCCTGTTTCAAATACACTCCAGTCAATCTGCTCTAGGCGTGACGTGTCGTCCGTCCTAGATAAGATGGCCTAACTCTCTCCTATTCCGTATTGACACTGACCTATTCATGTCTTCTTGAGCCATCTTTGAGCGACGAGCATGGTAAACACGTCAACTGCCAAAGGTTCAACTAAAATTCAATGTTCAAGTCGAAGTTAATGTCAATTGTCGTAGATTTGGAAAAAGCTAACATTAATTGGGTTATGCCTTCATTTGATTTTGATTAGGTATTAATAAAAATTGATTTTGTGACCTACTGGTCGGCAAGCAACATCATAAAAATTCCATCCACGTATCACCTGGGGCTCACATGGCAGTTAACGTGTTGACCATTTCTTTCTCCTCTGTTTTACGAGGTCGTGTGAGCCTGTGCATCAGATAATTAAAACAGAGTCACGAGAGCAACATTCTTACTCGCTTAAATTGTTCGCATCCTGGGGCATTTTTAGACTTGAATGTTGGGTAATTCGTTCTCTCTTCCTATGTAATTTCAGCACCTTGCTATCATTGCTATCGCTAAGTTATAGCTTGAAGACAAAGTGAAGGGGAAGTACATAAAGACACGTCTTCCACTCTAATCTTTCAAGCTGGGCTCTCGAGTTTGCGCCTGTAATTAGTCAATTGGCTGGCACATGTTGGGTAAGTGAGCTGTGCCACCCAGTAATGTCTTGAAAGACAAAAAATGTGAATGATTACGTTTGTTGCACAAACCTAAGAAAATAAAGTAATAAGGAAAATACAAATAACGCAATGCTTTTTGTTAGGAAAGAAAAGGGCAAGAAGTAAGACTACCCTGGCTCACATTTCTTAACAACAACCCACAGAATATAGAGAATAAGTGAGACTTGCAGCAAGGAGGCAGAGTGCACTTACGGCCATGTAAGGCTTACAGCCGGCCTGCACAGTCTTGGCCACAGAGTCGACCAGGTAGCCTGAGATGCCAAAGTCGCACATTTTGACCTCGCCGCGTCTGTTGATGAGGATGTTCGAGGGCTTCACGTCACGGTGGATCACTTTCAGCTCTGAGTGAAGGTAGTGCAAGGCACACACCACCTGCACAAAAGACAGTTAGGTCAACTGTGCTGGTCAACTCGAGGATAGGTTGGAAAATAGAAAGACTAATGTTGATTTCCCTACAGCTAATCAACTGGACTGAAATCATTTTACTTCACGCACACTTTCAGTGATACTTGTGTTACACACATACACAGCATTTCAGCTAACACTACAACTTTCTATATTTATGTATATGGTCAGACAAATTTTTATGAAGATTATGTATACCACTGTAAGAGAGGAATACCACATGAGGTACCCAACCAAGCTCTGCACATAATCCCTAGTCACTTCAATACAGTTTAGAGGAAGTCATCACATAAGGGATTCATACATGGTGTACTCACCATATATTGAACCATTCAGGCCTAGTCAGTTTTTATTTTTGCTCTTATACTCAAGCATAAAGCCCCCATTGGCAAAATTTACAGCAAAGAAATGTAAAACTACCCAGCTGCAGTGAAGGGTTGTAATAACCCGAATGAGAAGATATAAACTTCAAATAAAATTTGTACCTACATTGTAAAACCCCTATTTAAGGCAGCTGAGAAAGTGTTGACTATAACTGCAAACTTATAAATAATACACAATTATACATATCGTTAGAATGAGTGCATAACTTAATAGAGAAAAGCTCACCGAGTATGCAATTTTGCCGACAAACTCCTCAGGGAAAACCTGTTGCTTGGCATAAACTTTTGGGTAGAATTTGTCAAGAGAGGTAAGCATGACTTCCATGCAGATCCAAACATCACCATCCCTGAAGAGAGCTCCATAGAAGTGAACAGTGTGGGGGCAGGCAGCAGAGCGCATCGAGATGTCCAGGTCCATGAGCAGGCACTGTTGCTCCCGCATGTCCACTGTGCTCGTTATGCGCTGCATCCGAATCATTATTAGTGTTGTTCATACTTTAACTTTCTTACATTAGTTTAATACTCCATAGCCACATCAAAAGTTGTCTCAAATGAGTGAAGAGTCTATTTAGACACTAAAAATGCTAAAATACTAAAATCTAGCCACAAAGTGTGTTCATAAACCCTGCATAAAGAAACATACAATTATGAAGGAAGAAGAAGAAAAAACCAAAGTTAGAGAGGAAAGCATTAAAATAAACTAACAAATATATGCACAAATAATTTAATTTCACAAGTCCCACGTAAGGCTATGAAAAGCTAACAAGTATCTCCATGAAGGAGCCACTCCTGAAAGAGTTTGTACACATTCCAGAAATGACTAGCTGAGCTTTAAATAATAGCCTGTGCAATGTTTTTCCCTTGCTACAAATTCACAGAGATATCAAATTTTAACAATTTTTGTTTCACTTTCTACAATTGTTGAACAGGATTCTAAGATCCTAAGCCTCAAACTTCCATGCAGGATTTTGAAGTGATACAGAGAATGAATAGTCTTATGCAACTATCTCCAGAAATAATGAAAGAGCAACTTAATACATTCATTTACATTTGAAACTAAATGCATCCATTTGAATTTGAAAATGATTGGAACTGACTTAATGCAGTTCATAAAATACCTAGGTACCAAAATAATTGAAGACTGACCTTGACAGCCATAATAGTGTTGGAAGGTGTGTGCTTCATTTTCTCCACAACCCCAAAGGCGCCTCTGCCAAGCTCCCCCAGCACCACCAGCTCACGCGCCTCCACGCAGATTTCCTGGCCTTCCACAGTGATGCTCGTGCGAGAGTCCAGGCCACGAGGCACCTCTCTGCCCACACACGGTACGGAACTCATCACAGGGACAGCCAATATATTCATAAAATAATACTGCAACACAGAGCACTCTCATTTTATGCTTCCTCACAAATGAGTAAAATACCAGTGCTTACATTAGTTGACCTGCTAGAAAAACTTTATTAGTTGACAACATTAGTCAACATTAGTTGACCTGCTAGCAGAAATAATTTCATTTTCAGCAGCTCCAGAAGTTTAAGCATTCAAACCTAAGGACTAGCTAATAGAAATATGAACAGAGCAAGCTTTGCCTGTACATGAAAAGTTGCCAGGAATGAAAAAACCTGAAAAAATCACTTTATAAAATGAAAAATTTATGTTCCAGGATTGACATCTATTACTAAAAAGATATAAGATTCGTCACGTCGATTCATCACGAACATCACGTTGATATTTTTTAACTGCGGAAAATTCTAATAAAAGTAAATATTATTCACTGCCAGGTCCTAGTAAAGATTAGATTAGACTACCTAGACTATCCAGGTCCTAGAATACCTGGTAAAGATTAGATTAGACTATAGGTTAGTTTAAGCCTCCCTAACCACTACAAAAAAGAGGGTATCAAAGAGAGGAAGGAGGAAGGCACCATTTAGTATGGATATTAGGGAATGCAGAATCTATGCAGAAGAGGCATAGAAACAGTAAGTTGGGAAAGAAGTTCATGAAATAAGATAAAAGTTGAAGAAGAAAGTCAGAGGTGCTGAAAAACAGGACAGCAGTGAACCAAAAAGAGGTGGTTCTTAACATAACAAAAAACATTATATTTCAACAAAAATTAGGCTTCCCTAACTCTCGGCTCAGCTACTCCAAACCTGAGCTGACACGACAGCATCCAACCTTCGAGCATCTCCCTCTCACACTCCCACGACTCACACGGTTTTGCCTTCTGTTCTTCATTGATGACAAACTTGAGCTCTGGTCCTTTTCTTTTGGGACGTCCTGTAAAAAATAATCAACAAGCACTTGATCACTTTACTGCAGTCTAGTTGCAGACATTGTGTATTACTAACTGCATCAAAATTAAAGGGTTTGCTAAATCCTTGGTAAGACCTATGCTCAATACAGGCAAATGATAACTGCCTTCTTAAAAGCACCTCACATGGTGGAGAAAAAGTCTTATTAACAGAGAGTAATGTATCTCTGTTTATCACTGTAAACCTACAACATAATAAAAAACAGCTTTAATTATCAGCACTATTATTGCTATAAATATTAGTATTATCATTGTTTAACTGGACCATAGTAAATAAAATTTTTAAAGATTTTAAGATTTTTAGTTTAACAAGGAATTTGCTAAAAAGCAGCCAATTAAAAATGCTATAGTTTTTAAAATATTAGAGCTAGAAGGCTAAAGCAAAACTTGCAGTTTTATTTTAATAAAAATTCAACACTTCTCAAAGCCATCACCAGACTTGATACACTAATAAATCTGAACAACAAATTTTCTTGTTGATTGTGACAGTCTTGGGGCTAATATACCACAAATGAAACTGAAGTTCAACAGGTACCTGTATATTTATTAAATTGTATGTATGATACCAAATAACATTTTACATACTACTTTTTACAATGAAATTTATTTCAGCCTACTCAAACTAATAGCTTACAAACTAGAGCATTTTTAAATCAACTACTTTATAAGCAGACATCCTGTATAAGTTGTACATAATTTTTCTGACAAAATAAAGCAAAGATAAGTCATAATTGCAGCCATATTAAAGTTTGCCCAACATAAAATTACTTACCAGCCATTTTGAGATCTTTATCCTAGAAATTATACACTTTTCAATAAGATATCTCCAAAGAAGTTAGCTATACACAATCTAATAAAAATCTGTACCAATCAAGTTGTAAGAATAAGTAACGACATCAGTTTAAAAATTTACATGCTCAATTTCAAAAAACCAAATGGATGCATATCCCACAAACCCATCCTGGAAAATCAAAAAAAAAATCATAATAGCACAACTTCATATGGAAAAGTTTGATGAGAATATTATTTATCTTTTACTTTATCACTGTAATGGATGAACTAATGATTTTTTTACATATCACCTAGAGTAAATAAGTTATTGTTCAACTGTTAAAATGGTTTATCAAATCTTTAAGCTCTAGGAGAAATCATTACAATTATATTCTATTAAATAAAGTAGCAGCTACAGCCAGGTGCAATTAGCCAACATTGGCATCAGGTTCTATTCAACATGTAAGCCGTATACCTGATCTAACTAAGTTGAAGCACTCTAATACAGATTTATCAAATTGATAAATAACAGATTAAGATCAAGATTATAAGTTAGTTTAAGCCTCCCTAACCGCTGCAAAAATAGAGCGTATCAAAGAGAGGAAGAAGGAAGGCACCATTTAGTATGGAGATCAGAAAATGAGGAATCTATGCAGAAAGGGCATAGAAACAGAAGATGGGAAAGAAGTTCATGAAATAAGATAAAAGTTGAAGAAGAAAGTCAGAGGTGCTGAAAAACAGGACAGTAGTGAACCGAAAAAAAGGTGGTCCTTAACATAACAAAAAACATCTTATTTCAACAAAAAAAAGAAGGGTGTTCCAACAATGCCGCGAGTACGCCGAGCGGGAGAAAAAATATTGTTTCCGCAATATACGGCGTAATTGAGTATTTGCCGACCCTGCGGAGCCTGAACCCACTTTTATGATGTTTTAGTTAATAACACAATAGAGGTTATCACCCAAAAATATTAGCAAGACTGGAACAGTGAAGACTTAAATCAATATGCACTCTTCAAAATCACTCCGTACGAGTGAATCCCATAGATTTAATATCAGAATATTTGTATAATGTAATATTTTTGGGTGGGAACCTTTATTGAGTTATTAACTAAAACATCCTAGAAGTGGATTCAGGCTACGCAGGGTCAACAAATAATAAATTACAACGTACCCAAACGTACTCTAACAGCTCCCGCTCAAGCGCAAACTTACTGGAGCTGCTATGGAAAACAAAAATTTCGAAGTTGAGTAGGTCAATATAGAGTTTAGGGGATCCATGGAAATTAAAAATTCCATTCCAAAGGATCACTAAAGGAACCCATTTGAAAATGTTTTACAGGAATGACATTGTGCTTGCTGATGCGTTATTTTTTAGTTACTCAACTTTGAAGTTATAGGAGCGTCGTGCATGAACTGTCTTTTGCGTGCCAAAGGAGAGTGTTCCAACAACGCAACGAGCGCGCCATGCAGGGAATTCAATATTGACCATCACAAACACAATAACGGTTATAACCAAAAAATATTAGCAAGACTGGATGACTGACGACTTTGGAACTGATGTCATTGATTTAAGTCTTCACTATTCGAGTAGGTAGAGCTAATATTTTTGGGTTATAACCTTTACAGTGTTTTTGGTAAATCTGAATGAAAGAACAGTAATCGATTTTGTAAAATTTGATGCCTAAACATAGTAAATTAGATCAAAATAAATAAATTTTCTCTTGCACTTTCTGTCTGAAATATGTCTTTGATTAGTTATAGTGGTAAATTACTGACCGCAACCCTAGTGTTTGAGGTGGCAAGTAATTCAAGGAGCGTGTCGGATGGTAACACTGTAATGGAGTCTTACTTCCAGCGTGCGAGTCACCAAAGACGAAACAAAACCTACTGCTATGCCTTTTTAAATACTGATTTGACAAAACCCGGTACCAAGATGGTGGCCGCCATTGGATATGATGTACACGGACGTCACTAGAAACCTTTATTTATAATTTTCACTAGAAGAACTGTGGCTCCCGCTCACGACCCACATCTTTACGTTTGTAATAGGACGTTAGCTTCCGTTATTAATTAAATTACGTTTGGCGCGCTTGCTTCCCTGGCACGTGAAAGCCAACTTCTAAGTTGAATAATTTGAATATCACGCATCAGCGCCATGAATGTCATTCTTGTAAAACGTTTTTAAATGGGCTTGCTCCTTTACTGATTGTTTAAAATGGAATGTTTAATTTTGGTGGATCACCTAAACTCAATAATGACCATATGGGCTCAGGCTCCGCGGGATAGGCAAATAATAAATTACACAATATATTGCAAAAAAAACTTTTTCCCTGCTTGGCACGGTCGTTGCGTTGTCGGAACACTCTCCTTTGATGCGCGAATAACAGTTTATGAATGACTCTCATATAACTTCAAAGTTGAATAACTGGAAAATAACACATCAGCAAGCAGAATGTCATTCATGTATAACATTTAAAAATGGGTTCCTTTAGTGATTCTTTAGAATAGAATTTTTAATCTCCATGGATCCCCTAAACTCAATATTGACCATTGAAGGTCAATATTGGTGTTTAAGTGATCCACCAAAATTAAACATTCCGTTTCAAACAATCTGTAAAGGAGCCCATTTAAAAACGTTTGACATGAATGACATTCTTGGCGCAAATGCTTAGTTTTTGAGTTATAGCGGTAAATTAGTTACCGCAACTTAATTGTTAGAAGCAGGAGAGCGAGTATGGCCAAACTGTCATGGACGCTCCATTTGGGAGCGAGCGCGCCAAAAGAAGCGGGCGCGCAAAGCTTTATTTAATTAATAACGGAAGCTAACCCCCTATTACAAACGTTAACAGGTTGGGTCATGAAGGGGAGCCACACTTCTTCTGGTATAAATTATAAATAAAGGTTCTAACCCACCCATTGTGATGATAACTCAAAAATAACGCATCAGTGCCAAGAATGCCATTCATGTAAAACGTTTTCAAATGGGCTCCTCTGGTGATTGCTGGAAACAGAATGTTTAATTTTGGTGGATCACCTAAACTCAATATTGACCAAAATATGCAATGGAAGACATACATACAGTTAATTAGTTAAGAATAAATCAAAGTGTATACACTCCCTGGCATGTGCTATAGAAAAAGGGGATACAAAAAATATAACTTTACAGCATGACAATATAAATTAAAACTGAAAGAAATCTGATGCATATCACAAGTATTATAACACTCTTCAAAAATATATGTGAACCATTAAAATAATGGTTGAAGACCTATGCAAGAACCTAAACAAGACCACAAAAATGTACAAACTGATTTCTTTTATCTATCCTGCCATCTTATGTTTGTTATTCGCTCAGGTGCTCTAATAGAGAATAAAAGCTAAAGAAATGTACCAGAAACTGATGAAATTCATCACAAATATATAATCTTAATGCAGAGTGAATGCATTTTTCATAGACATCCTGTATCAAGTAATAGACATTGGAAGACTCGTAACGCAAAAACTGGTTGCAAATTAAGGAAAACAGTAAAAATTAACCGATTCTTTGTTTTAATAGCATTTTAACTTAATAATTCACTTCAAAATCATCACAAAAACTCAGAAATTTACAAAATAGTCTCACTTTATTTTTATGTCACTTTTTATTATAACGCGACACCGAAATTAGCTACTTGTTCAGATGTCCATGACGATTGTCAGACGTACGAAAACCACTACTCTGACGACAGTCGACTACGTAGGTGCCGAACGAACAAAACATTTTCCAAGAAAAGCATTATACAATAGAAATTTCATGCTAAAAATATATATTATATTGAAAATGGCGTGTCAACCTAGAAAGCAAGGAGACGTTAGAATGAACGTTGTTTAGCGTTTCTGTTTTTTTGCAGTAACGTTCAAATGTATAACGTTTTGTATAACGTGTATAAATGTATAACGTTTTTGCAGTAACGTTTCTACCGAACGCTCATTTCACCATACTTGCAGTACGGAATAGAAGCATGGCACGGAACTGATAAAAATAAAACCAATATAATTTTTACTCTGCAAAAAAGAGCAATCAGAGCGGTAAAGAACTATAATATAATGCTCACACAAATGATTCATTCAAAAATTTACAAATACTTAAACTTCCAGATCTCTATAAAATCTCCATTTGTAATTTCATTTACAAAACATTAAGAAATGATGGCGACAATAGCCTGAAACTATTATTAAGTGCGCAAACTGGTCATCACGACCATTTAACCCGAAATAGAAGTAAATTCATGCTTCCTTATTATTCAAAGGCCCGGTCGCAACACAGTATCCTCTTCGTTGGAACTAAAACTTGGAACTCAATACCTGCGGAGATCCGTGATAGTAATTCTTACAAGGCATTCAAAAGAAATCTCGAGACTCACTTCCTATCGGAATATTAGTCATGTAAGATCACCAAGTCAAATCTTGTCTCCAACATGACTGTTTCCAATAATGAAATTTGCCATGGGTAATATGTAATTCGCCTTCAGTCTGCTGTTAAATCTTTTATCGAATATACTGTTAAATATAGTCCACATAACCTATATTGTAAAATGAAATATCTGATATCGATTGAATTATCTCACTGATCAGTCTAATGTGAAACTAGGTTAAGTGATTTAGGTTAAACATTAATGTACACCTTAGAATAATGTTGATGGTAGGATGCCCCAGAAGTCGCTGAACTTATTCGGGCCCACAGGTAGCTATATTCAAACTTGTCCATTGTACTAGACTTAAGAAACATTCTACCTCTGTACCTCCTGTGGTAAATAAATTGTTTAAATTGTTTAAATTGTTTAAATTGTGATAACAATACAGGAAAAAATTACCACAGGCGAAATCGAGAAAAGTCATAACGCGGCCACCGACGTGCCAAATTTCAACCACTTGTGCGAACACAGTTTTTCTCCCTGAAAATAAGGTAAAAAAGGTATAATTTTTAGTGGACTCTAACTTGAGAAATTTTGCACCTATCGACTTCAAATTACTTTCAAACGATAGATCGAAACATTCTTTAGGTCTGAGACACATAGAAACATTCCTGATCATTCACAGACAGCGGGAGCCTACGCTCCCTTTACCCCCTCAACTCCCACACGCGCGCCGTCGAAACACATAATTTTACCTGCTTTTAACCTGTGAATTGAATGCACCTATTGACTTCAAATTACTTTCAAACAAAATATCGAAATATGCTTTGTGTCTGAGGTACATTGAAACATTCCTGACCATTCACAGAAAGCGAGGGGCTACGCTCCCTTTACCCCCTCAACTCCTTCACGCGCACCGTCATAACACATAATTTTAACTGCTTGTAACTTAAGAAATAGATACAGTATATCCTCAACATTACCTTCAATCCCCAGGCAATTTCATTTATACCTGTTGAAAAATTCGATGTCAACATTCAAGGCCAAAAACGAATTGAACTTGACCATGACGTATTGGACGTGTGGAAATTCTTGCCATTGTTCTAAGCCCGAGATCCTCTGCGGGCTTAGTAAGGCTTTATTAATGGCCTTCCCTGTAAGGGGTCTTAGGCTGCTGTTAAGTCAATAGCAGCCTTAAACAATAGCTTAAAAGGCTATATAACGAATAATAAGCGAATAAAAGAGCAATGGTGGGGGTTCCTCACAACTTCGGTGGCAAGCGTCTGAAGTTTACCCTAAGTTGGGGAACTCAATTTAATTATGTGAAGCTTGAAGTGCGATACAAAACGTGGGAACGCGCATTGAATTTAGTGATTAGCAAAACTCAGAAGGAGTTGAGTACTGTGTTCGGATGCTCCACGGCATCAATTTTAATCAAATTATCACGAGTCTTTCCAAGGACTAAACCAACCGGAAGGATAAGGATAGATACTGGAATTCTCGCCTGGCCTTTATTGGGTCTGAAAGTGCTGTTAACCGTCGGGAGCTTCAGGTTGAAACTTCCTGGTCAACCTTCGGTAGCTTCAGGATGAGACTTCCTGGTCCGATCTTGAGTAGGGCTGCAATCGGGCTGGCAGCAGTGATTGTGATATGGCGGGTTTATGGTTGTGAGGCTAGTGTGCACAGATTCCCAGTGTCTGGTTGAACGACTCAGTGTCAAGTGGATTAGACAACTGGCCAGAGAATTCTCATATACGTCAATGGGATTTGACGAGGGAAATATGATTGAGAGGAATAAGCGTGAAGGAGAAGGAGGCCGTTTTTGTCCTTTGTTACTTTTTCTACCGGGTTAGTTGCCTTTCTAAGAGTGAGCTAAGATGGCACGGTAGGTGAATGTAACAGTGGAGTGTCTCGTGGCTTCCTGTATGGGACGACGATGCTGGGTGTCGATACCGTCGTGCGGTCGACGTGAGGGTTCGTGGAAAAGAGGCTGTCTTCTGTACAGCTACCTTTTCCGGGTCGCTAGCTTTTCTTCGCAGCTGCCCTTCCTGAGGTTCGTGTGGGTACCGCCTACGCCGTAACCAGTCCGCTAGGGCAACAGAATTAAATTCTGTTAGTGCCGAACTACGGCGGTACCGTTGTGTGTGGGGGGTGAGGTTAGTGTGGGTACCACCTGCGCCGTATTCAGTCCGCTAGGGCAACAGAAGTAAATTATGTGCCGAAATACGGTTGTACCGCTAGGGTGAGGTGTGTGTGTGGGTACCAACTACGCCGTAATAAGTCCGCTAGGGCAACAGAAGTAAATACTGTTAGTGCCGAACTACGGTGGTACCGTTAGGAAGACGAGCAACTGTCTGCGCCGTATGAGACCGCTAGGGCAACAGAAGTGAATTCTGTTAGTGCCGAACTGCGACAGCGTCTTCCTATCGACAAACCATGCGAAATAGTTCGTCCTTCCCAGGTGGCTCCTTAAACCCCTTATTAGGCGAGGTGTCGCATAAGACTAAAGCCTGTGTCAACAAGGAGAAAGGAAACTCTTTTGACCTCAGGGTGTGACTTGTTTAATGCTGAATCTCTTTGAAGTCCCTATCACATACACTGATATATTTTAACAAAGACAGTGATTTATTTTCTATTGCAAAAATAGTGCGTACAGACGTGAGCTACTGCATAACAGGGTACAACACTCAAAATTGCATTTAAAATATTAGTCGTATTTAGCTAGATAACACAAGAAACATTGAAATATCGACATGTAATACAAATGATATTTAAGGGCTAACTAAAGTAAATGCACAAACGCAACATCAGCGCGGGGAAATTGATAAGTCGGCGTTCAGAGAGCTGGACACATGAAGAAAATACTTAAGATTATGGGTAACTAACACAAAAAGGCTCGACAACCCCTGTGCGGCCTGACACGCCCGGGGGAGGGTGTCTCTGCTACGATAGCCGAGACAGGAAATCTGAAAGGTGGTTGTCGACTCCCGGAAGGTGTTCGGCTCGGAACCTGAAAAAGCTGAAATATAAAGCCCAGCGTTTCAATCGGGGGTTCAACTTGTCTGCCTGTTGCAAATAAAGGAGCGGTCGATGGTCGGTTTGTTACACAAATTCTCGTCCATACAGGTAGACCTCAAACTTCTGTAGAGCCCAGTAGATGCTTAACGCTTCTTTTTCAATGGTAGAATAGTTTATTTCTGCTCCTCTCAGTCGACGTGAAGCATATGCTACCGGCGCGTAGTGACGGAAGTCTCGTTTGCTTGGCTGGAGGAGAGCAGCTCCAAGTCCAGTTTGGGAGGCATCTGTCCTCAGAATGAAAGGACATCTGGGGTCTGGTAACTGTAAGACCGGTCTCTTGACTAACGCTGTCTTCAAACTTTCGAACAGATCTTCTGTTGTATCGGTCCAAGGTATTTGTTCTGGGGAGTTCTTCTTTAGGAAATCATGGAGTTTAGATGTCAGTTGAGAGTAGTTAGGAATGTACTGTTGGTAGTACCCAACTGTACCGAGAAATCTTCGGAGCTCCCGTTTGGTTTTTGGGAGTGGAGCCGATTTCAAGGCTTCGACTCGGTTCTCCAGAGGCTGGATCTGATTACTGCTCAGTTGATGACCCAAATACTGGAGGCTGTCAAATCCGAATTCGCATTTGGACGGCTTCGCCTTAAGGCCATGTCGAGAGAGAGCTTCGAACAGTTTAGCTAATGCTGTGCAATGATCTTCCCAGGATGTCGAGGCGATTAAGATGTCGTCCATGTAGACCTCGGTGTCTTGCAGTCCTGCAGTGACTTGACGTATAAGGCGGGAAAAAGTGGCTGGAGCATTTGCTAGGCCAAAAGGCAGTACGTTGAATTCATAGAGGCCAGACCTAGTTTTGAAGGCGGTGTATTGGCGGGACTCAGGGTGTAGAGGTACTTGCCAATATCCACTGGTCAGATCCATTTTGCTGAATATTGTTTTGCCAGCTAAATTGGTGAAAATAGCAGTGGTGTCTGCTATCGGCTCGGCATCGAATACTGTCTGGCTGTTGAGGTGCCTGCAGTCCAGACAAAATCGGTGGGTTCCGTCTTTCTTCCGGACAGCAAGGAGCGGTGAATAGTAAGGTGATGTGGATGGCGTCACGATTCCCATCTTCATCCACTTCTCTAAACTTGACCGCAGTTCAGGCTCCAGCGCTAAGGGAAGTGGATACGAATGTTGAAGTCGAAAACTGGAAGGGTCCTTAAATTTTATTTCATGAACTGCCGTGCTGGTTCTTCCGGGAGTATCTGTGAAAAGATCGCGATATTCTTCAAGTAGTTCTTGGAGTTCTGAGCGTTGTGTTGTAGTCAACGTAGAGGAGATGAGACAGTCTTCAATGGTTTCTCCGACGGGTGACGGTATCTCTGGTTCTTTCCGGTCGAGTTCTTCTTCTTCGCAGGTAGGTTCTAGGGCGAGGCCAACCGCTGCAAATGCTTCCTCTACTCTCTCGTCGTCCTCCTCGCGATCTTTCTCGCTTGGTGAGGCGGAACTTTGCTGCTCCCGGTCGTGGTACTGGCGAAGGAGGTTGATGTGATAGACTTTGTTGTTTCCATCCACGTCCAATGTATAGGTATAGGTTCCCAGGCGTGATTTCACTGTATAGGGACCTTTCCAAGTCATAAGTAGCTTCTCTCGAGAATCGGGCAGAAATACGAGGACTTTATCTCCTTGCTTTAGAGTTCGCATCTTGGTACGTCTGTTGAAGAACTTGGCGCTTTTCTCTTGGCTCCTGTTTAGATTCTCGCGAGCGATTTTACATGTTTCTTTCAACCGGTGCTTCATTTCCTTCAAATACTGAGCAGTGCTCGTGTCGTCTTGCAAGCTCCCATCGGTCCAGCATCGGTGAGCACGGTTAAAGGTCCACGGACGCGATGGCCGTAGATGAGTTCGAAAGGAGAATACCCGGTTGAGGCCTGAGGAGCGTCTCGATAAGCAAAAAGGAGTGAAGGCAGATACAGGTCTCAATCTCGCGGCTGTTCTACGGCTAACTTCCGCAACATGACTTTGAGCGTACCATTGAAGCGTTCGACTATGCCGTTCGATTGGGCATGGTATAATGGCGTCAATCGGTGCTGGATACCGACGAGTTTCAGGAAAGCTTCGAAGGTTGCAGCTGTGAACTGAGTGCCGTTGTCGCTTGTTAGCGTGTGAGGGACACCAACTCTGTTGCAGATTTCGAGTAGCTCCTGGGCGACTGTTTCTGCATCTATATGTCTGAGCGGGGCTGCGTCTGCGTACCGAGTTGCTTGGTCCACCACGGTGAGAATGTATCGGTGGCCACGTGCCGAAGCTGGTTGTAATGGGCCTACCAAATCAACACTGAGCGCGGAGAATGGAGTGGTGATCGGTGGGGTTGAGATAGGTGCCTTTCTTGGTCGAGATGGAGCGTGCGTCTGGCAGGTATGGCAGGGGTGACAGTATTGGACCACATCTTTTGCTAGGGACGGCCAATAAAAATCACGTTCTAGTCGAGCCTGAGACTTCTTTTGGGAATAATGGCCAGCAAGTGGATTGTCATGAGCCATTTCCAAGATTTGTGGGCGCACGCTTGCAGGTGCTACAAGTTGATGAGTTTCCTGACCGTCTCGTAACGTTTTCCGATGGAGAATGCCGTCATGGAGTTCAAAGGTAATGACTCTGCCATCCTTGTGCGTTTCTTCTTTGCCAGTGTCAACTTTCTTAAATAAAAGCTGCAATGTTTTGCACTCCCGCTGTAATTTCTTGAAGTCTTCTTTGTTGTGTTGCAATATATCGACAGTGCTTGGTGCGGCAGTGGGATCTTCGATCGCTTTTGCTGCTGCCCTTGTGACAACGTGAGAGACTTCTGCAGCAACTGGTTGCTCTTCATAGTCGGTCATCTGTTCTTCGAAGGAGGTGGTTCCGGGAACTCGGCCGAGAATGACATCGTGGGAGAGCTCTTCCATGGCTACGGCTGTCACCTCTCCGTGGTAATAGGGGCACACGAGAGAGACCCGGGCCAGAGGCGCTTCGAAAGAGTGATTGTTGGCCAGCTGTACGGTAAATTCCTTCTTCAAAATGGCGTCAGCTGGGACGAGAGCCTTCTTGACGAAGACCGCCGTTGCTCCTCCATCGAGTAGTACTTGAACGGGTTGTTGGTTCACGGTGCCAGAGCATGTTTTCAGCTGTCCCAATTCGATCAGCTTGTTCGAGGCGACGTGATTGCATGCGACTGGGGGAATATCGTCGTATTCATCTGCTTCTTCATGCGTTGCTAGATTGTTTACTCGAGCGGTAGAACTGGAGATAGGTGGGCTTGCATGGGCTGCTCCATTACTGTGACCATCACCTTGCCTCCTCTGCAATTGGCGGCACTCGTCACTGGAATGCGATTGGTTGGGGCCATGAAAAGTACAGTAAAATCCATTGTAAGGTCCTCGTTGTTCGCGCTGCGGAGTGTTGACCGATCCTGAGCGGGTGGGACCACCACGTGTGTTAGAAGTTCTTGGCGGCGTTCCTCGAGAGTTGTTGCTGGAGTTGGGTGATCTTGCTGGAGTGCTCGGGGCTCGGACAGGAAATGTCGCGCGTCGCTCTGGTGCTCCTGATGCTTTGAGTGCTGGAGGGCCCGCATCCGTCGTCGATGTCAGTGTGCGACCCTTACAAAGCTGATGGAGCGATGTATGAGGTCTTGCTTGTAAGAAGCTATCACCTTGCTCTCCTAGGCTTGCGACTGTGTTACCACCCCTGTCACGCAACTGAGTAGCGAGGAAGGGCGGCAAGCTTGAATAAGCTCGGTCAACAATTAGGAAGTCACGAAGAGTCTTGTAGTTGGCTTCGATGTTGCATCCTTTTAACCAAGCGTCAAAGGATTGTTCGAGTCGCCGTAGGTAACGTGACATATTGTCGCCTTCTTCTGGCTTCAATTCGTAGTAGTTGGCACGTAGTTTTGCCGGAGTAACTTTATGAGCATCTAGTAGGAGCAATTTAATTTCAGGAAGCTTGAAGCGATCTGCTGCGGGCAGGGTATCGATGAGTCGACGTTCCTTCGGTGTGATCAAATTATGGAGTATGATAACAGCATCGACTTCAGTAAATCCCATCGCTGTGGTGTGAGTGCAGAAGCGTTGCAAGAATTCGTCCATCCTTTCTTTCGTGGGATCGAATGGAGCCGGTGGAGGTATCTTCACTCTAGCATTTTGGGGAGCGATTTGAGCATCGAGTTGTCGGAGTCTGAGCTCGTGGTCTCGTTGTGCTGCTTCTCGTTCCGCTGCTCTTTCTGCGGCTTCTCATTCCGCTGCTCGTTCTTCTCGTTCCGCTGCTCGTTCTGCGGCTTCTTCCAAATGCCTCAGGCGGCTGGTAAATTCTTCCCGGTACTCCGCATCGGTGGGAGTGAGGCCGAGGGCTTCGACGTATTCTCGAGCTTGAGCGACGAGGTTCATCTTGTTCAAGTGATGCGGTGTCCGCGTAGTTGATTAGAACCCAGAAATCCCAGACAACGTTGGTAGTCGCGCAAAGCTTCTGGGTCCCTGTTCGGGCGCCAGAATATGTCGATACCGTCGTGCGGTCGACGTGAGGGTTCATGGAAAAGGGGCTGTCTTCTGTACAGCTACCTTTTCCGGGGCGCTAGCTTTTCTTCGCAGCTGCCCTTCCTGAGGTTCGTGTGGGTACCGCCTATGCCGTAATCAGTCCGCTAGGGCAACAGAAGTAAATTCTGTTAGTGCCGAACTACGGCGGTACCGTTGCGTGTGGGGGGTGAGGTTAGTGTGGGTACCACCTGCGCCGTATTCAGTCCGCTAGGGCAACAGAAGTAAATTCTGTTATGTGCCGAACTACGGTGGTACCGCTAGGGTGAGGTGTGTGTGTGGGTACCACCTACGCCGTAAAAAGTCCGCTAGGGCAACAGAAGTAAATTCTGTTAGTGCCGAACTACGGTGGTACCGTTAGGAAGACGAGCAACTGTCTGCGCTGTATGAGACCGCTAGGGCAGCAGAAGTGAATACTGTTAGTGCCGAACTGCGACAGCGTCTTCCTATCGACAAACTATGCGAAATAGTTCGTCCTTCCGAGGTGGCTCTTTAAACCCCTTATTAGGCGAGGTGTCGTATAAGACTAAAGCCTGTGTCAACAAGGAGAAAGGAAACTCTTATAACCTCGGGGTGTGACTTTTTTAATGCTGAATCTTTTTGAAGTCCCTATCACATACACTGATATATTTTAACAAAGACAGTGATTTATTTTCTATTGCAAAAATAGTGCGTACAGACGTGAGCTACTGCATAACAGGGTACAACACTCAAAATTGCATTCAAAATATTAGTCGTATTTAGCTAGATAACACAAGAAACATTAGAATATCGACATGTTCTACAAATGATATTTAAGGGCTAACTAAAGTAAATGTACAAACGCAACATCAGCGCGGGGAAATAGATAAGTCGGCGTTCAGTGAGCTGGACACATGAAGAAAATACTTAAGATTTTGGGTAACTAACACAAAAAGGCTCGACAACCCCTGTGCGGCCTGACACTGGGTTAATTTGCACACGGTATTAAGGCGAGCCATATCTTAACACATGCCAGGCTGTAAAATCTGTGCTTTACAAGCTGCCTCAAAGCGAGGAGTTCATAGAAACACAACATCAACCTGCAACTCTGGCGCCCGAGTGCAGGCATTGGGGTTGATTTCGGAACATCGACACATTGTTCGGACAAAATATTAGCCTTAATATTTTCCTGGCATGAAACTTCTGCTAAAAATTATTACTAACAATTTGCGCGGGCACAAACTTTTGCCTGAACTGAACTATGGAATATAGAGTAAGAGTACTAAGCTCCAAAGGTGGTAGCCCCTGCAATCCTAGCAATGAGCAAGGGATTAGGATAAAATTTGTAAAGGTATTTTTGTGCAATAAGAGGTTTGTTGGTCTACATAGTAGGGGATAGGTTTTTATGCACAGGCCTTGAAGGCTTCGTCAAAACTTAGCGTTGAATGTATAACTAAAAATTAATAACTCCACAACTGCTAACAGTTGGGCAGCTATGGCTAAATTAAATACACAAAATTGTTGCTGCAGCATGCTACTTGAACTTTAGACAACTAACAACCTAAATCACATATCTGCATAATTTGAATTTAACATGAATACCTTCACCATTATTAACGCTGAAAATCAATGCATAGTGGCAAAAATCAACTCAAATTACTAGCTACCTAACCAGCCTTCAAAACATCAGTAGTATAGAGAATGTTTCTAAAGTATTTATATTAAGAAAATAGGTTCTATTAACAAAACATGTTAAATGTAATTAGATAGCTTTGGGATAGTTCTGAGCAGGACTTCAAATCAGGCTACCAAGTAGCCAAAATAATTAATTGCTTATCTACTCCAAAACAAGCAATTTAACCGCCAAAATTAATTGAATAAAAGGGAGGCCGGGAAACTAGTGGAATACATAAAAAGGCACAATAGTAAAAACAAATTCCAAGTGGAGTCCAGATTAACCCTTTCGGTACTGACGGCTACTCCAGTGCCAAGGTGACTAGTTCTTCCGGTTTAGGGCATCTAACCTAGTTTTAAAGTAATTTAACTAGTGCGGGAATATTTTGGAGTAAATAACAAAATTAGGGAAATTACAAGCATTCAGGAAACTAGTTTTCAAACAATTCCAGAAGCCCGACGGGTAAATTATCATAGGTTACCATAGGACCCTGTAATTACCAAAGGACCCTGTAGCATAGGCACGCGTAAGTTCATGCTACAGGGTCCGTGCAACACATTTAAACAATTTTAAACAATTTAAACAATTTATTTACCACAGGTGATACAGAGGTAGAATGTTTCTTAAGTCTAGTACAATGGTTAAATTTGAGTATAGCTACCTGTGGGCCCGAACAAGTTCAGCAACTTCTAGGGCATCCTATCATCACGTTATTCTAAGGTGTACAATAATGTTTAACCTAGTTTACTTAACCTAGTTTCGCATTAGACTGATCATTGAGATAATTTACTCGATATTTTATGCTGTATTTTACAATATAGGTCAAATCGGCTATATTTAACAGTATGTTCGATAAAACGATTCAAGAGCAGACTGAAGATTGGTTATGTTACCCAAAGCAAGTTACATTATTACATTATCATTAGTTACATGTAGGAGGCAAGATTTGACATGGTGATCTTACACGACTAGTATTCTGATAGGAAGTGAGACTCAAGATGTCTTTTGACTACTTTGTACGAATTACATTTAAGGATCTCCGCAGGTATAGAGTTCCAAGTTTTGGTTCCAACGAAGAGGATACTGTGTTGCGACCGGGCCTTCGAATAATAAGGAAGCATGAATTTACTTCTATTTCGGGTTAAATGGTCGTGATGACCAGTTTGCGCAGTCAATAATTGTCTTAGGCTATTGTCGCCATCATTTCTTAATGTTTTGTAAATGAAATTACAGATGGAGATTTTGTAGAGATCCGAAAGTTTAAGTATTTGTAAATTTTTGAAAGAATCATTTGTGTGAGCATTATATTCTAGGTTCTTTACCGCTCTGACAGCTCTTTTCTGCATAGTAAAAATTTTGTTGGTTTTATTTTTATCATTTCCGTACCACGCTTCTATTCCGTATTGCAAGTATGGAGAAATAAGCGTTCGGTAGAGCATTTGTAAAGCTGTTTCAGGCAGAAAATTTTTAACTTTATTCAGGATTCCGTTGGATTTTGAAAATTTAGAACTAATATGAGTAATGTGCTCTTTGAAGGTCAGATGTTTATCTATTATGATGCCCAGAAACTTACATGAGTTGGTTTCTTCGATTTCACCTTCGCCAATTTTAATGTATGGGAGAGATACATCTTTCTTGTATGAGAATGTAATATACTTTGTTTTATCAATATTAAGGCTTATTTTATTAGCTTTGAGCCACGATGAAACCTTATGAAGTTCATTATGTATACTCTCCACAATCATAGCGGGATTTTGGTTCGGAAGGACCGCAGAAAGCGTACTGTCATCGGCAAAAAGTATGAATTTGAAGAATGATGTAGATTTTACAATATCATTGATAAAAATCAGAAACAGGAGAGGCCCAAGAACAGATCCTTGTGGAACTCCATGGCTAATTGTCTGTGGGTCTGATTTTGCGTCGTCAATGACAACGTATTGCTTCCGATTTGTTAGGTATGATCTGAACCAATCATGGGCAATCCCTCGAATGCCATAACAGTGTAGTTTCGAGAGTAGTATTTTATGGTCCACACAATCGAATGCTTTTCGAAAGTCAAGAAATACAGAGAAGACAGGCTTTCCTTCAGCTATATTAGAATAGAGGAATTGTAAATGATTTAATATAGCCTGTGTTGTTGAATTTTTAGAGCGAAAGCCGATTGTTTATCGTAAAGAAATGATTTTTGTTCAAAATAAGAGTACACTTTTTTATACACAATCTTTTCGAATACTTTGCTAATAATTGGTAGTACGGAGATAGGTCGATAATTGTTTACACAGGTTTTTTCACCACTTTTAAAGATAGGGGTTACTCTAGCAACTTTGAGGGAGTTCTGGAAAAAGCCTAGTGAGAGAGACTGGTTAATAATATTTGATATCAGCGGGGCTACAATGTCAGCAATAACTTCAAGTACTTTAGTCGGAAACGTTTGTAGCCCACTCGATTTATTTTTCATGTTGTTTATGCACGCAATTACATCGAAGGAGTTTGTAGGCGTAAAGAAAAAGGAGTTGGGTTCTCGAATATGATCCATAAATTCCAGGTGATCAGTAGGTTCACTTGGAATACCATCAGCTATAGTTTTCCCTACGTTTACGAAGAAGTTGTTAAAGAGATTAGCAATTTCTTTCTTCTCATGGTATTTCACATTATCTTGAATGACATATTCAATTTTCTTTTTAT
This sequence comes from Morinoia aosen, assembly GCA_030386875.1. Classification (NCBI taxonomy): domain Eukaryota; kingdom Metazoa; phylum Arthropoda; class Malacostraca; order Amphipoda; family Talitridae; genus Morinoia; species Morinoia aosen. Next base: position 65,222,374 of record CM059566.1, read on the forward strand.
CGGCATTATTCGGTTTACAGCAAGAGTCAAGGAGATGCCAAGTCTTTTTAACGTCAGTTTTGAATTGAGTAAACTTGAGCGTAAACTAGTTTTTTTTTGATGTTCTTATCTGGTTTGTTACATAGTTTCTGAATCGGTTATATGTTTCTCTAGATATTCGCCCTTCGCAAAGGAGGACTAGGTACGCCTGACGTTTCTTTATATTTATTACGATGTCTCTAGTAATCCAGGGCTTTTGTTTATTTTTCGGGGTAACCGTACGAGTTACAATTGGGCAACACTGATTGTATGCGGTCATTATAGTTTCAGTCAATTTTACTACTGCTTCATCAATGCTCGTAGCATTATAATTTTGTTGAGAGATGTGCAATGTAGGCATTGATTCTTCTAGAACGGTGCGCATTTCTTCAAGATTTGATTCGTTTATTTTACGATATGAGTAAGTTTCAGCCCGTGCCTTGGTGCAAGCAATATAGACATTTTTCTTAATAAGAAAAACTGGGAAGTGATATGATAAGTCAGAAGTAATTATTCCAGCAAGAAAATCACTTGGGTCTGTCATAAAGATATTGTCAAGCAGCGTAGCACACTCTGAGGTTATTCGTGTAGGCTTTGTAATGATCGGAAGAGGATATAGGACAGGCTGTAGGAGGCCTATACACCGTTCCAAGCACAATGCGTTTACCATCTCTAGACAGTTCCACGAAGAGTGATTCTATATGATCCTGATTCATTGTTGCACTTGCTATGGTTCTCGAGTCTATGTGGTTAGATATATATGTGCTGATGCCTCCGCCCCGCTGGTTTTTTTTAGCGAATGGTAACTATGATAATTTTCAAATCGAATCATGTTTTTAGTCGAGTCATCTAGCCAGCTTTCGGTGAAGCTAATCACGTCTAGGTTATATTTAAGTTCAGTAATGGTACATTGTATCTCTTCCAATTTTGGATAGACATTCAATACCTTTTCCATTTAACTTGTGCAAGTTTTTTATGAACTTTGTTTATTTTTGATAAATTCGGGCAAGAGCTCATAAATAATTTCTTCGTAAATACAACAACTTTATTATCAATGTAAAATATTTCTGTCGCCAAGCATAGAGCTTGAAAGATTCAAAAATTTTTAAAATTAAAATAAAGAAGTAGGAACTTGCTTAAGTTAAAAGCACCCACACTAGGACAATTTCACTGACAATTCAGGGTAATGACAACTTTTTTCCCTGGAAGTTTTTACCCAAACCATTTGAATTTCCGTACCGAAAGGGTTAAGGTTGAACTCGATCTCACTGGTCTTTGTGGCGGGTAAAATGTCCTGACACAAAATGACTCAGAACCTATGGCTCAGTCTACACACTAAGGTAACACAATATGTACAAGAAGAACACGTTAAGTTATCAATCTCTTAGACATCGCATGTGCGGAAAAGAACTGTGAGATCTATTATTCTCTAAAATTCATGTGGGGCAAAGTTACTCCTAAGCACATCTATGCCGATAATAGTTAATTGAGCTTCTCTAAATTTTACACTTAATTAACAAAAGATTCACAACTCTTTGGCACCACACATAAAACAAAGGGATGTACACAAGTTAATCACAGCAATTAGCTGTACTTCCGCAGAAAGTTAACATAAAAATCTAGTCTCCCCTGTCACTGCAAGGCACAAGAACCACAACAAAGGAGAGCTAGCGTAAGAGTGCGTCCCAACTCCAATATGGCCAGGGCAGTGTTTCCAAACGGAAGTGACGCACGGAAAAGACGTGATCGGAACAATTTTTTCGGAACACATTTTTGGTAAGATTTCGGGTTTTATTGAATGAATTCCGGTGTGTAAAATTATGAAAATCATTACATTGGTATAACTTAGTTTTAAGATGTTCGTTTTAATATTTTTATAAATTCGAATGGAATGAGTCCCAAAAGTTCACTACAAGCGCATTTCCTCACTACTAAAATGCGTCTGCACTTACTTCCGAGTTCGAAGCCAATGCAACGGATTTGGGGGAGACTCGATGTGCGCGGTCTTTCCGACTGCCACCGTGCCACGTCCATGGAGCTAGGATATATGGAGGGAGCATAGCCGTCTGTGAAGAGAACCAGTTTTTGAGATTTCCCCTGTGTCTGTAGTAACCAATAGCCGTCTCGCAAGTGTGACGTCAGCACGGAAGCCAGTTACCTCCTGACCACGCTGGGGTGCACACACGCTCGCTGAATGCTCTTCCAGCTGTTGAGTTTTTCGTTCATCATTAATTTGGGATTCTAAGACTCCGAAAGATAATAAATTGTGTTTCCTCACTTGAGGACACTTAATAATATCAAAATTGCTAGCAAAGATACATTTAGAGTTGAAAACTATAAAGATTACAGGCCCTTGAATATAACAAATTAGAGAGCGACTTGCACGCGCACCTCATCCTTCGATTTGTGGAGCGGTACTAATCTTGCTTTGGAAAATGGGAGGGCGAATCGTAGAGGAGGTGAGGAGGTGAGGAGGAGCCAACTTCAGCCAAGCGTCTGTGGTTGGCTCACGTGTGGGGCCTTGCCAAGGTCCCAGTCTCCCAACTTTTGCAGCAAATTTGAACCCGATTGGAATCGGCTATGCTCCCTCCAGTATATCCTAGCTCCATGGCCACGTCAGACTGCTTCTAACCTCGGCCACGGGTGCACGTTGCTTTGTACCTCGTTGGTCTCCGGTAATTTTCCCCGCTATCATGGTACCTTGCGTTCTGGGACAGCCGGCTACAATGAAGAATTTGTTCATCTGATCAAATAAACTTTCGAAAGGTGAGAGCCCCTTTCTTGCCTTGCTCTGATTATTCAAAATTATTATTTAAAAAGTGTTACCGTCCCTTTTTGGGTTTCTGGTATTTATGTGAATTCAGTGCCTCAAAACTTTGGGGACTTTGTTGCCTCCTTGTAGCCGGGAGGCATCACATAAATTTATTCGAAAGTTTATATCGGTTATTCGAAAGTTTATTTCGGTTATACGAAAGTTTATTTCGGTTATTCGAAAGTTTATTTGAAAATTTGTTATTTTTAACTTTCAAAACCTCAGTCTGTTTATTCTTTTTTGTGTTCTCGAGGGAGCGCATGGGTTCAAACGAAAATATTTTGTGCATTTTCGGAGCCATTTTGTGCTTCTTCGAGGATATTACTTTTTTTGAAGATCGTTAGTTACGAAATTTCATTTCAAGAAAAAAAGAAGCCCAAGACCCCTTATGGTGCGAGTCTCTGTAAGTCTGGCTGCTTGCAGCGTGGTTGTCCTATAAAACAACTGCACCGGCTCAAACTCTGTACCATCTTACTTGATAGAAGTGCTTGTCTTCAACCAAACTTATTAAGTTTTGGTTTCTATACATCTTTTTCTTTCTAAAAAAAGGGGGGAGAAATTTTTGGTAAAACTTTTCAATATAATTATTCTGTTTCCTTTCTTTTTTGAATGTAACAATGTGCCACTGTCTATAGTGGCAGGGAAGTGAAGTTGTCTCATTAGGTTTAAGCAGAGTGATACCGTGTGTTGTTAGTTGAGTTTCCCTATTTTTCTTGCTTGTGGAACCTCGTGTTAGCAAGGTTTCCTAGCCTTCGTTGAATCTCTTCTAGCCTTTGTTCTAGCCTCACTGTAAAATAAAATTATCAAAAGAAAATTTTTAAAGATTTTCATAACGTAAATAAATAAAATTAAAATTAAATGATTTAAACTTGTTCTTGGGAGGGACATAATATTTCTGTGTATTTCTATTTTCATCAATTAATTTTCTATACTTTATGAAGGGATGTAACTTGTCCACTCTAGGGTGCAGACGTTAAACAAATAATTAATTTTATCTTTTCCGTATAAGCCACTAAATAAAACTTGAATATGGAATGTGACAAAAGTACTGCCTTGGCCTTGAACATTAGGTTGCGAGGCATTAAGTGTAGTATTACCGCTATTAAAAAGAAAACTCTGTCTCCTGACTGTGAGAGTGCCTTTCTAGTTGAAGCCGTCCTTCAGTTGAATGGATTACTCCAATCTTATAGATTGCTGTCATCTACTGTTCCTGTAGATGCAGATGAAGTTGCGGAGGAGAGAGGAGAGCTGAGTATGAGGTTCAGGTGATTGAGTTAATAATTAAACTGAAAAACAGATTTCCCAGTCTCCGGTGCTTAATTCTAGTCATATCTCTGCACAAGCAAAAGTTAAATCTTTCACTTCTAATGTTCCATTGAACATCTTTAGGGCACCTCAGTTGACACTGAAAAAATTCAGTGACAATGAGGGAGGCCACTTTAACTTCCTTCACTTTCAAGAATCCTTTTCTAATGTCCTTCAGGCCTACCCTAATATGAGGGAACAGCAAAAATTCATATTCTTAAAAAATCATTTGCAAGGGAGAGCTCTCAGCTTAATAGAGGGACTCCCTAATGAAAAATTAAGCTTTCAGTCTGCATGGACATTGCTTAAACAAGATTTCCTTAATGTGGATAAGTTGATTTCCTTAGCTCTTGATGAGGTTCTCAGCTGCCCTTGTGTTCAAACTCTAGCTGAAATAAGTTCTTTCCTCTCTAAGGTTAAATTTCGCCTTCTTGAACTTTCCAAATTAGGTTTGGATTTCTCTAGAGAGAAGTCGGGAAACCTGCTTTTCTCTGCTGTTATTAAGGCTAAACTTCCTGAATTTTTTTGTTAGAACTACTTTGCTATTCTAAAACAAGTTTCTTCTCTTTGGAAGTCTTGGAGAATGGCCATAAAGTGCTTTCTCTTCTTGAAACCAAACGTAACTTTAAACCGCTTCATGTAGTCAGAAATAAGGAAGTGCAAGTGGTGACCAAAACTGAGGTTAGAGACAAAACGCAACATTTTCCAGTATCAAATAAATTACCTGCTACTAAGGTATGTCGCTTCTGTAACCAGGCCAACCATGCTTCCTTTTCCTGCAAAAAAATTGATTCGCATGAGAAACGTGTTAAGCAGGCTGGTGAGTTGAAGTTATGCACTATCTGTATGAGTAGCAAAAATTTAGCAAGCGTGTCCTTCCATAGTTAAGGGTCTACCATTTTTGTGTTCCTTGTGTAAGGCTAACACGCATGTTAGCCCTTTGTGTCCTAAATTTGTAAATTCTTCTGTGTTCAGTGCTAATTCTACATGACGGTTAAAGGCACGTCTTAGGATGTGCCCCCTTGTAACTAAGGGGGCACCCCCCCCCCCTTTGTGCCCCCTTCCACCAAATATGGTGGTGTCACTAAACGAATTAATTATCTCCTAGATACCGGAAGTCAGACGTCATTAGTTGACTTGGATACCTTAACTCAAAGGTATTCTGATGTAGATTTGCAAAAGCAAACTATTACCACAGTAGGAGCTTCTGTTCCTTTAAATAGGAAAGTACCTTAACATTGAGCTTGTGCTTCCGAACAGTGAGAAGCATGAGCTTGATGTCTTTGCAATGAGAAATTTAAATCTGCAGATGGGGATGATAGATTTGAGAGCAAGACTAGAAACTTTAAAAACTAAAATATCTATTTCTATTTCATATCTTAAAGTAATTGATGATAGCATCCAAGTTCAAGGAATTTTAGGTGGCGATGCACTGCAAGCTTTCAGAGTAATTGAAGTGCAAACTGTAAATAACTATAAAGTTATGAGAGTTTCCAACGGGTTTCTTCCCTTAGGGGATTTGAAATGTTATACTTCTTCTTTAAATTCTCTTGTTGTTTCCAAAACTGAGAAGCTAGATAGTAATCTTAAAACTTCCGTTAAAAGTGTTGTTAATGTTAAACCCTCTAAACCATCTCTGACTCTTGACGACGAGACTAAACCGGAAATTAAAAGGAAAGTTGCTAAATGTAAATTGAACGAAACCCGATACCGTAAAACTCTGACTAATTTCTTTGATACACCAAAAGTGTGTGCCTCCATGTTAGACGTTTCTGACGAGTGTGAAGTTCAGACGGGACTTGTCCGACTCCTGGACTTAGAGTTGATGGATATTCCTGCTAAAGAGGAGGAAAATGATCGGGAATTGGAAGGGTTTAAAAACAGCGTTAAATTTGACCAGGGTAGGTATTCGATCCAGTTACCCTGGAACCGCCAACTTTTTGCTTAAATGCCAAATAATTTTGTTCTGGCAAGATATCTTGGGCGTAGAGTAGCGAATGACAATGCAAAAAAGGGAATCGAAAGCGACTATAATGATGTCTTCCTTGAGCAGCTTAAATTAGGTATTATTGAGCCGATCTCTGTCAAAAGGATAGATGTGCATGCGCACAAATGGATCCTGCACAGGCCTGTAATTCGTACGCATGTAGAAACCTCCAAAATCCGACCCGTATTTAATTGCTCTTCGAAAGTCGGTAATTACCCAGTCTGAAATCTGAATGAAGCCTCTTATGTGGGTCCTAATCTGTTAAACAATTTGTTTGGACTTTTGGTCTATTTCCGAGCAAATGCAGTAGTTGTACTTTCCGATATCTTTAAGGCTTTTTTACAGGTAAAACTGGCCTGTGACTTTGACCGTAATCAATTTAGCTTTATTCTTTATGAAGACAATAAATTTTTATATTACAGATATACTACTCTTTTGTTTGGATTTGTTGTGTCGCGTAAATTTGTGGATTTTGATCTTCACTACATCAACGCGAATCAACGGACTTCAAGGGGACGCCAAAGATACGAGGTTTCTTCAGTTTTATTTCAAGCCCCGTTGACTCCGCGAACTGCACAAACAAGTATATTTCAGGTTCGGCACAATACGAGGAATAACCGCATGATAGGAAAACTCCTAGTTCAAGAACACAGACGACTGACCAATTGAGGTATGTGTATAATACCGCATAATAAGAAACTCCTAGTTCAAATATGGATGAGAAGTAGCCGACTAAGGTACGAAGAGACTCTAAATAATGCTAGAACTAAATATGATAGCAATAAGAGACTAGCAGTAAGAGAATAGCAATACATGGAATGGGATCTATAATTGTCAGGCCAAAAGCATAACACAATGAGACAACTATTGTAATATCTGAGGCAGCATATTAATGAATGTTTGACTTTCCAAATAGGAAATACATTTTTATACTTTGTATTGAGCACACAGTAATGCAAAAATCCAATTTTATAAACATACACATGGAAGGTTTTATTTTTTTTTTCTCTTTAGCTTCCCATTATAATTTCTACTATTATTAAATATGTGCACTGTGTTCAAAGGATGATAGTACACTCGCACACTAATTTTAATTTCAGGGACTCGTCTTTGACATTAATTCTAACGGTTTACACAAATTAAATGCTACAGTGGTACTGGTTGAAACCTCGGTGGAACATGTTAGGTATTTGGAAATGATGGGGGTTAAATTCATAATAGTTATTAACGTCCAATCCTAATCTTTCTTTTGGCTCGATAGTGTTTTTAAAAATCGTAAGAGAAGGTTAATAAGGCAAGGGAAACTCAGCTCGTGAATTTATTGGAGGAACGCCAGGCGGATTCTGGCGGTGAGCTTGACTGGAAGACTTGTCTAGGGGGGGGGGCACTCCGTGCCGGCGAAGTCCTGCGCACGATGGTGAGTCCGGTGAGCGATGACGGTGGCAAAGTGTACGTGAGTGTTTTTGGGGAGGTTCACAGTGTGTAAGTTTAGCGACTGACGGAACCGGCAAATGGTTTCAGTTTAGAGATGACAAAAGTTCAGAACCGTCTCACGTCACACTTAGGCTATTACGTTGGATAAACTCGGTGAATGAGTTAGGGTAAGATTTGCCAAATCAATATGTGACTTGTGTAGCTCGGTTAAGAATGTATAGTTTTCCGGTTAAGATGCATCTTATGTAGCTCAGAGGAATGTATAGGTTTCAACTAAGATGCGTCTTATGTAGCTCAGATGAATATATAGGTTCCAGTTAAGACTAAGACCCAAAGAAGTGTTGTGGCGTTGTGATGTGCCGTCGAGGAATCTGCAATAATCGAGGTTGCTGAATTGACAAGCTCTCGAAGAGGCATCAAGGAAAAATTCTACACTGACATTCCCTACACTGCCGATAAATTTTCCCATCACGGAGAAACACTGAGACTTCCTACAGATTCAACACAAGCTAATTTGAATTTGTTCTCTCTTTGTCAAGCTCAAGAAAGAGGATAGAATTAATTTACAACTGGCAAGACTCTTTTACAACTGCTCTTACTTTAAATAGAGGGCATGAAATTTTAAAGGAAATTTTGGTAATGAACTACTTGTGATTTATTGAAAAAACTAAATGCGATTAAGCACCAGATCTACGGAATATAGTGAAATACATGATTCGTGGAGTAGAAAGGAAATATACAAATAGCTAACATGCATAGAATGAATATGAAATGCATAGTTTTCGTACTCTATAAAATCTCTATATCCGTACGAGAAATAAAAGGGAAAATCCTAAATTTCATTAAGATATCAATCATACTGAAAACACTTGTAAGTATCTCTTGTAATAAAAAAGAATAATATCTACACTGAGAAAAGAAACACTAAACGTGTCGCTTGCAGCAAAAAGAAAATATTCCGCAACACAATCAGTGAACATAAAAATGACAATGACCCGGCGGTTTTTACGCTCCGCCATTTGCAATAAACGCCGGCAAAACCCCGTACGCGTTCACGAAGTATTTTGTACGCGAGTAGTACGCGTTCGCGATGGCAGATGCAAGTATATATTTTTGCCGCAAGAATAAAAAAGAAAATGATTTAAATGTTGATAATGAATTCTTGATACCGAAATGCAATGAACATTTTACGCAAAGTTTAACGCTGCGTTAACAATGAATTAAGAACGAACGAAACTTCGTTACGAATGTTATCTCCGAGCTCTACGACTGTTTTGCAAGTTATCTATTCATCACGACACTGAACACGTCCTTAACTTAACACAATGCATTTCAAGAAATGAACACTATACTTTACCAGCTCTTTTTTCCTATTTAAACACTAAATATCTTCCACTTACACGAACGCGGTATGCACGAGCTAGTGATGCACGAGAGAATGTGTGTTTCAAAGGAGACGCCACCGCGCAGTGATGCCAAATTCAGAGGCTTAAAACACGAAAATGTCAATCGTGACTTTCAATTTCATGCTTTTTGCACAAAAACTTTAAGGATTACTTATTATAAGTAGAAAATTATTAATAATAATTTAGAGTAAGATTTTTAATGCTAATAATTATTTTATTTAAGTGCGAATGGGAAAGTTTATAATTTTACGCTTTTGTAGCTGATGCTACAAACAACCTGACAACACCCCAGTGTACTCACAAACAATAGGGGAAGGTCCTTCACACGTTGGAATAGCCTTTCTATTTCAACCTACAGAAATGGAGACTATTTTATTTTTCTTTACTCTACCTGTGGAGGGAGAGAAAGTTTAAAGGGTTAGGTCTCTGATGCAGGGGCAAGCTAAATAGTAACAGCGGACCAGCACTACGGCCTATTCAGCCGCGGAATAATCAGAGCTTAAAGTTAATGTACATGAATACCGTAGAAAAAAGAAAAGAAGAAAGAAAAACAGTATATTTCCAGTATAGATGGTACAAAAGTACCATCATTGGTTTTTAAAATCTCTTAAAATTAATACACTCAGATGATACACACACACAAGTATTGTAAAACTCGTGTCACTAGTCGAAAATAAATGATTGAGGGCAACGTACTCCTAATCTTGCTTAATCTACATTTGATAATACATGTAATGATAATTATAAGAGACAACACAATTTCATGGACGATGCATTTTCATTGTGAGGTGAAAACACTTTTGACAGTTTACATGTACATGACATAAAACTTCGCAATTCTTGATGCCAGGAAATAATACATGAATCGCTTGTTTCGGCCAATGTTCATAAGTGTCATTTTGAGGAAGCATGAAAAAAAAATATATATATATAAATATACATCCGTATACATATACACACATATATATATATATTCATACATATATATACATGTACATATACACACATACATATACATGTATACACGTACACATAAGCATGAGGACCAAGAAGATAATAAGTTTTGTATTTCTAATCCAACAATTTTAACATAGCGGTCATTAGTTGATAAGCATTATATTTAAACAAAAAGTGGATGATCGCACAACAAATGTATAGTTTTTACATGAATGCTTTACAATAATAAAGAGATGACGAGTTAGGTAATGTTACAAGTTGAGAGTGAACAGAAAAAAGACCATTATCTCTAGTAAAATGCTAGTTGTCAGTCTAGTACACTCATGTGTGCACATATACACGCAAATATATACATATACACATGCACGCACATAATTACACCAAACTCGTAAGGATACACAAATGCATTTCTATGCATCGAGGCAATACATACGCATTCTATTTAGTGTCATACGCACAGCGTGCACACGCACAGATATCTACAAGTAAGCATGTGCGCGAATATCAGCGTAAACCAGTCAGTATAAACCAGAAATTCCAATCGAGGGAAACGGAGAAAATATCTTTTATTATCGCATGAATTTTATAAAATTTCGTACTACAAATAGTGGCACAAAACAGTCTACCTAAGTCTGAAACATGAAAACGATTATGGGACGTGAATAAGAAAGAAAACATTAATGTCCTATAAAGGTTTCATATTAGAAAAAAAAATCACATTATCTTTGAAATATGGCGCAAATTGTCGGCAATTGATAAACAGACATAGGTATCACACTATTTTAAGCATATAACTATAAGCGTAATACTGCAGTATAAATGGGTGATCACACAACGAATTTATTGCTTTTTTTGCATGGTTGCTTTACAACTTCATATTAGAAAGAAAATCACATGATCTTTGTAATATGGTGCAGAATGTCTGCAATTGATAAACACACACACACACACGTAGGTACCATGACGGTCTAGTTTGATGCTTGCACAGAAATGATATAAGAACGCAGAAATGATATAAGATATAAGAAAGAAGGGAACTAGATGAGCTATAATTACCTATTGTTAAAAAAACGGCTATCTCATTGATCAGCCTAATACTGAAAGGGTTTGAAATGAGTCGCCAAATTTAAATTACTTAATTTAAATACATGATACCTGTCCCTAGGGCAACAAGTACACTTTGGCCAACGTCACCATGAGAACACCAAATCACATGGGCGAGTGGTCGCATAAATTTCTGGGCATATTCCCAGTCTACCTATGAAAATACTTTAACTCTAGGCTTCTACCCTACTGACTGGCGCAACTTGCCCAGCACAGCTCATGGGTGAGGAGCCAACAAGATATTGATACTCAAAAGAAAAATGTATTTATTTTTTTGTATAAATTTGAGCTACGCACAGTAAAGTCGCTAGTACCGACCAACTATTCACCTCCTATGTTTTTTATACTTAAACACGTCACTTGTGATTGGTTAAACTGAAGTTCAATATTCAACTCAAAATTCAGAGTCAAAATCAATGAGCAAATTTGTAAAAATCTCACATTCACTGGGCCAGCTAAATACTGTTATTTTAGAATCTGAACTGTTAAATTCCTAGCATCACAATGCAGCATACTGGCTAGAAGAAGCACTAGAAATTCACAATAACACAACGGCTAGTCTGACTCAATGTATGTGGTTTGCCGGCTGCCAGAAGCATCATTGAATTCTCTAGGAACCGGCTGTTCACCACTATCAAACACACAAGACATTGTGGCAGAGCGACAAGTATAGCTAGTTCGAGAACACAGGAATTGAATTAATAGTTTTCTGACACATAATCACACTGCTAAGCACACAGAAACTTAAGATTATCCGAGGGAAAAACTCTTTTCCACGAGCACTTCACTCAAATCGAACGCTGCGTCAGTCTTGCGGACCAGTACGGATCCGGAAAATGTTGCCGAAAAATTTTTTCTCAAAATTCGTCTTGTAATACGCGACACTACCCCCCCCCCCCCCCCTCCCTCCCCCGGCTGGAGGGATCCAGCTAACTACCGCCGCCGGGGGGGGCGCTGGATGAGGACCAATTCAGTAGCGGGACGCACCACCCGTTGGACCCTATCGTTGTCATTTCGTCGCGCGAGCCGCACATTGGCTGTCCTCAGCGACCCATCATGACTTGGTAGGGTCTCTTCGATGACGCCTGTTGGCCAGGTTGTTCTCCTAGCCATCTTCTCCCTCACTAGGACTATGTCTCCTTTCTTTAGCGGTGGGTTGACGGCCCTCCATTTGCTGCGCTGTTGCAGTTCGTAGATGTAGCCTCTCCTCCACCTCAGCCAAAACTGATCTGCCAGGTACTGCACCTTTTTCCATCGCAGCTTCCCGTAAGCGGGTTCGTGTCGAGCGAGCGCAGGCCTGTCGTGCTGTGGCGTGCTGGTCTTCTGCGTCAGGAGCATGTTTGGGGTCACTGGCAGCGGTTCATTGGGATAGAAGGACGTCTCCCACAAGGGGGTGGAGTTCACGATAGCTGCCGCTTCCTGCAGTAGGGTGTGTAATTTGTCGAAGGACAGAGGGTGTTGACCAGCGTGCAGGAGGGCTGCTTCTGAACACCTTCGGATTTGACCTATCTTGCGCTCCCATACTCCTCCGAAATGAGAGGCATGCGGCGGGTTCATCTCCCAACGCACGCCCAGGTCCAATAGAGCCCGACTGGCCAGCTGAACGTTGACTTCTTCGGCTAGGTTCTTGGCTCCGATGAAGGAGAGCGTCCCCCATACGGACTTCTTTCTTTATTATTGAACCTAAAACAATGAAATTTGATATACTGATAGGAAATTGAATTTGGAATCGTTTTTGCTTAGAGCAAAAGTTCAATTTTCTTGAAAAGAAAATGGGAAATCGAAGAAAACGAAGTTTGAAGGGGAGGTTTCAAAAATCTTCTCCTCCTACAGTTTTTGAGCTACAGTGATGATTTTGGTATCAATGAATGCGGAAAGACACGGGCTTTTATGGATGCTAAAATTCATTTCAAAATTATTCATTGCTCATGAGTTATGACGTCATAAATTTTTACATTTCCGAAAAAGGGCATTTTTTCCTATTTTTACACTTTTTCATATTGAAAATGTGAATTTGAGGAAACGAATTTTAGCACCCATAAAAGCCCGCGTCTTCCCGCATATAATGATACCAAAACCATCACTGTAGCTCAAAAAGTGTAGGAGGAGAAGCATTTTGAAACCCCAAAAACCATTGTTTACGTTATAAGCAAAACAAAGAAACATAAACAATACAAATAAAAATTTTTTTAAATTTTTTATTTCAAGTTAGACTCCTGAAATCATTATAGAGTAATCCAGAGACATAGGAGATGACATAGCAACTTTGCGCCATGAAGAAAGTGCCATGGGGGAGGTGTAACATGATAAAACACAACTTCCCCCTCCCCTCCCCCCATTCTTTAAATCCCCGTAGCGGGCGAACGAGTGAACGTACGAGTCTCATTTTTTCACAGGATGTACCTGACCTCTTGCACTTCTTATAACAGCAAAAATCCCAGTTTCTCAAGAAATCCCAGAAGCAAGGATTCATAAGAGGGACGCTCGTTGGTGCCTCTGTCGGATCGCAGGACCGAGCAGGGACCTCGCACCGCTATGAACCTCCTGAAGCTGTTGATGAAGGTAGGAGTGTTGAGGGATGGCAGCATCTCGGTATGAACTGCGCGAGAGGCAAGGCAAGTGAAAATTAGAGCCCAGCACTTTCTGAGGGGGCGTTTCTTCTTGTGGATGGCCCGTTGTTTATCATCCAGTGACCAAAGACGTCGAAACCCACGAAGGTGAAGGGCGGCGTGGTCTCGGAGCGTTCCTTCGGTAGTTCGGCCATTTGCGGGGTCAAGAAAGAGGCTCTTAGTCGCTGACAGATGACGCAGTTCCGCAGCAACTTCTGTATCGCTCTCCGGCCGTTCTCGATGTGATACCCAGCTCCTCGAATGAAGCGTGCGTCACGTGCCGGCCTTGATGCTTCGTCTTCTGATGGTAGTGCATCATGACAGCGGTGCTGATGGGGTGGTTAAAGGGGAGCAGCAAGGGGTGCTTGATATCTTCTGGGAAGTCTGAGATGGCAAGTCTACCTCCCACTCTGATCAGCCCGCTTTGGTCGACAAAGGGTGCGAGGCTGGAAAGTTTGTGTCGAAGGGCTACACTTCCCTTTTGGCGCATCCGGTCGAAAAGATCTGAGAAGGCGGACTTTTGGGCTTCCAGGACCAGGACGTTGTGAGCCAAGGCCTGAGGGTCGGCAAAGGCGATGTGGCTGTTCTGGTTGGCTCGTCGAAGGAGGACTCTGTTGCGTAGCTTTTGCGACAGAGCTACTACTCTGGCGGCGATCCTCAGGATGGCTGACCAAGAACTGAATTTTGAGAAGAGCTTGGCGAATAGCAGTTGAGCGATATTCCCCGTCGGTCGAAGAACTTGAGCGTCTGCCCTTTTTTCAACCTCGGGGAGTTCCTCGGGGTCCTTCAGGTAAGCCGAGGCGAAAGAAGGGGAGACGACGTCGCTGATTAGAAATGCCGGACCCTTGAGCCATTCCGTCTGCATTAGTCTCGAAGGGTCTGTAGGTCTCGAGGCTAGGTCGGCGGGATTCGATGTGGTGTCGACGTAGCTCCATTGGGACGGGTCGCTGCTCTGACGAACGATGTCCACCCTTCTCTGAACATACCGACTGAATCTCGCAGAGTTGTTTCTGATGTAACCCAGCACAACCTTGGTGTCCGAATAGAAGTATACCCGAGCGGGTTTCCTTTTCAGTTCCTGTATCGTTTGCAGGCTTGACAACACTGCTCCCACTGCTGCGCACAGTTCTAGCCTAGGTATCGAGGTGGCAGCTCTTGGAGCCACACGGCTTTCTCCGTGTACGAACGCGACGTGACCTTGGCCGTTGTTGGTGGTCGTACGCAGGTACGTCACGTTTCCGATTGCCTCCTGCGAGGCGTCCGAGAAAATGTGCAAGGTTTGGGTGTCGTCTCCATTCGATTCCGGCGGAAGGAAGCACCTTGGAATCGAGAGTTCGAACAGGCATTGAAGGCTCTGGAGACAGCGCAGCCACGACTGAACTGTGCAGCTCGGAATGAGCTCGTCCCAATCCAAGGTCTTACCACCGGATGATCGGTCGGTTTCGGAGAGCAGGTTTCGTTGGATGAGTCGTTCGCCGAGTGTGACTGGGCTGGCGAAGCCGATAGGATCGTAGATCGTATTGATTGCAGATAGCAGTCCTCGCTTCGTGTGAGGGCGGTCTGGTATGTTCACTTTCAGCACAAAGCAGTCGCTGGCAATGTTCCACGACACGCCGAGTGTGCTATGGTTGGGGGCTGTAATCAGGTCGATGTCGTCTTCAGTCGCTCTCTCACTCGTGGGGAAGGCCTTGAGGACCTACATGGAGTTAGACATGATCTTGTGCAGTCTGATGTGGTACCGCGACAGGAGATATTTAGCCGTTCGCAAGATTCCGATAGCTTTGGTGGGGTCTGGTGCAGTTCCAAGTCCGTCGTCGCAGTAGACGTGCGACGTTACATAACCTTGCGCTGCTTCGAGGGGTTCTATATCTTCGGGCTGCAATTCGCTGGCGGTTCCTTTGTCAGCGCGGTGAAGGCACATCGTGGCTACGGCGGGACTGCTGGTGTTACCAAATACGTGCACGCGCGCTCGATGTAGCACGAAGGGCTTCTGAGGGTCGTTGTCGGCCCACCAGTAGAATCTCATTAGATTCTTGTGATCCGGCGGTACGTGGAAGGCGTGGAACATGCTTTCAACGTCGGCTACGAAGGCGATCTTGTGCTCCCGAAATCTCATTAGCACATCTCGCAGACGGTTGTTGTAGTCTGGTCCTGACAGCAGGCACGTATTGAGGCTAGTCCCTTGATACTTGGCGGCGCAGTCGAAGACGAGCCTCACCTTGGATTTCTTTTCTTGAACCACTGGGAAGATGGGGATGTACCAGGTGAGGCCACCCTGCCGGTTCCTTTCGCCTAAAGGTATATGCTCGACGTGTCGCATGTCAAAAATTTTTTTCATGGCGTCCAGACACTGCTGTAATTTCGCCGGCTCTTTCGTTAGCCTCTTCAGTGTATTCTCTTGACGACGAAACACTGCCACTCTGTTGTCGGGCAGAGTCGCGTCAAGCGATCTTAGCGGCAGTGGCGCTTCAAGGTGGCCTTCATCATTTACCTATATTTCCTCCATCGCTTTCAAGAACTTGCGGTCGTCGTGAGACAGACCAGGCATCTCGTCGTCGAGTTGTTGGACGAACATGTCCTTTTCAGGGGACGGCCCGAAACACATCCTGGCGCTGAGATGTTCATGAGTGGCTTCAGCTGCTATCTTTAGGATTGTGCATCTTTGTCCGAGCGAGGGGCCGGTGCTGTCGTTCACTTTGCCGACCACCGCCCAACCCAAGGCTGTGTGATGGACAAATGGAGCACTTTGGCGATGTTGGTCAGCGTGGTTGTACAGTATATCCCCGCTGTCCGTCCCGAGAAGCATCGCAACTTCTGCTCTGTCATCGAGGGTGAGGAAGCGGGGAGCAAAGTGAGCTATTTCCGGGGTCCTTTCCACACGTTCTTTAGTCGCCACTTCCCTCTTGGTGTCGGGAATGAGGTCGCACTCGAACATTGGCGGGGGCTCGAAGACTTTGCTTTCGGAAACCCCCTTGATCTTCAATCCGGACACGCATCTACCCTGTCGAACGACAGATTGATCGGACAAGGTCTCTAGTGTGTAGTACGACTTGGGGCCTGTCACCCGGAGAGTGTCTAGCAGCTTGGAAGAACGGAAGGATGTCGTGCTCTGCTCATCCAGTATGGCGTAGATGCGACACGACCGGCCCGATCTCTCGTCGAAAACGTCGGCCAGGACAGTTTTGCTGCATGCTCTGCCTCCGGTCGTAGCCGAACGAGAATTCAGTGCCCTGGCTTTCGGATTCTCGCCAACTTCGTACTGGATTTGTTTGTCGCTCGGGTCCTGCTTGGGGCGTGCCCTGCTGATAGGCATGCTGGGGTTCCCGGTCTTCGTTTGGTTGAGGTGGGCTGTCGTGCTGTGATTGTCGGCTCCGCAATTATCGCACTTCACGACTTCTTTGCAATGCTTTGCCCAGTGAGAGCCTAGACAGCGGTAGCATAGCTGGTGCTCGCGTATGAAGTCCTTCTTCTTCTGGGGTTCCATCTTTCTTACCGCTTGGCACGAGCTTGTCGCGTGCTGTGCGCTCTGGTGGAGAACACAGCTGCCGGGATGATTCTCCGAGGATGTATAGAGGACTTGCGGGGCTCTTGGATTGGGGCGAGCGGGGGCCGCGGTGTCGCGTCGAGTACTCACCCAGTTGAGGTTCGATGCCCCAAAACTGTCGCATTGGGTATCTGACAGCGTTTTGATTAACTCGCAGAACCTCGCAAAATCTGATAGCGATCCAGATAATCTTCTGTGTCTAGTTCTCTCGCTTCTCCAGGCATCTATTACGAAGAAGGGCAGTCTCTCTACGATAAGGGATAGCCCTACGTCGGTGTTCAGGAAGGCTAATCCGGGGTTGTACTGCATGGTATGATGAATCGCTTCCGCAGCTTGGGACCAACCGTGCGGTCGCCCTTCGACCCTTTGATGTCCGACGTTTGCGCGAGACGTTCGATCAGGCTGTCAGCTACCCTGTCGTTAGAGCCGAAGCGAGTCTTCAATTGGTCGACGATGTGGGTTAGCAGGGCCGCTGTGTCCAGGTAGGTAGCGGCCATTATGCCTTCAATCAGGCTCCTCGGTTCTCCACTGGTGTGACTTGTGAGGATCTCTATGGCGTCGATGGGCTCCACGACGAGCCTTTCCATCCTTCTCTTGAGGGCATCGAACCATCTGTGGAACAGATGAGCCTCTCCCGCGTAAGGCTGGCTGGGCCCCCTTTTTAAGTCTTCGATCATCGAGAGCCTCTTAGCTCCGTAGATCACTGGTGGCCTTGTTTCAAAAACCACGGCAGGTGAGCTGGTGGAAGCGCTAGGCTGGAATGCTAGTGCGGAGGGGTTCATCGGAAGTACGAGAGTAGTGTCACGGGGTAGAACGTTCGTAACCGCCGTCGCGCCCCCTGCGGGCTCCATGACTTGGTGTTGGAAAGCTTGGTCGACCCAGGCTCCTGTGCGAGCATCTTTGCACTCGGTATTCTCCTCGCCAAAGGGCTGATCGTTTTCCGTACGGTTCCCATTTCTCAATTTTGACCTCTCGATGGTGATTTGTGCCAACAGTACCTATGGATCTTCCGTGAGGTCAATAAGCATTTGCTTATTACCTTGGCCAAGGGACCCGCGGCGCTCGGACTCACCGTCCTTGTGATGAGAGCTGGCGCTTGGAAGGCTCTGGCTATGATCGCTCTCACTGTCTTGGCTCTGGCTCTGATATCTCGAGCTTTGGTGACTCTGGCTACGATGGCTGGAGCTGGCCTGGTCTTTGCCCTGATATATAGCCGTGTTTGCTTTGACTTTTAGCCGAGGGAGGTTTTGAGGACCCGCCTCGCTGATATGCAGCGCATTGCTGCTGCTTTCTGTGTGAGATCTTTTTTGACTTTGAGCTTCTGAGCTCGTAAGGTTTCTTCGCCACACTCCATGTCGAACTCCCCAAGAGCTCCTCGTTTCTGTGATTCATTGAATTGGCTAACGCTTTTTTGCGAGCTCTAGCGCGTGCCAATGAGTCTCGGATGACCGTCGCTTCTGCCGTGGCCCCTGAGTTCTCGGGAGCCGTGACTAACTGATTACCGAGTTTTTTCACGGTCTCGGCCTTTTTTCGGATTCCAGCGTACACCTGTTCGACCTCGCCGGAAGTCCTGAGCTCTCGTGGTGCTGCACCGTACAGGAGACTGCTCAGGGCTGCTAACGCAACGATGAATTGGTCTTCCAGCTGGGGAAGTCTGGGGGTGGTCGTCCGTCCGAGGGAGTTCATCTCTGTGATCTCGAGTATTCACCACGGGCTTCTGAGAATCTGCTGTAGGGCCTCTTCTTTCGGAAGACTTCCTCGTTGTGGAACACCTCCCGCTCATGTTTTTCACTGTCGCGTAAATTTGTGGATTTTGATCTTCACTACATCAACGCGAATGAACGGACTTCAAGGGGACGCCAAAGAATACGAGGTTTCTTCGGTTTTATTTCAAGCCCCGTTGACTCCGTGAACTGCACAAACAAGTATATTTCAGGTTCGGCACAATACGAGGAATAACCGCATGATAGGAAAACTCCTAGTTCAAGAACACAGACGACTGACCAATTAAGGTATATAATACCCATAATAAGAAACTCCTAGTTCAAATATAGATGAGAAGTAGCCGACTAAGGTACGAAGAGGAACTAAATAATGCAAGAACTAAATATGATAGCAATAAGAGAATAGCAATACATGGAAAGGGATCAATAATTGTCAGGCCAAAAGCATAACACAATGAGACAACTATTGTAATATCTGAGGCAGAATATTAAAGAATGTTTGACTTTCCGAATAGAATATACATTTTTATACTTTGTATTGAGCAAACAGTAATGCAAAAATCCAATTTCATAAACATACAGATGGAAGTTTTTTCTCTTAGCTTCCCATTATAATTCCTACTATTATTAAATATGTGCACTGTGGTCAAAGGAGGACAGTACACTCGCACACTAATTTTAATTTCAGGGACTCGTCTTTGGCATTAATTCTAACGGTTTACACAAATTAAATGCTACAGTGGTACTCGTTGAAACCTCGGTGGAACAACCTGACAACACCCCAGTGTACTCACAAACAATAGGGGAAGGTCCCTCACACGTTGGAATAGCCTTTCTATTTCAACCTACAGAAATGGAGACTATTTTGTTTTTCTTTACTCTACCTGTGGAGGGAGAGAAAGTTTAAAGGGTTAGGTCTCTGATGCAGGGGCAAGCTAAATAGTAACAGCGGACCAGCACTACGGCCTATTCAGCCGCGGAATAATCAGAGCTTAAAGTAATGTACATGAATACAGTAGATGAGCTATAATTACCTATTGCCAAGAAACGGCTATCTCATTGATCAGCCTAACACTGAAAGGGTTTGAAATGAGTCGCCAAATATAAATTACTTAATTTAAATACATGGTAACTGTCCTTAGGGCAAAAAGTACACTTTGGCCAACGTCACCCTGGGAACACCTAATCACATGGGCGAGTGGTCGCATAAATTTCTGGGCATATTCCCAGTCTACCTTTGAAAATACTTTAACAGTAGGCTTCTACCCAACTAGCTGGCGCAACTTGCCCAGCACAGCTCATGGGTGAGGAGCCAACAAGATATTCACATTCAAAAGAAAAATGTATTTTATTTTTTTTTTGTAAAAATTTGAGCTACGCAGAGTAAAGTCGCTAGTACCGACCAACTATTCACCTCCTATGTTTTTTATACTTAAACACGTCACTTGTGATTGGTTAAACTGAAGTTCAATATTCAACTCAAAATTCAGAGTCAAAATCAATGAGCAAATTCGTAAAAATCACACATTCACTGGGCCTGCTAAATGCTGTTATTTTAGAATCTGAACTGTTAAATTCATAGCATCACAATCCAGCATACTGGCAAGAGGAAGCACTAGAAATTCACAATATCACAACGGCTAGTCTGACTCAATGTATGTAGTTTGCCGGCTGCCAGAAGCATCATTGAATTCTCTAGGAACCGGCTGTTCACCACTATCAAACACACAATACATGGTGGGGGAGCGACAGGTATAGCTAGTTCGAGAACACAGAAATTGAATTAATAGTTTTCTGACACATAATCACACTGCTAAGCACACAGAAACTTAATATTATCCGGGGAGAAACTCTTTTCCACGAGCACCTCAGTCAAATAGAACGCTGCGTCAGTCATGCGGACCAGTACGGATCCGCAAAATGTTGCCGAATAATTTTTCTCAAAATTCGCATCTTTTAAGACGCGACATGTTGCTTCACCTTACATCCTTAATTATCTGCTCAAATTGCACTCTCAAACGATTACAGATTTGACGATTAGAGACGTTATGACAAACAAGCTGTACGTCGATAATTTAGTGTTTACTACCGAGAATCCCGAACTAGCGCTTAGAACCTTTTGAAGCGCCCATAGTGCATTTGAGGAGAGTGGGTTTCCATTACGCAAATGGAAATCCGATAATTCTGTTCTTTTTTCCTTAACAGACCCAGAACTTTTGAGTGCAGAAGTACACTCTTAAGTCCTGGGTTATGACTATAACACTTCTTCTGATCTTCTTTCTCTGTCTGTAAAAAAGTTGGACTCTTCGTGTAAAACACGAGGAGAAATTTTGTCTGAAGTAGCTTCTGTCTATGACCCTTTGGGGATTTTGTTGCCTGTTACCGTGCGAGGTAAGCTTATTCTGAGAAAATTGACGCCCTTAAGACTGGGTTGGGATCAGAATGTTCCGGAAAATTTACGTAAGGAATGAGAGAGCTATTGTCTGGAGTTTTCGGAGTTAAAGGATTATGAGTTTCCTAGGATGACTTTGGCAGAGACTAAAACTACGCAACTTGTTGTATTTTGTGATGCTAGTGCTAACGCCTTTGGTACCTGTTTTTATGGCGTCCAAGAGGAACGCAGCGCATTACTCTTCTCAAAAGTTAAAGTTTCGCCTTCTCGTCAGCGAACTCTTCCTTCCCTTGAGCTCATGGCAGTGCTTCTCGCTCATCAGTGTCTTGTATCTCTTCTAAGTGACGAGAACTCTCCTTTCAAAGTATCAACTATAACGTTTCTAACTGATTCTCAAGTAACCCGGGCTTGGCTTTTAAGTGGTAAACCTCCGCGCAAGAATGTATTTGTTAGCAATAGATTGAAAGATATAGAAGCTATGCGTAAGCAACTTGAATGTAAGATTTTAGCTACCTGCAACTATGAGTGTGTGCCCACAACGTTTAATGTAGCTGATCAGCTTACTCGTGGTTTGAGGGTATCTAAATTTCTAGAATGTAAGCCCTTGTGGTTGGAAAGTCCATCTTGGATAAGAGACAGTAGAGATGAGTGGTCAAAAGGTCACTTAGGTTGTATTCCTCAGGAATTCATTTCAGACACATGTGTTGCCGTTAATGTCGCTCCCCCTGGTGAAGCTTCGATTGTGGAGCTTGAGCGTTTTTCTTCCTACCCCAAACTGTTAGGTGTGGTAGAGAAGGTATTTAGGGCTGTAGCAATCTGGAAGCGCGCAGATCCGGGAGAGGCCAAGACGCGAGCATTTCTCTATCTAATTTTCGCTATGCAAAGAGAGCATTTTGCCAGCGAGATAGAGGTCTTGAAAAACAAGGATCCTCGTCCGCCTTTGCTTGTTAGATCTTTCAACTTGTTTCTTGACTCTCACAATTTAATTAGATCTAGTAGCCGTATTATTCAAGCAGAGGAATTAGACTACAATACTAGAAACCCAATTTTGTTGTCCAGTTCTTCTCATTTGACCTATCTCCTAATCTTGCAAACTCATAAATCTCTTAATCATCTAGGTGTAGAATCAACCATGCAAAAACTAAAGTTAGATGGTTATTTGATACCTCGCTGTAAGCGTACAGTTCGCAGCATCCTATCTAAGTGCATAGTTTGCAAGCGAGTGAACGCTAAAGCTTTTTCTTATCCAGACCCGCCTGCCTTGCTGGACGGTCGGACCAATTTTGTACGCCCTTTCGCTACAACAGGAATGGACTTTTCAGCTCATTTCTGGGTACTAGACCCCTTTGGTCATTAGTAAAAGGTATATTTATCATTGTTCACATGTTTCCAAACTCGAGCCATTCATATAGAACTTCTTCCTTCCATGACGCTGGAGGAATTCTGTTTTGCCTTTATTCGCTTCACGAATGAGAAAGGTGTACCTAACACTGTTTATTCAGATAATGCTAAAACTTTCTTAGCCGCTTCTGACATATTGTCAGAGGTTTTAACTTCATCTTTGTATGAAGAACGCTTTCGAACCTTTAACATAAAATTCAAAACTATCCCGATCTATAGTCCTCAATTTGGTGCGATCTGGGAACGATTATTTAAATCAATAAAGGAAAGTTTGTATAAGCTCTTTGGCCGGAGCACCTATTCGTATTTTTCATTCATGGCCGCTATTTCTGATATCGCTCTAAGCCTTAATCGACGTCCTCTCTCCTACACCGAGACGGGGGACACCATCTTGCCTATCATGCCTATACAATTTCTTCAACTGTATCCTACTTCTAATTCTTTAATTCTGTCCGACGAGGTTCCTGACTTGGAAACCGAAGACGCCGAGCAGAGAGAGAGTTTTCTCTCAGCGCTTGAAAGGCGCGATGTAATGGTGGCCAAGTTCAGGGAACTCTGGTACTCGCAATATTTAATTAGTCTATGAGGTCCATACCCTCTTAAAACTTTACCGCTCAACAATAAATCTCTATCAGTAGGCCAGGTTGTCTTGTTGAGGCATCCTATCAAACCTAGGCCGTTTTGGACTTTGGTCCGCATCATCGCGCTGTTACCTGACCGCGATGGTAAGGTCAGAGTTGTTAGAATCATTAAGGCTGATAACTCTGAGTCTGCCGTCAAGATTTCCCTACTTTACCCCTTGGAGTTAGCAGCTTTTGATACTGCTTCAGAGGAGGGGTGGAAAACAGCAGACGGAAGCTCTGGTGAGGAGTTGCATCCTTGTTTTGAAGCTCCTGAGAGTCCCATTCCTAATGAGGGTAGTTCTCTATCTATCGAACACCCAGGAAATCAGCAATCCTTTTCTGAAAACGATTCTTCGGAAACTTCCGAAGAATTTGAAACAGAGGCAGCTGCCCGTCCTACACGGCAGGCAGCTCGCCAGCAGCGTAGCAAACTAGCTGACTTAATTAGGAGAGGTCATCTTTGATTTCCTTTCCTTCTTTTATCTTATTATATTGAATAAATGCGCATGAATAATATGATGGTACTGACCATGTTTCCTCTGGAAAGTACTATGAATGTAATAAAATGTTTTGTGTATTAATATCTATGTAACGGAACTTTAAAAATGAAAACTCCGTTTTTTTGTTTGCCGGGATTGTGTGGAAATTCTTGCCATTGCTCTAAGCCCGAGATCCTCTGCGGGCTTAGTAAGGCTTTATTGATGGCCTTCCGCTGTAAGGGGTCTTAGGCTGCTGTCAAGTCAATAGACTTAAAAGGCTATATAATGAATAATAAGCGAATAAAAGAGCAATGTTGGGGGTTCCTCACAACTTCGGTGGCAAGCGCATTTCCTCACTACTAAAATGCGTCTGCACTTTCTTCCGAGTTCGAAGCCAGTGCAACGGATTCGGAGGAGACTCGATGTGCGCGGCAGTGTTTCCACGAGCAGGGTAATTACCCCAGTTTAGGGTAATCAGGGGTACCTTAGGGTAATGTTTAGGGTAATGAAGAATATGGCCAAATCTAGGGTAATCAGAGCTCCGTGAAGGAAGGGCCCTCCTAATCTACGAATAGAAAATTGAAAGCTAATATGCAAGCACCTTACTGGTCACCACTTGAACGAAATACAATGAAACGAGTCAGAATTTAGTGTTCACAAAACTGCACTGCTGCTGTAATTAATGTAGCACATTTGAATGTCATCAGGTATCGCTCACGAAAGAAAGCGTCAAGATACGAAGCCATAACATCTCTTGTCCACTCTGTTTTGACAAATGATTCTGAGTTGCATTTCGCTAATAAAACACTCGATCGGTGTCAGGAACATCCAGTCAACGAAAGTCACTGTCCTATTCTGATTGTGCGTGTGCTTATAAGCTTCAACAGAATATTGACAGGTATGTTTATTGCATTGTTAAATATCACAGCTAATATATTTAATCGTAGAAATAATTAATAGGTTCATTCTTGTGATAGTGATTGAATTAACAGCAGAGTTAGCTCACAGCGCCGGTATTTTGCCAGCTAATTAGGTGGAAGGCGTCCTATTTCTCCGCCATATTGCACGCCAACGAAGCATGTTTAGTAGCGATGCAAACAAAATTTAAACAGGGTTTCTTGACACTTCGAGTTACATAAAGTGCTGAAGGCGTATGGAAGAAGCTATAAAATTAATTACAAAAATTCATATAAACAAAAAAGTACAGTTATTGACTTAAAACTTGCAATATATGTTTGTATTCTCACTGTCTTTCTTTGATGCTGTAACACGGACGTATAATTTGATATAGCTGCGATCATGCCTAGAATTCCGTCAACCGAAATTGAAGCACTAGGGCTTTTACCAACTGTGTGTTGAGGAAAGTTTATACATATTAATATAGGCAAGGTAGTTTTTTTAATAACTATAGAATTTCATCACCCGCCCTTTAAGAAATAAATGAATTTGATCCCTTTACGATCAATTTTATGAGTTGATGAGTGAATGTGATTGCAACGAAGTTTCTGAAAAGCAACTGTATTGTAACAAGATTGGGTAAAATCCGTAATGAAAAGATATGACGAAGGTCATGTGTGAAGAAAGCCAGAAAGCCATCAGAGAGAGTGGATCGAAGTGTTAAGCTAGATTGAGCATGTGGAAAGAATGACTGAAGCGCGTGAATGGATGGAAAATGAACTGAAAAATAGATAATTATATTAGGGATAGGTAAACATATTATTGCATTTATTGCAGCATGGCAGATGATCGAGCACCGAGTGAGGAAGAGCCAACGACACCACCTCGAAAAAAAGGAAAGCTCCACGTGAAAGCTAAAAACTACCAGCAGAAATTTAAAGATTCGTGGGCATCGGAACCTGAGTTTGAAGGATGGTTAGCCAAGTCCTCAAAATCAACGGAGCAGAAGGATGTGGCATATTGTAAGGTTTGTCAAACCGATTTAACTTGTGGGAAATCGGAGATCAAGCGTCACATGCTATCAGAGAGACACAAACAACGATCCATGGTGGCGAAGAAAACCCCATCAATTGCCAGCTACGTGCTATCCAATGATCCTCTTGAAAATCGTGCTCGTAAAGTGGAACTGCAAGTTTGTGCATTTTTAGCTGAGCACCACCTACCTATCTCATTGTGTGAGCCTCTTTTAGATTTGATGAAAACAATGTTCCCAGATCAGGAGTCGCTGAAAAAGGTGCGCCTTGGAAAACAGCGGGCATCAAACATAATTCGACAGGTGTTTGGCAAACATCTTGTAAGTGAGCTTGCAGTGGCCTTGCGTGAGCGAATGTTTTCTGTTGTGCTCGACGAAACAACTGACCGGAGTACCTCAAAACAATTGTCCATACTCGTTCAATATTATGAGGACGGAAAGTTACATAATTCTTTTTTAGATTTGATAGAAGTGACTGATGCTACTGCAAATGGACTGTACGCTGCAGTGAAAACATGCTTTGTTGAAAAAAACATTCCAATGGAAAATATCGTTAGCTTCTGTTCAGACACGACTAATGTCATGATGGGAGCTAAGCATTCTGTTGCAACATTGTGGAAGGCTGACAATCCTAGCATCATTGTGGTAAAGTGTTCGTGTCACATGGTGCATTTGTGTGCGAGTTATGCATGTCTTAAATTGCCCCGTTATCTTGAAGATTTGTGTCGAAGTGTATTTGCTCACTTCAGTCTTAGTCCTAAACGCCAAGATACCTTGCGTGAGTTTCAAGCGTTTATTGAAGTAGAACCACACAAAATCCTGGCTCCCGCTCAGACACGTTGGCTCTCACTGCAAGCATGTGTGAAGCGACTGTTGGAGCAATGGGATGCGCTTCAGTTGTATTTCACCGAGCTGGCGTTCTCTGACCCGACGCAGACCAATGATATGATCGTTACTGCTTTCCGCAACAAGCTCACTAAGGTGTATCTCGAATTTCTTGACTACAACCTTGAAAAGTTTAACTCCTTCAATGTCATCTTTCAGACGCAGTCTCCTCAATTTTTTAATATCAAGAGTGAAACATGTAAACTCATTCGCAGCCTTTGTTCTGATTTCATGGATGTTAGCTATGTAAAGAAGGCTGACATTAAGATGCTGAATCCAAGTCATCCAACGTTCTCAAGTGCGTTTGTTTCTCATGAAAAAACTTATCTTGGAGTAGCTGCCATGACCACTTTGAAGGAGTCGGACCTCGCAGAAAGCTTAGAAGGGCACGACCTCAGTGAGTTCTTTTCAGCCTGTCGCAATTTTCTGATCGAAAGTGTTTCTCAAATTCAGTCTAGGTTTGCTCTAGACGATCCTGTGCATGACATGACCGCCATCCTAAGTCCTCGGAATGCTTCTGTGTTAAAGCCGCCTTCTCTTTCATTCCTCCTCAAAGAGTTACCACAACTAGGAAAAAATGTAGATGCAGCTTCACTCGATGAGGAGTGGAGGAAACACTGTTTCGAAGACGACCTGAACTCCAGCCTCTCGGTCTTGAAATATTGGGAAATTGTGCTAGGTAAAGAAAATTCAGCCGGACAGCCATGCTACCCTCAATTGAAAACTGTAATTTCAGCGTTGTTCTCTTCGCCATTCTCTAATGCCTCTGTGGAGCGTTTTTTCAGTCAACTCAATCTGACAAAAACAGCTCAGCGCACGAGACTGAAGAATCAGACTCTCAGTGGTCTCCTTCAAGCGGTCTATTTTTTAAAGAATAAGGGCGCTACCGCCCACAGCCTGCTGATTGACGAAGGTCTGCTTAAAGCAGTTAATAACATCAAGAGCAACGCTACGTGTGAGGAGGCTGGCGAGTTGTAAATAGTTTCTGTCTATCGTTTCAACATCATTATTATTTCAATATTATCGGATGCATCTTATTATTTCTTTTGTGTATTCAAGAGGACATGTGGCAGTTATTTATTTTAGTTACCTTGTGACACGTCTGCAAGTTTCTTAGTCATTCAAGTGTTCCTGTTGTTGGTTAACTTTATACGAGGCATGCGGAAAGGACTACCGCCACAAAGTGTTGTATTTCAATGTAAGAGAGATATCCTCTGTCTCAAAGTGTTCAAAATGTTGAAAAGTGTCTGTAAGAAACTGAAAAGCTGTTATTACATACAAATTGATGTGCACTTATCTGATCACCTGCATCTACGAGTATCATCATCTTATACAAACGTCATTTCAACCTAGGAACACCAGCCATCCTGGGGCCCAATAGTATATGTCTTCTCGAAGAACCATCTTAATCATTCACGTCCTATAGTGGTAAGTAGCAATAATCACCTTTTTTATATATGTAGTGCACCCTCTCGTTTTGCAAAGCCACTTTTACTGCAAAATGAAATTACCATGTTTCAAGTTTATCTAGATGTTGACATGTTATTGCAAAACAATAATTATTTAAACACCTACCAATTGTGTATAAAGTGACAAGGACGGGAAAATATTTTGGAGTATTCTTTTAATTTGTGTTACCCTTCCCGGCAATCGAACCCTGAACGTCTGGGATATCAAGCCTGCATTCTAACACCGATCAACAGGCCTTCCCTCTTGACGCTCATACAGTATGTAACAAAGTGCTAATTCATACAAACGGAGCTCTGGAAACCAGTCCATTGACGTTCTAGTTAATTTATAGATCATAGGTCAGGGTTAGCTTTTTTAGGGTAATCTGGGGTAATCGACACCCTTCACCTAGGGTAATTAGAGTTGCCTCGCGTGGAAACCCTGGTGCGCGGTCTTTCCGACTGCCACGTCAGACTGCTTCTAACCTCGGCCACGGGTGCACGTTGCTTTCTTTGTACCTCGTTGGTCTCCGGTAATCTTCCCCGCTATCATGGAACCTTGCGTTCTGGGACAGCCGGCTACAGCGAAGAATTTGTTCATCTGAACAAATAAACTTTCGAAAGGTGAGAGCCCCTTTCTTGGCTTGCTCTGATTATTCAAAATTATTAGTTAGAAAGTGTTACTGTCCCTTTTTGGGTTTCTGGTATTTATGAGAATTCAGTGCCTCAAAACTTTGGGGACTTAGTTGCCTCCTTGTAGCCGGGAGGCATCACAGACGTGGACCACGTAGAATTTCTGAACAATATCATAGCTGAGGAGCATTATTTTAATATCTGAGAATACATTCTTGAAACGATTAAGGATATTACTATCATTTATTTAGTCAATAAATTTGTTTAAAACAATTGAGCTGATAGGTCGATTTTTCGGAAATCTTATTTTTAAAATGAAAAGGAGAACCAAGGCGTATATAAACATTTTTACTTGTAAACGTTTCGGAAAATCTGGTTTCCATCATCAGTACTGAAAATGAAGTAACAGATAAAAATTGAAAT
Organism: Morinoia aosen; assembly: GCA_030386875.1. Lineage (NCBI taxonomy): Eukaryota > Metazoa > Arthropoda > Malacostraca > Amphipoda > Talitridae > Morinoia > Morinoia aosen. The sequence continues at coordinate 65,251,488 of CM059566.1, forward strand.
TAAATGTCTACTACAATAAAAGAACTTCTAGTAACCTCAATAAACATGAAAAATAAAATGCGAGTATAAACAAAAAAATGTACTGCTAAAAACTATAATCGCACACCTACACGCACACACTCACACAACCACACGGACACTAAAAACTATAGGCATACCTAAGATGTTGGGGCAATGAGTAATTTTGCGGCACTTTGATCATTATTCAATTTCGGTTTAACTGTATATATGAATAGTGATTCTAAAACTCTCAGATCGTGTTCCCTATTAGTTTTAGCAAGAGTTGATAAATTTGAGGTTTTAAATGGATGGTCGCACTTAAAACAATGGTCTCGGATTGCAGACTGAGAAGGGCAGGCGCATGGACGACCTGTACGGTGAGATATACCCGAGTGTTGGCTGTGGCGAATAAATTTTCCTAGGTCGAATGCGGTGAAAATCACGTCGTTTGCTGTTTCCCGTGGCGACATAGGTGGAAAGTGCATATTTAGCCGATTCCACGGTCGACAGGGCTAAAATGCGTGTTTTTGGCCATTCCTAGGTCGAATGCGGTGAAAATCTCGTCGTTTGCTGTTTCCCGTGGCGACATAGGTGGAAAGTGCATATTTAGCCGATTCCACGGTCGACAGGGCTAAAATGCGTATTTTAGGCCATTCATAGGTCGAATGCGGTGAAAATCACGTTGTTTGCTGTTTCCGGTGGCGACATAGGTGGAAAGTGCCTATTTAGCCGATTCCACGGTCGACAGGGCTAAAACGCGTGTTTTGGGCCATTCCAAGGTCGAATGCGGTGAAAATCACGTCGTTTGCTGTTTCCCGTGGCGGCATAGGTGGAAAGTGCATATTTAGCCGATTCCACGGTCGACAGGGCTAAAATGCGTGTTTTGGGCCATTCCTAGGTCGAATGCGGTGAAAATCACGTCGTTTGCTGTTTCCCGTGGCGACATAGGTGGAAAGTGCATATTTAGCCGATTCCACGGTCGACAGGGCTAAAATGCGTGTTTTGGGCCATTCCTAGGTCGAATGCGGTGAAAATCTCGTCGTTTGCCGTTTCCCGTGGCGACATAGGTGGAAAGTGCATATTTAGCCGATTCCACGGTCGACAGGGCTAAAATGCGTATTTTAGGCCATTCCTAGGTCGAATGCGGTGAAAATCACGTTGTTTGCTGTTTCCGGTGGCGACATAGGTGAAAAGTGCCTATTTAGCCGATTCCACGGTCGACAGGGCTAAAACGCGTGTTTTGGGCCATTCCAAGGTCAAATGCGGTGAAAATCACGTCGTTTGCTGTTTCCCGTGGCGACATAGGTGGAAAGTGCATATTTAGCCGATTCCACGGTCGACCGGGCTAAAATGCGTGTTTTGGGCCATTCCTAGGTCGAATGCGGTGAAAATCACGTCGTTTGCTGTTTCCCGTGGCGACATAGGTGGAAAGTGCATATTTAGCCGATTCCACGGTCGACAGGGCTAAAATGCGTGTTTTAGGCCATTCCTAGGTCGAATGCGGTGAAAATCACGTCGTTTGCTGTTTCCCGTGGCGACATAGGTGGAAAGTGCATATTTAGCCGACTCCACGGTCGACAGAGCTAAAATGCGTGTTTTTGGCCATTCCTAGGTCGAATGCGGTGAAAATCACGTCGTTTGCTGTTTCCCGTGGCGACATAGGTGGAAAGTGCATATTTAGCCGATTCCACGGTCGACAGGGCTAAAATGCGTGTTTTGGGCCATTCCTAGGTCGAATGCGGTGAAAATCACGTAGTTTGCTGTTTCCCGTAGCGACATAGGTGGAAAGTGCATATTTAGCCGATTCCACGGTCGACAGGGCTAAAATGCGTGTTTTGGGCCATTCCTAGGTCGAATGCGGTGAAAATCACGTCGTTTGCTGTTTCCCGTGGTGACATAGGTGGAAAGTGCATATATAGCCGATTCCACGGTCGACAGGGCTAAAATGCGTGTTTTGGGCCATTCTTAGGTCGAAAGCAGTGAAAATCACGTCGTTTGCTGTTTCCTGTGGCGACATAGGTGGAAAGTGCATATTTAGCCGATTCCACGGTCGACAGAGCTAAAATGCGTGTTTTGGGCCATTCCTAGGTCGAATGCGGTGAAAATCACGTCGTTTGCTGTTTCCCCTGGCGACATAGGTAAAAAGTGCATATTTAGCCGATTCCACGGTCGACAGGGCTAAAATGCGTGTTTTGGGCCATTCCTAGGTCGAATGCGGTGAAAATCACGTCGTTTGCTGTTTCCAGTGGCGACATAGGTGGAAAGTGCATATTTAGCCGACTCTACGGTCGACAGAGCTAAAATGCGTGTTTTGGGTCATTCCTAGGTCGAATGCGGTGAAAATCACGTCGTTTGCTGTTTCCCGTGGCGACATAGGTGGAAAGTGCATATTTAGCCGATTTCACGGTCGACAGGGCTAAAATGCGTGTTTTGGGCCATTCCTAGGTCGACTGCGGTAAAAATCACGTCGTTTTCTGTTTTCCGTGGCGACATAGGTGGAAAGTGCATATATAGCCGATTCCACGGTCGACAGGGCTAAAATGCGTATTTTAGGCCATTCCTAGGTCGAATGCGGTGAAAATCACGTTGTTTGCTGTTTCCGGTGGCGACATAGGTGGAAAGTGCCTATTTAGCCGATTCCACGGTCGACAGGGCTAAAACGCGTGTTTTGGGCCATTCCAAGGTCGAATGCGGTGAAAATCACGTCGTTTGCTGTTTCCCGTGGCGACATAGGTGGAAGGTGCATATTTAGCCGATTCCACGGTAGACCGGGCTAAAATGCGTATTTTGGGCCATTCCCAGGTCGAATGCCGTGAAAATCACGTCGTTTGCTGTTTCCCGTGGCGACATAGGTGGAAAGTGCATATTCAGCCGATTCCACGGTCGACAGGGCTAAAATGCGTGTTTTGGGCCATTCCTAGGTCGAATGCGATGAAAATCACGTCGTTTGCTGTTTCCCGTTGCGACATAGGTGGAAAGTGCATATTTAGCCGATTCCACGGTCGACAGGGCTAAAATGCGTGTTTTGGGCCATTCCTAGGTCGAATGCGGTGAAAATCACGTCGTTTGCAGTTTCCCGTGGCGACATAGGTGGAAAGTGCATATTTAGCCCATTTCACGGTCGACAGGGCTAAAATGCGTGTTTTGGGCCATTCCTAGGTCGACTGCGGTGAAAATCACGTCGTTTGCTGTTGCCCGTGGCGACATAGGTGGAAAGTGCATATTTAGCCGATTCCACGGTCGACAGGGCTAAAATGCGTGTTTTGGGCCATTCCTAGGTCGAATGCGGTGAAAATCACGTCGTTTGCTGTTTCCCGTGGCGACATAGGTGGAAAGTGCATATATAGCCGATTCCACGGTCGACAGGGCTAAAATGCGTGTTTTGGGCCATTCCTAGGTCGAATGCGGTGAAAATCACGTCGTTTGCTGTTTCCCGTGGCGACATAGGTGGAAAGTGCATATTTAGCCGATTCCACGGTCGACAGGGCTAAAATGCTTGTTTTGGGCCATTCCTAGGTCGAATGCGGTGGAAATCACGTCGTTTGCTGTTTCCCGTGGCGACATAGGTGGAAAGGGCATATTTAGCCGATTCCACGGTCGACAGGGCTAAAATGCGTGTTTTGGTCCATTCCTAGGTCGAATGCGGTGAAAATCACGTCGTTTGCTGTTTCCCGTGGCGACATAGGTGGAAAGTGCATATTTAGCCGATTCCACGGTCGACAGGGCTAAAATGCGTGTTTTGGGCCATTCCTAGGTCGAATGCGGTGAAAATCACGTCGTTTGCTGTTTCCCGTGGCGACATAGGTGGAAAGTGCATATTTAGCCGATTCCACGGTCGACAGAGCTAAAATACGTGTTTTGAGCCATTCCTAGGTCGAATGCGGTGAAAATCACGTCGTTTGCTGTTTCCCGTGGCGACATAGGTGGAGAGTGCATATTTAGCCGATTCCACGGTCGACAGAGCTAAAATGCGTGTTTTGGGCCATTCCTAGGTCGAATGCGGTGAAAATCACGTCGTTTGCTGTTTCCCGTGGCGACATAGGTGGAAAGTGCATATTTAGCCGATTCCACGGTCGACAGGGCTAAAATGCGTGTTTTGGGCCATTTAACTGTTGGAGCATTGTGCTACCAACATACGATTGCATGCAACAATCACATTCATACAGATACACACAACCACTTTGCAGGCATTCATTCACACGTTCCTTTCTAGGAAAAAATGAGGCTATTTTAAAATTGTTCCTATAAAATACACGGACGTCAATAGAGATAAAATATGTATGCACCAACGACATGAGTTCTTTCTTCAGTTCAGTATTCAAATAGCCGAGGTAAGGTAAGTTGACAAATACTTTTTCTTTTGCAGCCGTCAGAGTTAAAGGAGGAGAAGAAAGTTTTTTATCTAAAAACGTTTTTACAATCCGATTAATCAGGTAAATTGGGTATTTGTTTTTAAGAAACATTCGGCGCAAGAATTCAACTTATTCATGAAAAATTTGATACGAGCTAGAAATATTATATGTTCTGTGTAAGAGCGTATTAACACATGATTTCACATATCCCTTGTAAATACAACTAAAATAATTCGTTGCAAGGCCCGTAAATATGGGTTTTCTGTAAACCGATGTTAGCAACGTAGAATTATTTTTTCGAATTAACACGTCTAAAAAAGGGAATTGGTTATTGTGCTCCATTTTCATTGTGAACTTGGTATTAGAGTGAAAATTATTAATGTAATGAAAAAACATCTCAGCCTGATCATGGGAATCAAAAAGTGCAAAGGTGTCATCCGGATATCGTCTGTAGAATTTGGGCTTGAATCCAGGCGGGCATTGCTCTAAAAAAGTTTTTCCAGACTAGCTAAAAAAGAATTCGCAATTAAAGTTGTATTTAAAACAATACCAGAACAAATGTTTTTTTACCTATAGCTACAAATTAAAAAGGAAAATATGGAATAAGCTCGGGAATATTCTTTTTGACACCTTTAATGTTGAAATGAACGCACCGTAAAAGTTTGTTGACCTGCAACAATTTTTGGAAAAAAATTACAGAACACTTATGCATCTGGTATTAATTTTTAGGTTTTGATCGAATTTGTTTCATATTATAACGTATGCTCTTCAATTAATGTTCAATAATTCTCACAGCTCAATAAATAAATTCATCGTATCAGCTTGTAGTGAATCCTTCAGCCTCATCTCAGCCTAAATTTATAAATTATTCAAACTAACCATCTTAAAATTAAAAACCTTCAATACAAATATTTTCACAATTTTATGCTACAAATTTCATTCAATAAAACCACAAAATTTATTAATATTGTGATCCGGAAATATTTTACACGGAGAAGGTTATATTGACCGATACCTTTGCGTTATGGCAACACCAAGCGTTATGCCGATACACGGTTCACTTTGTGACCGCTCCTCGTGTGTACAGTGCTCGGAGTCCTTAGTCGCACGGTTAAGGGTAGCTGCACACCAAAAGATTTGAGGCGAGAAAGCGAGCAAGCTTGAATCGATATACATGTATTCCTATGGGAGTGCGCACACCGCAAGCAAGCTAGCGAGCGAGTGAGAAAGATTGAAGATTGGCTGAAGCGAGAAAGCGACTCGAAGATGGTTTCACGCTTGATAGCTGCATCGGGAAACGTCTGGCAGTGCGTGGTGAGATGTCGACGGGGAAGGTGTTCTGCTCAATTCTTCTAGCATAGACTGAACTCCTTATATCCAAAGTTTATGCTGTAATGTGCCTTTGGAAGTCAAAAGATCCTAAGCACAGTGACAGATTACATGTTTCAAAGCAATGGAACGAAGTATGAATGATACTCAACGTTACAAACACATGCTTGTTCCGCTTATTTTTGTTATAGACCTCTCTCCATGACATTCAGGAGCAAACTGGCTATCTTTTGGTGTGTGATAGATCTCGCCAAACATCTTTCTCTCTCGCTTGCTTTGTCGCTTGCCGTCTTTTGGTGTGCAGCTACCCTAAAACCTCACCTCAACAATTCTGTGTCTGGAAGCCAAGAGACATTCACTACAACGCTCCCACGAGCCAACCGTCCATTACACACTGGACGCCTTACATGAGCCACACGACACATTGCTCAACCAAATTAAGGAGAACTACCTCCTTCCAATGTATTAAATTACCTCGCTATTTTCCTTCACACCGAACTGAAAATTCAGTAGTCGCCAACCGAGTCTGCCACCTGAGTCGCTCACCACACATAGGAATCCTTGCACAGTAACGTCCACATTTTACACACCTCCACTCACCATCACCCCCACGACCGGTGGGAGCGCTGCTACTCCAGGATCTGATATTCCGGAAGCGACTACACAGCTGGCGTTCATCAATACGACTAATAAACTAAATCAGGCGAGCAACTTTTTTCATTTGCCTTCTGTTGGTCAGTCCGTGGTAAATCAAAGCGCAGTATAAAATTTGATTGTTACGATGCTAGGAAAAGCATCGAGATTATCCCCCTTCTGAATCCTGAGGGCCAAACTTGCTCTTTTTGTGGTGTCCTACCCGGACACGACTGGTGACCCCCATTAAGCTCGGTAAATTTCTTGTTGGAAATTCAGGAAGTAATGAAAAAGCTTCGAAACTTCACAAGCTTTTCAAGGAGAAAATTTTCCAGTTTCAATTTTTCATTTTACGGGTGAGTTTTCTTCAAATTTAAATTTTTAAGAAACAATGACTTTTGCTGAATGAAACAATTTAAACAATTTAAACAATTTATTTACCACAGGTGATACAGAGGTAGAAGTTTTCTTAAGTCTAGTACAATGGTCAAATTTGAGTATAGAAAGAAAGAAGAAAGAAAGAAAAACCGTTCATTTCCAAAAACGATTTTACATGAGATACATGCCAACTCATTGGCTCTTAAAAATTTCTAAATATAAGACGTTGTCGCGTCTTTCAAGACGCCAATTTCTGACAAGATCTGTGGCAACATCGCCGCGGATAGCCGCGCTGGTCCGCAAACGCAACGCAGCATCTTTGTCTGGCTGTAGCCGTAAAGTTGAAACGTTCTTCTATCCCTAGTCTATCTCGTTCCGTGTTATTAGTGTAATAGTGTGTGTAAGAAATTTGATTCAGAGTGTTGTACCCCCAATTTAACCACACGTGTCTCTTTATGTGTTGTGCGTCAGATAGTGGTGAACAGCCGGTCCCTAGAGCATTCAATGATGCTTCTGGCAGCCGGTGAACCACCTATATCGAGTCAGACTAGCCATTGTGAATTTCTAGTGCTTTCAAAGCCAGTATGCCGCATTGTGATGCTGGGAACTTGATAATTTAGTTATGTAAATTAAGGTAGCCAGCAGTCTAGGAGAAGTTGTAGCTTTTTTTATCTTTTTCTGTAGACAACAAAATGGCTGCAGCCAACATTTGCTGGGAGTAAGATTAACTGTTGAACTGACGCCTCATTAAATGTAAACAGCTAGTTAAAACTAAGAACTTCATATGTTGACAGCGCATAGTTCAGATTTTTCATTTTTTGCTGAGAAATAAAATACATTTTGAATGTCAATAATGTGTCGGTTCCTCACCCATGAGCTGTGCTGAGCAAGCTGCGCCAGTCAGTAGGGTGGAAGCCTAGAGCTAAAGCATCTAAGCTAGACTGTGAATGTGTTCAGAAATTTGTGACCACTGCCCATATGATTTTGTGTACTCATGAGGATATCAGCATCAGGGTACTTATTTTGCCCGGAGGATAGTTCACCTATAATTTGAATTGAGCAATCTAAAATTTGACATGAGAGATAGCCAGGATGATGTTAAAATAATTATAGATGATCTACTGTATTCATGTTCATTAATTTTATCCTCTGACTATTCTACGGCTGAATAGGCCGCCGTGCTTGCTGGTGAAAGTTAACGCGAACGCTAGTTTTGCTGTCCCTATTTTAGCATTGCCTCTGCATCAGAGACCTAACTTTTCAAAAACACCTTTCCAACAGGTAGAGCAAAGAAAAACAATAATATAGTTCTTTTCATTTGTGTAGTTTGAAATAGAAAGACTATGAAGTGTGAGGATACCGTCCCCCATTGTTTGTGAGTGATATATTAAGGCGTTGTCGGGTTGTCTCACCGAGGTTGTAAACCCGTGCCCACAGCAGCACTCCATTTATGTGAACTTCATTTGTGTGAACCTGCATTAAACACAGTATGCGCGAATGTACTGTCCCCCCATGACCACAGCGCATATATTTAACAGTTTAGAAAATTTTACGGGAAGCTAAAGAAATAACCTCCAGGTGCATGTTTATAAAATTGGATTTTTGATCAATGCTGTGTGCTTCACACAAAGTTTAAAATGTGTTGCCTAGTTAGAAAGTCGTGTTTTTTCAGTCCAGATATTCCAATAGCTGTCTCACTGTGTTATGTGTTTGACTTTTGACATTTATCATTGATATGTTCATGAGTCCTTACGGGTTGTATTGAGCGTGGAGTACTATCCTTATTGTTGTTCCCCGGAACTAAAATTCTGGCTACATGAGTCAACACGTGTGCTACCAGACTCTTGAGACTGGCGTGATAGATCATTGTCATTGAGAATGTCCTGTGTTGTGTACAAATTTTAATGGGAAGACACTGGTAATTTTGAGTTGTTTTTATGATCATCATGTTCATATAATTTGATGTTTCAAATAACAGTGATGTTCATCTTGTGTGGTTATTTGAAATGAGTCTGATACGAATTAAAATATGTGACCTTCGGTGCGATATAGTTTGAGTAACTGAAGCGCTAGCAAACCCATGTTACTACTACTACTACTACTGCTACTACTACTTGTCATTGATATATATTAGTTCTAGCATCATTAGTTGCTCTTCATACTTTAATCAGTTACTCCTCGTCTATATTTTTGAACTAGGAGTTTCCTTATCATGTGGTTATTCCTCGTTTTACCACCGAACCTGAAAATGTCCTTGTTGTGCAGTTTACGGCGTCACGGGCCGAGAAATAAATCTGAAGAGCCTACAAGTCTTTGGAGTCCTTTGATGTCCGTTCAATCGGGTCGGAAATAGCGAAGACCTAGGATCCGCCACCCAACCCGAAATAGACGTCCATAGACAAACGTTCCATACGAGGAGTACTAATAGACAAACTATATGAGGTGTTCTACATGCGTTTGATAGCCAAGCTCTTAAACTGTTTTGGGACCCAGAGACTTGCGCTGGGATGTTGTGAGATCCCTAAACTTAGACTGGGGATGTTTTCCTGCTCTGTGCAAATGGATTTAGTTATATTTCAAGCGTTTTGCTGTCGGGTTGTCCTTTCCATTGGCCACAGAAGACCATAATCGGAAACCCTGTGTAACTTGTGGCTACTTAGACTAGAGAAAAGTTTTATTCTTCTGTGAAAATGGAGAGAGAACTCGACCTCTTGAAATTGCTGCCGAGCAATTGAGCAGACCTTAAAAAGCAAGAGAGAACTGTGCAAAAGATTATCGTAAAAGTTTGAAAGTAAGCGACTTGAAAAAGACAGGAATTGCATCAGGAAGTTAGAAAGCACTAGCGCTGCTTTCAACTACCAAGGGGCCACAATAGTTTGGGCAAATTTATGAACTTAAATATATTTTACTCATGGCCAGTTGGTGTCAAAAGGAGTTACATATGTAGGCCTTCCCGATGACAGCAGACCATTGCGTTGAAAATAAAATTACTCTTTGTTGTTGAGCTGAATATAAGACCACTCCATTATCGCATCTTGAGATTATTACATGTTTACAAATTTAAATTGAACTATAGTGGTAATAGTGCGAGGATCGCTTATGTAAAATGAAGGTCCGACCAAAACCTGGCCGTAAAAGGAAAAATTTAAAATAAAACGAAGACGACCAATCCGTCACGCGTTGATGTCGTTTCTTCTTTTGCAGCTGTTTTTGAAGCTGCGTACTAGTCGGTCTACTGTCCTGGAAGTTTCAATAGGAGCGTGCGATCGCTCGAGTTTAAGGCCCTTTTACATTGACGGTTTCTTCGCGCTCCACACCGTCGCTCCATCCATGTACTGCAAATTATTCTGACAGTATTGTAAGAGCAATACTGGCGATTACTGTCTCGGGGGAAGGAGCGTCGAATTAAGCGACAATGTTAAAGCAAGTCGGATTGCTCTGATGCTAAATCCTCTCGTGGGAGGAGCCATAAGAAGTTCGCCGTCGCTCCACACCGTCGCTTCGCTCCACACCGCTATTGTAAAATGAGCTTTAGTACTCCAGTACTATTTCTGTTTCAGTGTTCAATTTTCCAACTGTTCTCAGTGATTTAATCTTCTTGGACGTTTAATTAAAGCCTTGGGAGTGAACAAAGTGATTTTATACTGAACTTAGTTTGTGGCAATATTGTCTCCTATGCAAATAATCTATAGGATAATTGCATTAAAAACGCTTTAAAAATTTGGGGATCAATGTTAAAATCTTAGAATCGGAAGTTCGGGATCACTTCAATTTTTTTTGGCGGCGGGATCGGAAGACCGTATTAGGAATAAGCAATTGACCGGGATCAGAAGCCATTCGAGATCGAACTAATATTTTAGGATCGATGCCCACCACTGCTTATATTCAATTATATTTCCTTTTACGCGCAACAGATAAAATGCGTCACAAGCAAACAACCTCCTACCGGAGGAGTTCGTCTGAACGAATATTTCTACGGAGAAAACACCGCAGCATCTGTGAGTAATTGCGCATAGGTGAGTTCTTCTAATTTATTTTCAATTGTCTAAAGTAATGTGGTGAAGCAATGGTTTTCGTCAAATTATTTGTGAGATCAATTCGCGCATTAAACGGAAGTGAAAGAAAACTAATGAATATGTTCCTTAAGAACGGGTGAACATTTGTTTTGTCGTCTTCACTTGAGATAAACAATTCATTTGAGATGAACGAAGAACTCGAAATCACCAGATGCATTCCTGCAACCATCTCATCGTCCATCTTTAAGGAATATATACAGGGTGTTTCAAAAATACACGGCATAATTTCAGGTATGTATTTCCCACATGTAGACAATCAAAATAGTTCATTACAACATATGTCCGGAAATGCTTCATTTCCGAGTTATGGCCTTCACAACATTGAAATTCACCGGAACGTTTTTCTTTCCGCAGGTCGTTGCCATTACAGAAGATGTTCAAAATGACCACCTCCTGCTTGAATACAGACCTCACATCGATGTCTCATTGACCTGCGAACACGATCCCACACTCCAGGAATGTTGCGTATGTCCTCAGAGCGTGCCACAATTCGATTCCGAAGGGATTCCAAATCAGGCACCGGAGACGAATAAACCAATGATTTTAAATGGCCCCACAAGTAGAAATCGAGAGGGTTCAGATCAGGTGAGCGTGGAGGCCAAGCAATTGGGCCACCTCTACCTATCCATCGATCAGGAAATCTTCGATCCAAGTACCGGCGAGCCGTACGACTGAAGTGTGCAGGAGCGCCGCCATGCAAGAAGTGAGCGTGCTGACGATCGATCAGTGGAGTGTCGTCATAAACATCAGGTATGATGTTTTCCAGGAAGTTTGTGTACGCCTGCCCCGTAAGTCTGTTTACAAGTACATGGGGTCCAACTAACCGATCACCAATGATACCGGCCCACATGTTGAGGGAGAACCGCACCTGGTGATGAGATACAACAGTTGCATTTGGGTTTTCATACGCCCATACATGCTGATTGTGGAGATTTGTTATGCCATCTCGTGTGAACTGTGCTTCATCTGTAAATAATACTAAGGCAGGAAAGTTCGGATTTGCAGCACATTGCTGCAAGAACCACTGACAGTACCTAACTCGTGCAGGGTAATCTGCTGGTGACAGCGCCTGTACACGTTGCAAATGGTAAGGATACAATTGATACTCTTTCAGCAGTCTCCAGACAGTCGTATGGGGAACATTCACTTGCAACGCTAACCTTCGTGTGCTGATAGAAGGAGTTCTGTTCACAATCTCCAGAATCTCCTCCTGTTCTTCTGGAGTTGTAGATCTTGGTCGTCCCCTTCCCAATCCAGGAGAGTCAAATTTTCCATACTCGCACAGACGCTGATGGAGACTTACAAATGTCTTCCGATCTGGACATTGTCGCTGTGGGTACCTCTCCTGGTACAAACGACGAGCCAGCGCAGCATTGCCGTCTGCCTTACCGTAGATCAAGTGCATCTCTGCCAGCTCCTGATTTGTGTACATGACACACAGTCGAACGCCAAACACAACACTGAATTTAACCTTCGCCTAGGAATGATCTGTCAGAGTGCCCTCTTAATGTGTCCTTTGACGGCAACGACCTGCGGAAAGAAAAACGTTCCGGTGAATTTCAATGTTGTGAAGGCCATAACTCGGAAATGAAGCATTTCCGGACATGTGTTGTAATGAACTATTTTGATTGTCTACATGTGGGAAATACATACCTGAAATTATGCCGTGTATTTTTGAAACACCCTGTATATCTATGAGTAAGCTTGTAACCCGTTTTGGCTATCTTTTACTTACGGGCACCATTTCCACCGATCGGCCCCAAAATGAATTTTCAACCGTAGATTTTTTTCTATTGGACTTACGTCTGTGAAAATTTGCAGGCTACTAGATCTCTAGATTCCTAAAAACTTTTCATGAACAAGTTTTTTTGCATTAGGGCATAAAAAATAAGTTAATCATGATAATTAAAAAATATATTTATATAACATTCGTTTCAAAATCTCCGAAATTTATAAAGCTAGAGCAATGCGGTTTGTTGCATTTGAAAGTAGAATTTATGCTTCAAAAATTTTATAGGCCGTTATTTGAATTTGAATTCATTCCGAATTTATGATTTTTTTGAAAAAGTAAAATAAAAGTTCTAAATTTATGGTAAAAAGTCTACGGAAAAAGTTTCACGTAAATTTTTTTTGGAAATCAACGCCAATGAAATTTTAGCGCACACCTTTCACTTTCAAATGAAACAATCCGCATTGCTCTAGCTTTGTAAATTTCGGAGATTTTGAAACGAATGTCTTGATAAATAATTTTTTTTTCATTATAACCGATTGAAGTTATAAGTCTACGTAAAGAATTTAACAAAAAAATTTTCCGAAATAAAACCCCCAGTCATTTTAGAAAACACATTATAATATCAAATGCAACAAACCGCAGAAATATACCTATAAAATTGGCGGAGAAAATGCGTGTCAATTGTTGAAAACTAACGTATCACAAGAGCGGCCTTTCGTATAGAGGGATGCCTGCCCGTCGAATAGAGGGATGAAGTCAGCCAACGTTCTTCTTTCTGGTATCACATCCCAGGCACTACATGGCTTATTGTTGTGTGATTCGAAAGAAATGCAAATACAAGGAAACATGCACATGCAAGGCGCTCCGCTCCCCCGCACGGTCCCGCGTCCACACACGGGTCACGTGGCACAGACGGCCCAGCTGACCCAGACGCTCCAGCATCTGCAGACGTGCACCACACAGCACGATGACTTCAGAATCCCTGAAGCATTAGCTATCATTATTGGTTCCTGTTTCGAGGCTAGGTTTCCGTTGCCGGCTACCATTTTTACGATAAAAAAAATGTAACGAAATTCGCGAAGGAAAAACATCAAATTTTTCCCCCTATAGGCTGAAAATATTTCATAGACTTCTGTCATATACTTTTACCTAGATAAATAACGTATTTCTCATGAAAATAAACATGAAAAACACTAATTGCTTGCTTTACCAGCCAATCAACACCTTTGCAACTCCTACCCCCAAACTGCTACACCCCCCTCCCTTTCGGAGGAGGGAGGGGGGGGGGTCGGTGGTGTGTCGTAAGCGAACTTTACAAGTGACGGTATATACTTTCAATTGAAATAAATAGTGATTTACGGTTGAAATCTACATATCATTATCTACATATTACGAATTCTACTCGCCTTCCCTTCCATTTATCTCTAACAGTACTTACCCCCTTCTGGGGGGCGCTAGAGTTCCAAGATGTTCCTTATGCCTGGGCCACACTATGATTTTTCGGTCGTCAAATGAATCACGGACACTCGTCATGTCAAACGGCCGTTAAGCAAGTCAGGCCACATTACGACTGTGTGTGGCTCTGACTCAGCTTCGTGATGAGCATCCGACGTTCATCGAATGTAAACAAACCGAAGTCAGTCTGCGATATTGACCACCAGGACGTGGAAATGGTGTGTGAGCTCTACAAATTTGCTGTCGAAGCAGCTCTTGTGACAACAGCATTTGATGATACTACAAAAACCGCGAAGCCTAAAAGAAAGTGTTGGGTGAAACCATGGCGAGATAAAGTTAACAATCCAAATCGATTGAGAGAAGTTCTGCTTGCCGATGTAAACGATTACAGGTAAGTTAGATAAAAGCGGCGTCACACGATGACCAAACCGTAGCGTTACGTTACCAAATTAATCGGGTAGCTTGACGGAATTATGAAGAGAGCTGTTACACGCTTCAAGGCTTTGTAGCGATCCGTGACCATTTGGTTTATTTACATTTGCTTCAGTCGCTCTCGAGCAACCGTGCAAGGCGGATGGCGACACAAGTTTTTCTCAAGTTAGGGACTTCATCACGCTCTATGAAATTTCTCTATTGGTAAAAAATGTTGAACAACCAAAAGGAAAAATGGGTAAATCTGAAGGATATGTCAGTTATAGATTTTGTCAATTTCGATGCCTAAGCATAGTTAATTAGATCGAAATAAACAAGTTTTTTTCTATGCACTTTCCGTCTCAAATGAGTATTTTATTAGTTATAGCGGTAAACGACTTACCGAACTCCAGTGTTTGAAGCGGCATGTAATTCAAGGAGCACTTCCGACAGCAACACTGCAATGCGCACTCGCTTCCAGCGCGATCGTCATCAAAGACGAAACCAAACCTACCGCTATACCTCGTTAAATACTCATTTGACGAAAAAAGTGTATAGAAGAAAAGTTGTTTATTTCGATGTTATTACCATGATTCAAGCAACAAAAATTAGAAAATCGACGAGTAGCTGTTTATTCGAGCGCATTCATCATCAAAGATGAAACTAAACCTACCGCTATAAATCGTAAAATACTCATTTGAGACGGAAAGTGCATAGAAGAAAACTTGTTTATTTTGATTCAATTTAATAGGTTCAGGCACCAAAAAGTGGAAAATCGATAACTGACAAATCTTTCAGATTTACCGAAAAATGTTGTGAGCTTCGATTTTGGATAGATATAATGACCAAGGACTTGCAAAAATTTGAGTAAAAATATGAGATTGGAAGACGCTAATTCCTACAGGTACGTATATAATGAATGCAAAGTTTTGTATATATATTTTTACAATATTTAATACTGTACATATTGACAAATCACGCTTTGTAGTATAGGACTGTACGAACTCCGTGTTGCAGGTTTACCGCAGTATTCAAATATGTATTCTGCTGTAGGCTACGGGCCACTGTCTTTTCAAAGAGCCCTGTACTAAATTCCACAAATTATCCAGCTTTGAACTTTTTAAGCTATGAAAATGTGTTAATGTAGTATAATTTATAATGTCCAAACTATCCCGTTTTAGAACTTTATAAACTATGAAAATATATTTTTCATCTTTAATCATTATTTGCTTTGCTTTCTTTAATGAAAATTTGCATCTCAAGAAAATCTCTTTGACTCAATTAAGCACTTAATTCCTTCCTATCGGGGTCACCAGCGCATTGCAATTTTTGGTCTTGCCAGCTTGTGCTGGAAAAAATATATTTGAAATTTAAAGCCGCTTCAATTGTGAGAATGAGTGCAAGTATTTATATTTTCTCAAACGAAAGTTTATAATGCTGAAATAACAGCACTTTTTTCCGTCTGATACTGAGCACGTGTTTGGTTTCTCAGAATCCACATTTTATAAAACTTTCAGAGACATAACTCCAATTTTCCTATGTCTCTGTCCAAAATGAAACCGCCAGATTGGTAAAAATAAATGAACTTTTACAAACAAAAATACCTCATCACTACTGCTAATTTTAAACAATTTTACTTTCATTTTTGGATCAAAATTTCCCTGCTAATGAGCACCAATCTGAACCGTAATCCAAATGCTACCCAGAACGCAACTTTTACTTTGTTCACAGTTTAAAGTGACCGATTTTTTCCAGGAACTTCGTGAGGATGAGCACCAGCGTCTTCTCCTGGCTACTGGAGTCCGAGTCACTCATATCATCCAGAAGAGGGACACGAACATGAGGAACAAAATTTCAGCACATGATCGTCTGGCCGTCACTCTGAAGGACCTGGCAACAGGCTTGTCGATTCTATGTTATCGGAGCCACCAAAATGTTGGTGTACTGAGGCAACACGTCATGTTTGGAGAGTCAAAGTTACCTCGAAGTGATACGTGATTGTATTCAATTGGTTCACATGACCTGTTCCGAACTGAAGTACCAGTTACCGAAAATTTGTTTGTTTCATGGGAAAACAGAAGCTCTCACAAATTTAAATTTCGGATGGGAAGGTGAACAGTCAGCGGCATTACTAACTGAGATTTTGAAGCAATAACTCATTTACTCGCCGTTTGCATCTCGGACCATCTAAAACTGAAGGATGGTTATGGCAACACAACTCTAGCAGCTTTATAATTTCCCTCTGTCTAGGTGCTATGGACGGCAAGTACAAAGCTATCCGATCACCTAATCACAGTGCATCTCGTTCTTCACTTACAACGGGTCATTTACCGTTGTTCCTTTTCCGGTCGTGGATGCCAACCTCAAATTCCATGTTCAACAGGCAAATTTTGGTACAAATATGCGAATTTCAGAAGAAGATGTATACGCGAAGTCTCACCTCAAAGGTCACATTAACGGCAATACTCTAATCATGCCAGAAAGTACAGATTTGCCGGATACTAATATCAATGTTCCACTTTCCATCTTATGATGCTTTCCCTTTCACAAAAAATAACTCATGAAGCCATACCCACAAAAAGGACTAACCAAGAAACAACGCATGTTTAATTACAGGCTGAGCAGAGTGGAGAATGCGTTTGGCATACTTGCCAGTCGGTCCCAGTTTTTCCGGCTGCCAATTGAAACAACCGTACCGAACGTAAATTAAATTGTCTTGCTACATGGTTCTTGCATAATTTGCTTCTTAAAACTGACATGAAACAATACACTCCAATCGGCTTTACGGACACCGAAGACGTGGTTGAAACAAATGTGAAATTGGGAGATAGGAGAAACAGCGCTAATGGACTTCTGAGACTGGAAAGCGAGTGTCGACGCCATTCACAAGGCCCTTTCGGATCGAGACGACATTATCAGCAAGTAGAGGGAAAACTACCCATGCATCGTCACAATAAAACGAAAGGAAATGATATTGATAAACACACACACACACACATAGGTACTATGACGGTCGAGTTTGATGCTTGCACAGAAACGGAGAGGAATGACATAAAATGCAACCTTCGACTGGTTTATCTACTCAAGTGCATACAGGTGTACGTGCACATATGCACACCCATATGCGCACATACACCTATATGCGTACACACACATACAAGTAAGCATGTTTGCAAATGGCAGCGTATAGGCGATCAAATCATAATACCTACGCACACTTCAAAACTGTTGTGTAATGTCTTGAATTATAAAACAATGAGCAAGGGAGATTGTTCAGCAATGGAGATACCAGGCAAATGAGATTCGTCAATACTTATTCAGTATGTTCTGTAACTAATAATTATTTTTGAGACACAAGATGACGAGTTATTTAGGTTTTAAATTCGCTCGGACTTCGAGGGATTTTAATACTCAGGGGAAGTTTGTTTCACAGTAAGGCGCCTGATATTGACAAAGCCATCTGCCCTATGTGAGATGAACGATAGTTGCCTAAAGACATTATTGTTTCTTTTCGGCTTTTGGTTGGTTACAGTGGGTGGATGGAAACGCACTATCTCAGCATTGCTCTGAGGAAGATACGAGAATACATACTGTGCCTTCTGCATGAGAAGCCTTTCTTGGATAGGAATCCAGCCGAGTTTATTGAGGAGAGGGGTTGCGTGATCACTTCTTTTGAAATTACAGTTGCACACCACCTCGGCCGCAAAGTTCATGCACTTTTGTAAGTCCCTCTGAAGGTATTGAGGTAAGTCTCCCCATACTAGGTTGCAGTAGTCAATGCGCGATAACACCAGGGATTGAATGGCTAATAATCTGGATTTTTCGTCTAGCATACTCTTTATGCGATGAAAAACATTAAAGTTCCGTAAATTTTGTTGCAAGTATTCTTAACATGAGATTTGAAGGACATGTTTCTATCGAACCAGATACCTAGATTTTAAACTTTTTCTGATGCATTAGTTATGTCATTTCCAACTGCAAGAGTATGATCTGAAGTTTTTTTCATTACATCTTTTAATCCAAAAATAATGCATTGTGTTTTATTAAAACAAACAATTTAAACAATTTATTTACCACAGGTGATACAGAGGTAGAATGTTTCTTTAAGTCAAGTACAATGGTCAAATTTGAGTATAGCTACCTGTGGGCCCGAACAAGTTCAGCGACTTCTAGGGCATTCTACCTTCACGTTATGCTAGGGTGTACAACCTAGTTCCCTTAACCTAGTTTCGCATTAGACTGATCATCGCGATAATTAACTCGATATTTTATGCTGTATTTTACAATATAGGTCAAATCGGCTATATTTAACAGTATGTTCGATAAAAACGATTTAAGAGCAGACTGAAGATCGGTTATGTTACCCAAGGCAAGTTACATTATTACATTATCATTAGTTACATGTAGGAGGCTAGATTTGACATGATGATCTTACACGACTAGTATTCTGATAGGAAGTGAGACTCAAGATGTATTTTGAATACTTTGTACGAATTACATTCACGGATCTCCGCAGGTGTAGAGTTCCAAGTTTTGGTTCCAACGAAGAGGATACTGTGTTGCGACCGGGCCTTTGAATAATAAGGAAGCATGAATTTACTTCTCTATTTCGGGTTAAATGGTTGTGATGACCAGTTTACGCTGTTAATAATTGTCTTAGGCTATCGTCGCCATCATTTCTTAATGTTTTGTAAATGAAATTACAAATGGAGATTTTGTAGAGATCCGAAAGTTTAGGTATTTGTAAATTTTTGAAATAACCATTTGTGTGAGCATTATATTTTAGGTTATTTACCGCTCTGATAGCTCTTTTCTGCAGAGTAAAAATATTGTTGGTTTTATTTTTATCAGTTCTGTGCCATGCTTCTATTCCGTATTGCAAGTATGGAGAAATGAGCGTTCGGTAGAGCATTTGTAAAGCTGTTTCAGGCAGAAAATTTTTAACTATATTTAGGATTCCGATGGATTTTTGATAATTTAGAACTAATATGAGTTATGTGCTCTTTGAAGGTCAGATGTTTATCTATTATGATGCCCAGAAACTTGAATGAGTTGGTTTCTTCGATTTCACCTTCGCCGATTTTAATGTATGGGAGAGATACATTATTCTTGTATGAGAATGTAATAAAATTTGTTTTATCAATATTAAGGCTTATTTTATTAGCTTTGAGCCACGATGAAACCTTATGAAGTTCATTATTTATACTCTCCACAATCATAGCGGGATTTGGTTCGGAAGGACCGCAGAGAGCGTACTGTCATCGGCAAAAAGTATGAATTTGAAGAATGAAGTAGATTTTACAATATCATTGATAAAAATCAGAAACAGGAGAGGCCCAAGAACATATCCTTGTGGAACTCTATGGCTAATTGTCTGTGGGTCTGATTTTGCGTCGTCAATGACAACGTATTGCTTCCGATTTGTTAGGTATGATCTGAACCAATCATGGGCAAACCCTCGAATGCCATAACAGTGTAGTTTCGAGAGTGGTATTTTATGGTCCACATAATCGAATGCATTTCGAAAGTCAAGAAATACAGAGAAGACAGGTTTTCCTTCATTTATATTAGAATAGAGGAATTTTAAATGATTTAATATAGCCTGTGTTGTTGATTTTTTAGAGCGAAAGCCGTATTGTTTATCGTAAAGAAATGATTTTTGAGCTGATAGGTCGAATTTTGATATGATGAAATGATTTTTGTTCGAAATAAGAGTACACTTTTTACACACAATCTTTTCGAATACTTTGATAATAATTGGTAGTACGGAGATAGGTCGATAATTATTTACACAGGTTTTTTCACCACTTTTAAAGATAGGGGTTACTCTTGCAACTTTGAGGCGGTTCGGGAAGTGCCTAGTAAGAGAGACTTGTTAATAATATTTGATATCAGTGGGGCTACAATGTCAGCAATAATTTTAAGTACTTTTGTCGGAAACGTTTGTAACCCACTCGATTTATTTTACACGTTGTTTATGCACGTAATTACATCGGAGGAGTTTGTAGGTGTAAAGAAAAAGAAGTTGGGTTCTCGAATATGATCCATAAATTCCAGGTGATCAGTAGGTTCACTTGGAATACCATCAGCTATAGATTTCCCTACGTTTACGAAGAAATTGTTAAATAGATTAGCAATTTCTTTTTTCTCAAGGTATTTTACATTATCTTGAACAATATGTTCAATTTTCTTCTTATCAACGTTATTCGGTTTACAGCAAGAGTTAAGGAGGCACCAAGTCTTTTTAATGTCAGCTTTAAATTGAGTAAACTTGCGCTTGAAGTAGTTCTTTTTTGATCTCCTTATCTGATTTGTCACATAGTTTCTGAATCGGTTATATGTTTCTCTAGATATTCGCCCTTCGCAAAGGAGGGCTAGGTACGCTTGACGTTTCTTTATGTTTATCACGATGTCACCAGTATTCCAGTGCTTTTGTTTATTTTTCGGGGTAACTGTACGAGTTACAATTGGGCAACATTGATTGTATGCGGCCATTATAGTTTCAGTCAATTTTACTACTGTGTCTGCGCAGTTTGGTGTACGTAGGTTAGTACGTATGCAAGTGCAACGCCCTGGTGGGTTGTCGCGTTGCGTATGCGTCGACAGCAAAAATCGAGAAGGTATATATACATGGGCCCGGCTGGTAAAGTCGCATTTGGTCGTGTGTACCTCTCTACCCAAGTATACTCAGAAGCTCTCCCGGACTTTCTATACCCTTTGGCCGTGACACTGGTGGCCAGCCCTGTGACGGACCCACGAAATTCAGCAGCTATACTCTGAGGGGTCAAGAAGATATTGCATTCGCCGAGAAACCTTCGGAAGTTTGAAACGAGGTGCCAGTGACTTCAGCGCATTAATACGACGGAGAGGATAACGGATAACTACAAAGATCAAGAGAGAACGACAGTGAGGATCGTCTGGTGACGGGAATAATTGTAACTTCTACGAAAGGAGGTCTGCGCATCTCTCCGTGACAAGTGGATCAGTTTTGCAATAACGACGAACTACTATGGACAACGGGTCCATCACCGGAAGGGAGGTCCGCGAAGCGTATCCTAACGTGTTCCGCTTTGTCCAGCGACGTGTTCCAGAAGAAAGGCTGCGAAATCCGAACGATCTGGAGTTCTACGTCCCACTTGGTGAGGCCTACAAGGTACATCTGTCTTTGCAAAAGGAAGGCGATTTCTTTGACGTGATCCTTTGCGTAAACTTCCCCCGCGATCGGCAGTAGGAGTGCCGTGGCAGTGTGCGGGGTTTGTTTCATCAGTGCAAGTGGTTGGACTTTCTACATACGACGCCAGTGATCCAACATCTACGGCGACGTAGTGCGAGGTGTATGTAGTACCGTGTTGCGTATTGCACAGTGAATCTTGAACAGTGTTGGTATAAAAGATTTATAGAACAGTGAGCGTTGTTGGTAACGTGAAGGGTGGGCCTTCGAACGTACATAGACTCTGCGCGTTCAGTCAAGTGCAAGCGTTGCTGCTCGACCGTCTCCAAGCGCTACAGCGTGTGACCTTGGCATCAGCAGTTGCGGCAGTGGCAGTGCGCGCTACAGCGTGTGACCTTGGCATCAGCTGTGTCGTCAACTGAGCTGCAGCGGCTGTGCGTGCTGCAAAAACCTGAGTTGAGTACCGAACATTTTCAGTGTTTGGTTGTTTCTTTTTGTCTCAGGGTCGGATGACCTGCAGCAATGCTCTGAGTCACTTTCCAACCTTTGTGATCGGTATAGTTTTATTCTTGTTCAGATTTCATAGCATTTTCTTTTATTTGTTGATCGATTTGGCTAGTGTTAATTTCTGTGTGAGTGTAAGGTATTAGTATTTACTTTCCTACCACATTTTTGATATGGATTTCTAACGTGTCATCATTTTTATTTTTGTGAGGTGTCATTTCGGCGGTGTAACACTTTTTCTTGTTGTGGCATGCGATGTCGGGCTCTGATTCCGAGGGTGAGTTTATTCGTTCTGCTGCAACTACGACTTATAGTGGGCGTGTGTCAGTGCCGAGATATAGTACTAAGATACCTATTACGACAATTATGTCAGGACCGGTGCCTACGACAGTTGTGTCTAACGTCATGACAACTCAAACTTTAACGTTCAGTACCCCGAGTGTGACTACAATGACTACCACTAGTGGTCATACTGCTAGTGGTGGAGTACCCACGACGTTGCAAAGGGGCAGTACGATACTGTCCAGTGCCGAACTTCCGTTATTTCGAGGAAGAAGGGTCAGTCAAGATCCAGACTTTTGCGAGACAAAAACATTTCGTACTCACGTTGCTAACCTTAAAGTGTACATGTCTTTACTTCCCGACGTTACGTCCGACGGAGCTAAAAAAGAGCTGCTCGTAAGAAGCGCACACAAAAGTGTAGGTGACTTCAACGGTATAGTTACTAAACTAGTGCATCCTGATGTTAATTATTCTTTCGACCAGGTTGTGGAGATTCTGGGAGATATTTATATCTCAAAGGGCGAGCGATCCGTACATGCGCTAGCTTGTGATTTAAATCAGTTTCGGCTCTTGCGAAATGAAGGATTAGCTGCTCAATTAGTGACTGCGTTGGCTAAGATCCGGAAATTGAGCGACCATATTTTAAATAGTCCAGACGTGGCGTTACAAAGACATCCCTTTGTCGTCGCTAGTGCGAATGCTAATGAATTAAAAAAGTTTACAGGAGATTTGGTTGTTTTTTAGTCTAGCTACAGCAATTTTAGTTCCATTGTTGGAGGAAAATTTTTCCAAAAAAATATTTTCGTGGCCATTTTTAACATCTGAAGAGCTATTGGCTCGCATTGTCTCCGCTGTGCAAAGTCATCCTGAAAGTAAACCAATCATTGCGCACAAGCCTAGTGCACAGTACTCGTACCCGACTAGAGACACTTACCTAGTGGCCGTGCCTGACGAGCCCGTGTGTGACGAGCAGGAATCGTTTTCCGACGTTTTCTATAACTCACAACACATCAATCGACGTTTTCAGGGACGAAGACCATTTTTACGACCAGGTTGGAGACCTGCGAGGTTTTCGCGAGGAAGACAGCATGCCTATATTGGCGATAGAGCTCTAGGTTCCATGGAGTGTAACGAGGCGTTCGTGGAGAATCCACAACAGATTAGTAGTGAACGGACAAAACAACAACAACCTTTCTGCTCACTCTGTAATACCCCTGGTCACGTTCAAAAGATGTGTGTGAAACAGCGAGGTCAGGGTAAACCGAGTTTCCGAGGTAATGCTTGCTATAGGTGTGGCAAGTTAGGGCACGTTGCTCGTGAATGTCATTCACGCGGTAGAGGCCGCGGAAGGGGAGAAGCGTATTACGCTGCAGCTCCTGAGGGTGATGATTTTTTAGAATAAAATCAGACGAAATGAAGAGTGTTGGTGTAGAGACGGAGTATTTACCAATGCCCGGGTGTCAGTCCACAGCTCCCGTTACCAATGATGTGGTGGTTTTGAAGCCAGATTCTATAATTAAGTCGACCGAAGTAGTGGATCCGTTATTCCAGTGTGAAAATAAGTTCGAATTGCTAGGTGAACAAGAACTTACAGTAGGTGCAAATTCTGAATTACCCGTAGAAGTTTGTTTGTCAGCAACGATAATGAAAGAAGGTCGTTTGAGAAAAGAAAGCGATGTTTTTTTTTCTTTAAGACGATCTAAAAAGCCTACGATAATATTAAAGAATGATACACGATTGATGAGCACTCTGATTGATAGCGGTAGCGACAGGTGTCTAATCAGTTACCGCAAAATAAAACGCCTTAACGAGCGAATTAAGCCTAGTGCTTTTAATATCAGGGGAATCAATTCGAAAAGCCAAGTGACAGGCGAAGTTGATCTTTGTATTACCCTGCCTAATAATAAGGAATTAAATACTAGCGCTTTGGTTTTGAAAGACGGCGAATTTAATTATGATGTAATCCTCGGTAGAGATGTACTGAATGATGCCGTACTAGATTTTAAGGAAGGATTCATTGTTCTTGACGGAGTAAGAGTGCCGTTTCATGATGTGCAAGAATTGCGCGGTCAAAGTAAGAGAGAAGTATTTTTCAATACCGTAAGTAATGCAGAGTGTCTGATGGCAGACGTGATTGCCCAGAGGAGGCGTAAAGAGAAATATCTGCTGAAGCAGAGGGTACCTAGAAAAAGAGGCCTAGAAAATGGCGAAAGGCAACAAAAAAGCCTAGAGATATATGCTGCGGAGCAGCGGAGTAACCCAGAGAAAGAAGTGAAAAAACTAAAAGACGAGCGATCGTTGTTCACTGTGGATCAGTGGAGATTCCGAGTAATTCCTGACGAATAATTAATGGGTATGTCAAGAGGGTTAAACCCGGAAGGTATATAATGAATAAGGGAATTCTACGTAATGGCATTTATGTGGCCGAGTCAGTGGTGATAATAGGTTCGGAGGGTTTTGTCCCTGTCATGCTTTTAAACGTCTCGGATGACGTGGTATACCTGAGTGAAAATAGCATGCTGAGTAATTTTGAGGCTGTGGACGATATGGAAATAGATCAAGAAATATATATGTCTACGGTGCACGAAGCTGTGCGTGAAGCTAATTTATGGGAGGTCAACGGTACGGCGGATCTACCCAAGGTCGACAGTTGTTATGGTGGAAGCTTTAAAACCATCACTGGTAAAGACGTTGGGTTGGGGTCTGACCAAGCGGGGCATTGTTGCAACAATACTCGTGTTGACGAAGTAGGAATTAATGCACGGAAAGACGATGTGCCGGAGGGAGGTAGGAACGAACGACGCTCTCTGATGAATGACGACGTAGTTTGCTGACGACGCATACGCAATGCGACAACCCACTAGGACGTTGCACTTGCATACGTACTAATCTACGTACGCCAAACTGCGCAGACACACTACTGCTTCATCAATGCCCGTTGCATTATTGCACTGAGAGATGTGCAATGTTGGTATTGATTCTTCTAGAACGTTGCGCATTTCCTCTAAATTTGATTCGAAAGGCCATTTTTTTTTTATTTTGTGACCATTTCCGTCGTACCACGATTTCAGGCTAGTCAGTTAAGTTTCGGATTTAATTTGCGTCTGTGGTATTTCCGATACAGAACTTGTTATTGCAATTTGAACATCATCTGCATACATTGAGATCCGTGTGTCAGAAGGCATTGGAGGGAAATCATTAATGAAAATAGAAAACAGTAGCGGACCAAGAATGGATCTTTGGGAAACACCAAAATTGTTTTGAATGAATCGGGAAAATTAGTTTTCTATGCGGACTGCATGAGATCGATTTGACTAGTAACTTTCAAACCATTGCGTGTCTATTCCCAAGTTCAGTATTTTACGTAGATGTCTATCATGTTCGACGCTATCGAACGCTTCAGAGAGATCGAGTAGCAGCCCGAGTGTTACATTCTTTTGATAGATGTCACTGTATATTTTTTCTGAGATATTGAGCATGAGGAGCCTTTCTGAGATTCCATGATGCTAGCACTCAAGAGCGTCTTGAGTGCTAGTATTTCTTCTATAGACGTATAGATTTTGGTGGAGTAGATTTGACTCATCCAAGTGAAATTACAGTTGATTTGTCACCACTTTCTCCAATAGCTTGGACATGACAGGCAAAAGACTGATGGGCCTGTACTGTAGTTTGATGCTGTATTTAGGTCACCACTAGTATGCAACGGTCTAATAATGGAGTGTTTCCATTGGATTGGAAACGAATTAGTTACTATTGATGTTTTAATTATCAGACGAAACCATGATGTTGTAACAGGGTAACTGTCTTTGATATATTGAAGACTGATACCATCTTGTCCAACTGCCTTTGTGTTTTTTATAGAGTATAAGATATTTTTCAACTCCGGTAAATCGACAGGACGTGGTCTCCACTTGACATCAGTCCTCGAGGGCGCAGTGGGGCATGAATTTTCAATTGTCGTTTCATTTGGATTGGTACACACCTCACTAAAAACTTGAGCCCCTACTTTTGAAAAGAATGTGTTGAAATCCGTGGCTGCTGCCAAGGGATTTTCAAAATTACTTATACGGTCTAAATGCTTATATGAGGCTACCTCAATAATCATTTCCCAAGTTCGTTTCGGGTTATTTTTAGCCGTTATCAGTTCCTGGTGGAAGTGAGTTTGTTTTACTTCAGTGACTTTCTTTCGAAGAATTTGTTCATGTTCTTTATATCTTTTGTATAAGGTAATGTTTGATATATTGTTTTTGTACTCCCGCAAGTTAGCTTTCTTTATTCTGCTCATCTCTTTAACTTCGCCAGTAATCCAAACAGTCCGTTTTGGCTTGTTTTTTTTGGTGACGTAAGATGCACATTCGTCGAGAGCTGCTGTGAAGTTCTCGTTGAAGATGGACACTCGAATGTCAACATCGACAGATTGCATCATTTTCTGGAATTTGGTGGACCTATTCGAGTAGTTTTTCTTGAAATAGTTCTTCTGAATAGTGCCTTTTCGAGCGATAAGTCATAAAGCGGTAATTTTTGTCGTTCCTTTGCAATATCAATTTCACATTCTATAGAGTGGTAATCGGAAATAGAAAGTGATATTACTGTACTAAGTATTGCGGTGGGATTATTTGTGATAGCTAGAACGGGGAGAGTTGCAGGGGCTTTAGTGATGCGAGTCGGTTCTTTGACCATTTGTGATAGGCTTAGTTTATAAAATAGTTTGCTTAGTTGATTGTTTTTGTCCGTTAGGTCAACATTAAAATCTCCGAAAGCAAAGAATGACTTTTTTGCCTGAAGGATTTCTTTGAAGGTTTCCTCAATGAAACCTAATGTTAGATTTAGGGGAGACGATGGGTGCCGGTAAAGGCTGCCAATGATTTTTGATTTCTTTTTATATATTTGTACTTCTAACCTAAGCATTTCAATGCCTTCGCAAACTTTATTCGCTAGAAGTGAAGATGTTGAGTATATTTCTTTCACAAAAATTCAAGATCCACTACCTCGGCTGGTTTTAGCGCCATCGTAGCGATATAACACGTGATCAGGAATGTTAAAAAATGAACTTTGGGTTCGTGAATCAAACCATGTTTCTGAAACACATAAAATGTCAATTTCTTCTGTGACCAAAACTACTCTGATTTCATTCAATTTAACATCCAGGCTTCGAGCATTTATATGCTTTATTTTGATTTTACTTATATTACCACTCTTTTTAAAGGTATCAAAGTTACTATCTCGATGGTATCGTTCCGAGGCTTCATTCATCTTGTCTACGTTACCCAGGGTGTTTGGCCTAGCATCTGCTATGTATGAAAGTCCTCTATTTAGCTGGGCAGCGGCAGTTTACCAAGAAAGGTAACTCCAGTCTGATTTTTGCCTTGTGTGACAAGAGCACTGTAATGATCGTTTTTAAGATGGAGCAGTAGTGGAGGGTTGTTATTTGATAAGTCTAAAGAGGGGTCGACTGATGATTTCAAAACACAATGATCCTGTTCATCCACGATGAGAAGTTTTTGGCCTGTCACATTTGAGATGATTAGTGGTGTAAGGTCTACAGCAGCTTGATCAAAATATTTGTCGTCAATGTAATTATCTATGAGGTTTTGCATGTCTTCACTGTTTTTGTCAACAAACTTATCGTATGTGCTTTTGTTTGCTTTACTCTCCGTTTTGATTGCAGTCTTTCTAGAATTATAATTCCATTTTAATGCCGGTTGTTTCGCAAGTAGATGAGCTACTGCATGGAGGAGGCAGTGTCCATCGGCTTTGGTGGGAATCAGCTCTATTTTCCATTATCGTTTCAATTCATCCATTGTGGAATTCATGCGATCACAATTGGGATGGAGACGTTTTTTTCGTACTTATGCATCATTAAGAGGTTCTGAGAGATGCGGGGAATTTACGTTTTTCTGGTTCTGAATGGGCTGGCTATGGTGATTTCTCGTATGGGGATCTGCAGAGTGCTGAAAAATGCTCGTGCAATTTCTATTTTTGTGGTAATGATTGTGCATGCAGTTGGAAGGTGAATTTTCCATCGATTGTCGACTGCAATTTTGCCGCGATTTCTCTCTTCCTTTTGATTTCACTGCTTCCGAGTATGGAATTGTACGTTGATTTATACTCGTGTCTGAAAGAGGCATTTCATCCTTTGTATCAGCATTGCATAGCAATGAAAACCTATTTTTTGTACGCTTTCCGCAATTGTTT
Organism: Morinoia aosen; assembly: GCA_030386875.1. Lineage (NCBI taxonomy): Eukaryota > Metazoa > Arthropoda > Malacostraca > Amphipoda > Talitridae > Morinoia > Morinoia aosen. The sequence continues at coordinate 65,280,006 of CM059566.1, forward strand.
GTGGCAGAGGGAGGAGAGGGTTTGTTATATGGGGGGCAAACATCGGGAGGAGAGGGGAGAAGAGGGTTTGTTATATGAAAGAAAGAAAGAAAGAAAAGAAAAACCCTTTATTTCCAATAGAGATAGTAAATCAGTCCTATCATTGGTTTTTAAAATTTCTTAAAGTTAATTACTTCGATGATACACACACACGAGTATTGTAATATTCATGTCACTAGTCGAAAATAAATGATTGAGGGCAATTTTCTCCTAATCTTTCTTACTCAACATTTGATAATACATGTAATGATAATTATACCGTACCCCCTAGTTAATCTACATATGATGATACATGTAATGATAATTATGCGAGACAACACAATTTCATGGACGATGCATTTTTATTGTGGGCTTAGAACACTTATGACAATTTACATATACATGATATAAAACTTCGCAATTCTTGACGCCAGGAAATAGTATTAGAATTGTTGGTTTCGGAAAATGTTCAAAAATGTCATTTTAAGGAAGCACGAAAAAAATTAATATACAAATATATAAGCTTGAGGACCACGAAAACTACAAGATTTGTATTTCTAATTGAACTATTTTAACACAACGGCATTAGTTGATAAGTATTTTATTCAAATGTAAATGGATGATCACACAACAAATGTGTGGTTTTTTACGTGAATGCTTTACAATAATAAAGAGATGACGAGTTAGGTAATGTTACAAGTTGAGAGAGAAAAGAAAAAAAAACATTGTCTCTAGTTAAAATGCCAGTTGTCAGTTTAGTACACACATATGTGCATATATACATGTAAATATATACACATATACATGCACATACTTACCTACGCACATTCATACACCTAACACGTAAACATACACAAATACATTTCTATGCATCGGGGCCATCACAATATATGCGCGTTCTATAAAAATACTGTGCGATGTTCTGATATATGGGATAATGAGCAAAGGAAATTCGTGACAACTCTTTCTGTGTGTGTTGTTGCTTACAATTTCTAATGAAAAATTGTAACGATGTTTTATTAAATATTATATCGAAAAGATCATTGGTTGAGAAGCGTCTTATTTATCATATGTGGGTGATCGCGTGACAAATATATTTGTATATATGTTTTTTATAAATGCTGTACAATAATCAAGTGAAATGAGGTATTACGTAGTAACACACTCACCTATCTACGTACGCATAGCGTGCACAAGTTCATATATACATAAGTAAGCATGTGCGCAAATATCAGTGTAAACTCATCAGTATAAACTAGCATTCCAATCGAGGGAATCTGAGAAAATATCTTTTATTATAGCATGAATTTAATAAAATTTCCGTACTTAAAATATTGGCAATAACCAGTCTGCCTTAGTCAGAAACATGAAAACGATTCTTCTACAACGGTTCCCAGGTACAGAATATTTCCAGAAGTACGAGAGGCTGAGGTGCGGTTGTTATAATATACTCTAGAGTGTAAGAGATGAAATGATAAATTGCACTACACTAGCCTACCAAGAGCATTTTTGTACGTGAAGAAGAAAGAAACATGAATGTCCTATAAGGGTGTCATATTAGGAAAAAGAATCACACTATCTTTGAAATATGGCGCAAAATGTCTGCAATTGATGTCTGCATCGAACCTGTGCAGAAAAATTGGTCTTAAGCTAATTCCGCTGCGAGCAAATATCAATACCGTTACTGTTAATGAAGCTTACAACAATGTCCGCACTTGGCCTGTTACGCTAGAAGACGCGCATCATTTTCTTCAATAAATTGCTCCAAGATCACCTATGAGACTAACTTCACATTTTATCTCCTGTGTCAGAAACTCCCATTACCTGAATGAAGAAATTGAATATTCTAATGATTATGCAAAACAGCAGAATGAGTTGAATGATTGTTCTAAGTTGACAGCCTTTCCACGTGAAACCTCCAGCAGCATAAACCGATGTTTGCCTTCATATAACAAACCCTCTCCTCCCCTCTTTTCCCGATGTTTGCCCTCATATAACAAACCCTCTCCTCCCTCTGCCACAAACAATTGCGGAGTGCCTACAAAAAATAGTTTTTCATTGCTATCCAATGCTGATACAGAAGATGAAAAAGCCCCTCTTAGACACGAGTAAAATCAACATCCAATCACATACTCGGAAGCAGTGAAATCAACAGGGTGAGAGAAATCACTGCAAAATTGCAGTCGACAATCGATGGAAATCCACTACCCAACTGCATGTTGAAACCTTTATTGTAGCACCTTGAATGTATATGTGTATAATACTGATAATGTTACAGTGCTCTTGTGTTTGAATGTGTTTAAACAGTACTCTACGTTGAGAACTGAGCTCATGGTTCTCATGGAACTGAGCTCATGGTTCTCAGGCTTGGCTGAAGCCACGGTATACAGAAGATATGGTATATTATGTGTACCGTGGCTGAAGCCCACTCCACCCCTTACCTTCGCGATGTAACCTTACTGTGTCCTGCTGTGTGTTACTGACAATATATAAGTCCCAAGTGTATCGCTTTACTTACCCTTACCTCAATAGGTTATGGGCCCAGACAACCTTCCGAAGAAACAATTTCAAGTGAGGTTATCCTAAGTCCCGAAGCGAAAAACAGCCCGGGACAGCGAGAACAGACGTTGGTAAACTGTTAATACTGTGTGAGACAGAAACAGTGAGAGAAAGAAACATGGCAGGCTCCGTAAGTGAAAGTGCTAAGAACTGCCTCACGGCTTTAAATGATGAAACTATCCTACGTGGGAGCTGCAAATGAAGATGATCTTAATGAAAGAAAAGTTGTGGAACTTGGTTCGAGGAACGGAAACCATGCCACAGACTACGGACGAGACTGCTCGACGGAAATTTGAAGAAAGACGTGACAGTGCACTTGCAACAATTGTGCTTGGTGTCGAAACGAGTCAACTGTATTTATTGGGTGATCCTACTGACCCTGTGCAACTGTGGCACAAAAATTGAAGATACATTCCAAAAGAAAACTTGGTCTAATAAGTTCAGACTACGCAAAAGACTCTACAACATGAAACTAAAAGAAGACCAAGACTTTCAAACTCATCTCAAAGCATTTGTCGAAATATTTGAGTCCTTGAGTGTGATTGATGACGCTGTTGATTAAGAAAGTCGTGTAATAATCTTGCTGTCGTCACTCCCGACCACTTCTCCACGCTGGTGACTGTACTGGAAGCTCACGAAAAACTACCGTCATGGGATATTGTGACAAAGCGCCTTCTGAATGAAGAAGCAAAACTGAAAAACCAAAGTGCTTCAGACTTCAGTGAAAAATCCCTTGTGACCTCCAAATTGAAAAACTCAAGATGCTTCGAATGCGGAAAAATGGGACACCTACGCGCCAAGTGCTGGATCTATCAAGAAAAATTGAAGCAAGAAGATGGGAACCACACAGAAGACCAGAAAAATTTTGGAGCAGGTAAAACCAATTATTTTAGTGCATTGTCTGTAATAAATATCAATAATTGTTGGGTAATAGATTCCGGAGCAACAGCACACATGTGTAATAATAGGAATGATTTTTCCTGTATGAATGAGCTATCTAGTCCAATTAACATTGAAGTTGGTGATGGTAGAAACTTGCAAGGTGTTGGTGTAGGTGATGTTGAAGTTATGGTGTTGTTAAGAACGTCTTGTTTGTACCTGGCTTAGCCTACAATTTACTATCTGTGCCTCAGATTACAGAAAGTGGAAACTTAGTTTACTTTGACGAAAGCTCATGTAAGATTGTTAATAAAGACCACAAACTAATTGCCTTAGGCAGTAAAGTAGGAAAATTATATAAACTTAATTGCACCCTTAATTCAGCTGCTAAATGCATGAACGTTTCCTCTGATGAAATTCTGTGGCATAAACGATTCTGTCATATAGTATTTAATAATATTAAGAAATTAGGCACTAAGAATCTTGTTAAAGGTTTTGATTGTTCTGTGAGCGGAGATGACATTTTTTGTGAAAACTGTTGTGATGGTAAAAATCACAGGCTTCCGTTCCCCAAAACAAATCACGAAAGGGAACGCCGACCCTTAGAAGTTCTAATTCACAGTGATGTGTGTGGCAAGCTTAATCCCACATCACTTGGGAGTGGAAGGTATTTTGTAACCTTCATAGATGACCACTCCAGATATACTTGGTTGTACGTTATCAAACATAAGAGTGATGTTTTTAAAGTGTTTCAGGAGTTCAAATCTCTGGTAGAAAATCACTATGATCACAAAATTAAAATTCTGCGTTCCGATAACGGTGGAGAATACATCTCTAATGACTTTGAATAATTCCTAAAAAAGGAAGGAATTATCCATGAAAAAACTGTGCCTAAGACGCCTGAACAAAATGGAGTTGCAGAAAGAATGAATAGAACTCTCCTTGACTCTGTCAGAGCTACGCTGTCTGGTTCAAAGTTACCAAAATTATTCTGGGGTGAAGCTATATCAACTGCCGTGTATGTCAAAAATAGGAGCCCTGCTAGTGCATTGAATGGTATGACTCCTTATCAAGCCCTTAATGGACACAAGCCCAATGTACAGCACCTCAGAACCTTTGGCTGCAGTGCGTACGCTCATGTCCCCAAAGAGGAGAGGGAAAAAAAACTTGATCCAAAATCTAAACCGCGTGTTCTTGTAGGATATGGAAGTGGATCCAAGGGATATCGTCTGTATGACATAAGCAGCAGAAGGATATTTTTGAGTAGAGACGTTATGTTCAATGAATCTCAGCAGATGCCAATTGAGAAGGAGCCTTCAGAAGTAAATGATGGTACTTTTACTCTTCTTCCTCAAGAACCAGAACCAAAAGACTCTGAGGAAGGGGTGGAGCATAAACAGTCAGAGGCTGGGATGGAAGGAGTGGAGCCTAGACAATCAGCCAGATATCGACGGGGTCCTGATAGGTTTGGTGAATGGGTGTATTAAATGAAAAATGAGCTTGATATGCCATCTTGTGTTCAAGAAGCACTCAGTGGACCAGAAGCAAAACTATGGGAGACAGCTATGGAGAATGAGATGGAGTCTATAAATCAAAACAAAGTATGGTCTCTTGTAGAGTGTTCTAATGGCAAAAAAACTATTAAAACGAAGTTAGGAATGGTCTCATCTGACACACATTCAATGTGAGAAGGAGTGTTGAAACCTTTATTGTAGCACCTTGAATGTATATGTGTATAATACTGATAATGTTACAGTGCTCTTGTGTTTGAATGTGTTTAAACAGTACTCTACGTTGAGAACTGAGCTCATGGTTCTCATGGAACTGAGCTCATGGTTCTCAGGCTTGGCTGAAGCCACGGTATACAGAAGATATGGTATATTATGTGTACCGTGGCTGAAGCCCACTCCACCCCTTACCTTCGCGATGTAACCTTACTGTGTCCTGCTGTGTGTTACTGACAATATATAAGTCCCAAGTGTATCGCTTTACTTACCCTTACCTCAATACTGCATGCACAATCATCACCAGAAAAATAGAAATGACACGAGCATTTCTCAGTTCTCTGCAGATCCCCATACAAGAAATCACCACAGCCAGAACGTAAGCCAGAACCGGAAAAACGTAAATTCTCTGCACCTCTCAGAACCTTTTAATGCTGTGAAAAGTACGAAAAACACGTCTCCACCCCCATTTGTGAACGCATGAATTCCACAATGGATGAACTGAAAGGATCATGGAAAATAGAGCTGATTCCCACCAAAGCCGATGGACACTGCCTCCTCACCGCAGTAGCTCATCTACTTACAAAACAACCAGGATCAAAATGGAATTACAATTCCTTAAAGGCTGCAATCAAAACAGAGAGTAAAGCAAACAACAGCACATACGCTAAGTTTGTTGACATGAACAGTGGAGACGTGCAAAACCTCATAGATAATTACATTGACGACAAACATTTTGATCAAGCTGCTGTAGACCTTATACCACTTATCATTTCAAATGTGACAGGCCAAAAACTTCTCGTCCTGTATGAACAGGATTATTGTGTTTTGAAAATATCAGTCGATCTTTTTTCAGAGTTATCAAATAATAACCCTCCACCACTGCTCCATCGTAAAAACGATCACTACAGTGCTCATGTCACACAAGGCAAAAATCAGACCGGGGCTACATCATCCTGACAGACTGCAGCTGCCCAGCCAAATAGTAGACTTTCTTACATAGCAGGTGCTGGGCCAAACACCCTGGGCAACGTAGACAAAATCGATAAATCCCCTGAACGATCCCTTCAAGATAGTAACTTTGCTAAATTTAAAAAGAGTGTTAATATATGTAAAGTCAAAATAAAGCATTTAAATGCTCGAAGCCTGAATGGTAAATTGGATGAAATCAGAGTAATGTTGGTCACTGAAGAAATTGACATTTTGTGAGTTTCAGAAACATGGTTTGATTCACGAACCCAAAGTTTATTTTTTAACATTTCTGATTACGTGTTATATCGCTACGATGGCGCTAAAACCAGCCGAGGTAGTGGATCTTGAAATTTTGTGAAAGAAATATACTCAACATCTTCACTTCTAGCGAATAAAGTTTGCGAAGGCATTGAAATGCTTTGGTTAGAAGTACAAATAAATAAACACAAATCAAAAATCATTGGCAGCCTTTACCGGCACCCATCGTCTCCCCTAAATCTAACATTAGGTTTCATTGAGGAAACCTTCAAAGAAATCCTTCAGGCAAAAAAGTCATTCTTTGCTTTCGGAGATTTTAATGTTGACCTAACGGACAAAAACAATCAACTAAGCAAACTATTTTATAAACTAAGCCTATCACAAATGGTCAAAGAACCGACTCGCATCACTAAAGCCTCTGCAACTCTCCTCGTTCTAGCTATCACAAATAATCCCACCGCAATACTTAGTACAGTAATATTACCTTCTATTTCCGATTACCACTCTATAGAATGTGAAATTAATATTGCAAAGGAAAGACAAAAAATTCCGCTCTATGACTTATCGCTCGAAAAGGCACTATTCAGCAGAACTATTTCAAGAAAAACTACTCGAATAGGTATTCCAGAAAATGATGCAACCTGTCGATGTTGACATTCGAGTGTCCATCTTCAACGAGAACTTCACAGCAGCTCTCGTCGAATGTGCACCTTACGTCACCAAAAAAAAAAACAAGCCAAAACGGACTGTTTGGATTACTGGCGAAGTTAAAGAGATGAGCAGAATAAAGAAAGCTAACTTGCGGGAGTACAAAAACAATATATCAAACATTACCTTATACAAAAGATATAAAGAACATGAACAAATTCTTCGAAAGAAAATCACTGAAGCGAAACAACCTCACTTCCACCAAGAACTGATAACGGCTAAAAATAACCCAAAACGAACTTGGGAAATCATTAGTGAGGTAGCCCCATATAAAAATTTAGACCGTATAAGTAATTTTGAAAATCCCTTGGCAGCAGCCACGGATTTCAACACATTCTTTTCTAAAGTAGGGGCTCAAGTTTTTAGTGAGGTACCAACCCAAATGAAACGGCAATTGAAAATTCATGCCCCACTGCACCCTCGAGGACTGATGTCAAGTGGAGACCACGTTCTGTCGATTTACCGGAGTTGAGAAATATCTTATACTCTCTAAAAAACACAAAGGCAGTTGGACATGATGGTATCAGTCTTCAATATATCAAGGACAGTTACCCTGTTACAACATCATGGATTCGTCTGATAATTAAAACATCAATAGTAACTAACACGTTTCCAAACCAATGGAAACACTCCATCATTAGACCGTTGCATAGAAGTGGTGACCTAAATACAGCATCAAACTACAGTACAGGCCCATCAGTCTTTTGCCTGTCATGTCCAAGCTATTGGAGAAAGTGGTGACAAATCAACTATCATTTCACTTGGATGAGTCAAATCTACTCCACCAAAATCAATACGTCTTTAGAAGAAATACTAGCACTCAAGACGCTCTCGAGTGCTAGCATCATGGATTCTCAGAAAGGCTCCTCATGCTCAATATCTCAGATAAAATATACAGTGACATCTATCAAAAGAATGTAACACTCTTGCTGCTACTCGATCTCTCTGAAGCGTTCGATAGCGTCGAACATGATAAACATCTGCGTAAAATACTGAACTTGGGAATAGACACGCCATGGTTTGAAAGTTACTAGTCAAATCGATCTCATGCAGTCCGCATATAAAACTAATTTTCCCGATTCATTCAAAACAATTTTGGTGTTCCCCAAAGATCCATTCTTGGTCCGATACTGTTTTCAATTTTCATTAATGATTTCCCTCCAATACCTTCTAACACACGGATCTCAATGTATGCAGATGATGTTCAAATTGCAATAACAAGTTCTGTATCGGAAATACCACAGACGCAAATTAAATCCGAAACTTAACTGACTAGCCTGAAATCGTGGTACGACCGAAATGGTCTCAAAATAAAAAAAAATAAAATGGCCTTTCGAATCAAATTTAGAGGAAATGCGCAACGTTCTAGAAGAATCAATACCAACATTGCACATCTCTCAATGCAATAATGCAACGGGCATTGATGAAGCAGTAGTAAAATTGACTGAAACTATAATGGCCGCATACAATCAATGTTGCCCAATTGTAACTCGTACAGTTACCCCGAAAAATAAACAAAAGCACTGGATTACTGGTGACATCGTGATAAACATAAAGAAACGTCAAGCGTACCTAGCCCTCCTTTGCGAAGGGCGAATATCTAGAGAAACATATAACCGATTCAGAAACTATGTGAAAAATCAGATAAGGAGATCAAAAAAGAACTACTTCAAGCACAAGTTTACTCAATTTAAAGCTGACATTAAAAACACTTGGTGCCTCCTTAACTCTTGCTGTAAACCGAATAACGTTGATTAGAAGAAAATTGAACATATTGTTCAAGATAATGTAATATACCATGAGAAGAAAGAAATTGTTAATCTCTGTAACAATTTCTTCGTAAACGTAGGGAAAACTATAGCTGATGGTATTCCAAGTGAACCTACTGATCACCTGGAATTTATGGATCATATTCGAGAACCCAACTCCTTTTTCTTTACGCCTACAAACTCCTCCGATGTAATTACGTGCATAAACAACATGAAAAATAAATCGAGTGGGTTACAAACGTTTCCGACAAAAATACCTAAAGTTATTGCTGACATTGTAGCCCCACTGATATCAAATATTATTAACAAGTCTCTCTTACTAGGCACTTTCCCGAACTGCCTCAAAGTTGCAAGAGTAACCCCTATCTTTAAAAGTGGTGAAAAAACCTGTGTAAACAATTATCGACCTATCTCCGTACCACCAATTATTAGCAAAGTATTCGAAAAGATTGTGTGTAAAAAGTGTACTCTTATTTCGAACAAAAATCATTTCATCATATCAAAATTCGACCTATCAGCTCAAAAATCATTTCTTTACGATAAACAATACGGCTTTCGCTCTAAAAAATCAATAACACAGGCTATATTAAATCATTTACAATTCCTCTATTCTAATATAAATGAAGAAAAGCCTGTCTTCTCTGTATTTCTTGACTTTCGAAAAGCATTCGATTGTGTGGACCATAAAATACTACTCTCAAAACCACACTGTTATGGCATTCGAGGGATTGCCCATGATTGGTTCAGATCATACCTAACAAATCGGAAGCAATACGTTGTCATTGACGACGCAAAATCAGACCCACAGACAATTAGCCATAGAGTTCCACAAGGATCTGTTCTTGGGCCTCTCCTGTTTCTGATTTTTATTAATGATATTGTAAAATCTACTTCATTCTTCAAATTCATACTTTTGCCGATGACAGTACGCTTTCTGAGTGCCTTCCGAACCAAAATCCCGCTATGATTGTGGAGAGTATAAATAATGAACTTCATAATGTTTCATCGTGGCTCAAAGCTAATAAAATAACCCTTAATATTGATAAAACAAATTTTATTACATTCTCATACAAGAATAATGTATCTCTCCCATGCATTAAAATTGGCGAAGGTGAAATCGAAGAAACCAACTCATTTAAGTTTCTGGGCATCATAATAGATAAACATCTGACCTTCAAAGAGCACATCACTCATATTAGTTCTAAATTATCAAAATCCATCGGATTCCTAAATATAGTTGAAAATTTTCTGCCTGAAACAGCTTTACAAATGCTCTACCGAACGCTCATTTCTCCATACTTGCAATGCGGAATAGAAGCATGGCACAGAACTGATAAAAATAAAACCAACAAAATTTTTACTCTGCAGAAAAGAGGTATCAGAGCGGTAAAGAACCTAGAATATAATGCTCACACAAATGATTATTTCAAAAATTTACAAATACCTAAACTTTCGGATCTCTACAAAATCTCCATTTGTAATTTCATTTACAAAACAATAAGAAATGATCGCGACAATAGCCTAAGACAATTATTAACAGCGTAAACTGGTCATCACAACCATTTAACCCGAAATAGAAGTAAATTCATGCTTCCTTATTATTCAAAGACCCGGTCGCAACACAGTATCCTCTTCGTTGGAACCAAAACTTGGAACTCTACACCTGCGGAGATCCGTGAATGTAATTCGTACAAAGTATTCAAAATACATCTTGAGTCTCAGTTCCTATCAGAATACTAGTCGTGTAAGATCACCGTGTCAAATCTTGCCTCTTACATGTAACTAATGATAATGTAATAATGTAACTTGCCTTGGGTAACATAACCGATCTTCAGTCTGTTCTTAAATCGTTTTTTCGAACATGCTGTTAAATATAGCCGATTTGACCTATATTGTAAAATACAGCATAAAATATCGAGTTAATTATCTCGATGATCAGTCTAATGCGGAACTAGGTTAAGTGAACTAGGTTAAACATTTTTGTACCTAGCATAACGTGAAGGTAGGATGCCCTAGAAGTCGCTGAACTTGTTCGGGCCCACAGGTAGCTATACTCAAATTTGACCATTGTACTTGACTTAAGAAACATTCTACCTCTGTATCACCTGTGGTAAATAAATTGTTTAAATTGTTTGTTCTAATAAAACACAATGCATTATTTTTGGATCCAAAGATGCAATCAAAAAAACTTCAAATCATTCTCTTGCAGTTGGAAATGACAAAATTAATGCATCAGAAAAATTTAAAAATCTAGGTATCTGGTTCGATAGAAACATGTCTTTCAAATCTCATGTTGAGAATACTTGCAACAAAATTTACGGAACTTTAATGTTTTTCATCGCATAAAGAGTATGCTAGACGAAAAATCCAGATTATTAGCCATTCAATCCCTGGTGTTATCGCGCATTGACTACTGTAACCTAGTATGGGGAGACTTACCTCAATACCTTCAGAGGGACTTACAAAAGTGCATGAACTTTGCGGCCAAGGTGGTATGCAACTGTAATTTCAAAAGAAGTGATCACGCAACCCCTCTCCTCAATAAACTCGGCTGGATTCCTATCCAAGAAAGGCTCCTCATGCAGAAGGCACAGTATGTATTCTCCTCGTATCTTCCTCAGAGCAATGCTGAGATAGTGCGTTTCCATCCACCCACTGTAACCAACCAAAAGCCGAAAAGAAACAATAATGTCTTTAGGCAACTATCGTTCATCTCACATAGGGCAGAAGGCTTTGTCAATATCAGGCGCCTTACTGTGAAACAAACTTCCCCTGAGTATTAAAATCCCTCAAGGTCCGAGCGAATTTAAAACCTAAATAACTCGTCATCTTGTGTCTCAAAAATAATTCTTAGTTACAGAACATACTGAATAAGTATTGACGAATCTCATTTGCCTGGTATCTCCATTGCTGAACAATCTCCCTTGCTCATTGTTTTATAATTCAAGACATTACACAACAGTTTTGAAGTGTGCGTATAGGTATTATGATTTGATCGCCTATACGCTGCCATTTGCAAACATGCTTACTTGTATGTGTGTGTACGCATATAGGTGTATGTGCGCATATGGGTGTGCATATGTGCACGTACACCTGTATGCACTTGAGTAGATAAACCAGTCGAAGGTTGCATTTTATGTCATTCCTCTCCGTTTCTGTGCAAGCATCAAACTCGACCGTCATGGTACCTATGTGTGTGTCTGTGTTTATCAATTGCAGACATTCTGCACCATATTACAGAGATAATGTGATTTTTTTCTACTATGAAATTGTAAAGCATCCATGTAAAAAACAATAAATTCGTTTTGTGATCATCCATTTATACTGCAGTAATATGCTTATAATGCTTATAATTACGTGCTTATAATAATGTGATACCTATGTATGTTTATCAATTGCCGACAATTTGCGCCATATTTCAAAGATAATGTTTTTTTCTAATATGAAACCCTTATAGGACATTAAGGTTTTCTTCCTTATTCACGTCCCACAATCGTTTTCATGTTTCTGACTTAGGAAGACTGTTTTGTGCCATTATTATTAGTACGGAAATTTTATAAAATTCATACCATAATAAACGATATTTTCTCCGTTTCCCTCAATTGGAATGCTAGTTTATACTGACTAGTTTACGCTGATATTTGCGCACATGCTTACTTGTGTAAATGTGTACGTGTGCACGCTATGTGTACGTAGATAGGTGAATGTGTCACTACGTAATACTTCATTTCACTAGATTATTATAAAGCATATATAAAATATATATACATTTGTTGCGCGATCACCCACATATGATAGATAAGACGCTTATCGACCAATGATATTTTCGATACAATATTTAAGAAAACATCGTTACAATACTTCATTACAAATTGTATGCAGCAACACATACTGAAAAAGTTGTCACGAATTTCCTTTGCTCATTATCCTATATTTCAGAACATTGCATTGCATTTTTATTGAAAGCGTATGTAATGTGATTGCCTCAATTCATAGAAATGTATTTGTGTACGTTTACGTGTTAGGGGTATGTATGTGCGTAGGTATGTGTGTGCATGTATATGTGTATATATTTACATGTATATATGCACATATGTGTGTAGTAAACTGACAACTAGCGTTCTATCTAGAGATAATGGTCTTTTTTCTGTTCACTCTCAACTTGTAACATTACCTAACTCGTCATCTCTTCATTATTGTAAAGTATTCAAGTAAAAAACTATATATTCGTTGTATGATCATTCATTTATACTTAAAAATAATGCTTTTCAACTAATGACCGCTATGTTACAAATTTCTAATTAGAAATCAAAAAACTTGTAATTTCCGTGGTCCTCATGCTTAAATTTATATATTTTTCATGCTTCCTTGAAAGACATTTTTAAACATCTGCTGAAACAAGCAATTTCTAATATTACTTCCTGGCATCACGAATTTCAAAGTTTTATGTCATGTATATGTAAACTGTCAAAAGTGTTTCCACCCCACAATGAAAATGAATTGTCCATGATATTGTGTTGTCTCTTATAATTATTATTACATGTATCATCAGATGTAGATTAAACAACATTAGGTGTACTCGTATATTACCCTCAATCATTTTTTTTTCGACTAGTGACATGGGTATTACAATACTGATGTGTGTGTATCATCTAAGTGTATTGACTTTAAGATATTTAAAAACCAATGAATGTACTTTTGTACAATCTCTACTGGAAATAATGTGTTTTTGTTTATTTTCTTTTTCTTGATAAACATACATAGGTACCACATTTTACATGTACAAGACATTTAAGCTTTGGATTGCCTTACAATAATAAAATAAAATGATGTGTTGGGTAGTGTTAGAAATTGGGAGTGAGAAAAAAGTCAGGTATTTAAATTTTATATACCAGTTGCTAGTCCAGTGCACACAGGTGTATTGTGCACACTCATATACGTACACAAACATACAAGTAAGCATGCTTGCAAATCCCAGCGTATAGGAGATCTAACCATAATACCTACGCATACTTTAAGACTGTTGTGTGATGTCTTGAAGTATAAAGAAAATGAGCAAGGGAGAGTATTAAGCAATGGAGATACTAGGCAAAATGAGATTCGTCAATACGTGTTCAGTATGTTCTGTAACTAAGAATTATCGTTGAGACGAAAGATGACGAATAATTTTGGCTTTAAATTCTCTCGGTGTTTGAAGGATTTCAATACTCAGGGGAAGTTTGTTCCACAGTAAGGCGCCTGATATTGACAGAGCCTTCTGCCCTATGTGAGATGAACGATAGTTGATAAGACATTATTGTTTCGGTTCGGCTTTTGGTTGGTGACAGAGGGTGGATGGAAGCGCACTATTTCAGCATTGCTCTGAGGAAGATACAACGAGGAGAATACGTATTGGGCCCTCTACATGAGGAGCCTTCCTTGAATGGGAATCCAGCCGAGTTTATTAAGGAGCGGGGTTACGTGATCATGAATGAAGGCAAACATCGGTTCATATTGATGGAGGTTTCATGTAGAAAGGCTGACAACTTAGAGCAATCATTCAACTTATTCTGCTGTTTTTACATAATCATTAGAGTATTCAATTTCTTCATTCAGGTCATGGGAGCTTCTGACACAGGAGATAAAATGTGATGTTAGTCTCAAAGGTGATCTGAGAGAAATTTGTTGAAGAAAATGATGCGTGTCTTCTCGCGTAATAGGCCAAGTGCGGACATTGTGGTAAGCTTCATTACCAGTAACAGTTTTTGCATTTACTTGCATCGGAATTAGTTTAAGACAAATTTTTCTGCACAGACTCGAAGCCATGTACAATTGCTGACAACTGCAGGCCCTCACCACATAAATATGAGAAAAAACATTCTTTGTCATGATGAGTTTTTTTAACTTGGTACGGTTATGGGACGAGAGGCTCAAACCTTTGAAACTAATAATATAGTTCTTAAATGGAGGTGCGCGTTCAATCTCATCATAGGGATCATTGCGACGTTCAGAAGTTATAATTTGTATTTTGCATGCGCTATCAATGTCATCTCTGTTGATTTTTGTGAGACTATTGTCTCCAACAAGAAAAGTGTCTAGAGGGGATTCCGCATAAGGGTGGTTACTTGCAGCTACCATCGGCGTAAAATCACGAGCGCTGATACAATAATTTAAAACAAAAAATTGTTCCGTAATCATGTAAATGTTTGATACAGCGGAAAAAACGACGCTGGGCTTGAGGGACAAGTTTGTCTCAAAGATTTATTGATAAATGCAGCTGTAAGTAACAACATGTTATTTATTTCGTGAATAGTTTGGGAAATAATCATTTGGAGACGGTGTAAGTACCCATCAAAAGCGGTAAAAGGTCTGTTTGTATCGTTCTCCACTGAAAATCTTACGTTATCCTCGCAGTTTACGCTCTGATGTTTTTTACTGTCAGTATTAGCTGCTGCGCATGCATTTTCAAACCTAACTCCGCCGCCTGAAAGGCCTGCACACAATTTATCATTAAAATTATAATTAAAATTACCTCTTTTACTTTCTGACTGGTCGCTTACATCTAAAATTTTATCGCGTTCTAACGATGACGTTGGTGTTGGTGTCTTCGTCGGTGGTAAACACTTTTTAGCTTTCTCAGGGGCGCAGTGCAGGGGAGATTTTGCCATGACGCAATCGTTGGGATGAGACGAAAAAGCTGGCGGTGCTGTGGCAGCTCCCGCCAGCGATGAGGTACCTTCTTTACTCGAGATTGTTGACTTTGTGGATGATGAATCTTCTCGGTCACAGTCCAAAGTGTGGGGCTGCAAGTTGAGTGTTGCTTGTGTGCAATTACTTGAACTTGCTTCGGGTGTGTGCGTAGTTGTTGTCGAGACTTGAGAAACTAAGACGTACTTTGAATTTTTGCAAGATGCGCTTGAAAGATTTTCACTCGTGTTGGATGAGGTATCTTTCTTGCTCGATATTGTTGATCTTGTGGAAGATGGATCTTCTCGGGCATTATTTAAAGTGTGGGTTTGAAATTCAAGTGCTGATGTTGTGCAATTATTTGAACTCGCTTTGGGTGTGCCCGTAGCAGGTGTCCGAACTTGAGAAGATGAATTATTTTTGGGAGCTGAATAATCACAAAGGATAACAAAGAGGGTGGCGGATGAGGAGTGGGGGAGGAAGTTGGAAGGGGACTTCATGGAGAGAAGAAAGGTTTTCTGGAAGGAAGTGAAGAGAATTAGGAAAGGACAGGCGGAGAGTGAGGCAAGAGTGAAGGATGCAAATGATAGGCTGCTAGTGGAGGGTTGTGATGTGAAGAAGAGATGGGCGGAGTATTTTGAGGAACGGCTGAACGTGATGGATGATAGGGTTGCAAGAGTGGTAGCTGTTGGAAGTGATGTTAGAATGCCTGTGTTTGGTGAAGTGAATAGAAGTCGAATAAGAAGTGTAGAAGTGAAAGGTGCGTTGGATGTGATGAAAAATGGGAAAGATCCAGGTATGGATGGCTGCACGGTTGAATGTGTAAAGGAAGGAGGAAATGTGGTTGTAGAATGGTTGGTACGTTTATTTAATGTGTTTTGAGGCTAGTAAAGTGCCGGTAGATTGGAGTAGCGCGTGTGTAGTTCCGTTGTACAAGGGGAAAGGTGACAGGTATGAGTGCAGTAATTCTAGAGGAATAAGTCTACTAAGCTTCGTTGGGATGCTGTATGGAAGGGTTTTAATTGGAAGAGTGATAGTGATGACGGATCGTGTGCTTGCTGAAAAACAATGGGCTTTTAGAAGTGGTAGAGGTTGTGTGGATCAAATGTTAGCTGTTAACAGGTAAACGATAAATACTTAGCAAAAGGAAAAGATGCAAATTGACTTTATTGAGCATTTATGGATCTAGAGAAGGTGTATGACAGAGTAGACCGTGAGGCTCTATGACAAGTTGTAAGCTTGCATGGAATGGGTGGGAGACTGTTGAATGCGATCCACAGTTTCTACATTGATAGCACGGCATGTGTGAGAGTAGGGAATGAGGTGAGTGTGTGGTTCCCAGTTGTGACAGGTGTGAGACAGGGATGTGTGATGTCGCCGTGGTTGTTTAATTTGTTTATGGATGGTGGGGTGAGAGAAGTGAATGCCAGGGTGTTGGGTAAAGGTGCGTAGTTGGTGGGACAAAATGGTATGTATTGGGGAGTGTGTCAGCTGTTGTTAGCGGATGATACAGCGCTTGTGGCTGATTCAGAGGAAAAACTGAGGAGACTGGTTGCAGAGTTTGGTAGAGTGTGCGAAAGGCGTGAACTGAGGGTAAATGTGATCAAAAGTAAGGTGATGAGAGGTTCAAGAGATAGAATGTTTGGAACTTTGGATGCGAGGATGAATGGTGAAGTGTTAGAGGAGGTAGAGCATTTTAGGTACCTCGGGTCGGATGTGGCTGTTAAGGATAGTTTGGAAGTAGAAGTGAGGCATCGAGTGTGTGAAGGCTGTAAGACATTGAATGCAATGAGGAAAGGTTTTGAATGCAGGAGTGTGAGTATGAATGCTAAGAGGGGACTGAATGAAAGCTTGATCGTGCCAGTTTTGTTGTATGGAGCAGAGGCCTGGGGTTTGAGAGCAGCTGAGAAGAGGAAGTTGGATGTGTTTGAAATGAAGTGTTTGAGGAGCACGTTTGGACTAAAAAGAAGAGATAGGATCAGGAATGAGTTTGTTAGGAGGCAGACGAGTGTTAAAGTTGAGCAGGAGAGTGGATGAAAGAGTGCTTGGATGGTTTGGGCATGTGGGAAGAATGAATTTTGAGCGGCTGGTGATGATGATGGTGATGATAGTCGGGGTGGAGGAAGAGAGGTCTTCCTCATAAAGTCGAAGGTTTTCTTCAACAGAAACCCGTCGGACCTGGTCTCTTCAGTGCTGTATTCAAGACTTTGACGTGGTTCTCATTGAACTTGATGCAGCGCAGAGCTTGGGCCCAGTCAGATCCAAGGTGGTCAGATAATGGCGAGTGGTTCAACATTCAAATACACACAATTTTTTTCCCACAATTTCACACACAAAGGGTGACATCACTAAGAATGTATAATTTCATTTACAGCAAGAACTGTCTCATATGGCCAACATAAACATTTAAATGGAGCTTGTCATAAAACTGATTTTAAGTGTTACATAAGTCATTTGATAAGGAGGGTACAGGAATTTTATATGTTATAACTTTCAAAGTTCATCCAATTTATCACTGTCTCTTAGGAAGCTGCCAAGTATATGAGTTATTTTCCTTTGGACATTGACTGTGGGGTTTCCACAGCCGAACAAATTTTTAAGGTCAACTTCTACACCCATGAGGTCAAGCTGCAAGGTTAGCACATACCTTTGCCTAGAATACTTATGACAGTGCAATAGAAAATGCTCAACAGTCTCAGGAATGCCACATGCTTCACAGTTAGGAGATGGACTCATATTAAACCTAAAGAGATGTGCCAATACACCAGCGGGCCCCATACGCAGTCTGCTAACTGCACACTCTAACCGTCTATGAGTTTCCCCCTTATATGTTAGCCTCATCGGTCTATCCAACAAATCTCTGAGGAAGCGACCCTTGCCGGAGGAGTCAACATGTGCATGCCATTGGTGCGTCCAGACATTAAGGAATTGGTTCCGAATTTGACTTTGAAACTCCTCATAATGGAGGTTTGTCCAAACGCATTTGAGATTCTGATGGCCAAGCTTTGCACATCTATCTGCAATTTCATTTCCCTGAATGCCTGAGTGACCAGGGACCCACTGCAAATGTACCGAATGAGAGGAGTTTAATATCAGTAATTTGATTTCCAAACAAAATTCTCTATATGCATCCCTTTTATTATTTAGCAGTAGTCCAAGTGCTGTCTGTGAATCACTCAATATGACAAAGCTGTTCCCTGGTTTGTTTTGAATGTATTTCAAAACCTGTAATATGGCAAACAACTCAGCTCCTACAACTGAATGGGACGGGTTCATCCGCCAGGAAGTTGCCATCCCAGATGATGCAACATACATGGCAGCAGCCACTGATCCTGTTGCTACTTTGGACCCATCCGTGAAAATCCTCTCAAGGTTACTATATTTTCTAGCCAAAAACATCTCAAAGTTTACATTAGCCTCAGCAGGCAACCATGATTCCCTATTTGGCACATCAAAGGAAATTAAGTTACTGAACTCTGTCACAGGTGGAATGGCATCCAATGAAATTCTACATGGTTTTGGATGTATCTCCAGATGGGTATCACACAAAATCTTATTTAACCTAACAGAAATGTCACTCCTTTCTGATGCAGCAAACAAGTCTAGCATTGAGGGGACTTCCCTAGATCCAAAATTACATTGTTTTTGACAGCACCACTTCACTATGAGAAACTTAAAATACAAATTGAGAGGCATCAAAAAGGCTTCAACTTCAAGAGAGCAGATAGGGATGGTTTTCCATGCACCCACAATACATCTCAGGGCAGAGTTCTGCGAAACATTCAAAATGGTCATATATTTCTTATTAAATTCAGGATAAATGATAGCGCCATAAGAAATTTTGCTTCTTATAAACCCTATGTATAACCTTCTCAGTAGCATTTGAGATGATCCCCATTTAGAGCTTGATAGCGCTCTCATAACATTAATCCTCTTTAGGCAGTCAGTTCGAATGTACTCAACATTGTCGTGTAGTGTTAGCTTAGGTGCATCAAAAACCACCTCTAACACTCTCTGATTCACAATAGGCAAGATAAGAGAGTTACACAGTCTCAACTCTACATCATAGTATCCTCTTTTGATATGAAATAGCTGGTATTTAGTTTTAACAGGATTGACTTTGAGCTTCCAAGTTTTCAGCCATCTATCAAGTTTATCCAACATGTTCTGCATTTTTGTTTTGACTCTAGGCAATGACTCAGCCGAACATAGTATGGTTATATCATCCGCATAAGACACCACTTCTACATCAGTATAGCGAGGCAAATCATGCAACATAACATTGAAAAGGAGAGGACTCAGGACAGACACCTGAGGTAAACCACAGCCAAGAACTCTTTCTGTAGACAGTGTTGAATTAATCCTAACTTTAACAGTTCGGTTCCTTAAATAAGCCTGAACCCATTTCACTGTCCTAATATCACAGTTCACATTCAATAGCTTATATATCAACCCATCATGCCACACACAGACATATGCACTCTCTAAATCTAGGTATACTACTGCACAAAGATGTTTATTTTTAATGGAGCGTCTAATAAAATTACTGATGAGCACCAGTGCATCAGTCGTTGATTTCCCACGCCTAAAACCAGTCTGATATACAGAAAACACATTATGAGACTCAAGAAAATGATTCAACCGAACTTTTATAATCCTCTCTATCACTTTTGCAATGCATGGCAGGAGGGTTATTGGACGATAGCCCTGAACAGAATTTTGATCTTTGTTTGGTTTCTTTATTGGACACATGATACCAGTCTTCCATGAGGTCGGCACAACTCCCAAGAAAAAACTTGTATTAAATAGGTATAGCAACCTGTTAAGGAACAGATCGGGCAACTTCTGAAGCATAGCATAAGGAATATTGTCACTCTCTGGGCCGGTCTGTCTCAACCCCTATAATGCTCTCTTAATTTCAAACAACACCAAGGGGGAATTGTGGCAATTTTCATCTATTGTCATGTGCTCAATATTTTTTATCCTGCTTCTAATGGTGTTTTCAGAATAATCCGATGTTGTGATTTTATGTCTTGTGAAGTGTTCAATAAACAATTCCGCCCTCTCTGAATTTGTGCTGCCTATTGGATAACTAGATCTGGGTGTTGTTAGCCCGCTCGTGCTACACCCTACTCTCCACACCTGCGCAACATTTGTATCAGAACTCAGTGTTTGAACAAAGGATTTCCAGCTGTTTTGTTTTTTATTTTTAATGACATTTTTGGCATGTGTTTCAGCCTTGAGATATGCTTCCAGATTTATAGTGTTCGAAGTCTTAGACAGGATGTTCTTTGCTTTGCGTCTCCTAGCAACTGCTGCTGCACACTCAGAGTCCCACCAAGGAGTTTTCCTATGGAACTTAGGTTTCCCTGAGGTTTGGGAAAAAACTTTCAATGAACAATTATTTAGATTAGCAACAAAATTATTATATAAATCATCAACACTTGCAGGACAGACAATATTGCGACACTTTCCTAGTTCAGTGGACCACTCCCTCCACCTAACATTCTTACGAATCCAGCGCTTTGGACCTGCGGGGTCAGATTTTCTAATGTGCACTCCAAAAACACACTCAATAGGAAAATGATCGCTTCCCAGATCAGCTCCCCTACGTATGTTTCCCTGTATAAGAAGTGAATGAGAAACCAAGCACAGATCCAGGGTTGAGGCAGTACCAGTTCGTCTGTCTGTATACGTTGGAAGATCAGAAGGGTTCAATAAGCCCACTGGGCATACTTCCATCAATCTCTCAATGCTTGCTCCTGAGAAATTGTGCCTTCCTCTGTGATCCCAGACTGGAGAGCGAGCATTAAAGTCCCCAACAAAAATAAAATTATTAGACATTTGAGAAAAATAATGCACAAATTCTTCAAGTTCTACATTATGATTGGCATTGTAAATATTACACACATCTACTCTTCCTATAAAGAAACTAATTTGAATAGAACAAATTTCCAATCTTTCATTTTGAAATAAATCAAGTCCATTTACCGAATATCCAATATCATCACGGATTAATATTCCTAGGCCCCCTCTAGGAGCAATATCACGATACAACCACACAGCCTGGTATCTTACAAATTTGGTTCATTCTGACCTAGCCAGGTTTCACATAAGCAAACAATGTCAGGTTTATTAGTATAAATGTAGAGCTTAAGGGGATCCTCCCGTCAAAATTGAATTTTAATCCGATTGGTCTGAAATTTGGCCACTACATGTATTTTTGCAAGAAAAACATATTTTATTCGAGAAGTTTTTTGATTTAGGCCTTAGTTTATTTTTTAATTTTTATGAAAAACTCGTTTTTTGGTTCATTTTTGGGGTGTTTTCAAAAGAATAGAAGTCTATGAATTTTTTTGCTAGAACAAATACAACAACAGTTTTAAAATCATCGTAACATTGCAAACTAACTCATCGGTCTGAATTTTCTATTTGAAATTTTTTTTATATGTTTGCGATATTTGATCAATACCTAAAATATACTGAATTTTTAGGTTTTGAACTGGCAGAAAAAAAAAGACAACGTACAAATTGGAAAATCGAGAGCTATCAGTTTGTTAGAATTGTTCCAAGGATTCTAAAACTGTTTTTGTTTTCTTCCTAGCATAAAAACTCAATGCCTTCTATTCCTTTGAATTTTGAAAATAAGTAACTTTACAGTATAGGCCAAAAACAAAATTTTTTGTTGAAGTGTAATAGAATGGAAAATTTATGTAATTGAATGCTGTTTTCATTTTTATTTCGATAATCTCCATGCATAACATCATATTCAGACTGTAAATTGTAACTTACAATTTAAAAAAAGTAAAAAATATTTACATATTTCATAAAAATTTGAAAATTTTTTGTTTTCAGTCTGATTCTTATGACATTTGACTACTATATGTAACTTTTGAAAACAAACACAATTTCTTCTATACATTTTTATTATTCAGGCCTTAGTTTTTGGATAAATTTGACATATTGGTTTTTAGTCCACTGGTATAGATATTTCAAAAGAATAGAACTCATTGAGTTTTTGTGCTAGATCAAAAACAAAGACAGTTTTAGAATTCTTGAAACATATCTAACAAAAGTACATTCGCAAATTTTCCATTTTTATTTTTGTTTTCTTTTTATATGGGGTCGAAATGTGCTCGAAAATTTAAGATTTTGGTCCCCTTTCTCCCCCTGGGGGGGGGATCTATTGTCCGTAGCGCCATAAAATTTTAGGACCGAATAGTCCACCACCTAAGGGTTCTTTTCTAACAATAACATGAAAAATACCCATCGGAGAGAAAAGGGGCCCCGGAGGACCCCCTTAAGCTCTGATAGTTTGCTAGATATACCATTACATTTGAACTGTACCAGTATGAGCTTATT
Source organism: Morinoia aosen (assembly GCA_030386875.1). Classification (NCBI taxonomy): domain Eukaryota; kingdom Metazoa; phylum Arthropoda; class Malacostraca; order Amphipoda; family Talitridae; genus Morinoia; species Morinoia aosen. The sequence continues at coordinate 65,302,921 of CM059566.1, forward strand.
TTCCATGTTCGGTTGTCTCTTCAGCTTCTGATTCTTGAGGAAAAAGTTGGAATTCATTTTCTACAGGCAATGCTTTCTGGATGAAACTCTTTGTTTCTGAGGTCTTTTCCTTCACCTAGCACTTGCAGAGGACACTTGCTTTACACTTTCACTTCTTTCCAGTAGGCCTTCCTGGTTCTTCACTACAGCCTCCTTTCCCCTTACCGAAACTTGATCCTGCGCAGCCATCACCGTCTGAGACGTGTCCTCTGATTGGCAAAATTGTCCAAGGAGAGCCTCTCCAATCTGGGACCCAAAGTGGTTACGTGCCATTCCAATGAGAAGTAAGTCTCTTTGTTTCTTGTTTTCTTTGATAAGTTGGTAGACAGAGCTTCACTTATGAACTTGGTTATTTTTGCAAATATTTGCTGAACTGCTAACTGCACTAGATTTTGGCACTTTTCAATAATCTCTTTCTCTAGTTCATTACTTACAGTTTTCCTGACGCTTTGCATAATGCTCGCTTCCATCACTTCACTGCAGGATTTTTGGTGTTGCTGATTTGGCATCTGGGATATCACTGCATTTGCGTAAGACTCTTTCTGGCAAGGTACTTTTCGAGGGATGTAGTAGGACCCCTGCGTTTGATGGACATCGACCTCAACTTCCACTGTCTCCAAAGAGTGGTTTGGTGTCAAATTTGCTCTATTTCTTGGGCCTGAGTTGAGGCTAGCATCTCCACAGGGCACTGTATAATGTGTGAATGTTCCTGCATGATTTAGTTGACTTGCATTTCCAGTACTTATTTGCCCTTGTTTTGCTTTTCTCTCTTCAATCACTTGCTTGCAAGCCTCATAAAAGGTGAAACCATCCTGTTGCAGGGCCTGTAGTCTAGCTGCATCTTGCATCATTGGGCACTCTCTTGCACATGCAACATGTTGTCCTCCACAGTTTGCACATTTTGGCAATGCAGCCTGGCAATTTTCCTCGGGGCGATTTCCACTGCAGATTAGACATCTCATTGGGGCTGCGCATCCACTGGCCAAGTGTCCCAGTCTCTGACATCGATATCAATGAAGAGGAGGGAGCTCAAATAGCCTCACTTTGTATTGCACAAAACCAAGTCTTAGATGCTGCGGAATATTTTTTGTGACAAACATTACCTTTACTGACCGTGTAGGTTCCTCGCATCCGCTTGAAAACTTGTAGATTCTTTGCATTTTCCTTATTATTGCTCCCTAAGAGCTGGCTACTGACTGCAGCTCTTCCAGGTCAACATCCTCTCCAATGGGGCCAATCACTCCATAGACAGTGTTTTGTTCTTCTGCTGTAGGTAAGTGGCACTTAACAGCGTACTTTCCTATGTGTCCCACTTGTAGAAGTTTTTCAATCTCTGGCGTGGTTAGCTCTTGAATTCCTCAGCAATAACATTTCTACGTTTGTTGATTCGCAAATCTTTCACCACACTGTAGTCTAGCACAGAGTCTAATCCTTTTGATACACAGATAGGGTCAAGGGTAATTTTTTTTCTTTGAATCCCAGTTGATCTCACCTGATTCAACTTGTTTAATGATCACTGTGCAGTTCTTTCCTAGAGATTCCTGAGTTTTGTTACCAGGGCAGTTTGGATATGGTTTGTCTCCTTTTTCTGTTGCAATGTATTTTCTGGCCGTGTCCCGAGCCGAGTCACTTGAGGTTTCTGTTGTTGTCCTTGTCCGTTTTGATCTTTCGTTGTCTTTGAACCAGGTTCCTTCTATCACTGCCGTACCCGGTAGCTCAGATTGACTTCTCTCTCTTGATCTGTAATCTTCAAGTTCCACATCGTCGGCACTGATCACGTCCTCACTCAGTTCATCCTGATCTCCCGGTTCCTCTATGGTGTTTGCCAAGTTGGGAATTAACTTTGGAGGCATGATTGGAGGCGACAATCCTCCGTCCGGAGAGTCACGCAGTTAATTTTGCACGCCGGTCTGGCGGTAACTGCTTCAAAAGGTTTTGCGTCGCGGTAATAGCGAAGTCACCACACGATCACAATTTCCGTAGACGAGACTGAACCTCTAACTTCGAACACCTGCAATCGAATGCGAGCGGCTGGTGAAAACGATTGATCTGTCGGAAGTGAGTGGTATTAGAGCGCGAGGTAGACCACGGATGAGTAGAATGGATGGGGTGAAACGTGCTTTGTATGAGAGGGGTCTGACTGTGGACGTGGCGAGAGGGATGACTGCGGACAGAAGTGGGTGGGGGCAGTGCATAAGAAGGTAATTTTATTTTTGACGCGGTACTGGAAGCCTGCCCGCGTGTGATGGAGTTGACCTGTCCTGTGCGGGGGGAAGGGCTGCATTCAATGAAGCGGTCGGGGTAAACCAGCTATGGCTGTCAGGCCTGACTGTGGAAGGTGGTGGTGCTGGGCTGCTGCTGATCCTGGCAGTTCTGGTGAAGCCAGTGCCGCCTCTCTCGCCTCCTAGTGACTAAGAGTGATGATTGCGGCCTGCTGTCGGCTACCCTCCCATAGGGAGGAGAAGCCTGGTATATGTATGAACCATCACAAGCAGCGCTTGAGAGATTTTCGCCCGTGTCGGATGACTCTGATTTTGCAGTCACCATTTGAGATGCTTTAGGGTCCGAGAAGCACTTGCTGATATCAGACTTCATGAACGTCCGAGAAGCCTTTGTCATTTTGAGTGTTTGAGGACATTGAACTGATGGATTCACGGGAGCGGATTCACGGATTCACACTGATGGATTCGCGGATTTATTAGGTCCGCCATTCCACTCTATGGCTGGTGCATTACTCTTTTTATTGAGCTTTTCGTACGAAGCTACACTGGAGGATGTTGTTTTTTAGATGGGGCAACCTTCCGAGTAGTTCAGCAAGTACTATATGAATACATTGTGACGTTGATAGATAGGAAGAAAAATTAATTTTTATTCATTTAGTGAAAGTAGAAGACATCGCATTTTAAAGGTAGATGAAAAGAAACTCCCAATGGGAAAGTGAGGGAGGGAGGGGGGGGGGCGGGTGTAGGCTGGAAGACGAGAGAGGGTAGGTGGAACAAGGGGGTGAGCGGGAGGGAGGGGGAAGTATGCTTGCGGTCGGCAGAGCAGCGTCGCTTGCTGTCCTGCTTAGGGAAGAAAAGAGAAAAGAGAAGAAAAAGGAACTTCAATTTTTCCATCAGAAGATTGCTATGGTGAGTTATTCGATTAACGTCGTATTGTTTAAGTTTACCTCACATTGTGGAATTATGTTCTGTCTGTGAACACAGGTTTACTATGTTTAACATGGTAAATTATTTCCGAAGTTGCTAGATCAAGTTTATTGGTTTTTCAACTTTAAAGTTCCTTAAAAGAAGAAGAAGAAGTTTTTTACCCTTCTCAAATTTAACGTCACTAGTTAACAAAAATTGTCCATCAAAAGAACAAGATAATGATGTAAGTTAATTTGGTGAATCAGAAATTGATTGTGTACATTAGAAATTTTTCAACAATCATGCTCTATTGTAACAGAAAAATAGTTCACAAAAGATAGTCACCGTTATTTTTCCAGAGATGCGAGTTTGCCAGAGCACACTTTCTATTTTGTTGCGACGCTGGAGACAACGGCACTTGTTGTTCCACGTTAAGATTGGAGGTGATTTAGAGGGATGGAGCGGAAGACGAGAGGAGCGGGGGTGAGCTTGTTCGCGGTTCACCTCACCGGCACCGCGAAAGCAACGACACAGCGACACAAGTTTACACATCACGCCACTCTGATCTGCTTGTTAAAATGTTCAGGACTGAGTCACTGAGGCACTGAAATTCACTTTCACCATTTAGTTAGGTAGAGGGCACATTCACGGACACATAATTCTAATTTTGTATTTCGTGGAGTTTTCCTTCCCTCACATTCTGAACAATTTAGCTCCGGTGACTTGGAGCGTGCGTTCACGGTGAACGCAGGGGTGAGTTAAGAAACAATGATTGAAGAGGTTGTGATAGTTGTGGGAAAAATTTCAACCCACTTAGAGTGTTCATCCACGATCACCAAATAGTATTTTCCATCCATGGGGTCTGCGTAGTCGATGTGTATGCGATGTCAAGGCTTCGCCGGCCATTCCCACGGATGGAGTTTAGCTTTTGTTGGTACTGCTCGGGTGCTCAGGTACTCGCTGCATGGCTTAGTCGTTTCTTCTGGGTCTTTGTCCAAATGGGGCCACCACACGTAGCTGCGAGCTAGTTCCTTCATCCTGGATGATCCTGCAGGACCAGAGCGAAGTTCATCCACAATAGCTTGTCGGAGGGCTTGCGGTACAATAATTCTTGCTTCCCAGTGCACACAGCCATTTCATGTGGACAATTCGTCCCTCTTTCTAGTGTACGTAGGGAGATCGGGGTCCTCAATTACCGTTGATGGCCAGCCTACCTGTCAGTATTTGTATACTTTTGAAAGTTTTGGTTCCCTTAGGGTATAATCGCGAATGTGGGTGCAGGCGACCGGAGCTGACTCAAGGAAGTTTACTGGGGACATCCATTACGCTGGGATGGGCGTGGCTTCCTCGGGAGTTGTCAAGGGTAGACAGCTGAGAGCATCAGCTGTGCCCAACAGTACGCCCGACCGTTAAAAGCAAGGTGAACTTGTAAGATTGCAGCAGTAGAGCCCACCTTTGAATGCGTCCGGATACCACCGGCGGAATGCTTCTGCCAGGATCAAATTGTCCTAGTAAAAGCTTGTGGTCGGTGATGACTGTGAACTCCTGTCCCCACAGGTAGCAGTGAAATTTACGCAGCGCAAATACTATATCAAACGCTTCTTTCTCAGTCTGGGAGTAGTTACGTTTTGTTTCTGTTAGAGTTCGGGAAGAAAAATAGGCTGGGCGTTTAATTCCGTCTATAAGGTGACACAACACTGCTCCAACACCATACGCACTTCTGTCAGCCACTTCCACTATAGGTAGGTTAGGGTCAAAATGAATTAAGGTCTGGGAGTCTAGGAGGACTTGTTTAGATTTCTGGAATGCCCTCTCCTGCCTTGCATCCCACTTCCAAGGGGTTTTGTAACGCATTTAGGGGTTCTAACATAATTGCGGAAGATTTTAGAATTTTTCTATAGGAGTTTCGCAGCCCCAAATACGCTCACAACTGAGTCACGTTTGTAGGAGCAGGTGCATTCTGGATGGCTGCTACCTTCTCTGCAGTGGGATGCAATCCATCCCTATCAATTTGGTATCCCAGATAGGATACCTGTGACAGTCCTATTTGGCATTTATCTATTTTCAGTTTCAGCCTTGCCTCCTGTAGTTAAGACTTAATGGAGACGCTTAGAGTACTCTTGCTCATTAGTAGCACTCACTAGAAAGTCATCCAAATAGCAAAAAAACCTATGGAAAGCCCTGTAATAGTCCCTCGATTGCACGCTGAAAGATTCCGGGGGAGCAGAAGCAATGCCAAAACTAAGTCGGTTATATACAAACAGACCTCTGTGAATGTTAATCACGGTGAACTTCTTAGATTCTTCGTCCAAGGGTAATTGAGCGTAAGCCTGAGAGATGTCTAGCTTGGAGTATACTCGTATAACTCCTCCTGCTAACAAACTAAATAGATCTTCAACCCTTGGTAAAGGGTAAGTCTCTAACCTAGTAGCACGATTCATAGTCAACTTGTAATCCCCACAGATTCGGATACTTTGATCCGACTCCAGCACTGGTACAAGGGCTGCTGCCCATTTAGAGTACTGCACAGGGGGGAAGATACCTTCCTGTACCATTCTATCTACTTCTGCCTTCACCTTAGTCCTTAGTGAATAAGGCACTGCCCGTGCTTTACAGAACTTTGATGAAATGTTAGGGTCCAACTCAATTTTGAAAGTTCTTCCCTTAAAGCAGCCAAGGGCCGGTTAAAACAGGCTGGGAAATTTTTGTACTAACTCTTCTGGTTGGGCAACAAGTTTATGCACGCTCCCTGCTACTATAGTTAACTCAAGAGAGTCAATCAGGTCTCTACCTATCAATGCTGGTCCCTCCATTTTTACAACTACAATAGTTGATTGCTCAGGAGCCCTAATACTAGCTTCACGCTGGATGTTAGTCCTAATCTCCCCACTAACTATTAGTTCAGCCCCCCCCCCATTAGTCCTAAGCTTAACACCAGAAGGTCTCAATTCAAGTTGTGGCGTGTTCTCCCTCAGGCTGATTTACACTCCGGGCAGACTGTGAATATCTTTGGACTTTGTGATATCTATGCCCGAAGCGAGTGCCTGAGGTACAAACGAACCTGGCAGGGTAAGGAAAACACAACTGGAATAAACGCCGTATTATTGTGAAGATCGCCGACAGTATGGCACATGAGGTAAATAATTACAGGCAGGTAGTATAGTACCCAAGGACGACTTGGAGAACCGACGGTTGTCGGTAAGTCGCGTCGTGCGTGCCGTGGCGTAGCGGTGCGCCGTCGAGGTGGCGATGGAGGCCGTGAGGCTACTGCTTACCGAGCAGCCGAGACTAGTGAATGTTGGAGTCGTTGCGCGGAGAGTCGCGGGGAGAAGTCTTGTGTGAGCCGCTGCTGTGAGGAGGCTCGTTGTGAGCCGTTGCAGTGAGGAGGCTCGCAGAAAGAAGACTTGCGTGAATATCAGGGTTCCTGCGAGAGTATTGAGTGAGCTGCTGCGTCTGCCGCGCAGCTCAATATATAGGCCTGGCGGCGGCATCACTGAACCGAGCTAGCTCTCTGGTTAGGCGGCTCGGGGTGGCGCTTTTGAAGCAGTCGAGACTGAGCTAAACGTACGTGAATGTTCTGAGGTGTCGCCTGGCTGCTCGGAGCGTGCGGCTTGTAGAGGCTCGATCCGCAACCCCAGCGCCAAAGTTCCCTCGTGAATGAGCCGTGGATAGTTAGAGGCTTTTCTCTGTGCGATTAAAGAGCACACAATTAATCGTTCATCAGCTCCCTATTTTCTATTCTTTTCTGTTTTGAAGGCTAAAGAGAAAGTTTAGTCGGAGGACGGAGTGTGGTTTTTGACCACCGTCCCCAGGGCACCCCCTTCGGGCCAGAGGTGAGCACTTTTTCTAAACTATTGCTTTCCCAATCCTGTGTGTTTTTTCATTTATGTGATCTTGTGCATACTTGTCGAATTTAAATGTCTTAATATTGTATAGGTTAAATTATCCATATTGTATAGTTTAATGTATTAATATTGTATTGTCAATTGTATCAGTATTGTATAGTCTATTGTATTAATATTGTATAGTCTATTACATTAGTTTTGTATAGTGTAGTGTAATAATATTGTATAGTCAAATGTATTAGTATTGTATGGCTTAATGTATTGATATTGTATAGTTCACAGTGATATAATCCTCTAGAACTCATTAATTTCGGTAATTAAACCTGAATTAGGGGCACCGTTGCTCAAGTGTGCCTTCAGTAGGCAATTTGTACAGCTGTGTGCCTTATGTATTGTATCATATATTGAGTAGCTTAATTGTAATTATAGTAGGGCAGCGCTAGGCTTTTTCCGTAATGCCCCCCCAGATCGGGGGAGGGGAGCTGGTGCTGGGCGGGAAGGCTCGGGTAGCCGCCCCGCCAGGGCCCCTTTTCCTTCAAACCCTCGTTCAGATTCCAAAACAAGGAATACAATTCCGGGGCCCTTCCCCCTTAACCCTGGCAACCTTCCGCCTACGATGCTTATACCGCCAAAACCCAACATTGCCGCAACCAGTACAGCACCAAGAATAAAATCATCAACATATAGAGTGCAACTTAAATTTATCGATACAGAAAAACCAGTGGACAAGACAAAAATTTTTGAAACAACCGTTAAAGACCTAAATGCTCCTCTTATTAGATTGACTTCCACCAGTGCAGGTTTCTATGCAGTTACAGATGATGTCACTTCAGTCGACAAACTAACTTCCAGTAAAGCAATCAACGCATTACAAAAATTGAATATAATTCCGGTTATTCTTAACCGGAAATTCTTGACTTAAGAGCAAAACGATCCATTTTTGTCAGACAAATTGATAACAAAATTGGTGCAAGACCTACGGATGAAATCAAAGCAGAAGTCCAACACTAAAATTCATGGTTATCAGTAACAGAAATAGTTAAAATAAACAATACACTCATCTAATTAAACCTTTTACATCTGACACCACCACTGCTCAAAGAATCATCCGAGACGGGTTTTATATGTATCATACAAAAATCACTCCCTATCAATGCGAACAAGAAAAATACACACATCCTCATCTGTTACAAGTGCTACAAATACGAAGACCACCCAACATCCAAATGCACCCAAACAACACAATATTGCTCAGAATTCTCCTCACAAGAACATACCTACCAACAATGCACGAGCACACTTAAACAATGCCTTAATTTTAATGGACCACATTGAACACTAGCATCAAGTTGCCCGTATAGAAAAAATGTAATCAAACAAAAAATTGAAAGTGCATAACAAGAGCATCACCAACAAACTCAAAACACATATGCTGAAATTGCGAAGCACGCAATACAACAAACAAATCCCCCGGAACACACCCTCACACTAACTACCCAAACACATATCAAACTCACAGCACTCATCTTGGAAGCACATATAGCAGCACTCAATAGAACACAAAAATTTGGCGACCTACTATCACAATCACTAAAACTGAACTTCAATATCGATACCAATTTTCCAGATCGTGACTCAGCCGCAATTTTAAATTTTTATTACAAAACAGAAACAACACCACAGGAGACGGAAACGGAACAGGAAAAAACGGTGGATGTCTCTCTGGAATCTGAACAGGAGCATATGGAGGAGGCCATGGACACGGAGGCTAGAACTAAACGCAGGACAAGTGATGATATGGGTAATTCAAGCATAGTATTAGACAAAAAACACAACTTTCATATAAAACTATACAGAAGTTTCATAGACAATTCACCAATCCCAGAAAATCCCCCGACAGAATGGTACATCCAGGAACTCAACAGAAAAGAAAATGATAAAGGATTAAAATTCCCTGTTCAGGACATGAGATCACAAACATTACTGGATTACATTAGGAGAAACAGGGTCCACTTAACAAGAACCAAAATAAACATAATCCCCCACGAGGACTTCATAAATCTTCCAAGACACCAATCACTAATAGCAGCCACCAAAAAACCAAAAAAATTAATTGCTCAAAAATGAATCTGAAGAAAATAACAATAATTCAACACAACGTGCAATCTTGGAATACCAATAGAATCACACTATCCAACATATACAACACGATAGACCCAGACATAATACTCACCAATAGTCACTGCCTCATAAATAACCAACCTCTTAAGATCTTCAATTACAATCCATTTCATTCAAATAAGTTAAACGAAAATCACGCAGGCACTGCAATAGCACTCAGAAAAAGCATTTCGTACAGACTTCACGATGATTTCCTCACAGATATGATAGCAGTAACAAAGATACGCTTCAGGGACCTATCACCATCGCTACTACATATACACGCCCAAGAACAGACTACCTGCATTTCATAGACTTCCACATGCTTTTCAATAGACCGCACCCAACCTATTTTTTAGGTGACATAAACGCCGCACATAGCATAACAGGATACTAGCACATAGGAACAATAGAATAAACCATCTTTACTACCTAATTTCAAAACAAAAATGCACACACATTGGGTCCTTTTTCCCACCCTAATAACTCACAATAGCACCACCTCACCCGATGTAGTTCTACAAAACAAGCGTGCATTTCATAATATTTTCTTGAAGCCCGGCCCCATCACACCGTCGGATCACAATCCAATAATCGCTACCATCACAGCCAACCCAATACAAATTCCCATCAAACCGCGAAGACACTTTCATAGAGCAAATTGGAAATTATACAAGCAGTTACTATCACCTGTCACACCCCCTTCACAACCGGATCCAACTATAAACGAAATAAACAAGTACCTAGACACATGGACCAAACACGTGCAGGATGCCACAAATACAACAGTCCCACTCATAACTCATAGAATAATCCCGGGGATCAAACCAACTCACGAAACTTTGACATTACAAGCACAATACCGACAGACAACCAAATACATCTCCAGATATGGGCCATCTATAGATTTGAACCAACATTTGAACACAATAAGAATCCGATTACAAGATATATACAAAGGCAAATATCAGCAAACCTCTGAGGATTTCATTCATAGTTTAAACTGCTGGAGGATCCGAAAATGTTTTGGTCCTCCTGCAAGAGGATGATGGGCGGCAACACTAAACCACAAATACCATACATAGAACATAATAAAGAACAGTTACATACTCCTCAAGAAAAATAACCCATCTTCAGAGCACACTGGAAGGAAATATTTACAGAACAGGACGAACCCCACTTCGATAAAGAACACATTGCAATAGTACAAGAGCAAATGAACAACATAGCAAATACAATCAAACCATACCGAACTGGAAATATCAACTGACTGGACCCTATACATTTTCCCCCTATTACATTTGAAGACTATTACAAGCGTTGAGACCGTTCAAACAGAAAGCACCAGGGACAAAGGAAATAACCACTTTACAACTTAAAAACTTACCAAAAAACATGATTCACTTTCTGATTTATATTTTCAATATGTCCATATCAGCTGGTTACTTCCCGGACAATCTAAAACATGCCATGATGATTTTCCTCCAAAAACCAAACACATCCCCAAAATCAGTTCAAAATTTTCAGACCAATTTCCCTTCTGGATGTACACGGAAAACTACTAGATAAAATTTTAAATAATAGGTTGACAAATTTACTTACAATTCATAATCATTTCAATAGCAGACAACACGGATTCAGATGTAATAGAGGCACACATACCGCACTGTCAACCCTGCACGAATCAATTTCCATCCAATTAGCACAAAAATTCGCAATAGACATTTGCTTAAGAGATGTTAAAAAAGCACTCGACAAGGTATGGCACTCTGGTCTCATCTTCAAACTTTCACAAATCAATTTTCACCCTATATTTCTCCGGACCCTGAACAATCACCTTAATAGCAGGACAGCCTCAATAAGAATATCCAATTACATAGGGCCGCGATTCTCACTGTGCACAGGTGTACCCCAAGGAGCATGCCTATCCCCTACACTTTTCAGCATTTATACCCATGATTTACCACCGCCGCTACCTAAAACAGATTACATATGTTTTGCAGATGACATCACACAGATAACAGCCGGAAAATTTTCACCACGATACGCAACAGCCAACACCAAAAGAGCAATTGAACAAATAAACACATTTGAATGAAATGGAAAGTATTAACCAACAGTAGTAAATTTGCCATAATTCCCATAAATAGAAGGAAAACGTTTGAAGTTACCATAAACAGCAAATCAATACCATACACAAATAAAGAAAAAGTCCTGGGTTTGAACATAACAACACATGGTATATCATCACAAGCCTCCATTAGACAAGCAATAGCCTACAAAAATCTAGAAAAAATTTACCGTTTTACTCACCTCCCTACAGAAACCAAACTGAAATTATATATAGCCTCTGTGAGATCAGCATTAATATACCCAGTCATACCTTTACACACAGCATCATCAACAGCAATATCCAAATCACAAGAGTTCAAAACAAAGCACTTAGATTTATCAACGGCACAAGTTTAATAGAAGCAATACCATCCAAATACCTGCACAATCATCTAAATGTCCCTCCCATAAACATACTGCTACACGAGCATGCAAACAGGATCTGGCACAACATGCAGCAATTCGATCCTGACCTGTGTACAAAATTAAATTTTCCTCTGGAGCTCATCCCCAAACAACATGCCCGATTCAAAAGCTCTAGACTACTTGCAATGGCCCCCTCTCCACCTCCAAAATATACATGAACCAACAACCTTGCCAGGCACACCTATTAAGACACCTTTTAGTCCTTTTAGGAGGACGTGGGGGAAGACCAAACTAATTTCATCAATATTTTTTTATTTTTTGTTTTTTGGGTTTTTGGCGAGCGGTAGGACGGTCTCCAACCCCCCCCCCCCCATGGGTGGAGCCAAAACCCCAGACATTTATTCACATTTTAGCTGCTCTAATATACAAATTTTTTTTCAATCAATTTTTCATCACTCAAACTAAGATCAAAAAAGTTCTTAAATCCCTGTTTATACATTGTATTGATATTTTAAATAGGTAGGGTACAAACAACAATAAATAACTTAACCTTTAAAATATTAGGTGCAAACGAAAAGTGTAAATTAGTGTTATATAGTGTGTTCGTGTGTTGACGAGAAGAGATAACACACGTAAATAAGATAGTGTATAGGTGAAAATTCATTCTTTACTTATAGGCGCTAGGTGATGTACATATGTAGATATTAGACTGTATATAGATTAGGTACTAGATAGACCTAAATAACAGTCTGATAATGAAACAATGAAGTTTTAGGTAATGCTAACTGTGTAGATAAGATATGTGTATATGCTTAGATAGCTAGGATGAAATGTAGGTAATGTAGGAAAAAATGAAAAAAATATATATGGAAATAAATGAATAATAATTATAAAATTAATATAATGTATATATGCATATATGTGTGCATGTGTATCGTGTGCGCGTGTGTGTGTGTGTATGTTTGTATGTGTATAGGCATGGAGGATGCATATACATATATGTGTGCATGTGTATCGTGTGTATGTGTGATTAAGAAAAAAATGTATGGGTGCAAGTGGGTCGGGTGTGTGTGTGTGTTTCTGTGTGTAAAATGTATAAATATGCATTTATACGGGTGAAAAAGAAAAAAATGAATGCAAAGATAATAGAATTTTTTTATATGTATAGGTATGTATATAGTGTATGTATATAGGAACTTGTAGATGAGCACAAATTTCCTTAAGCTAAAATTTAAGCTCACTCCGTGTATCGATGGCTCCTGTCGCCCCTACCGTAGAAAAATGTTACAATAAAGCAGAGAAGTCGCGGCATAATATCAAACGACGAATCACTATAGCCCTGATAGTGCTAAAAAGCCCTGATGGGTACTTTTCCCGTATTTATTTTTAACTAACTGTAGCATAAATAAAACAAGATGCACAAGATCACCTAATTATGCGTTAAGCGCCCTTTCTTCCTCCACTATCACTTTCCTTTTCTCTCCTCCTTTTTCTCCCCTGGCACACTCCGTGCCAAATTCTAATTCTCTTCTCTTCTTTTCGATTGTCACCGCCCCCCCCCCCCCCCCCCAGCGCCAGACTTGAGCGCTAATTGGTCGTTCAGTAAGAGCACTTCGAGGCTGTGAGGTGGCGCTTTTGAGCTTGTGTGGTGGTGAGCGCGTACAGCTAGATGGAACCACCACAAGGGGTTGTCTTGGTGGGCAACCTAAAGTATGCAGCTTTTGAAAGAATAGACCTGGCAGCGCCAGTATCTACTTCTATCTCTAGGGGGATGTTGTTTAGCAGCATTTGGGTTTTAATTGGTGGTATCATTTCCTCGGTCACTGAAAAAACCTCTCCATAGCAACCCCGATTAAAACTAGGTAGTTTGCACTGGTTGCATTAACAGTTTTATTAGTGTTAGAGGGATGTTCCCTCTTTTTTTCATGCTTAGCATACACAAAATTATTATTGTTTCTTTTAGGAGGTTTTTGAATTTTTGACTTGAAGCAACGTGTTTTAAGATGACCATTTTGACCACAAGCGTTACAAAAACTGTCCTTATAGGGACAATCTCTTCGCCAGGTCAGATTACCACAGCCGCTGCTCGATGATTTGGGGCTAGCTTGAGCCTGAGTCTTGCCCTGAGGCTTGATGGTAACTTGCTACATTTTAGTCAGACCAACATTCAGAATAGCATTAAGATGCCTCAAGACCGCTGTTTCTCTCAGTGTGATTTCTTTGGCAGTGACCAGATCAACGACTTTTTGCCATGTTATGGCCAGCTTCATTAAGCAAAATGTTCTGGATTTCATTGCTGGCAATGCCCAGTATAACCCTACCCAGAAGTGTTTCTTTTAGTACTTCCTGTTTGAAATTACAGTTATGTGATAGGGCCTTCAAGCCAGCCACAAAATCAGCAACGCTTTCCCCTTGTTTCTTGTTCCGCTTATGGAACCTAAACCGCTCAAAGATATAGTTGCGAATTGGCTTAAAATACCTTCTAAACGCTTTCATGATCTCTTCATAGGTTGCATCTAAGGATTTCTTTGAGGACACTAGGTCCTTAATTAGTCTACAAGTTTTCGGTACTACTATTGAAATTAACGTGGAAGTTCTCTCACTGTCTTCAATTTTATTAATCCTGAATAAACATTGCAATCTAGCGACGTTTCATCCCCAAATACTAGAAACAAATGGAGACCAAAGCCAGTTAGCGTACTAGAGATACTGTGGTGTGTGCTGCCACGAGATGGCGCTGCGAAGGTGTGCTCACCGGATGAAGGAGACAGCCATCTCGTAGGCTGTCGGGAGACGGCTGACAATGTGGACTCAGTGTTGTGGCGGTGGCCATTGAGTGAGGTTGATTACCTGCATCTGTCCTCGGCGTTATCTTGCAGGTGAACTGCGTTAAATTCGATTTCGTAGCTGTGTATCAACTGGACCCTCACGCAGAGAGTGCTCGGTCAAGTGGAACAAGGCGTGAGAACGAAAGAAGCTTACTGACCGCAGGCTCGAGAATTCGAGCGGTTACCACGTTCGACCGCGCACTTTCAGCTGGACCGGGTGCGCTGTCTAAGGTGAGCCAGTGTGGGGGCTACGGTACTGCTTGCATTATAACTGTGTTTTTTTTAACGACAAAAAGATATCTAGGCTGTTAGCTTTGGCCTGTGGTAGCCATCTTTGGTGCCGGCTGGGCTGGAAGGATGGCGATGGTTGGGAAGGCTGCGGCGGCTGCTAAGGCTGCGGCGGTTGGCTTTGATGATCCGGGATCGTCAGTGCCGCCAGCTGGGAGCAAGCCGAGCTTGCTTGTGGATATGGGGCATGTTGGCCAACATCCTGACTCAGGCGCATGGGCCGATTCTGGATCGGTTGACTAGCCAGTTGCGTAATATTCGGCCGACGTCATCGGTTTTATGCTCGACGGCAATGTCGCCAGGGTGTATCGCCGTATGACTATCGGCGATGCTACTCCGTGGGAGGTAGTGAAGGCTTTTCTAATCGTTGGGTATGCGTTGCCTAGGCAAAAGGCCTGGAGGCGGTTCACCGAGCGTCAGCTTGGAGCTTGCGAGTCGGTGGACGCGTACCTTGACTGCTTGGATGGAACGTGTAGGTGGGAGGGTAGGGTTGTCCTCGGGGGAATTGGCTTTTAGGGTCAAGTTTTACGAGAGTCTCTCTACCTCTCTGTTTGGCTGAGCAGCTGCTCGTGAGGACACGTTTACTGCGTCGTTCGATACTGAGGTATCGATGGTGCGTGATCGTATGTCCGCACAGAGGCTAGAGGGCCAAGCCCGTGGCAGACCTCGCTGCTTCCGGGCAGCAGGGCAGTGGTAGCAGGGGCTCCTGCTAGCGCTGTGGTAGTGCACACCGCGTGAGGTTGTGCCCGCGGAAACAGAGCACTACAGGGAGTCCGTTCTTAGCGCGCAGGAACTCCGGGAGCATCTGGCTAAGAACAGACTGGTAACGAAAAAACCTGAGAGCCTGGATGGAGGCCAGTGATTGGGGATTTATTTACGGAAATATTCCTATGGACATCTTAGAATGTCGAGAGGACCTGCACTTTCTGAGCTCGATTCGGTGGAAGCCGGATTGACGAAGAGAGGGCTGTTTTTATTGGAGGTAGGTTAAGTAAGACGAGACACTTGGAGTTTGTATAATCAGTACACACAGCAGGACACAGTTTACATCACGAATGATAGCGGTGGAGTGGGCTCCAGCCAAGCCCGAGAACCATGAGCTCAGTTCTCAGCGCGGAGTACTGTCTAAACACATTCTAACACAAGAACACTGTAACATTATCAGTATTATACACATATACATTCAACGTGCTACAATAAGGTTTCAACACTCCTTCTCACATTGAATGTGTGTCAGATGAGATCATTCCTAACTTCGTTCTCAGCCTAGAGAACTTTTCTATGGGCAGGTTCTTGGTAAATATGTCGGCGAGCATTTCGTCGGTAGGGCAATACACTACGTCTATGCCTTTGTTACTTACAAGATCCCGTACATAGTGAAACTTAATATCGATGTGCTTGCTCCTCCCATGATATTTGGGATTGTTGGCAAGACAGATGGCTGACTGGTTGTCTTCGTTTATAACCATTGGTTCCACAGTACCAAATTTTAGATCACTGAGTAAGTACTTCTACCAGACAGCCTCTTGAGCCGCACCGGCAAGAGCAACGTATTCGGCTTCTGCAGTTGAGAGGGCTACACAAGTTTGTTTATTAGATTTCCACGTAATTACCGAATTACTGAGGGTGAAACAGTAACCAGAGGTAGACTTTCGGTCATTTTTATCGCCAGCCCAGTCAGCATCTGAATAACCAATGCAAGTATCAGAACATTTGCTATACAAGAGACCTAGTTTGGAGGTGCCTCTCAGGTACCTGAATATTCTCTTAACACACACATCCAATGCTGTTCAAGAGGTTTGGAGCTGTATTTAGCAACATTATTCACTGCGAATGCAATGTCAGGTCGAGTTCTGGTTGACAAATACAAAAGGCTACCTACAGCACTTTGATAAGTAGCAGGGTCAAATTCGACATCATTTGGGGAGCATATCGGATTTACATTTACATCAGCGGGAGTTGCAACAGGTTTACAATTTTCAAAGCCAAATTTTGACAACAGAGCCTCAGCGTAAGCAGTTTGATTTAAGAAAACATTGTTTTTAGATTGTACAACACTTACACCTAGGAAGTAACTCAGCACACCAAAGTCTTTCATTTGGTGTTGGGTAGAAAGACTCATCTTTATTTGATTTATTTCGTCACCAGACTCAGAAGCAATTATTAGATCGTCTACATACACCGCCACAATACACAGTTTCTTCTCTTGAACACGAGTGTGTATACAAGCATCACTCTTAGATTGTACAAAACCCAATTTCTTCAAATAGCTATCTAGTGTAGTATTCCAGCACTTAGGAGCTTGTTTTAGTCCGTAGAGCGATTTTTGTAGTTTACACACAAGATTTTCTTTGCCTTTGATAACAAAACCGTCAGGTTTAACCAGGTACAGTTCTTCAACCAGTTCTACATTAAGAAAGGCTGTTGCAACGTCCATGTGATGGACTTGCATATTGCATTTGGCAGCCAAAGCTAGTACTGTCCTGACAGATTCAAATCGAACCACGGGACTGAAGGTCTCGTCGTAGTCAGTGCCATATTTTTGTGAGTAGCCCTGAGCCCCAAGGCGAGCTTTGTACGAGCAAATGCTTCCGTCGGGTCCGGTTTTTCTTTTAAAGATCCAATTTGATTTGATAGGTTTTTTTGTCATTAGGACACTCTACAAGAGACCATACTTTGTTTTGATTTATAGACTCCATCTCATTCTCCATAGCTGTTTCCCATAGTTTTGCTTCTGGTCCACTGAGTGCTTCTTGAACACAAGATGGTATATCAAGCTCATTTTTCATTAAATACACCCATTCACCAAACCTATCAGGAGCGCGTCGATACCTGGCTGATTGTCTAGGCTCCACTCCCTCCATCCCAGCATCTGACTGTCTATGCCCCACCCCTCCCTCAGAGTCTTCTGGTTCTGGATCCTGAGGAAGAAGAGTAAAATTACCATCATTTACTTCTGAAGGCTCCTTCTCAATTGGCATCTGCTGAGATTCATTGAACATAACGTCTCTACTCAAAAATATCCTTCTGCTGCTTATGTCATAAAGACGATATCCCTTGGATCCACTTCCATATCCTACAAGAACACACGGTTTAGATTTTGGATCAAGTTTTTCTCTCTCATCTTTGGGGACATGTGCGTACGCACTGCAGCCAAAGGTTTTGAGGTGCTGTACATTTGGCTTGTGTCCATTAAGGACCTGATAAGGGGTCATATCATTCAATGCACTAGCAGGGCTCCTTTTTTTGACATACACGGCAGTTGATATAGCTGCACCCCAGAATGATTTTGGTAACTTTGAACCAGACAGCATAGCTCTGACAGAGTCAAGGAGAGTTCTATTCATTTTTTCTGCAACTCCATTTTGTTCAGGTGTCTTAGGCACAGTTTTTTCATGGATAATTCCTTCCCTTTTTAGGAATTGTTCAAAGTCATTAGAGATGTATTCCCCACCGTTATCGGAGCGCAGAATTTTAATATCGTGATCATAGTGATTTTCTACAAAGGATTTGAACTCCTGAAACACTTTAAAAACATCACTCTTATGTTTGATAATGTACACCCAAGTATATCTGGAGTGGTCGTCTATGAAGGTTACAAAATACCTTCCACTCCCAAGTGATATGGGATTAAGCTGGCCACATACATCACTGTTGATAAGTTCTAAGGGTTGGCGTTCCCTTTTGTGATTTGTTTTGGGGAACGGAAGCCTATGATTTTTACCATCACAACAGTTTTCACAAAAAATGTTATCTCCACTCACAGAACAATCAAAACCTCTAACAAGATTCTTAGTGGCTAATTTCTTAAGATTATTGAATCCTAGATGACAAAATCGTTTATGCCACAGAATTTCATCAGAGGAAACGTTCATGCATTTAGCAGCTGAATTAAGGGTGCAATTAAGTTTATACAATTTTCCTACTTTACTGCCTAAGGCAATTAATTCATCGTCTTTATTTACAATCTTACATGAGCTTTCGTCAAAGTAAACTGAGTTTCCACTTTCTGTAATCTGAGGCACAGAAAGTAAATTGTAGGCTAAGCCAGGTACATACAAGACATTCTTAACAACACAGGTATCTACCAGACCTTTAGGCAACAACACCATAACTTCAACATCACCTACACCAACACCTTGCAAGTTTCTACCATCACCAACTTCAATGTTAATTGGACTAGATAGCTCATTCATACAAGAAAAATTATTCCTAATATTACACATGTGTGCTGTTGCACCGGAATCAATTACCCAACAATTATTGATATTTATCACAGACAATGCACTGATATAATTTGTTTTACCTGCTACAAAATTGTTTTGGTCTTCTGTGTGGTTCCCATCTTCTTTCTTCAACTTTTCTTGATAGATCCAGCACTTGGTACGTAGGTGTCCCAATTTTCCGCATTCGTAGCACCTTGAGTTTTTCAATTTGGAGGTCACAAGGGATTTTTCACTGAAGTCTGAAGCACTTTGGTTTTTCAGTTTTGCTTCTTCATTCAGAAGACGCTCTGTCACAATATCCCATGACGGTAGTTTTTCATGAGCTTCCAGTGCAGTCACCAGTGTGGAGAAATGGTCGGGAAGTGACGTCAGCAAGATTATTACACGACTTTCTTCATCAACAGCGTCATCAATCACACTCAAGGACTCAAATATTTCGACAAATGCTTTGAGATGAGTTTGTAAGTCTTGGTCTTCTTTTAGTTTCATGTTGTAGAGTCTTTTGCGTAGTCTGAACTTGTTAGACCAAGTTTTCTTTTGGAATGTATCTTCAATCTTATGCCATAGTTGCACAGGGTCAGTAGGATCACCCAATAAATAAAGTTGACTTGTTTCGACACCAAGCACAATTGTTGCAAGTGCACTGTCACGTCTTTCTTCAAATTTTCTTCGAGCAGTCTCGTCCGTAGTCTGTGGCATGGTTTCCGTTCCTCGAACCAAGTTCCACAGTTTTTCCTTCATCAGGATCATCTTCATTTGCAGCTTCCACGTAGGATAGTTTTTATCATTAAGAGCCGTGAGGCAGTTCTTTGCACTTTCACTTACGGAGCCTGCCATGTTTCTTTCTCTTTCACCGTTTCTGTCTCACACAGCACTAACAAATCACCAACGTCTGTTCTCGCTGTCCCGGGCTGTTTTTCGCTTCGGGACTTAGGATAACCTCACTTGATATTGCTTCATCGGAAGGTTTTCTGGGCCCATAACCTATTGGAGGTAGGTTAAGTAAGACGAGACACTTGGAGTTTGTATAATCAGTACACACAGAAGGACACAGTTTACATCACGAAGGATAGCGGTGGAGTGGGCTCCAGCCAAGCCCGAGAACCATGAGCTCAGTTCTCAGCGCGGAGTACTGTCTAAACACATTCTAACACAAGAACACTGTAACATTATCAGTATTATACACATATACATTCAAGGTGCTACAATAAGGTTTCAACAGTTTTCCGTTTGTGGTCGGCTAGTCGGCCACTAACCCGTGGCTGGGTGGCTGCATCCCTGTTACAGTTTTTTAAACGGCTTGGGTACAGCGGCTCTTGGGATGACTCGGTCGACAGTTCCATCAGTGTTTTAGCTGGGGAGTTGTTGGCGCGAACTCGTCAACTGGATAGTCGTCAACTGGATGGAAAGTACTGTCGATGGCTGCTATCGTGTTCGCACGAAGGGTGCGGCGGAGGTGCCCGTGAAGCGACGTCTTGGGTGTGCCGCTAAGGGTGCGGCTTGGTCGTGGTAAGGAAACTCGGGAGACGTTTTCATAGGTGTTTACTAGGAGGAGGACGCGGTCGATAGCGACAGGTCTAAGACGTCGCCTACTTATAAAGACTCCGACGCGTATGGGGGTTGGGGTTGCGCATACATATCTCTCCCACCCTCATTGTAAGTGAGGTACTTATGGCAAAAAAAAACATTTTTAATTTTTAATCAAGTGATCGCACGCAAAAAAATTTCATTTAATTGAAAATTAATCTATTAAATTAAATTTATTGAAAATTGAAACATCTCAAAAATCGAAAATATTTTCCAAAAAATATATAAATATAAGTAAACATATATTTTATCCATAGTACACCTCGTTTTATTTTAGCAACAGCAACAGAAAAAGAAAACGCACTGAACGCAAGCAGGAAGAAAGGAGGCAGCGAAGCTGGTTAACAATAATATGGCCTTCTTCTTCAACAGTATAAACTATAACACGAGTTCCTACACTACTACTAGGGAAAAATAAAAACCGTCAGTATTTAGGGTGAGGGAATAAAAATAAAAACGCCAGATACACAATTATAAAACACAATTAAAAGAAACTCAATATCGATACGCATTAATTCAACAACTTTAAATAACATTTTGCATTTGACATGGATCTTGTGGAAATATGAAAAACGGATGACACGTCCGTATACTTGAATCGTTCTACAACGGCTACTTCGTCTACATCTACCCTGCAGTCATCCCAGCGTACGTCTACAGAGGCGAGTGACTTCACTTCCTTCATTCAGCCAGTGGAAGTTTAGAAGTTTCCTTAGGTGTTTACTAGGAGGAGGACGCGGTCGATAGCGACAGGTCTAAAACGTCGCCTGCTTATAAAGACTCCGACGCGCATGGGGGTTGGGGTTGCGCATACATGGGGTGATCCGTGAGACGATCGCTGAGCATGATCTGGTCGTGTCTGTTCGCTTCGTTTCGACGATCGAGAACAAGGCCGATCAGATGACCAGGGTACTTAAGAAGTGCTTAGTTACCGTGATACTGGTGAAGCCGAGGCAGAGGTGACTGCTGTGCTTGCCACTGGAGAGAGTCTTGAGGATGCCACTTGGACAGCTCATTTGCTGCATCATTTGAGAATCGATCGGATGCTTTACATAGCTCGGCAAATCCATAGTGATCTGTCACGAGAGCAGGTGAAGCGTGAGCTGGCTGGATGCGAGGCCTGTCAGCAGATCGATCCCGCTTTGCGGGAGGAGAATCTCGTGATGCGAGGAAGTCATCCTGTTAAGGAGAGCTGGTGCCGGGTTGCCGTTGACGTGACCAATTACGGTACTCAACTCTACCTGTCCATGGTTGACATTGGACCCTCGCGGTTCACCATCGGGCAGCTGCTCGGAATAATTCAGCAGCAAGTATTGTCACTCATTTACGCGAAGTCTTAATTAACCGAGGGCCGTGTGATGAATTGTTGTTGGACAATTCGACGGCGTTTCTGTCAGCAACTGTTGGGCACTTTGCTGATGAGTTGGCGATTTCTTTGCGATTCCGTGCCGCTTACGCCCCGAGTGGCAACGGAATTGTCGAGAGGAATCACCGAACGATCAAGATGATCGTCGCTAGGAGAGGATTTTCCCCTGAGGAGGCCACATTTTGGGATAATGTGACGCCTCAGAAGGAGACCGAGACTGGATCGGTCCCTTCGAGCGGTATTTATAGATACCGCTGGCGAGTGCCGTTTGACGTCAAACTTCAGGTGGTTGATGATTGCGAAAACATCAGCTTAAACGTTGGTGACGAGGTGCGGGTAAAACCCCCACTGCCCTCGTGTACGAAGCAGTACACGTCTGGTGAGGTCACAGGCGTCGTGTCCAAGCAGTGTGCGTAGAAGACTGCATGCCTAGGCATGTGCGGGACGTTAAAGTCCGTTTACACGATCACTGAGTGCACGCGCGAGCAGTGAAGAGAGGCACAAGCCCCGCCCCCTTGCTCTCGCTTCAGGCTGATTTTCATGCTCAATGACAGTGCGTCTGTAATGACACTGACAGGCTGTAATATCTCAATATAGGCCTCGGAGCCGGATGTCCTTATCACACTTGGTTTGGGATATCGCGGTCACCGGCGGAAGTGTCATAAACGCAACCGACGGATGCCGCCGTGTTGTGCATTTACCGGAAGGGCTTTGTTTAACTTCCGGGGGCACTCTAGTCTTAAGGCATGTGTGTCCCTTTTTGAACCAGTACAATACTAGAAGTCTTACTGTGCGTTTGGCTATCCTTCTGCCTGGTATGCAGCTATGCGAATTGAAGTTAAAGCTTCCTATTAAATAAACCTAATGTCGTACTGAAAATAGCGACATTACACAGGCTCTGGCCAGTGCCATGAAAATAAGCATAGTACGCATTGCCATTATGCAGTAAATGTGCCTGAAGAATGAGCAAGTAGACGGGGTTGGCGCTTCTTTTCACTGCTCACGCGCGCACTCAATGATCGTGTAAACAGCCCTTTAGGCACATTTACTGCTCAATGACAATGCGGACTATGCTCGTTTTCATGGCGCTGGCCAGAGCTTGTCAGTGTCATTACAAACGCACTGTCATTGAGCTAGTAAATCAGCCTGAAGCGAAAGCAAGTGGGTGGGGCTGGCGACTCTCTTCACTACTCATGCGCGCGCTCAGTGATCGTGTAAACAGGCCTTTAGGAAGCGTCGGCTTGGTGGTGAGCGGGTAGGCCTCCTGTGAACCAAGGTGGTGCTGCTGACAACACAGAGCCCGGAACAGTGGTCTTGGGCGGAGGAGGCAACTACAGCGAGACTCCCTTTACGTTGTCAGAGGGAGTTGTGGTTGACGTCTTGAGCCGCTAGTTGCCCGACGATCGTCAAGGAGAAAAGAAAAGGGTGATCAGCACATGTGCCAATCACGTGCACACGATCATTGAGTGTGCACGTGAGCAGTGAAGAGAGGCGCAAGCCCCGCCCACTTTCATTCGCTTCAGGCTCATTTACTGCTCAACGACAATGCGGACCATGCTCGTTTTCATGGCGGTGGCCAGAGCTATCGGTATCATTACAGCCACACTGTTTTTAAGCAAGTAAATGCTCCTAAAGCGAAAAAATTGGGCGGGCCTTGCGCCTCTCTTCACTGCTCACGCGCGCACTCGATGATCGTGTAAACAGGCCTTTACAAACAAACCAACAAACAAAAAACAAATCCGGCGCTGGGTTGCGATTTTCTCCGTTGGGTATAGGGGAAAAATTCCAAGCACACATTCCCATTCTACCCAGGTGTCTGAAATGGGTACCGGTCTTGACTGGGGGAAAGCGTCGTGGCGTCCTGGTGTTAGTTATAAGGCATTTGGAAAACCAATGCACAAGGTGATGATAAGTATCAAGCTTGAATTGGAAATAAAGTATCCGTAGATGCTGTTGTTTGTTTTTTTTTGTTTGTTTTTTTTAATTTAAGAACACACTTGGCCGACATTGACTGCTGTCCATCATGTCTAGTAAGGAACTGATAGAGGTCTGTCTAACTAGTAACTTAAATTTTACACTATACTACCATTTAACACTTCCCTGCCACTCCTTCATTTTGCACCTCTCCTCACTCCATTCACTCTCAACTTTCATTCTACCAAGTAATGACCCGATATCCCATTCATTTCACCACGGTATACATGCACATCAAGCAAACGACCAATCACCCCCCTACAAAAAAAGTACAATCCAACAACGCTCGCTCCACCATCACACCTGCATTCACCCTCACATATGTGTACTTGTTCATACTCTTTTCTCAAACATACTATTTCCAATCACTAACTCACCCTCTACACACAATTCCACCGAGCATTTGCCCCACTCATTCACCCTAGCTACTCCATACCTGCCAATGACACCATCCTGGTGTTGGTTTATACCATGTTAAAGAAAAAAAAGAAAAACCGTTAATTTCCAACGACGTTGCCACATGAGATACATGCCAACGTATTGGCTTTTAAAAAATTCTTAATATATATATATATATAAGACGTCCTAAGACAAACGTTCCATACGAGGAGTACTTATAGACAAACTATCTGAGGTGTACAAATAGATAAACCATACGAGGCATACTAATAGACAAACTATACGAGGTGTACTATCAGAGGTAAACAAATAGACCATACGAGGCGTGCTAATAAACAGACTATACGAGGCGTACTAATAGACAAACCATACGTGGCGTGCTAATAGTCTAACTCATTCAAGGGATAGTTGAATAAAAAATGAAAAACATAATCTCTTGGATATTTTATATTCCAAGAGATGGCTGAAAACTTATGAAAAATTCTAATACTACTAAAGAATTCGTTGGAACTCCTAAGTTTTAAGTGAAATCGAAGTAAGAAAAAGACAAAAAACGCTATACCGGAGCAGATTGAAATACCATCGTAAATGACAAACATGTATTGAGAAAGGGTTAACCACAAAGTAATTTATGAAAAATATCGCACAACACAGCGCGCACATCTACAAGCGCGTAAACAAACTTACTCACAAAAATTAAACTCTTGGCTTGTTCAGCATACGGACATAGGGATAATTTTTTCACGAGCACTTTATTTTATTTGTTTGTTTGTACTCTTAATTTCTTCTATTCACAGAAATGCCCTTCGGGGTCGTGATAGATCTATTTATGAATCATTAAGCAAGCGCAATCAATTTATATATTTCTGGAATTTGGTTCAGTTTTAACTGATCGCAGAGCTTTAGGTAAAATGTAACGTGTCGAGAGGTTTTGCTTCTACGCAAAAAAAATAGAAATAGAAACATATATATGCATATGTGTGTATATATATGTGCGAACGTGTGCATGTGCACACAGATACATAGACATTCATATTTGCGTGCGCACACAAACACACACATGCACACTTACACACACATACTCATACATATACGTATTGAAAAGGAACATTAGAAAAAAATGAAAATACTAATAAACATAAAAACAATCTTGCTCTTGCTACATCTAAAATGACAGTCAAGCTTTTTGTAACCATAAAAAATTACCTGAAAAAAAAGTAATAGGATAAAAGACTTCGAAAAACGTACAAATGAAATAGTTTTAATTTCGGAAAAGAAATTTTAAGAAAACTCAAGTTACCGTCAAGGAACAACAACAACAAAAACATTTCATATCCTCCTATAGTGTTCTCTGCAACATCACGCGGACATGGGTACATGGGATAAAATCGAGATACACAGTAAGCCGGATATCAGTCATGATTAGCAGATATCTACTAAATTTTGGTAGAAATGCGTAGACAAACAAACAAACATATACGCAACATCAAAATTCATAGCTTAAAATTGTTCAACATACGGACAGAAAGGAAATTTTTCTACGTTTCATGTGCTCAAATTGCACTTTATTTCACTAATTATATTTTTCATTTTTCCGATTCACAAAAATGCCCCCTGAGGAAGTGATAGATCTATTTTTTAATTGTTTCGCTAGTGCAATAAAATTAACTAACCGGATGGGTTTCATGTAATAAAATGAAACAGAAACATTTATATCTATTTATGTAGATATACATACACCTACATACGTACACTCACATATTAATATGGTGTATGTTGGCAGCAGGTCATTTTGCAAACACACTTCGTTAAAAGTTAGATGGCACATATCCTTTATTCTCTTGATCACTAGTTTTTCAAGAGCGCAGAATTTTAAAAGTGTAGAAGCTGGTACTATTCTTAAGATACATTTCGAAAGCCATAAAGATGCAATAAAACTTGAAGTCATGACGAATTTCTTCAAACTTAAAACCATACGAGTTAAAAGGACAACGTTTCGGGTGTCACGCACCCATAATCATGCCTAAATAGAACATTATAGAAATAGAACATAATCATGCGTGACACCCGAAACGTTGTCCTTTTAACTCGTATGATTTTAAATTGAAGAAATCCGTCATGACTCCAAGTTTTATTGCATCTTTATGGCTTTCGAAATGTATCTTAAGAATAGTACCAGCTTCTACACTTTTAAAATTCCGCGCTCTTGAAAAACTAGTGATCAAGAGAATAAAGGATATGTGCCATGTAACTTTTAACGAAGTGTGTTTGCATATTAATATATATATATACTTATTGAAAATGAATGTAAGAAAAATAGAAAAAAATTGTATTTCAAACAAAAAGATAAACCATCTACTAAGTCGAAAATGACACTCGGGCTCACTGTAATGGTAAAAAATTATTCAGAAAAAATAACTAAATGAAAACAATACTTCGAAAAACGTAAAAATGAACTGCTTTTTAATTTCCTCATAGAAATTTTCAAGAAAACTCAGGTTAAAGTCGAGGAACAACACAGCAGCAAAGAAAACATCTCGGGGTTCACATCTTATCGGTATTCTCTTCAGCATTATACGGACATGTGTACATGGGATAAAATGGAATAACAATGTGGCCGGATATCACATCTGAGTGGCGAATATTTACAAAATTTGGCACGTATAGGTAGATTAAACAATGGTCCACAGTGATAATTTTAATTACGGAAATTTAGTTTTTTTTTATTTGAAAGTTTAGTGCTAGTGTGCGCTGAAACGCACTGAAAAAAAAAATAAATAAATGAAATGCTTAATTACCCCCTCCCCTCAGCTCAGCTGAAATCGATTGAAACATCTTCGAGAATGATTTTGAAATAGTTAGTCAACGTTAGCCAAAATTTAATTTATTAAAAACATAGCACAACCCTCACGTCCATAAACCTGTATATTGGTGTACACACAAAATGTATTTCAGAGTCTGTTTGTCATACGGATGTTAAATATAAACACAAAAATGAGATAAATAAAAAATAAAGATGAGGAAATACTCCTAATTATGGAAAAACGACCTTTATTCCGCTGCATTGAACTGAATGCTGTGGTGCTCATTATAGTCGACAGCAATTAGTAAGATCAATATTAGAATGGCTTAGCAAACGCAAAATGAAATAATATCTAATTTTCCAACAAAAATTTCAAGAATATTAAAATTACAGGTGAATGGGAAATTCACACCGAAATGCTGCAGGCCCCATATGACAGAGATGCAAAATGACGTGACACATTTACCCTGAATTCTTTTACGTTTTATAGTTTTTGATATGCTGGGGAAGCTTGTTCCACAAAAATGCTTCGGAAACTGAGAGAACTTTTTTCTCACGTTAGATGAACGGTAACTGACCAAGACATCATTCCTCCGATTTGGTTTTTTGTTTGAGATATTAGATGGAAAAAGTTTTTTACCGCATCTGCATTACTCTGAGGGAGGTTCAGAGAGGAGAACACCCGTCGAGTTTTTTGGATCATGAATCTGTTCGGTATTGGGATTCAGTAGAGTTTTCTTAAAAGAGGGGTGGCATGATCGTATTATTTGAAATTTCCTATGCATACCACTTTGGCTGCAAAGTTAATACATTTTTGCAACTCTTCTTGACGATATTGAGGTTAAAAAGCTTATAAATACCGCTCACGAAGGAAAAAACAGCAAGCATTGGTATGAACGCTTATAGGAAGAGAGAACGCTCTATTTCAATAAACGTTCACACATACACATGCTTGTAGTGATCGCCCTCAGCCGCTCTTCAGTCTAAATTTCATAAATTATTAAAACCATCTTCTAAAAATTAAATAAAGTTAACGTAATCATTCTTAAAATTTTAGATCACTATTTTCATTCAACATTACCCTTAAATCTATTAAAATTTGACCAAAGAAATACTTCGACAAGAAAGAACGGCGTTTTTACCTAGAACCATATCGCAAGTTCATCCGTTTCCGGAAAATTCCGGAAACGCTCGTCCGCTCAAAGCGCATATAAGGCCGGCTTCCCAGGCAGAGCCGTCATTCTCTTATAGATCCTCCTAGCGCTTGGGCCCCAGAGTGGGCAATTGTGAGTATCAAGTGTAACGATAAGTGTGTATTATGTCTTAACTTTCCTGTGTTGTGTCGTAACTTGTTCCGTGTTAGGGAGCTCTCGTTATTGTGTCGTAGAAATATTCACTATGTTGTCTCTGTGCCAGTGTTAGTTAGTCACCAGCCTCAAGCTCACTGCCACATCTTTGTCATTGTTATCGTGTTTGCTATTATCCGATGACGCCGTATTGTGCTGTCAGTGTTGACCGATGTTGGCATTTGCTCCTTAGATATTTTTTAGTGCTGAGCATAGTGTTAAGACACTTTGCTGTCCACAGAGATCATCTTTGGTTTGCCCATCTTTTGTGTGTTCCAGTTTTAATTAATTGTGTTCTCAATTTTTGTATTTTTATTAAGTCAGATTTAAATAATTTTTGGAATTCCCTTGAATTTTTAGTCAAATGTTTAAATTTCATATCTTGGGAAATGAAGCTATGATAGGTTATTTACACCAATAGAGATTGTATCTTCTGTAGTCACTCACTCAAGTCAAGTCACATAAATAATCATTCTTTCTTGCTCATCTGAATAATAGAGTATAGAGACTTCATCTTTTCTCATACTTATATCTTAGTACATTAATTACCAAATTACCTCAGTGCTTTAGCTATTATTTTTGGCTGTAGTTCATTTAAACTCAGTTGTGCTGCTGCTTGTAATGTCAGGATAGAGCTTGTGACCAGTTGGTCTGGAACACTGATTCTGGTGTTAAGATGATTCAGGCTGCGACTCGGGCGCTAGAGTTGCGGACTGATTCTTTTCACCGGACTCCTGCCATTGTTTATCCTGTTAATGTTGCAGTTTGCGCAGCCTTGCACATGTGTTATGAATGGACTCAATTTATGTGTTCAAAATAATCCAGCACGAATTCCCCTGACAGGATCGACTGGACCACACATCCACGCACTCACAAACACGTATGAAACCAAACCCTAACTTCTTAATTTAAGGAGCTTACCTCCTCCAAGTTATCGCCTTCAAGTCTCCTCCGGGTTCATCCTCCGGGTTTTGCCTCTGAGTTGATCCTCCAAGTGTTCCCTCCAAGCTTCTCCTCATATTCAAAGTTCGCTATACTGGAAGGCCTGCATCCCTGCAGCTAAGCCGCTTGAACCTCTAGTTGTGACTACCTTTGGGTCGAGAGTCCCTTCCTACCGAGTTTTCCCAACCGGTAGCTATCCCCATACTCATCACTAAATTCACCACTCACTTAGTGTCGGAACCTCCCACACTTACACCATCATCGACTTCACACTCCAGCGCACGCTTCCACAAGTCTGAGCTGAACGAATCGTCTGAAGTTATTCAACCTCCTCGGACTCTCCCCAAGATCGTCTCTCGAACAAGAATCAAGCCTCGCACTTCGGCGTGCAACCTTCCCTTCAATAAATTCCCATACCGGCGAGTGAAACTATTCTCTCATTTTCCTCCGGTGTTGGCTTGTGGTTATTTTTTGTTGTTGATTGTAGACGCTTGAAATATTGCGTCCGAATACCGCCTAACTCCTTCTGAGTCAGAGGCCTTAAATCATTCCTTTTTGCAATTAAGTGTGTTCTACCCGGAGCACTGGTGACCCTTTAATAAGAAGAACATCTTCCTTGTCACTTGATAAATTCCTCGATATTCAACCTTTAAAAGTCAAATTCAAGTAGTTTCCCCACTTGGGGAGAACTTCATATGCTTAACGATTTTATGCTAAGAGACAAATGTCTTAAAATATCGAAAATGAAATTAACAGAGTTTCAGCAGGTCCCTCATATAAAGTTAATATTGAAGAACTTTTACAACATTGACATTATTTTGAGAGAATTAGAAAGACTAGAATATATGTCAGGCATTTTTAATGCAGAATTTTTCAGATGCTGGGATTCATTTTGGTTAATTTTTTTAGAGAGGGGTTGCATAATCGAATTTCTTTAAACTACCTTTGCACACCATTTTGGCTGAAAAATTCTTATGTTTTTGCACTCCTGCTTAAGACTTGAGATATGTCTCCCTAGACCAGACTATAATAATTAAAACATAATAATACTAAAGACTGAATGTCGGGTTTTGTGTGACCGTTGGGGTAGTTTGAACTTAAATATTAGTTCTTGACGGCCAAAAACTCGAACAATTCTCGATAGTGATCTGGGAAAATTATGAGAGGGATAATGAAAAACGGATTTGAACTCAGCTTATTTCAGGTGGTGTTTATTTGAAGAGGAAACCAGGAGGTCTTCGATGAGCTTGACTGGAAATCCCAGTGAGGTCCGGAGTGCCGGTGGTGAGCTTTGGTGAGCGCTGGCGTCGCTCCGGCCGGTGGATGAGATGTTTAAGTGTATCGAGTTCAGAGTGGTCAATTTACGGTGGGCAATTTTTAAACAAGCACGACAATCGGTGCGTAGCTATTTGTGTGGGCAAAGCAGGCTTAATTTTGGAGCAGGTGAGTTTGATCAAGGTGCCGAGCCTTATGGCGATGATGACTCTTAGTTTGAATAGTACTTAAGCTCCAGGCACGCGGAATTTAGCGAATGCAAAGCTAATTCAATGGGGCACGTACTTTTAGGCAGTTGAGAATTAAGGCCCGTACTTAGAGAATATATCAGGCTATAGGCCCAAAGCACCACTAAATCCAATCCAAGTAAAAGAACCAAAAACGGCCCAGGGAGAATGTTGTAAATGGAGTGTGTGTTGACGTCGAGATCCTGTAAGGGCAGAGGCGCTGGATGAAACGTTCCAGGAGAGACATCAAGACATTCCACCACTGACAGTCCAACATATAATGACAAACTCTTCCCACACGGAGAACTCCGAGAAACTTCTACAGGTTTGACACCAGCTACTTTAAGGATTCTCACTTTTGGCAAACTCAAGGAGATAGGACAGATTTTGGTTGACAGGTTTTAACAATAAATAAATTGTTTAAACTGTTTAGCTGTCAAAACTGTTCACTAATGCCTCTGGCTTTAAAAATCTGAGTATTAGGTTTAAGAACTTCCGGTAATAAAGATCGTGATTCCTTACAGAGACTACGGGCAAGTAAACACGAGATCTACGGAATATCGTGAAAATATCAAGTGACTGCACTTTTGAAAGTAGTAAGAAAAAAACATAAAAATCCTAAAGTTCATGGATATAAATCCTACTGAATCCTGATAGATATCATTTGCAATAATAAAGGAATTAAGGAATAATATATATCCCCAATGATAAAAGGAAAGGAAACCTAAGCGTTGATTTCACGGGCGGAAAATACGCGAAGAAAGAAAAACGAAAGCATGAAGGTTGCGTGTGGCGAGTTAGCCGGGCGGCTTTACACGTCGGCCTCAGCCAAGTCGCCAGCAATTTGCACACACTCAAGATAGGCAGATGGTAGTGGGTGTTTGTCACAAGAATGCGATGAGTTAAATAAAAATTTTATTGATATGTTTTTATATTGAAATAAGTGCGGTGACGTAAAGGTTTCAAAGAGTATGGAATTAAGAAATGAAATTCCAAAACTTAGCAAGCATAGACATGAATACTTTTCGTAATTTAAACTGCTGCAAGTCGGTTTGTAAAAAACAGAATACATGCTACTATAACACATGCCTATAGTATTTATAGTCACAGAGTAGTGACAAGAGACGACGGTGTGGGTTCCGTCATTACACAAAGACGCTATCGGCAACGAACGCCGGCAAATTTCGCCGCGTTCGTTCCGAGTATCGAATCATGAATGAAAACTGCAGGTATCTACTATTGTAGTGAAGAAAGGAACGAAACATGATTATGTTTTGATAATAAAATCATGACACGGAAATGCAATGCACATCTGACGCAATATTTTTACGCTAAGTCACGTTGAGAAAAGACAAAACCAAAACAAAACACTGAATGAAAACATGCTACATCACAATTCCTACGCACAACTACGTATCCAAATCACACTGCCTGTCAACTATCAATACTCACTGAACACAAAAAAAAGAACACGATTATTTTCTAACACTGATTACTCACGAGAACGAAGAAAGAACACGATTATTTTCTAACACTGATTACTCACGAGAGAAAAATGCTGTGAGCTGGCTAGTCAACCGCCAAAGTAAGAGTGCACTATTTGAAACAGAGACGCGCATTGCGCAGTATTGCCACCAGAGGGCTTCTCTCTCGAAAAATGTAAATTGTTATTTTATCGTCTCATGTATTTACACAAAAACTTCAATGATTACGAATTAGAAGTAGAAAATAATTAATAATAAATTAGAGTAAGATTTTTAATGCTACTAATTAATTTATTTAAGTACGAATGGCTAATTTCTAATTTTTACGCTTATGTAGCGGTATGCTACATGAATCACTAATACTCTAACTATTATATCAAGTGCGTTCATGATACTGGGAAAAAATACTAAGGTTTCGCTAATTTTGTTTCATATTTTAAGGGCTCTCACCAAAGTTGGACATTAACATAAGAAAATTAAAAGCATTGAAATATGATAGGCGTACGACAGAACTATGTAGCATACCGCTACATAAGCGTAAAAATTAGAAATTAGCCATTCGTACTTAAATAAATTAATTAGTAGCATTAAAAATCTTACTCTAATTTATTATTAATTATTTTCTACTTCTAATTCGTAATCATTGAAGTTTTTGTGTAAATACATGAGACGATAAAATAACAATTTAAATTTTTCGAGAGAGAAGCCCTCTGGTGGCAATACTGCGCAATGCGCGTCTCTGTTTCAAATAGTGCACTCTTACTTTGGCGGTTGACTAGCCAGCTCACAGCATTTTTCTCTCGACCTCAACGTCATCACACACACCATTTACAACATTCTCCCTGGGCCGTTTTTGGTTCTTTTACTTGGATTGGAATTAGTGGTGCTTTGGGCCTATAGCCTGATATATTCTCTAAGTACGGGCCTTAATTCTTAACTGCCTAAAAGTACGTGCCCCATTGAATTAGCTTTGCATTCGCTAAATTCCGCGTGCCTGGAGCTTAAGTACTATTCAAACTAAGAGTCATCATCGCCATCAGGCTCGGCACCTTGATCAAACTCACCTGCTCCAAAATTAAGCCTGCTTTGCCCACACAAATAGCTACGCACCGATTGTCGTGCTTGTTTAAAAATTGCCCACCGTAAATTGACCACTCTGAACTCGATACACTTAAACATCTCATCCACCGGCCGGAGCGACGCCAGCGCTCACCGAAGCTCACCACCGGCACTCCGGACCTCACTGGGATTTCCAGTCAAGCTCATCGAAGACCTCCTGGTTTCCTCTTCAAATAAACACCACCTGAAATAAGCTGAGTTCAAATCCGTTTTTCATTATCCCTCTCATAATTTTCCCAGATCACTATCGAGAATTGTTCGAGTTTTTGGCCGTCAAGAACTAATATTTAAGTTCAAACTACCCCAACGGTCACACTAAACCCGACACTGGTGCATTGGCCGGGAAACTCGTAAAAATAAAAACTCAACTCGAAGTGTTTGAGAGATTGTGAGAGGATAATGTTGGCGTATCATTGTAGTGATAAATTTTCCCATGTCGTAGTTGTTTGAGAGATTCCTGTGGATTTTGACCGTGCTAATTATTCTCTGAGCAGCTCTAACAAAAATTTTTTTTTAGCGCTATCCTGTCCTTGTTTGTTTGTTTCATGTGCCACAGTAGGTAGGGAAAATATTTTTTTTCTCTATTTCCGTGCTTACGTGCATTCTGACTACCGTAAAATTCGCGTTTCCATTCTCCATTTTCCCTCCGTTTTCTTCAACGTTATTGATTGATTGAGTAGGTAGAAGAATAATTTTTCTCACCTGCTTTATTTTGTGCCTACGCAAATTGCCGCATACCGCATAAATTTTTCTCGTTTCCAATTTCATATTTCCTTCCTTCTGTTTCAACTTAATTTGAATGATTGAGTAGGTAAAGAATTAACGCAAACCCTTACCACTTAATCCAAGTCTTAGGCACTGATATCATTAATTGTGCATTCCCAAAAGTGATCGCTAGCATGACTGAATCAGATAATGAAGATCGAGCCCCCTCAAAACCCATTAGGCTCCCGCCTTTTATTCCGGAGGACGCTCACACCTGGTTTCAACAGTGTGAAGCCGTGTTTAGGTATCATAAAATAATAAGTGACATAGACAAATTCTATGCGCTTGTTTCCGCCGCGCCCACAAAACTATTAAATGACTCTAACCAAATCTTAGAAAACCCTCCACCTCTCAATCCTTACGGAATCTTGAAAGGCAAAATTTTGGCAAGGCTTCAGATGTCCGATGCGGACAAATTCCGAAGTCTTGTAGACGCCTCAGCAATTCCATCTGTCTCTGTTTCCTTCTCTCCCACTTCGCTAGTGAAAGAACTGCGGAAACTCGCTACGGGTGTTGCCGTAGCTGAGGGATTTCTGAAGGAAGTTTTCATGACTAAGCTTCCTCCGAATGTGCGTCCATTTCTATCGCTAGCAGGGCCCGAGCAAACGTTAGAAAAATTAGCGGAGTCCGCAGAGACGGTGATGCGAAATATTAATTTGCCACGAGAACCACAAGTTGCTTCCCTGAATGTAGCAGCTACAACTTTTAGCCCGTCAAATACGGCGCAAAATCAATCCTCAGCCACAATAGATAAGATGCAGCAGGACATCGCTGAAATAAAGCAAGCTCTCCAAAATTTTCAAATAGGTCAGAGTGTGGCTCACATTCAGCAAGGCCCAGGGAGATTCCAAAGCCACCAAAATGCCTACGACTATCCCTATGACTATCACTCAAACTATCCTTCTCCTCATCCTCAACGCTTTGATAGAGGTAGATCTTATGATAGGTCAAACCAAGACCGCCGTTTCAGGTCGCGCTCTCGTGATGCTAGTAGCAATTTATGCTGGTACCACATGAAATTTGGTGACCAAGCTCGCAAATGCGCCTCTAGATACTGTCCTCGTTATACCGAAATGACTTCGGGAAACGCCAACAGCGACGCATAGTAGCGAGTACTGCGTTGCCTCATTCCCAGACTACTCGCCTTCTTACTATTCTCGATCCCGTCACCA
Organism: Morinoia aosen; assembly: GCA_030386875.1. Lineage (NCBI taxonomy): Eukaryota > Metazoa > Arthropoda > Malacostraca > Amphipoda > Talitridae > Morinoia > Morinoia aosen. The sequence goes on from CM059566.1 coordinate 65,338,372, forward strand.
AGTATCGATTTTTAATAGACACTGGCTCCAGTGTGTCAATTATCCCAGCCACGGTGAAAGACAGAAACAACCCATTGTTGGCGACATTACGCGCCGCAAACGGCACGCCAATTCCTTGTTACGGTGAAAGAATTTTAGAGTGCGGTCTGGGATTGAGGAGAAGATTCAGATTTACTTTTTTGGTAGCTGAAGTCCAAGAGCCCATAATAGGTGCTGATTTCCTAGCCAAGTTTGGCATAATTGTAGATATTAAGAACCGTAGAATTAGGGACGAGGAGACACAGATCTCAATTCCCGCTTGTAGCATAACTAGAGCAAATGTCTTGCATTCCTTCTCGATTGCTTTCAAGGAGGAGTGCATGTTTGAACAGGAACTTAAAAATTTCCCAGCATTAACAAACCCTAACTTAGCTTCAAATAACATGCAAACATGCACAAAGCACTTCATAGAGACGCAAGGTCCTCCAGTTTTCTCCCGTGCAAGGCGATTGCCGCCTGACCGATTGGCGTTAGCTAAGAAAGAATTTGCGCACATGCTCGAAAGTGGCATCATTCGCACTTCCAAAAGCCCTTGGGCTAGCCCTCTTTTGCTAGTACCCACGGCTAACGGTGAATTCAGACCGTGCGGGGATTTCCGCAGGTTGAACGCCGTTACTTTACCTGATCGATACCCTATCCCCTACCTTCATGATTTCAGTGCAAATTTAGAGGAAGCACAAATTTTCTCTAAGATAGACCTGCAGTCTGCCTTCCATCAAATTCCCTTGAATGAGTCTGCGATTCCTAAGACCGCGGTTATCACTCCGTTTGGTCTCTTTGAATTCCTAAAAATGCCATACGGCTTGAGGAACGCTCCTCAGACGTTCCAAAGGCACATGGCTGAAATTTTCTCTGATCTCACTTTCGCTTATGTCTATCTAGACGATATCCTAGTGGCATCCACAACCCCGGAGTTGCACAAAGACCATCTTAGGGTCGTTTTTCAAAGATTGTCCGACAATGGACTTCTCGTAAATCCTGCAAAATGTGAGCTCGGAAAGCCATCACTGATTTACTTAGGTCATGAAATCTCTAGCCTAGGTCTAAAACCTTTGCCTTCCAAAGTAGAAGTGATCAAAAACTTTCCTCTTCCACAGACCCAGAAGGAACTAAGAAGGTTCCTAGGTTCTGTTAACTTCTACCATCGTTTCATACGCAACTGTGCTCAAACTTTAGCGCCCTTGTCTGACCTCCTCGAACCGAAACGAAAAGGCAAATCTATTGAGGTAAAATGGACAGAAGAAGCGCGCAAAGCTTTTGAGACAATCAAGCACAAGTTAGCTTCCGCGACTGAACTATCCTACCCTATTGCTAATGCTGATTTCAGCCTCGTTGTTGACGCATCCAGTACCGCCGTAGGTGCTGTGTTGCAACAACAAGTAGGTACTAATATCTCTCCTCTTGCCTTCTTTTCCAAAAAGCTGTCGCCCACTGAGCGTGGTTATAGCGCGTTCGGTAGGGAACTTCTTGCTATCTACTTGTCTGTGAGACACTTCCGCTATGCTCTAGAGGCGAGGGAGTTTGTGATCTACACAGATCACAAACCTCTGACCTCAGCGATCAAAATGCCTTCTGAAAGACATTCCCCTAGGGAAGCTCGACACTTGTCGTTTATAAGTCAGTTTACCACTGACATCCGTTTCATAAAAGGGTTGGACAATACTGTTGCTGATTGTCTTTCCAGAATCAACACTGTCCAAACCAGTGGTGAAATCACTTTCGGCAACATTGAAAGAGCGCAGAAGGAGGATCCTGAACTTCAGGACCTTCTCAAACCTTCTAACACTTCCCCTCCAAAACTAACCTTGGTTGACGGCGTGTACCGTGATGCCGAGCGACCTTCTCGTTTGTATCTTCCTGCGACGCTCCGCAGAGTAGCTGTCCTCCACTACCATTCCCTCTCTCATCCAGGTATTAACCGTACAGTGCGTTTGATTTCTGATCGTTTCGTCTGGCCAGCGATGCGTAAGGAGGTCAAGCAAATTGTGCAAAATTGCCATGCGTGTCAGAGTAGTAAGGTGGTGAAACATAATCGTGCGGCGCTGCAGAGTTGTGCATTCACAGGTCACAAGTTTGACCCTGTACACCTAGATTTGGTGGGTCCTTTGCCTTTATCGCGCGGGCATTCTTATTTGTTGACCATCATAGATAGGTTCACGCGTTGGGTTGAGGCTGTCCCTCTTCCTGATACCCAAACTGAGACTGTAGCGCGCGCTTTCTTGTCAAACTGGATCTCTAGATTTGGGGTTCCCTTAAGTGTCACACATGACCGGGGATCACAATTCACCTCCAAATTCTGGAGTGAGCTTAGCACCGCTCTAGGGTGTGCAAATACATCAACTACAGCGTATCATCCGCAGTCAAATGGACTTATTGAGAGAGTCCACAGAGACCTCAAGGTTGCATTGCGCTGCCTTAATTGCAGTCACGATTGGACTGATAGACTTCCAGTAGTACTACTTAGCATCCGAAATTTGCACAGACAGGATCAGCAATGCGCAGCGGCTGAAATGTTGTACGGGAAAACGCTTCGTCTTCCCGGCGACATTGTTGACCCAAAACCTTTGCCTGAATTTTCATCCGCTGACCGTTCCGCTTATGTAACCTGTCTCAAAGATTGCATGCGTAAGATCAAGTATGTGGCTCCACGAATGCCTCAGACTCAGGAAAAACTGGATTCGGCCCTGCAGGACTGCACACATGTGTATGTCCGCAATGATGCTATAAAACCTACACTCACGCGCCCTTATGATGGCCCATTCAAAGTACTTAAACGCAAGCAAAAATATTTCATCCTCGAAAGATTCGGTGCACACGACCCTGTGAGCATTGATCGATTAAAAGTCGCATACACTTCTGATCATAGTGTAACTTATAACTCATCATCCTCTCCGCAGATTTTCCCCTTCCACTGAGACTCGATCACATCTACCCTCTCAGCTTCCTCAGTTGGCTGCCTTGTTGCCTAGTCAACTTGAGTGTAACCCTTTCTACGTGTCTGTACATTCAAACCCTATCCCTAAGCCTATCGTAGACTCTAACTCTAGCCCTCTTACTGACACAGCGACAAGTCTGGAGAGATCAGACGAGCCCGCTGCAGTAACTCCTGTTCCTAGGACTCGTGCCGATCTAAACTTGCAGACCCGTTTGGTGAAACTTCCCCGCTCAGTATCATTTGCCCATTGCCGAACTCGGCAGGGTCGTGTAGTTCGCCCTCCTTCCCGCTACAGATGATTGCAGCGGGTGGACCTTTCGGTCTGCGCCTTGGGGGGTAATGTAGCATACCGCTACATAAGCGTAAAAATTAGAAATTAGCCATTCGTACTTAAATAAATTAATTAGTAGCATTAAAAATCTTACTCTAATTTATTATTAATTATTTTCTACTTCTAATTCGTAATCATTGAAGTTTTTGTGTAAATACATGAGACGATAAAATAACAATTTAAATTTTTCGAGAGAGAAGCCCTCTGGTGGCAATACTGCGCAATGCGCGTCTCTGTTTCAAATAGTGCACTCTTACTTTGGCGGTTGACTAGCCAGCTCACAGCATTTTTCTCTCGACCTCAACGTCATCACACACACCATTTACAACATTCTCCCTGGGCCGTTTTTGGTTCTTTTACTTGGATTGGAATTAGTGGTGCTTTGGGCCTATAGCCTGATATATTCTCTAAGTACGGGCCTTAATTCTCAACTGCCTAAAAGTACGTGCCCCATTGAATTAGCTTTGCATTCGCTAAATTCCGCGTGCCTGGAGCTTAAGTACTATTCAAACTAAGAGTCATCATCGCCATCAGGCTCGGCACCTTGATCAAACTCACCTGCTCCAAAATTAAGCCTGCTTTGCCCACACAAATAGCTACGCACCGATTGTCGTGCTTGTTTAAAAATTGCCCACCGTAAATTGACCACTCTGAACTCGATACACTTAAACATCTCATCCACCGGCCGGAGCGACGCCAGCGCTCACCGAAGCTCACCACCGGCACTCCGGACCTCACTGGGATTTCCAGTCAAGCTCATCGAAGACCTCCTGGTTTCCTCTTCAAATAAACACCACCTGAAATAAGCTGAGTTCAAATCCGTTTTTCATTATCCCTCTCATAATTTTCCCAGATCACTATCGAGAATTGTTCGAGTTTTTGGCCGTCAAGAACTAATATTTAAGTTCAAACTACCCCAACGGTCACACAAAACCCGACAACTATCACCTCTAAAAACTTCAAATTAGTTTCCTTTTTAAGGCACAAAAAATTTTTGCGTGCAGTTGCACTCAGTTTTTTGTTTGCCCAGAGGGTAAACAAAGAGTAAGCTCCCACCATCCCTGGCCCTATTATATACGTGCATTTCTGGACGAAAATATTAAGGAGGGTAAGCCGAGCTAAAAATTGTTTCTAAACTCCATTTGAAACTAATACAGAGTTTTTAGGTGCAGTATTTGAAAAATAAGAGTTTGAGCAAGAAAAATTTCGTTCTAAAAATCGACCGAATGAAGCGGAGATGGTGTGAGTATGTAGCATTTGCTACAAAAGTGTAAAATTATAAAATTCCTCATTCGCACTTAAAGAAAATAAGTACTGACATTAAAAATCTTACTCTAAATTATTATTAATAATTTTCTACTTATAATTAGTAATCATTGAAGTTTTTGTGTAAATGCATGAGAGATAAAATAACGATCGACATTCTCGAGTCTAAAGCCTCTCCGAGTTGGCAATACTGCGCGAGACGCTTGGGTTGCCGACTCACTCTCTCGTTCCTCCTTAGCTTGTGTGCATTACACCGTTCTTATCCTCGACGGCACCAAAACACCACAACACACTTTCCTTGGGTTCTTTTTGAGTTTCACAAGTTAAATTCATGTGGATTATTATATCTCACTAAACCATCGAGATACACCACTTAATTAAAGTGCTTATTTGTGACGTGAGTCGGACTCTTAACTCGACCTGAGTTGCCTTGCATTCACCTCGGTTTTCGAGCTGTTTTCAGCCTGGTATATTGTCAAATTACTGGCTAAGATATTAACTGCTCCAACCCTGATTTCTTGTCGTCAGCGTTTAACGATCTTAAAATCCGACATAAATTAAAGATCGATCTCTCAACATCAATCACGCTTTACAAAATTGCTTCTCATTCACCTGCTAAAATTAAGCAGAATTGAAGCCTATTCCTAAGGCCAACGAATTTCTTGGGATTGTTTAATTGCCAGCAATCTGAAAGTAACCTCCACAAAAACACGCTCACTTACACTTGGTCAACGTCCTCGCTCACCGGACCTTCGCCTGCGCGGACTCCTCCCATCTAAGAGAAGATCGTCAGAAGTCAAGCAGCGCCCTCGTTCATCACGGCTCCCTTCAATAAAGAAACCTCCAAGCTGAGTCAAATCCCAATCATGTGTCGTCATTGACCTCTCTTGCAACTTCGAAAACCTTATCGGTTCACGATTAGCGTTTGGCCATACCCACCAAACGTTAACAAGTATTGCTTGCTGCTCCTCCTTTGAACAACCACTTGTGTGCTATATGTGGAAGAAAGATTTTTCAACTTCATATTGAAAATAAATACATTATTTGCACTAATTTAGAAATTGGAGCTTGAAAAAATAACTTCTTAGAAAAAACGTACTCCAAGACCGATTTTAAAACGACATAAAGTTTATTTCGAATGCGTAGTGAGTGATATAAAATTTATGTCAACAAAAAAGGAATATGGAAACCAAATTTTTACCAAAAAAAGTTATATAAATAATATGTATAACAACACATTGGATTTTGAAAAGTTCTTAATATAAAGGTCCTTATCGATAAACAAACCATTCGAGGTGGTTGTACATTAGCCGTGTCGTTGGTTAATTAACTATGTTATTGAGAGAATAATTGGAGAATTTGAATAAGATGTCAGCCCAAGCTAGAACAAAGTACAGCAGTAAACTATATTATGACATGTATTAACATTTGGATGCGTAGAATTTCAAGAGAACCGCCCATTTACTAAGCGTTGAAATTTGAAGGAACCACAAAGATCTTTTAAATAAAATAATATTGAAAAACAGTAAAATTTCCGTTGAAAATTAGTGCAAAATACTTCTTAAATCACTTTTAACTCTAATTTTTGTTTTTCAATTTAGTTTCAGCGATATTAAATGAGGGAATTTATGGCATTCGGTCGTAACACATGACTGGCACTCATATGATCAACAACCATGGCGGAGGAATCATCCCCACTCATCAGCTCGTCACAAAATGTTGATAATGCTGCTGGGTTGTACGGAGGAGGAAGCGACACAGAATATTTTGGTGAGTAAAGTTGAAATATTATCAATTAAGTGTGCGTAATTATCGCTGCATTTTTCAAGGTGAAGTGCAATTCATAAGTAGTTGACTGATCAGCTGATTTGTTTATTTTTTTAATCTACCAATTTACTAGCTGACGTTTGAGCTGAAAATACTTATTTCTTAAACTGCAGTTAGTATGTAGTAAATAAAGTCCGTCGCTTGGCGAAATTAAATTCTTTGGGCCTATGTAATAATTTTTCTAGATGCAGTGTTGTTGCATGATCATGGAAATTATGTTTGTATTTTCACTATTAGAATTGCTTGAAAATGTTTATTGCATTACTAAATTTGAAAATACTTTATTGAATGCAATTGATACAATTTTGTAGCAAGTATCTTTATGCAAGTGCTATGGAACTAGATGAGACTGCTTTGTAATGCTCTGAAACAAAGACTTTGACAAATATTGAACTGCATGAATTTAGCAGGTATCTCTTGAACATCACCACAGTTTTATATATAATACATTTTCAGGATTGATTTTAAACTTCTTCGATTATAATTTTAATTTTAATCTATGAATCTTGCCATTATATCATGGTAGTATATATGGTACAAGCTAAATCTGAAGGACATGTCAGTCATCGATTTTGTAAATTTTGATGCCTTTGCATAGTTAATTAGATCAAAATAAGGTCAATATTGAATTTAATGTTGTTGCGGTAAATATTGAATTTAATGTTGTTGTTGTTGCGGTAAATGACTTACCGCAACTCCAGTGTTTGAAGCGGCAAGTTATTCAAGGAGCACGTCGGACAGCAACACTGCAATGCGCACTCGCTTCCAGCGCGATCTTCATCAAAGACGAAACCAAACCTACTGCTATACCTCGTTAAATACTCATTTGACGAAAAAAGTGTATAGAAGAAAAGTTGTTTATTTCGATGTTATTACCATGATTCAAGCAACAAAAATTCAAAAATCGATGAGTAGCTGTTTATTCGAGCGCATTCGTCATCAAAGACGAAACTAAACTTGCCGCTATGAATCGTAAAATACTCATTTAAGACGGAAAGTGCATAGAAGAAAACTTGTTCATTTTGATTCAATTAATTAGGTTCAGGCACCAAAAAGTGGAAAATCGACAACTGACATATCCTTCAGATTTACCAAAATGAATATATGACTTGGGTAGTCTTTGTCGGTCAATATTTACTTTAATTTTGTCAACGATTTTCATAATTTTGTTGGGAAGAATCAATAAAGGAACACATTTAAGAATGTTTTACATGAATGACATTCTGCCCGGCGATGCGTTATTTTTGAATTATTCAACTTTGAAGCTGGCTTGTGCACGCCATGGAAGCGCGCGCGGCTAGCATAATTTAATTAACGGAAGCTAACCCCCTATTACAAACGTAAAGAGGTTGGGTCGTGAGGGGTAGCCAAGGTTCTTTTAGTGAAAATTATAAATAAAGGTTTCTAGTGACTTTGTTTACATCGACTCGAAGGTGGCTGCCGCCATCTTCAGTACCGGTTGGTGCCATGGCGGTAGCCACCTTGGCGTCGATGTAAACAAACGTCACTAGAAACCTTTATTTATAATTTTCACTAAAAGAACTGTGGCTACCCCTCACGACCCAACCTCTTTACGTTTGTAATAGGGGTTTAGCATCCGTTTTCATTGCAAAAACAATGACTTTTTGTGCAAAAAAAGCCATTCAGGAGCGCCGTTTGTATAACTTCAAACTTGAATAACTCTAAAACTAAGCATTTCCAGGCACATTGTCATTCACGTATAACGTCTTAAACTCAACTATATGACCTATCTATAGCTACAAAATTATGAAAATAATTTACAACATTAAAGTAAATATTGACCTCTTTGTCTTGCAAAATTTACCTCTATTCATTGGAAAATGTTACTGATAGTTTATTAAGTATTAATGTAGCAATGATGCTTTTTTGTTATACTGCTTGAAATAATTTCAGTATGTTCTTGTCCATATTTAAATTACTTATCCTATCAGGCCTTATAGGGCATATAAGGGGTAAGCTTAGTTCAATTAAATTTGTTTATCCTATGCTCTGATGATTGATATCCTTAAAGCAATACTGTTTAGGTTCCTCAGCTGATCAATAGGTCTTTCAAACTTCCTTTTTTTTTTCATACCTAAATGAATTTGAGGTCAATTTGCACTTTAGGGGATCCACCGAAATTAAGAATTTTATTCCACAGAATCATTAAAGGAACCCATTTGAGAATGTTTTATAAGAATGACATTCTGCTTGCTGATGTGTTATTTTTTAATTATTCAACTTTGAAGTTGGCTTTCGCGCGCCAAAGGAAGCGAGCGCGCCAAGCCAAATTTAATTAATAACGGAAGCTAACCCCCTATTACAAATGCAAACAGGTTGGGTCGTGAGGGAAGCCACAGTTCTTCTAGTGAAAATTATAAATAAAGTTTCTAACCCACCCATTAGGATGACGTCCGTGGTAAATTACAGGGTGTCTACTAGGTAGTAAAGTAGTAAAAAGTAGTAATTAGTAGTAAAATTTGGAAAGTAGTAAAAAAAGTAGTAAAAAGTAGTAAAATAGTAGTAAAAAGAAGTAAAATTTGCCTCAGGGTAGTAAAAAAATTGTTGAGTGGAATAATTATCTCAACATTCAAAGTAATGCTACATATTTATATAGAGTATGAAGATTTTTTAAAATATATTTTTCCCATAATCAGAAATTTGGCTCGATTTATGGGAAATATTCCTGCAGAGTGGGGTGCAATTTTAGGATTGGAGCACACAAAATAGAAAAAGTTTCAATTTTTACAAACAACAGTAAAAACAGTTCACTTTTTCTTCACATTCTGTTTGATCAGAAAGTTAACAAGTTGTTTTGTGATGGAAGGTTCATTTCAGCCATTTTATTATTAACAAGTCATTGAGAGAAAACAATAAAATGGCTTTCCCTTTGATGCGGTAATCGAGGCTTCATAAATAGTATAAATGTGAATTTAAAAAATGTAATACCAGTGACGATGCGTGGTTGAAAACACTTCTATTAGTGCGCACTTATATTGAGATTCAAACTTAGGAACTTGTGATTTCAGGGATTAGTATTGAGAATAAAATAAGGATTTAAAAATTGTGCATTTATGATTATGAGGTTGACATTTAACATCTTTTATTCTTACGTATCAAATATGCATTATACGATCTCAAGGAAAAATGAAATAGCATAGCTAAATATTTTCTTGTGGAAGTATATCAATTGGCTTTGATTGAAATATGTTTGTCAAGTAAAATATTTCCCCTCAGGGGGATACAACTGTTGTATCTAAGGGAATTAGCGCTCCCAAGGGACAATGTGAGGGCCCAAGCTAAAGGTTAGGTGTTCTTTCTTTTTGTTAAAATAAGATAGGTTTTTGTTTTGTTACGAACCATCTTTTTTCGGTTCACTGCTGTCCTGTTTTTCAGCACCTACTACTTTCTTCTTCAACTTTTTCTTATTTCATGATCTTTTTTTTAGCTTTCTGTTTCTGTGCCCTTTCTGCATAGATTCCGCGTTTCCTTTAACTCCATACTAAATGGTGCCTTCTTCCTTCCTCTCTTTGGATAGCCTTTGTTGCGGATAGGGAGGCTTAAACTAACTAATAATCGAATCTAATGAAGTAAAATAATTTATATTTTATTAAGAATTACGATTCTTTTAAATGTAAAACATCTTGTGAACTTTTTCTTTTAAATTTCATGAATATACATGAAGAACTAGCCAAAATTTTCAAATAAGTAGTTGTACTTATCACTAAATAACTATTACATTTTATTGGATTTCATCTTTAGTGAATGCAGTTGCTAGTAAGATATAGAGCATAGATGACATAAATATTATTATTTCTGTACACTTTTTACTCAAAAATTAAAGTGTTTTATTCACAATCGTAAGCACAGAAATAAAATTATTCTCAATTAGCTTGTAGAGAGTCCTGCTGCAATTTCAGATTAGTAAGTTGTGAATCAAATTTATTACATTTCAATTCCTCCTAATGAATAATGTTTAATTCAAAGTCATACATTTGGCTGGTAAGGTCTTGATTATCATCAACTTGATGTAGCCTTCCAATTCTTATTCCAAGACAAAAATTCTTTCTCACACTCAAAGTTGTTGCGGCAGGATAGAAACATTACAATGACGTCTAAGGAACTTCTCTGCAGTTCATTTATATCCAGAAAGTGTTTTTTTTACCTGAGCGTGATTGTGAGCAGTATTATCATCCTTTGAGAAGACGAGTTTATTCTGTCAACTTCGATTTGGGGAAACAACGATTTACTGAAACTATAATTTTTTTGAAAAAATTACCGCTTTGTAAAACTGAAAGTTTGTTTTCCTCTGACCTTAATTTATGTCCAAATACAGAAAGAATTATGCTATAAAATAATCTTTTAATACCATGCGCCATCATTTGAACGAGAGTTTAGTTCCTTTGAAGTTCCTTTTGGCAGTCATGGCGATTCAGTTACCTCCAGGATGTCGTCATAGCATGGAAATGCTCCTTGTAATCAAAGTTCATTCTTCTACTAAAAGGACATAGGAAAGCTACATGAAATTTGCATTTTTGTGATTGGTTCTGTGATATAACATGTTCCTAACCTATTTGTCATTATTGATCGCAATTAGGATGCCGATTTAGATTTTGAGGTACGATAGAAATAGTTTACACACTCATATTTCCAAAGGGCCATAGTGTTTGGTCTTAATTAAATTCCTTGATATTCTACCCTGCTGTAAAGGGATCTGACAATCCCCTGGTGTCTACTAGTTTCCAGTCAGTTTATTTTTTCCATATGATGAACTGTTCCCCTCATAGTTGAAAGATGTTAAGACAAAGTCTTCGCCAAACTTTTGTTGAAGTCCATTTAGGATGGGGTACCTTAGAAATTTAGGCAACTTTTTTACCGTAAAGCTTTGGTTGCCCCATAAAGTATTAAGTATTTTAAGTATTACGAAACTTGGAGCTTTTTTGGACCTTTGATATTGCATATATTATTGACTCAAATTACTCATTATAGGCCAATCACTTACCTCTGGACATTTGGACAACATTCATTGTGTAAAAAAAAAGGTAGTAATTTTTTGCCGTTGAAAGTAGTGAAAAGTAGTAAAATTTGGAAATGAAATATCAGTAGTGACCATGAATTAGTTATCGAAACTCAAGTCTTTGAAGCGGAAGCGTGCATTTGTCAACACTGTCATGGACGCTCACTTCAGGAGCCAGTGCGCCAAACAGCATACCAGGTGGCCGCCATTTTGGATCTGATGTAAACACAATTGCGGATGTCACTCTAATGGGTGGGTTAGAACCTTTATTAATAATTTTCACAAGAAGAACTGTGGCTCCTCCTCATGACCCAACCTGTTTACGTTTGTAATAGGGGTGTTTAGCTTCCGTTATTGATTAAATTCCGCTTGGCGTGCTCGCTGCATTGTTGAAACATCCTATCCTTAGGTGCGCGAAAGACAGTTCATGAACGAGGCTCCTATAACTTCAAAGTTGAATAACTCAAAACAACGCATCAGCGAGCAGAATGTCATTCATGTAAAATGTTCTTAAATGGGTTCCTTTGGTGATTCCTTGGAAAAAGTTCTTAATTTCGGTGGATCCCCTAAACTGTATGTTGACCGAATTTGATATTGGTCTCTTCTTTTCTTTGTATTCTTTTCTGTTGTAGCTCGCTATTTCTATACAAGGTTATCATTTGTGGAAACACACCTGCATAAATTCTTCTTTTTCTCAAGCCCTCACTAGAAGGCAGCTTTTTGCTCTCTTGAAAAAGCCTTTGTTGTGGCTAAGTCCTAAAGTAGTATGACACTAATATGATATAAATAAAAAATTCATTTGGAAAATTATCTCTAATGTTTAGTTTGAGAGATATTAGTCTAAGTGATAGCACATAGATGACTGGATATCATCAATTTTGCTGCTGTTGCTTTCTTCCAGACAGCTGAGGCAATGGGACTGTGTTGTGAAGGTTTTGTTAGTCAAATTCTGTTAGGCTGGTATTCCTTAGTGCCGTACCAAGGTGATTGCCTTCATAATGTTTCTGGCAGTCTGTTGCATCTAACATTGTTTAGTTCTTCTGTTCTATGTTAGTAATTTTGTATGAGCTAAATAGTTTGGTGCTATATTTTGTGAGTTTCAGTTATTAAGGTAGTACTTAGGTATCAGGAAAATAAATTTTAAATAAAATGGTTTATGATAGGTTCATAGAACAAATTTAGAATGTTGCACAGGAGTTAAGTAAAATAAAAACATAATCAATCAATATTAGAAATGAATCTAGGATAGCAGACTGTTTATAGATAGCAAACTGAAATGGACAATATGACTAAATCCATTCCAGTATTGGTCATTTCAATATTTAATGTCATTTTTATCATCAAATTTGTCAATCTGGATTATGGTAGGTTTTTGGTTATAAACTCGTCTTGTAGAGAATTTTTTGTGCATCCAATACCATTAGCTCTGAAGTACATGCATTGGTCGGTCTTCTAGACAAGGTAGAAGACACGCACTAGCGTGACCTTGGAGAGCACCAATGGATGGGTGACCTCCCCCTTATTAGGAGTCAGTTTTGAGCCTTCCTCTGCTAGAATAGCAAGAGTTCACATTTATACCTTGCTTGAAATTGTTTCATGCTCAACCTAAACATTCTAACTCTCCGTAATAAATTATGATTTTTCTGAGTTTTCGGAATTAGCTTGTGTAAACATCTTCTTATCACCTCTCCCAGTTTTGAAGGTACAGAAATGGCAAATATATCAATCAAAAGAGCTATGGAGCAATCAAATTGATTTTAAGAAAGACTTGGTTTAAAAATGATGAAAAAATAATAATTACTTTAGATAAATGGTTGTTCGTAAAACTTGCATGATTGGTCTTTTGATATGGATACTTTCTCACAGTTTCAAAGGTACAGGAATGGCAAAATACATCAACTGATAGCATTTAAATAGTGCTAGAAAAGCACTGAAGTTCATTTAAGAAAAACTTAGTTTAAAAATTAGGAAAAAAAAGAAAATGATTTTTTTTTAGAAAAATGGCTGGCATGAAAATTTGCCCTTTTGACCTTTGAAGGAACCCACCTTCCACAGTTTTGAAGGTACAGGAATGGCAAACATATCAATCATCAGCGGTTGAAACAATCTAGTGAGGCATTGGCACCGATTTTTGTAACTTAATTTGTGTTGAAAATTATACTCATAACAATTTGAAAAGAAGGGGAGGGTAAAAAAATACCTAAAATTTAAAGAATCAAATTATTGAAAAACGGGTTTAGTTGATCCCCAGACAAGACAGTTGGCTATCTATAAAACATTTTTTGAGTTGTGAGACTAAAGAATTGTAGGAAGTCTGTCATTTTCTGCAACACCTTTTTCCAGTTAAAAAAATCATTTACCTGATAAATTTAGAAAAAACCTCATGCTTTCAAAAACAAGTGTAGCATCTTTTTACATCTCTTGTGAAAATCTCTCGAGAACTGATGGGCTATTTTCATTTTTGCCTGAACCGTGTCCTTAACCCTTTAACGCCCATGGGGACTGTACAGTCCTCTTTCAAAAATAACAATAATATATTGTATTTCTTATTCAATTTGTTCACTAATGTGTCTTTTGAACTTCACTGCCGAGTGGCAGTTCCTTCCACATCTTGATAGCAGTGACTACCTAATGCCAGTGTCGGTTTAGTGATAGTGGTTGTGATAACGGTAATATGAGTGTAAAAATTTGGGCGTTGAAGGAATTGAACAGTTTTCCTTATGAAATTTAAAAAATTAATAAAAATTACTTCAAGAGCAAAATAAGCTTGGAGATATTCATAACATCTTTAGAAGAATATTGAATGGACGTCCAGAGTCCTAAAATTTCTTAATTTACCCATATCCCCTTCCCCTTCAAAACCCCCCCCAGCTCGCCATGAAATGGTTAGATTTGCAAGGAAATTTCACAATATCATTGAAGAACGTATATGAATTCTTTACTGTCTTTACCTTGCAAATCTAACCATTTCATGGCGATCTTCGACGTTGAATCTTTGTATACAAACATCCCAGTCGTAGAAACTCTGCAATTGTTGTGCAATAAGTGTTTTTCATCTAGTCAATTATTTTACGGGTTTGATAATGTGAGTTTTATGCATTTCTTGAAACTAGCAGTTACTGAGACGTATTTCTTTTTTAATCAAAAACTGTATAAACAAATAGATGGCTTATCGATGGGCAACCCAATCGCGCCTACTCTTGCTAACATTTTTTTATGCAATATGGAACAAAAGTACCTTGAGGAATGCCCTGATTTTTTTAAACCTGTGTTTTACAAAAGATACTTTGATGACACATTTGTAATCTTTGAAGATGAATCCCATGCTCCGTTATTTCTAAATCATATCAATAAGTATCATTCGAATATCAATTTTACTATGGAACCTGAACAAAACAATAGATTACCTTTTTTAGATCTCAATATCAGTAGAACAGAGCAGGGTTTCGTTTCCAGTGTATACCGCAAACCAACTTTTACTGGGTTAGGCTGCAGTTTCTTCAGTTTCTGTCACTTCCGCTATAAACTTAATTCAATACGAACCCTTCTCCATCGTGCATATAACCTATCCTCCTCATACTCCAACTTTTCTTCCGAATTAGATTTTTTAAAATCTTTTTTTTCTGACAACGGCTATCCACACGGTTTATTTGACAGGCTTGTCCGTGATTTTTTATGCAATATATTTTCTCGTCCGAAACAAACCTTGTGCACAGTAAGTAAATGTAAGGTGTACATATCTCTTCCTTACATAGGCCCCTCATCTGAAGAAATGATTAGGTATTTCAGGAAATTACTTTCCAAATTTTACCCCCAGATTGACTTTATTTTTGCTTTAAAGAATGACTTCCAAATTAAAAAATTCTTTAGGTATAAAGACAGGCTGCCCTCTGAATTGCTTTTGAATATTGTCTATAAATTTACGTGCGGAACTTGCCAGAGTTCTTATATCGGAAGCACTCAGAAACAGTCGAAGATCAGATTTTTTCAACACATAGGCCGTTCCTTCAGAACAAACCGGCCTCTAGCATCCTTGCCGCATTCTCCTCCCAAACATCATTGTGAACAAACCAATCATTCGTTCTCTATAGATAATTTTGAAATCATAGGATCAGCTCAGGAGTCAGATATTAGAATTTTAGAATCCCTTTATATAACCAAACATAGACCGCAGCTCAACACCGATCAAATTGCCGTGCCCCTGTACACCCAATGATTTAGTTTAGTTTTCGTTTTTTTTTATATATATTTTTTGACAAGGACCCATGTAAATTTCCTATGAAGTGTTACAAGTGTTTTTTTTTAATACTTTGTAATTTTGAGTGTATAAAAAAATTTTTGTCCTTTTGTTTCAGAAGCATTCATTGAAAATGAAAAGTCGAAACCAGCTGGTCTGAGTGCAAATAGATGATTTTTATTGTGACCCTTGAATTTGAAAAAAGCCCATTTGAGTTTGTTAAAAATGTTTCAAGGATTCTAAAACTGTCTTTGGTTTTGTTCTAGCATCAAAACTCGAGGATGAGTCCCATTTTAAAAATATACCCCCCTCAGGCGGATACAACTATTGTATCTACGGGAATTAGTGCTCCCAGGGGAAAAATGTGAGGGCCCAAGCTGAAAGTTAGGTAGGCCTTCTTTTTTGTTGAAATAAAACGTTCTTTGTTATGTTAAGGACCACCTTTTTTGGTTCACTACTGTCCTGTTTTTCAGTACCTATGACTTTCTTCTTCAACTTTTATCTTATTTCATGAACTCATTTCTCAACTTTACTGTTTCTATGCCCCTTCTGAATAGATTCCTCATTCTCTTATCTCCATACTAAATGGTGCCTTCCTCATTCCTCTCTTCGATATGGTTTTTTTTTTTGTAGCGGTTAGGTAGGCTTAAACTAACTTATAATCTAATCTAATCTTCAAAAATCACACATTTTTTGTAAAAAAAAATAAGGCCTAAATCCAAAAAATGACATGGGTAAAAAAGGTTTACTTTCATAAAAGACATATAGTGGCCAATTTTCAAACGAATCGGATGAAAAAAGTTCTCCAACTGGGATGATCTCCTCAAGCTACTCTACAATAGTGCACTACTTACTACTATGATTTTTCAATATTTTTGTTGGAAGGAAACTTAATCAACTTAATTTTCAAGCTACATTCAAATGTGTATTGATTTCAAATATGTGCTTCTTTTCTTAATGTAGTGGTCAAGAGTGGAAAACCCTGCTGTACATATCCATTTTTCTTCTTCAGAAGATAAACATCCTAATATTCTATTTAGTACGAGCTTGAGTGGGGATAGCCATGTTTGCATTTTTGTGTCAATTTTGAAGTATATAAAAGTCCTAACTTGAAGATCTGTTAGTTTTCTTTTGAAAATAAAGTACCTCTGTGCTGAAATGTTTTATGTATTTTACACTGCATTTTCCTCCACAAACATCAAAGTGGTCATTGTGGTTTTTCTTCTGTTTACTAGAATGAGGGTTAATGTTTCTGAATATGGTAAAACATTGGTAAGTGAGGAGCTGCCTGTTTGATAACCTTACAACAGTGCATCATACGGTTGTAAACATCACAGTGCATCGTGTGGTTACACACCACCACCATCACCACAGTGCATCATGTGGTTACACACCACCAACATCACCACAGTGCATCATGTGGTTACACGCCACCACCACCATCACCACAGTGCATCATGTGGTTACACGCCACCACCACCATCACCACAGTGCATCATGTGGTTACACGCCACCACCACCATCACCACAGTGCATCATGTGGTTACATGCCACCACCACCATCACCACAGTGCATCATGTGGTTACATGCCACCACCACCATCACCACAGTGCATCATGTGGTTACACGCCACCACCACCATCACCACAGTGCATCATGTGGTTACACGCCACCACCACCATCACCACAGTGCATCATGTGGTTACACGCCACCACCACCATCACCACAGTGCATCATGTGGTTACACGCCACCACCACCATCACCACAGTGCATCGTGTGGTTACACGCCACCACCACCATCACCACAGTGCATCGTGTGGTTACATGCTACCACCACCATCACCACAGTGCATCGTGTGGGTACACACTATCACCACAGTGCATCGTGTGGGTACACACCATCACCACAGTGCATCGTGTGGGTACACACCATCACCACAGTGCATCGTGTGGGTACACACCATCACCACAGTGCATCGTGTGGTTACACACCATCATCACAGTGCATCGTATGGTTACACACCATTATCACAGTGCATCGTATGGTTACATACCACCACAGTGCACTTTTGTTGATCATTATTAACATCAAAAAATGTGCCTTGCAGCTGTGTGATGATGTACTGGTTTTGAAATTTGTTCGTAGGCCAATTTTTCAAGATTTTTTAAAATGATATAATGTATATCTTCTTAATAAAAATGAAGCACATGCACTGGAATTTGTTTTAATTGCTCATTTAATTATATTTATTTAGCTATTTATTTGGATAGCATGCTGCTAAAACTATGATAATTCATGAGCATCTGTATGTGAGTGTAAATATAGTAACTTGAATGAATAATTAATTGCAGGAGATGGCACAGTTCTTGGAGCAAATGAGGTTCCTCCTCCGTACGACCACAGCGCCACAGGTTTGCCAATGGTCACGTGTAGAGTCTGCCAGACGATGATCGACATCAGCGGCAAGATGGAGCAGCATGTAGTCAAGTGTGCCCAGTGCTCTGAAGCAACTGTGAGTGCCCTGGTAGACTCGTGGTCTCTCATGCTTGGTGCAGCGGTTGTGTGAGCTTGCATCTTGAATTGAAAGTGGGATGTCATTAGGAGGGATATCCAGGGCTTTAGGCATTATTAATTGCTGTGGCCATGGCTTCTCTTGTTGGTTTTTGTGTTGACAAAAGAATATGCTTCCTGAGTTTCTGTTGGCCTGCACCTGCTAAGATTTGGCGCTTCATTCAAGAGTGAGGAGTTTTGTGTGTTATTTTGTATTGCCCATACTGTTTTGTTTGGATTGAAGATGTTCATTGAAAATAAATAGCTTTGTTTGTCCAGAAATGAATGTGACAGCTTCATTGTACATGGGGACAAAGAGAACTTAAAACTACATGTACAAGTTTATTATTTCTTAACATCATTCAAGTAATGCTTGATTAGAACTATTTTACGAACAGCTAAATGTGATGTCTACCTTAACTGAAATTACAAGCTTGTTTGGCAGTATTGTCTCTTGGTACCTGATCCAGGAGTCTTACATTGGTGATTGCTTGGGGTGTGGTATCACAAATCAAGTGAAAGGGGTCAAAATATAGGACTTCCTGGAGTGTAATACTTGCATGTGATTCACATTTTGGCCTTTCAAATGTTCATCATTCGTTTCCCAATTTCCATCCATATAATAATAGCAAGAAGGCTGTATAAGCAAATTAGCAACCAATAACCAGTGCATTATGGTTTATTAGATTCTAAAGTTCTGGTTTCTTTCTTGAATTTCTCTCGCTCCTTGTTATCTATTGCACCCCTGAAGGGGATACAACTATTGTGTCTATGAGGAATTAGCATTCCCAGGGGGAAAATGTTAGGGCCCAAGCTGAAAGTAGGTAGGCATTCTTTTTGTTGAAACAAAATGTTTTTATGTTAAGGGCCACCTTTTTTCTGATTCACTGCTGTCCTGTTTTTCAGCACCTACTACTTTCTTCTTTGACTTTGATCTTGTTACATAATCTTCCTTCTCTAATAACCGTTTCTTTGCCCTTTCTGCATAGATTCTGCATTCCCTTATCTCCATACTAAATGGGGTCTTCCTCTTTGATGCTTTTTTGTAGCAGTTAGGGAGGCCTAAACTAACATATAATCTATTATCTAATCTGTTATATTGTAATAAGTGTTATTGTCTTCATTCGTTTAAACTGAACTTGAAGCTAGTTCACCATTTTTATTGATGAGAAATTCTCTACATGCTAAAGAGAATATCCCTAAATGATAAAATTATAGTTAACTCTTTTTCTTTATTTTTTTGCACATTTGGAAAGTAGTAAAATAAGTAGTAAAATTTGCCTCAGGGTAGTAAAAAAAAATTGTCAAGTGGAATAATTCTCTGAAAATTTAAAGCAATGTTACATATATATTTGGAATCTAAAGATTTTTAAAATTTTTTTTCCATAATCAGAAATTTGCCGCTATTTATGGGAAATGTTCCTGTAGAGTGGGGTGTAATTTTAGGATTGGAGAACACAAAATAGAAAAAAGTTACAAAATTTTTTTGTGAACAGTAAAAACAGTTCACTCATTCTTTTCATTCTGTTTGATCTGAAAGTTATCTAGTTGTTTTATGATGGAAGGTTCATTTGAGCCATTTTATTAGTAATAAACTATTGAGAGAAAACAATAAAACGGCTTTCGCTTTGATGCGGTAATCGAGGTTTCATAAATCGTATAAATATGAATTTAAAAAATGTAATACCAGTGACAAAAACACTTCTATTAGTGCGCACTTACACTGAGATACAAGCTCAGGAACTTGTGATATCAGGGATTAGTATTGAAAATAAAATAAGGATTTAAAAATTGTGCATTTATGATTATGAGGTTGATATTTAACATCTTTTATTCTTACTTAAAATGAAATAGCATAGCTACAAATTTTCTTGTGGAAGCATATCAAGTGGCTTTGATTGAAATATGTTTGTCAAGAAAAATAATTTATATTTTATCACGAATTACACTTCTTTTAAATGTAAAACATCTTGTGAACTTCTTCTTATAAATTTTATGAATAAACATTTACAACTAGCCAAAATTTTCAAACAGGTAGTTGTACTTATCACTAAATAAATATTACATTTTATTGGATTTCATCTCTAGTGGATGCAGATGCCCGTAAGATATATAGCATAGTTGACGTAATTGATCTTTTTGTGCACTTGATACTCAAAAATTAAAGTATTTTATTCACAAACGTAAGCACAGAAATGAAATTATTCTCAATTAGCTTTTAGAGAGTCATGCTACAATTTCAGATAAGTAAGTCGTGAATCAAACTTATTACATTTCAATTCCTCCTAATGAATAATGTTTAATTCAAAGTCATATATTTGGCTGGTAAGGTCTTGATTATCATAAACTTGATGTAGCCTTCCAATTCTTATTCCAAGACAAATATTCTCATACTCCAAGTTGATGCGGCAGGATAGAAACATTGCAATGACGTCAAAGGAACTTCTTCGCTGTTCATTTGTATCCAGAATTTTTTTTTTTTGACCTGAGCTTGATTGTGAGCAGTATTATCTTATTTGAAAAGACAAGTTTATTCTGTCAACTACGATTTACCGAAACTATAAATGTTTTGTTTTTTAAAGAAATTACCTCTTTGTAAAGCTGAAAGTTTTCTTTTTCCAGTGACGTTAATTTATGTCCAAAAACAGAAAGAACTATGCTATAAAATTATCTTTTAATACAACGTGTCTTCATTTGAATGAGAGTTTAGTTCCTTTGAAGTTCCTTTTGGCAGTCATGGCGATTCAGTTACCTCCAGGATGTCGTCATAGCATGGAGATGCTCCATGTAATCAAAGTTCATTCTTCTATGAAATGTATATAGGAAAGCTACATGAAATTTGCATTTTCGTGATTGATTCCGTAGTATAACATGTTCATAACCTATTTGTTATTATTGATCGCAATTAGAATGCCTATCTAGATTTTGAGGTACGATAGAAATAGTTTACAAACTCATATTTCCGAAGTGCCATAGTGTTAGGTCATAATAAAATTCCTTGATATCCTGCTGTATAGGGATCTGACAATCCCCTGGTGTCTATTAGTTTGCAGTCAGTTTATTTTTTCCATATGATGAACTGTTGCCCTCATAGTTGAAAGATGTTGAGACAAGGTCTTCGCTAAACTTTTGTTGGAGTCCATTTAGGACAGGGTACCTTAGGAATTTAGGTAACTTTTTTGCAGTAAAGCTTCGGTTGCTCCATTTAATATTAACCCCTTCCCAACAATTTTTTTTCGTAAAAACTTTTCTTTTTCAGACCAATTTTTTTATTTTGTTTCTATATAGTATTTTTCATGCTGGTTATGAAAACAGTTAGTAATTATTTTTTCTCTCCATTTTTGTGGTGAACTTTTCATTTCGAAAATACCTTTGTCGGCCAAAACGAGTCAACTCATCTAAACCATATTTTTTACCATATTTTCTCAATTCTCAAATTTATTACCAAATGTAAAGAGAAATAAAAAGCTACTTTATTTTTAATTTTTATTACAATTGTATGCCAAATATCTAGCAGTAATTATAATATGCATGATGAATGAAATTCCTTTTTCCGGCATTTCATCATGAACAAAATCAATTGAAAACTGTAAGTTGTCAGCAAAAATATAAAACAAATGAATTTTATTTCGACATATAAAAGAATAGTATTTCCCCAGAAAGTTTCTAGATGAAATTATTTAAAATGGTACTTTTCAAAATGAATGCAAGTGTGGATGCAAACAACACCCATCCGACGACAATGGCTGTCGGAGCAAGTCAAGTAACAATGTTCTTGAAATCCCACAGCTCTACCCTATCGCCTGTGCCAGGCGAACGATTTGACGAGAATACTCGTTTCACACGTAGAATGGCTTACAAAGGCTTAAAATTGACGAGTATATACGTATGTAGCTGGTTTTTCAAGGTAAAGTTTTAGACGAGTATACTCGTCGATGGCTGAAAAAACAAACATTTTGTGAAAACGTGTATACCCGTTTCTGCCGGGGAAGGGGTCAAGTATTTTAAGTATAAAGAAACTTGAAGCTTTTTTTTAACCTTTGGTATTGGCGTATTGCGTATATTATTTACTCAAATTACTCATTATAGGCCGATTGTCAACATCTGGACATTTGGATAACATTCATTGTGTAAAAAAAAGGTAGTAATTTTTTGCCGTTGAAGGTAGTAAAAAGTAGTAAAATTTGGAAATGAAATATCAGTAGTCACCATATCATATTTTATTCTTTGCCCAGTAAGGCTGGTAGGTGAGGTATGTTGCTATCCTAGCAGCTGCTAGTTCAGAGCCTCTGACAATATGTCTGAAGAATGGCTGGATGTATCGCTCAAGATATTGCTAGCTACTTGTTTTCTCAATTTGAATGTGGATGTTTATCAAAATCGTCATCAAAGCATGTGTGAGGATTCACATTGGACCTGTGCTGTGCAGCCCATCAAGAATGCACCTCCTGGCAAGAAATATGTGCGGTGCCCCTGCAACTGCCTGCTGATCTGCAAAAGCAGGTCGCAGCGCATTGCCTGCCCTCGCTCCACATGCAAGCGCATTGTAAACCTCTCCCCACCTCCCCTCAACCCCAGCCTTCCCACCGCACCTGGCATGTGCAGGGTTACTTGTGCCCACTGCAGTATGATTTTCTTGGTAAGTATCTAGTATGCTGTACACATATAGTTTCAGGACTAAGTCATACATTTTTTTTTACCTACCTTGGGCACAAATGGCTCTCTCATCTCCTTTTGATTTGTCTCCCTGTCAATCGATGCGATGAATCCAGCTTTTTTCCATTCTTAGGAAGTTTTTAAAATAAACGTCCTGAAATCAGAAAGTGCTACGTCAGTGTAGCACTTCCTGTGTTTTTTCCCTGAATGTTTGTGCACAGTTTGTGTCAAAAGATTGCTTTCTGATTTGATTCTAATTTTTTGTGGAACAATTTCCAGTACTATCGTATGGGACTTATGTAAGGAGAATAGGATAGCTGCTTTTTTGTTTCTGGTCTATATCTTGGTTACTATTTTCTTAATGTGAGAAGATGTGTTAATGTTAAAAAAGTCATGTATGGTTTTTCAACGAGTTGGGTCTTTTTTGTGGCACATGTTTTCAGCCACCTCTCAACATCTCGGTTCAGATTTAAGAACACTGCAATGCTAGCTTTTACGAGCTCACGATGGGCAATGGCTTTAATGTTAAAAAACCAAAGCATGTTATTTGTTGCATTTCTGACCTGGTGTATTTCTTCTGTCTGTGTGATTGTTGTCTTCACTGTGATTGATTGCTTTGACTTACATTTCTGAATCATAGTCATAAAACCAGCATACTTCTCTGGAAACGGTCGTGGAGGTGAAGGTAGAGTAATTTACTCTGACTTTACCACACGCATCCAAACGAAGTTTCTTATCCACAAACCAAAGGAGGGAAGTCGAATTTTTCCGCCTCACGACGCTTGCCCAAATTTTCTATCAAAATTCGTTAGCAGCTTTCATAGCTTATGTTGACACTCGAATGCAAATCATGAATTGTTCAACAAGAAGCATCGTGTGATGCAAATTTATTTCTACAATTTTCATTCTTTTCACTTGTGGATAGTCGTCTTGATCAATTGATCGATCATGTTGAAGGGCAGTTCTGATGGCTTTGAAACTAGCTTATCTCTAAAAACTGTTCTGTGAAGGGAATGATTTTCTAAAGCATCCCGAAGCATTGAAAAAGTTTGTTAGGCCCACCCTGCTCACCACCACTTGGCCCAGCACGGGCGCCCACCCTGCCATATTCCTCACCTTTATTGGTCAGTCGCACACACTCTATTTCTGCACTAGGCTTGTCTTGACCTATGTAGACCCGCAATGTCTTGGTTTTCACATCTTTCATTTGATTTACCAAGTTTAACACGTTAGCCACCACGTGTACCACAGGGGGTACACGGAGGGAATTTTCAAAATGCTACAGACCCGACTTGTAGTCACACACTAAATTTTTATAAATACATAATCAAAGCTAAATGAAGTCCCGATCCACATAATGTTTTCTATTTTCAAAGTTACTTCCTACAATTGACTCTAAATTTTTGTTGGATATTGAACTTTAGTTTAACCCATGTCGGTGAATGTGTTGAAATTAAACTTATGCAATGCTAGTTCTGTGGCCCGTCAGAAGGCATAAGACAGGCAGTAGGCGCAGGTAGGTTGAGTTTCTCTAGCGTATGCCATGGGGGCTGGCGCCTGCACAGGGGAGATTGTTAGGTTACCTCAGCTAGAGGTAGCCCTAAGGGGAATGTCTTTTGTGCCTACTTAGCGTTTTTCACTTTACTGCCCTTGTTGCTATTTCTTCAATATCTTTTCTTCTCTTTCTTTTTAACTTGCTATGTCTACACACAAACCAGCCTGTGTGGGGGCAAACCTTTAGTGCTGATTCCCCATTTTTCCCAGAGCCAAGGGGAATGTGAGGTCCCGAGCTGAGAGTTAGGCAGGCCTTCTTTTAATTGAAGTAGATATAGATTTTGTCTTATAATTTTTCTGGCTCACTGCTGTACTGTTTTTCTGCACCTTTGACTTCAATCTTCAACTTTTAGCCTATTTCAAATATTTGTTTTGACTTCTTGTTTCTATGTGGTCTTGGGTAAGAACTTACTTGGTGCATTGATACCTCATTTTCTAACTCCATACTGAATGGTGCCTGCCTCTATTTAGAATGCTTTTCTTGTTAGGGAAGCTTAAGTTAACTTATGTAATTTGATCTGATGATGCCCAGTATTCTACAGTTTGGACAAAATTATCTCTTCTTAGCTCTCTTGTGATTAGTTTTGTTTTGGCTAGGGTGTCTTAAATAATTGCGATAATAACAATAATCATAGTATTGCAAGCTCATTACTTGAATTTTACAGCCATCATAAAACTCGCAGTAGAGTAAACACAGGGTAACAAAACGCATCTTGTAGACTCGACACAATATCACAACACAACGAAATTCAACTGACTCAGTCGTTGGACTGTTGTAATCGGACACCGGTATGCCAGCTTCTGCAATCACGTCCAGCAACCGTAACTGGTATAATCCAGGAACTTTCTGATTACATTTTTTTGGTTTACTCTACCTTCCTTGATTTTGTGGTGACTGCCCGCTTGGTTATGCTGTCGAATATTTTGTTGTTTATCTACGAAGCCGTTAGCGAGTGATTTCCACTGTGCCAAAGTGGCGATCTGTGAGAAATGTCTGGTGACTGACTTCAAGCTGGACGTTCATTTGCTAGTAAAGAGCTACAATTTGCTGCAGGGCGCCCTGGGGTTTCCTGTGATACGCCATTTGCTGCTGATGCTTTGGAGTGCCTTTAAGTGTTGGGTTTGACGCATGTGGTTGGTTCAACTTCAAAAGACATTGCTCAACTCGTTCTGCTAGTTTTTTATAGGGCATAGTTGGCTCTAGATTGAAACGAAACAACTTCTAGTACAGTATTTCCATGAGGAGTTCATAAGTTGTTGGTTATCACTGAAGATCTTTGATTAAAAATCCAGCAAGCTGTTATGAAAATGTTGTCCGTCCATCTCATGAGACAGGACGAGTCAGTCATGACTGTAATAAACTTTTACTCCAATGGCTTCGCCCCAACTCATCGAAACCCCCTTCCCTACCATTGGTATAACTTGAAATTCCTCTTTCTTTCCTCTTGCTTTTGTGGGGTTTGTTGTGTGATTCCACGTTTTTATCTTTCCAGTTCAACACACTGACGAATGCTCTAGCCAGATGTCCTAACTGCAGAAAAGTGTAAGTACAATATAGCAATTTCTTCATAGGCATTCCTTCATGATGAAATTATTTACAGGATAAACTTAGGTTTAGAAAATCGTTCAAGATTAGAAAGGAATGCTAGTCATCTGCCTTCACTATAAAGTGGCATTCAAAATTCTAGTAAACTGTCACAAGAAAAATAGTCAGGATTGCCTTATCAGGGCTAAAAAATGGGATATTTATGCAAAGATAATCCATAGATATCGGACACAGTATGTGTGTTTGACATCAAGACTCGCCTGAATTTCAATGACATTTAGTGATGTATAGGAGTGGTTACATTTGAAGACTTCAAGTGTTTTATTGATGTTGCAAAAACGATGAGAGAGAAAGAAAACCTTGGTTCCTTCCGATTTCAATATTTTCTACTGAGGCATTGCATTACAATTCCTTTTTATAAGTCCTCCATTGAATCCTCTCTTTCAAGTTGTTACCTCGTTTTACTGACGTGGATGCTCTTGAAAGTGGGTTATTCAGAGGAATTAAAATCACGTCTAAAGTATAGTTAGTATT
The DNA here is from genome assembly GCA_030386875.1 of Morinoia aosen. Taxonomy (NCBI): domain Eukaryota; kingdom Metazoa; phylum Arthropoda; class Malacostraca; order Amphipoda; family Talitridae; genus Morinoia; species Morinoia aosen. The sequence goes on from CM059566.1 coordinate 65,364,868, forward strand.
TTTCACTCTACACGCATTATGCATAGTGTCCATCTGTTCTAGGCAAAGCTCTCCATTTCTGTTCAAGAATTCATTTCACCTATTAAATTCAGTTTGTGCACGTGAATATCAAGGTTACATATAGCCTTGACTAATTGTTCGGACACTCAGCATTGACATAGCGTAGTGTGCGCACTTTGTGAAAGGTGTCAGGCCTGGTCAGTTGGCCAGATTTTCTGTCTTACTTGATCAGCAAGTAAAAGCCAGGTTCTGTGTTGTCATTGCAGCCACTGAAGAGAGTGGCTGTGCAGGCTGGTCTCTTTGTCTACTGTCCTTAAAGGTTTCTTGTCTTATCTGCTCTGTATTTGCTGTAGAATCAACTGTCTCTTTGCGTCGTATGTAAACGAATGAAACATGCATATCTGAGAAGAAGGGAAATGTTCTCTTGATGTTTTTTCAAACTCGGTTGTAAAAATATTTTATGAGGTTCTTCGTTTGACAAGGACTCAGTAAGCATACACATCTGCTAGTTTGTTTTTCCCTGAGGTCTGATTTCATTTTAATAAGAGGATTTAAATAATTGTTGTAGCACCTGCAGGAGAAGATAGTGAATTATTTAGTGTTGCTCGTGGAATTTGTGCAAGTGAGGTATTGCGCTTGCAGGTCGAGTGTGGGCCCCGAGTACGCGAGGTGTCGGAGCCTCATCTTTCTGGGCGTGGCGGTGCTGGTGCTCATAGCCGTCATCGTGCTGCTCACCACCACCTGGCCCAGCACGGGCGCCCACCCTGCCATATTCCTTGCCTATATTGGTCAGTGCCACGCACTCTATTACTGCACTAGGTTTGTCTTGACCTATGTGGACCTGCGATGTCTTGGCTTTCACATCTTTCATTTGAAATTTTCTAAAAGCGAAATGAGCCAAAAAATACATGTTTGGCTAAGATGAGAAATAAGTGTTTAGCACAATTTTTAAAATATGTTACAGGAAATACATAGAAAATGGAAAATTTGACTCTAAAGACTGAAAACCTGAAAATATAAATCTTTTCAAAGGGAAACAATTATTTTATCTATGGGAATTTATATTCAAAGGAGAGAATTTGAAGGTCCCAAGCTGGAAGTTAGATAGGCTTTCCTTTAGTTGAAAAATTATTTGTTACGAACCTCTGTTTTGGTTCACTATAGTGTCTTTTTCAGCACATGTTTCTTTTTCTTGAACTTCAATCTTGTTCCTTTAATTTCTTTCTATCTTGCTGCCTCTATTTCCTATGTGTAGGGATAATTTGTGAGTACATTCCTCCTTCCTCAATTTGATACTAGATGATGCCTTTCCTTTCTCCTCTCTTGGGAACGCTTTTTTTGTATTTAGAATGGCTTAAACTAACACTTCAATTTGATCGGGTCTTCAAGCTTTCTTGCTTCTTTGATTCGTCATGCGTTCTACGATGTCTCGTCTTTCTTTTCTTCCGTTTCCTTTATATCATCAGTCTAAAATAAACATAAATACATACACTGCGGCCAGCGATAATACCTTGATCATATAAAAAATGATTTCTCTAGTTTCTGTGAATCTATTTCTGAATATATTTACAAAACATCTGGCACGTTATTGCAACATTGTTGTTTGTTTACATAGCGCAGTGCATCTTTGTTCGCTGCCATTCGCGATTTTGCAGTTTTCAAGGTGACCATCGCTAATAGCTTTTCATATCTGCAACTGCAATGGGGCGTGGTCAAACCTTAACCAAAGATGAAAAAGTAGATATAATAAAGAAATCTGCTAAAGGTACCTATCTTGAAAACATTGGCGAAAAAAATAGGTCGCCATGTAGACGCTGGTAAAAGATTTCAGAAGGTCCCATCATCAAGGAAGAAACGTTCAGTTGCAGGGATTTCCAAGACTGAGTTATGGGGATTTGTGGAATATTGGTCGTCAGCTCCGCAGAAGACCTGGACAAGCAAGTAAGTCCATTTTCAATGCAGCTGGTCGTCCCGATGTATCAAAATCCACTCGGAATGCCATTCTTGAAACCGTAGCTTCCGTGCTAGCCCTGCTGAGAATGCCCCGTTACTCAAAGATTTGAGGATGGAATGGGCAAGGGAATATTTGAAAATGGACGAGCCTCATTCTGTTCACGGGTGAGACCCGGACGACCCTTGATGGACCTGACGGCTGGGCAAATGGTTGGGTGCATTCCGGAGGTGAGCATCATCAGCATTTGAGGCGTCAACAACATGGTGGTGAAGTCATGGTATGGGCAGGCATCATCGCGGATTGTTGGTGCTATCAAGGTATCCGAAGGAGTAAAAGTGACATCTGCTACCTATTGCGATCTCCTGAAAGAATCTTGTGCCTTGGTGAGATGACATACTCTTTCACTACTACGGACCTTCGTGTCTATGCATGATAACGCTCCCTCCCACTCTGCTTGTGCCACCCTATCATTTTTAGCCTCTTTAGGCATCCAAAGTGATAAGTTGATGATTTGGCCGCCATCTTCCCCCGATTAAACCTGATCGAACTCTTTTGGTCATTATCAAACAAAACGTTTATGCCGATGGACGTCAATTTACGTCGAAAATTGCCTTATGAGAAGCTATCAGGATTGCAGCAAAAACAGTCCTACTTGCCACAATTAAGAAATTGACTGATTCCATGACCACGACACTTCTTAATGTAACAAAACTGTGTGGCGCTAATGAGGTTAAATAATGAGGTTGTTCAATAAATGTTATCTTGGCTTTGCAAATAGTTGCTAAATTTACTCTGAATTTATTCTTATTTTCTATGATTACGCCTTATTTACGCCAATGAAGGTAAATATTTGGCTGCTTTAATTTAAAAGCCACTATCGCCGGCCGGGCGAAATTGAGTGATTTCAATATTTTTTTTTTTCAAATACTAACATTTGTTTTCAGCTCAAATTTTGCCAACATAGTTGGCATAACGTGCCAGATGTTCTGTTAAAACATTTCAAAAATGAATTCACAGAAACTTGAGAAATCATTATTTTTATGACCAAGCTATTATCGCTGGTCGCAGTTTAGTCCCGTTTCTTTGTTCTTTTGAGATCACTTTTGTTGTAACTAAGAAGTCTAACTAATACATCAATCTGTACGTGTCACTTACCTGGCAAAGGGCGTATCATTTGCTATTGTGTCGTGTTGCAGTGGCGATGCTGTTCCTGCTGCTGCTCGTCTACCGCTCTATCTACTACTGCTCGATGAAGGTGAGCCTCGTAGATGGTCCTCTATAACGGGCCCCACCTTCCTCAAACCGCCGCCTCTCGCCGCTACCAGTCCAGTTTTGCCTTTCCATTACGTCGGTATTTGACAGTCCTGCTGGCAGCATGGCTGCTGCTGCACACATCACTCTACACTGGACCACTGCGCCCCTCGTGGTCGCGCGCACTCGCGTCCTTGCGGAGCCGCTCCTCCCCTCGTTTGCTGAGTGCATCTCCTGTTGGAATGAACAGTTCGGTCTACTGTGCTAGAGCTGAGGGACGGTTGGTGCTGCTGCCTCCCATCTCGCCGCGCTGGTGCCGCCTCCACGCTCGCCGGCAAACCTCGCAGCATCGCAGGCGTCACGGCCCTGCGGTGCTGCATTTCACTCCGGTCATCAACGAGATACAGTCTCAGATAGAATGTTACTCTTGCGACTCACATTTTGATGGTTTTAATACTTAGCCAATTGTTTTTTGTTGGTGTCCGCATAATTACTGCTGATCGCCATGTTGATCAATTTTATGTAGCTCACAAAAAAATATTTTATAACGTTTTGCCTGCTGACTACAACCTGCTTTAGCACCGGTAAATTTATCTGACAGTTCCTTAATTTCCCGACTTCTTGCTATGTGCTGATTGATGGGTCATGTGATGGGTCATGTGATGTCTTCGTAACTTTCAATATTCTGATATTTTATCTGATTTTCATTCTATACCGTCATATTGTTTTGTCCGTTTTCTTTAAAAAGTTAGCCGTAAATTATGAATTCCATTAATGTTGATGACTTCTATGCTTCAATTTTTGATCATCAATATTTGACTTTCTTAAAACCGTGTGCTGTAGAAAGTGCCAAGGAATCGATGTAGGTTTGTTTATCAATGTCGGACAATAGTTTATTTGTTTTTTTATTGGTACATCTTATTTTAGTAAATTAATGATCCTAAGACGTTCACCTGAGCTGCGACGCGGCAAAGAGCTCTGCAAGGCTCTCGCCACGCGACAGCTGGGGGTGGCGGAGCTTGCGAGGGTGGTCGCACGATGTTGCGCTGCGTAGGTCTGTTGCCTCCAGCTCTGGATTGGTATCACGGGTCCTTAGTCACATGCGAACCTTCCTGGGGCCGGTTTTCTCATACACAAGTCGTCAGTTACGTGCGAGTTGTGTTCATTTCTCCTGGAAATATGGGCATGCTTTCAGTATTTTGAGCCTCCATTTCACTTATTTTTTTATATGAACAAGTTTGCTAATAAATTTCTTATGCAAGTGCGCTTCATAAAATTGTGGGAGTATTTTCATTAAGAAAAAGGCGTAGGCATCGTCTGCATCGAGTTAGACCACATAGTGTGCATGCTGGCTGGAGTGACCTGACTGTGGGAGCTACGGCGGTTGCCCCTGTATGTACCTAGCGTAAGTTAAGTCAGTAACTCACTCTGCTTAGACCTATTATTGTTGCTCGACTCCTGTGTTTCTATCGCTAACTCTGCTTAATATCATGTGAGATTCAAATATGTAAATGTAAATTATCGCTGTTTTACTGTGAAGCGTGTGGGCTGTCCTTGACGTTTTGGAGGAACGAGCATGTTGTGTTCCACACGGTGTCAACTAATCGTGTTGAGGTTTGTTGTATTGGGTCAAGCATCTAGAATTTTGCTAAATCTATGAGAACCTCTTTACATTATTTTTGTATTAAAGCCCTGTACCTTAAGTACTGGATATTCACTACACAAAATTTACAAGCGCCATCTGATCGTAACTGAATATCTAATATTTTTGTCCGCACCCTGGAAGGCTGCCTATATGACATCCCCCTTTAGTTGAATTGCCATTAGTTTGGGCTGCTCCGAGGAGCACATACCCTGTTGAATGTTTCTCTAGGTTCCCCATGAGAAAACTGTGATATTTTACTTCACACGAACTCAGCTGGTGTGAGGCACCGGACCTTTCAGTGGGCAGAATTGAGTTACGGGCTCAATAATATGACAGGGCCGCCGCCTACGTGTAGCCTCCTTTACAGTTGCGGAGGTGGACGAGATGTGTGATGCAGGCGCTGAGAGTGTATCCTCTCATGTCTGCGCTCCTCTCAAGACACGTTCTGATAGTACGACCGCTGAGCTGCCTGCAGTCAACAGTCGTGCAGCTGTGCTTGTGTTGCTTGCTTTACTCTTAGTTTAGTGATGAAAATAGAGACGGCAGAACAGTACAGCCTCTTGGCCTTGTCAGAACAATTTGCATGTTATTTAATTGACAGACATGAGTGTATCTCCTCAGACATGAGTGAAGCAGGTAGTGCAAATGGCAATTGAGCTAGAAATTATTGTACATATATATTGAATGAACTTGTATTTGGGCTCTTAAGTATATGCGTAAAGCCTCATCTTACTATTGTAGCTAAAGTAGCATTGTTGTACCAGTCTTATTTTACCCAAAGTCTTCATAAGATTAGTTCAGTCTTTTGTGTTCGTTTATAATGTCTTCATTAGTTGCGTAGTTTGAGCCCATGCAATTCATTTATTAGTTTCGCTGCATTTATACGGGATAAAGTGGAGGAATTCCCCGCATGTGGAATGCGGCTCAGAAGTGAGAGTGCATTCTTGGGGTTTGAATTGTTAACTGTTATTTGAGGTCGCGCTGTGACGTTATTTACTTGCTTTTATGGAGAACATTGAGTTATAAACATTGTTACTTCGTTGAGGTTTGTGGAAGTTCGGGGTTATATCCCAATTTTCATTCGTAGCAGTCCCCTGGAAGTGATTCTTTCTCTCCCGAAGTCGAGGGCAGCGAGCTATCAGATGCTAGTGTCGGATTATCTCGGTGGTTGAGGGAAGACATGCCTACTGCTTCTGCGATCTTTGGAAATTTTGAGCTCCTCACAAGTTACACGAAGCTACCCTTGGCAGAATTGGCAATTCATTTTCCAAGAAGGTATTTTAAGCTCCATTTTACGTGTGTTTCTCTTTTGACCTTCATTGTACACCTCTAAAACTAAACATGCATTGGTCATCGTCGGTGTACCGCCGTTTTTATCGAGTTCACTGCACACTTGATAAGCTCGCATGAAACATGTCTTTTGTGTTCCTTGTATGATAATTTTCTTGTTTAGTTTTGTCACGCTTCTGGTGAAATGTATCTGGCGAGCTCCTAAGGAATTTCATATTCATTTTTCGGCGCGGTCACCTAATATCAGCTAAATCTAAGTTGGCATCAAGACGTCGTCACTCGCCAGGCAGCAAACTGGGAGGAAATGTCGAGTGTGTGAGGCGTGCTGATGGGTTGGGCCCAAACAGACGTGAACACCGGACTTCACCTTATGCTGTCTCGTTGGCTTCATTGACTTGCTTTCATTGAGCTCCTGTGTTCTATCGTTAAAATTTTCAACCTGTTATTGCGTAGATGTTTGTAGTTATTTATAGTTTTATAATTCTCTGTCCTCAATTCATATAGTAGATGCTTTACTTATGTGTTCCGTATGTTTATCTTGAACTGCTTTAGAATAGATCTTACTGTTCGCCCTGTGAGCTTCTGTTATTTGCGAGGTAGTCGTTGCTGACTGCACTTTACCAGTAAACGGCCTCCACTTGTTTGTGTTCAGCCGTGAGCGCTCGCTCGTATCACCGGTGGCGGTAAAACGCAGTGGGGTGGCCTGTCGCAATGAACGGACGTGATGAGTTCGGAGCAGAAGCTGCTCCTGATAAAAGAGAACATTGTTGTTACTCACGGACAGGTTACAGGTCGTTGCTCAACGAGTCAGTTCATTCTTCATAGCAGGATTTCACCTTGGCCGGCGTTACTTGTTCAAATAACTGATCAAATATTATCTAACTAACTAGTGCCGATAGCTAACCATCGCAGTGTCGTTATTAGTCATTGTTTCTAACTTCGCGGATTGTTTTCGGGGTTGTGTATCCTAGCTGGGATATTGTGTGGGATAGCAGGAAAGCTCTGAGACTCTAATTACATCAGGGCCTTCGCCAGTGATGGTCTAAATATGAATGCAGCAAGTTGATTAAATGCTTGAAGTTGTTTTTCGTTGCTTTTTTCTATGGGAATTGGCGCTCCCAGGGGGATAATGTGAGGGCCCGAGCTAAATTTTAGTTAGGTAGGCTTTTTTTTGTTAAAATAGAAAAGGCTTTTGTTTTGTTACGGATTATCTTTTTCGGTTCACTGCTGTCATGTTTTTTTTTCAGCACCTACTACTTTCTTCCTCAGCTTTGATCTTGTTTTATGAACTTCTTTCTCATCTTAATGTTTCTATGCCCTTTCTGCATAGATTCCGCGTTCCCTTTAATCCATACAAAATGGTGCCTTCTTCCTTCCTCTCTCTTTGGACCGCATTTTTTGCCTCGGGTAGGGAGGCTAAAACTAACGACTAATCTAATCTGTTTATCGTAGCATTAGCATCATTTAGGCCGAGCGTGAGGTGCTTCGGTTGCAACTTCATGTGCGCCGCTTGTCGCTGACGCAGCAACTTGCGCTGTTGCTTGTGGCAGTCTGCTCTTGTGTGATAAGGCACTCGCTCTCTGGTGGCGATTGTGATCATATACTGGTTACAATAATGCACATTTCCTGGCATCTTGTGTATCATGTTGATCATCGTAACTGCGTTCGTCCATTTCGTGATGTAATTAGGTTCTAATGAGGAAGTTTGTGAGTTTAGGGATATTGTTTTAGCAAGTCGAAGTAAGAAAAGTGACATTTGTTCAGGAACAATTTCTTAGACTTATCCGTGGCTAATGATTTTGGTCTGACACATTTGACTCTATGAAGTGATATGTTAACGTGTTGCAATAGATCTGATGAATAATTAAAAAATAGTTATACCTCTTTTTTATAATTCTTTCCTTAAGAGAAGCCACGATCATTTTCAAGTGTTTCGAATTTGCTTGGTCTAGAGGGGTATTTTGTTGGAGTTAAACCTTGAAGTGGCGTACGTTGGATTATAACGAAAGGCAGGGTGCAACAGAAGTAAGTTTCTTGGCAGAAGAGTTATTGCGAAGTGTTCTCGTTGCAAGCTTGTATGGGTTTGATAGCAACATTTCGCCAAATTTTAACAGCAGGTGGTGCTGATCTGATACAGTTCTTCATTAAAAACTTTCCTACGCAACTAAAGACACCAGTGAATCTGTGAATGAGATCTGTGCGCCTCAAAGATTACTTTGGCTGTCGCATGTGAATCTGTTGGTGTGTATTTAACCTCGGAAATGTTTGGCCATGCTAGAACTTGGCTGCATGTGCACAAGATTTTCTGCTGCTGCGGTAGAAAAGATTGCGACTCAGACACAGTCGTATTGTCGACAAAGTTAACAGTCTGAAGCTCATATCTTCATTCACTGGACTGACCTCTTTTCGTGTGTATTGAACCGTGTTCTGCGTAACTCCGCCCTGCATCTGTAACTGGTAGTTTCTAAAAACTTACATTAATGCAGATGCTTCAACACCGTGATTATACTAGACTAGAGCCTCACTCACGAAGACTGAATCTAGTACAAAGCAAAAACGAGTTTTTCATCACACCAATAAGGCTAGTTATTTCATTTGTCGTAGTACCCACAGCCATGGATGGTGAGCCTAAGATTAGCAGAGTAAAAGTATGATGCAACTTATTCGGATCAGCACCACGTCAGTCTATGCTTTTGGTGTCTCGCTTTATTTCGTTGGTAGGTGACGGAAAGTTTATCTAATTATTGACCGTAGTACGCGTTCGTAGATCCTGAATTACTAGAGCGCTCAAGAGTTATGGCTTTTTGGAAATACACTGAAATCCTGTTCCTCACTAGCGAGCTTATCCATGGCATTTCTGATGGTCAGTCGTGCTGTGCTCGGACTCACGATCTTTGATCAAATACGGACGTAAGAAAATTATATTTAGACTACGTTCAATTCTGTAAGCCGCAAATTGAATGTCTTGTAATTTCTAATTTCTCTTTTTTGTAGCTGCTTGAACTGGGCATTAGTTCTCGAGTTTCTTATATCCAATAGGTTGGTTGAGCTTTTGTGCGTTCATTGTTGATCATGTGCGTCTGAAGGTCTGAGTTGAAGTTGTCGAGTTGCTTCAGTTTCGTTGTGAAGTATTTCAATGCAGTCTTGTGAGCTGAGCGATACTTCGTTCTTCTGATCCTGGAGGTGATATAGCCGTAGAATCTTGTGAAAAGAACACTACGTCGCCGTCGTCTTCAGTGCATGTAGATTGCGATCGCAGACGGAACTAAATTCTTGGAGGGTATATGATGCAAATGACGTGGATATCAAACTATAAACGTAACTTATGTAGCCATGATACGAACGTTTTATTTCTGTTTTAGTCTCCGTAATAAGTGTATTTTGATGTGATATAAAGTATATTGGCGTGTGGCGCTTAAAAGCTCCTCAACATTCCTGTGCAGTTGGCCGATTTTTTCGTGGACAGCTTCGCTTAAGACTGAGTTGGTCTACTAATAAATAGGAAAGAAACTCTATCCTGTCTTTTTCATCCTTTGGAATAAAATGTGCTTCTGGTTTTGGAGGGCAATTTGAAAGTCAAAGCGTCATTTTCATTGAGATATGGATGATGTGCCATAAGCGATGTTCGTTCAGGCGATGTCTCCAGTGCTTAACTACTGTCCTGTCACAGTACCTGAGCTTTTAATTATAAATACTGTAAATGCGGTGGTAATACACATCCACGTTAGAAATTCTGAATCCGCAGGTAACCCTGCAGAAAAATTATATTAAAAGCTAACTATACGAACTTAACTGCTTGAAAACGTTGATCAGGCACATCGAGAGATGATACTGCGCGATTCCTCGATACGAGTAACCATTGAAAAGTCACTGGTCGCAGCCTGTAATTATATCAGCTTCAGGGATTTTCCTGGTAGCAAGCTTTCATTAGACTCGCAGAGCGTATTTTAGTATCATAGCCCCACTTGGGGCTGGAGGTAGGTAGCTCCTACAAGGGCACAGGTTACCTCGGCTATAGATAGGCCGTCTTGAATTCATTCTTGCCCGCTCTTGCCTCGTCTAGTTTTCATACCTTTTTTCACTGTACTTCCGTTATTTCTTTTTCTTGCTTCTTAACTCGCCTTCTATACCGAGCGTCAGTGCACTCTTCAACTTCAAGAAACGCTGACAAAATGTCTTAATTAAGGAGAAAGAGCTCTCTCAAACCGTCACTGATATCCATGTATTAATCTCGTCTTAGTCAACTACCTCCTCGTGCCATCCCGCCCTTGTTGTGGGGAGGGGGCTTGCGTGTCTCGAGGAAGGCGGGGGCTGGGCCTTCGGGGAGAATTGGTCTCCCCGGCAGATTCAATCATGTTGGAGTGGCTCTGCTGGAGAGATGAGACTAACTGGGGTGGGGGGGGGGGGGCGGTGCCATTAGGAAAGAGAGGAAAACAAGAGTTTAGCATAGTGTGTGCCAGAAGAAAAGAAATAGGAAAGAGAAGGTGGACAGTCGGAGAGAGAAAAGGCGAACAAAAACGCATAATTTGGTGATCTCGATCAGTTCTCTTATTGATTAGTAATTTAGAGTATGAAGAACTGGAAGGCCTTTCAAGGCTTTGTATATACGAAAAATATGCTAGTCGCTCGAGTTACCGAAGTGAAATCTACAATATTTGCAGTATTTACAATATGCTAAATTTAAAGGCTGCCTAAGATTGCCTAGATCCTACTTACAAACGCTGAGGGCATAATAATATATGTACATAATTTACACTACTTATCTAATATATACGTACGAGAAGTTATTAAATACATTACATACACATATACATAAACATACATTTATTCATATATATATATATATTTTTTTTCTTCTAAACTCGTATGTACACAAACTATTACTATTCACATTTTTTTTTTTTCTTTTTTTTTTTCTTTTTTTTTTCCAGAGAACGGTATGTACACAAATTATCTCTATGTACATAGATTCATATACACAACATATACACATATATACGGATTTTTTTTTTTTCCCTCAAATACATTATATACATCAAACTGTCCAAGGAACCAGTGTACTCATTGCAAGCCTGCCCGAGGGGGGAGGGGTTCCATCTGACATCATGAATGGAGTTAATCTGGGTTGGAGTTAATCTGAATGGGAATAATGGAGATAATCTGGGTGTTGCTGGGTTGTGGGTCCTGATAATTAGATGGTTGTAGTGGGTTATTCTGATCGGTTGTCTGATTTAGAGATTGGGTTTTCTATTGAGTTGCGTTGCAATGATGAGTGTAGATTTGGGGTTCTGACTTCCCACCCGTGGGGGGAAGACCGTTCCGTCCGCTCGTCAGAACCCCAATGAAAAAACAAAGTAAATAAGTAAAGTTGGTACGGTCTTCCCCATGTGCTGTTGGATATGGTTACTTGTATTTGGGTTCAGGTGAGGGTCCTAAAGCGAGAAGTTTGGAGCTTTTAAGCCGAGAGTTTTGGCTATTGGCACTATCTAATGGAAACGTTAATTGATGGAATAAATCGGGTTCTAATAATTGTAAATTTTCCCAAATTTTACGTGGGTGATTGTGTAGCAGGATGTTTATTGGAGGAATATCGGTTTGTTCATGCAGTGTTTTAGATGAAATTCTATCCACAAGCCTTGTATTGGTTATAAATCTTATAGCTTTATTTTGTACTTTCTGCAGTTTTGAAATGGCTGTGGGAGACATAGTATGGAGTGGAATGATTGGGTATGTAATGGCTGATCTTACGAATGCTAAGTATAGTTTCCTTTTAGTATCGAGGGATAGATGCTGAAATCTGTATAGTTTACTGAGATTGCTATATCCTATTGCTTGTCGTTGTGTTACTTGGGCTGAAAATCCATGGGTTGAGAAATTGAGACCTAACACTTTACCTCTGTCTGTATACGGAAGGTATTGGTTGTTAATGAAAATATCTCCAGTGTTATGCCGACTTATGGGAATGATTTTAAATTTTTTATGGTTTGTTGATATTTTCCATTTATTTTCAAATTGGTTGATTTGTTGGATTGCGTGCTCAGTTTGATGGGCTGCGTATGCTGGAGAATATCGGCCTGTGGTAATTTGGGTTATGTCGTCGGCAAAACAGATGTAGTCAGAGTTTGGTAACGGTGGAGGGATATCGTGTGTGTAGAAGCTGTATAATGTTGGTGATAGGCATGCTCCCTGGGGTACTCCGGATTCTAATGTGAATTGAGGGCCTATGTAGTTTGCTATCCTGATTGATGCTGTTCGATCGGTCAAATAATCTGCAAGTGTGCGGAGAAATAGTGAATGGATGCCGGACTGAGAGAGTTTGTATATTAATCCTGAGTGCCAGACTTTGTCGAATGCTTTGGTGACGTCACGAAGTACAATGTCTATTGTGTGTTTGTTGGCTAGATTTATGGATATTGTTTCTGTGAATGTTGCCAGTGCTGTATGGGTGCCTCTGTCTTTCCTGAAACCATGTTGTCTGCTATTGTTCAGGTTGTGAATGACTAAATGGTTGGTGAGTCTGTTGTTTAATATTTTGTCCAATAGCTTGCCCTGTATGTCTAGTAAGGATATCGGTCTATAGTTTTGAACTTGCTTCTGAGAAGCGAGGGGTTTGGGGATGAAAATCATGATGGCATGTTTCAGACTGTCTGGGAAGTATCCTGCAGATATGGCGTTGTTAAATATGTACAAAAGGTATTTGAGCATATTTTCTGGTAATTTCTTTAATTGTAGTGTGGTAATGCCTGATGGTCCGGGGGCTTTCTGTTTGAACGGTCGTAGGGTCTGAGTAAGTTCATCTAAAGTTATTGGTGGGAAATGTAGTAGGTCTAATCTGCTCAAGTTGCCGGTGTGAAATGGTATAATTTGATGCGCTGTATTGTTCATGTGTTCTTTAATTGAATTTATGTGTTCAATGTCGAAATCTTCATCATCCTGCTCTGAGAATATACTTTTCCAATGTTGTCTAAAAATCGGTTCCTTTTCTTCAGGTGTATGAAGTTCGAGTGTATTGTGCTGTAAGTATGGAATTTTTTGTTTGTTATTTTTACCCATCATTCTTTTAATTGATTTCCAGAATTTTGTCGGATCATGTTGTAGGTCTATTTTTTGTATTATTGAATTCCAAGTCTGCATGTAGCTCTTTTTATAGATGTTTTGTAATTCTTTCCTGAGATTTGAGAGAGTACTGTTCAATTCTTTGGATGGTCCGTTAATGCGTATGTAGTTTAATATATGTTGGTATCGTACCTGGATGCTCAAGGTTTCGTGAGTGGGTTTGATGCCAGGAATTGTTCTGTGGGTTATTGTTGGTATTACGTTTTTTGAGGCTTCTTGTATGTGTTTTGTCCATTTTTCCAGATGCTCATCAATTTCTTCCAGGGTTAGGTTTACTTGTAGATCAGGACTAATGCGGGTTAATTCTTGCCTATATTTATTCCAATCTGCCCTGTGAAATTGATACCTTGGTTTAATCGGGATTTGAATTGGGTTTGCTGTTATTGTCGCTATAATTGGAATGTGGTCAGATGGTGTGATTGGTCCGGGTTGTAGATGTATGTTATGAAAGGCCTGTGGGTTTTGCAGTGCAATATCTGGTGAGGTGGTGCTTCTATGAGTTATAAGTGTTGGGAAGTATGGCCCAATATGTATGCATTTATTCCGCTCAATTAAATAGTGTAAATGTTTGCCTCTATTATTGTTATAACTGTATCCTATTGTTTTATGTGCTGCATTTATGTCTCCAATGAAATAAACTGGGTTTGGTCTATTGAATAGTGTGTGGAAGTCAGCGAAGTGGAGGTATTCTGTTCTTGTGGGGGTATATTTTGTGCCGATAGTAATTGGTCCGTGCATTGTATCTATCGTAATTGCCAGCATGTCCAAATTGAAGTTATCATGTAGTTTATATGATATATTTTTCTTAATTGCTATTGCAGCTCCTGCATGAGCTTCATCTTGTTTGTTCGCATAAAAGGTGTTATAATTAAATATTTTCAGGTGGTTATCCCCTCTCAAATTGTGTGCATTGATGAGTATAATGTCCGGATTTATGTTATTATAAATGTTGGATAGAGATATTTTATTGGAGCTCCAAGATTGTACATTGTGTTGTAATACAGTTAGTTTGCTAATGTTCATTTATTGGAAGTAACTTTTTTAGGTTTTTTTGCTGCTGTGTGTAGTGATTGGTGCCTTGGGAGCGCCAGGAATTGTTCGGGTGGTATTATGTTGATTTTTGTTCTTGTAAATTTTACACGGTTTGAGAATATATATTCTAGTAGGGTTCCCGATTTAATTTCTTCTACTGCGAATTTAAGTCCTCTATTGTTTTCCTTGCTTAGCTCTCCCATATACCATTCTGTGTCAGGGTTTTCAGGAATTGGAGATGTATCTTGTAGGTTGCGGTATAGTTTTATTGGGACACTATGTTTGTTGTCTATCAATATTGTTGAGTTTTCTGCTTCGTCGCTTATCCTTCTCTTCTGCCTTTGATCATTGTCGGGGTCTGCATCTTCTGCTTGGGTATCCATAGATGTTTCAAGTGTTGGCTGTTCACGAGTAATTGTTTGTGTTGGTTCTGAAGCTTCTTTGTCTACGTTATCGTAATAAAAGTTGAAAATAGCTGTTGAGTCTCTATCTGGAAATGTGGTGTCAATGTCAAAATTTTATTTAAGTGATTTGGATAGTATTTCTCCGAATTTTTTGGTTCTATCAAGGGCTGCGATGTGGGCTTCTAGAATGAGGGCCGTTAGTTTGATGTGTGTTCTATTGGTTAGTGTTAGTGAATGTTGCGGTGGGTTTGTCTGCTGTATGGCTTGTTTGGCAATTTCTGCGTATGTACTTTGGTTTTGCTGTTGTTGTTTTGACTGTTCATCCTCTCGTTTTTGTTTGATGATATTTTCCCTGTAGGGGCATCCCGCTGCTAATGTTCTGTGAGGTCCTTGGCAATTTATGCACTGCTTTCAGGTGTTCTGACAATTTTGGTAGGTATGATCTTGCGCTGAACATTCTGAACAGATGATTGTCGTCTTCGTGCATTGGTTAGTCGTGTGATCCTCGAACTTGTAGCATTTGTAGCAGATGAGTATGTGAGTGTATTGTTCCTGTTCACATTGGTATGGGGTTATCTTGGTATGAAACATGTAGAAGCCGTCTCGCAGTATTCGTTGTGCTGTAAGGGTGTCAGTTGTCACTATTTTGATTAGGTGCGTGTAGTTTTTGATTTTGATAATATCTGTCACCTTAATCCAACTGTTTTGGTTTTCAATTTCTTCCTTTATTTCATCTGTGGGTCTGGTTCCAGAATCTGAATCTATTTGTCGTACGAATACCGTTCTTTTCGCTCTCAAATCTGGGGGGATAGCCGGAGTCAGGTTGATCTTTTGGAATGCTTGAGTTGCTTTGGTAGATGTTAGTTTGTCTATTGAGTTTATGTCGTCGGTAACTGCGTAGTAGCCATTCTTTGTTGGGGTGAGTCGGATCAGAGGGGCATTTAACTCTTTGAATGTAGTTTCGAAAACTTTTCCTCTGTCTGTAGGTTTGGTACTATCGATGGTTTTGAGTTGAATTCGATATGTTTGAGTTTTGGCAGGACGGAAGTTGGAACTGACTGGTGCCGGATCCGGAGGTTGGAAAGTGGTCTGAGGCGCAGAAGCCTGAACAGACCTACTCGACTCAGAAGAGGTCCTTGGACGTACGGATGGAGTTGTCGGAGTTGGAATGAGAGGGGCACGGGGCGGGCGGCTTCCATGCGCGCCACGACCACCCGCCGCCCCCCTCCCTCTGTCAGGGGGGGGCATAGAAGTGAAAACCTTGCTCTCAATAGATAACCAACCGAGAACACCAAAAATTCAAAAAGAAATGAAAACAAAGTAAAGATAGAACAAGAAAAAGTTATTGGCACTTACCCCCTATTTAAAATAAATACGAACTATTACCTCTAACTTCCGGATTGCTAAAGTATCTCCTTAAAGGAGTCAAAAATGCTTGCGATAATATCCAAGGGGACCAAGCACTTCTCCAAGCAGAGCGTTCGCACCACAGAGAGATGACATCCACTCGGTATGGTTGCCGGAGTGACAACTGAATGCGCTAAGCGCGCAGCTCTTTATATAGGGCTGGCGGCGGCCTCACTGAAGCGAGCTAGCCCTCTGGTTAGTGGACTCGCGGTGCCCGGTTGTCTTTGTCTGTGCTGTGCTAAACGTACGTGGGTGTATTCAGATGTTGCCTGGCTACTGGGAGCGCGCAGCTTGTAGAGGCTCGGTCCGGCACCCCAGCGCCAGGGGACTGTCGTGAATGCGGGGACTCTCGTGAATGCGCCGTGTTTGGTTACTGGCTCTCGTTGTGCGGTAAAAGTGCATTTAAGTAACACTTTCTTCAGCTCCCTATTTTCTATTCTTTCTGTTTTTTGAAGGCTTAACAGAAAGTTAAGTCGGAGAACTGAGTGTGTTTTTTTTGACCACCGGCCCAGGGGCACCCCCTCCGGGCCTGAGGTGAGCACTGTTTCCCAATTGTTGCTTTTCTCATTCCGTGTGTTTTTTCGGTTGTGTGATCTTGTGCATACTTGTCGATTCAAATGACCTAATTCTGTACAGTTTGTATTCACTCACATTGTATAGTTTAATGCATTGATATTGTATAGTCTATTGTATTATAATTGTATAGCCTATTGTATTAGTACTGTATAGTTTACTATATTAGTATCGTATAGTGTAATGTAATAATATGCCTCATCATTTAGGGATTGCTTCACTGTGTTGATATTGTATAGTTCACAGTGATACAATTTTCTGGAACTCGTCTATTTAGGTAATTAATAACTGAACTAGGGGCACCGTTGCTAAGTGTGCCTTCAGGAGGCGATTTGTACAGCTGTGTGTTGTATACATTGTATCATAATATTGAGTAGCTCAACTGTATTTATAGTAGGGTAGGGCTAGGCTCCTTCCGTAATGCCCCCCCCGGATCGGGGGAGGGGAGCTGGTGATGGGCGGGGAGGCCCGGGTGGCCGCCCCCCCAGGGCCCCTCTTTCTTCAAACCCTCGTTCTGCTTCCAAAACTAGAAACACAATTCCGGGGTCCTTCCCCCTTAACCCTGGAAACCCTCCGCCTACGATGCTTATTCCACCAAAACCCAACATTGCCGCAACCAGTACAACACCTAGAATAAAGTCATCAACATATAGAGTACAACTTAAGTATATCGATCCAGCTAAACCAGTGGACAAGACAAAAATCTTTGAAACAACCTTCAAAGACCTAAATGCTCCTCTCATTAGACTGACTTCCACCAGTACAGGTTTCTATGCAGTAACTGACGATGTCACTTCGGTTGATAAACTAACTTCCAGTAAAGCAATCAATGCATTCCAAAAATTGAATATAATACCAGTTATTCCCCCCGACCTAAGAGCAAAAAGATCCATTTTTGTCAGACAAATTGATAATGAAATAGGTGCAAGACCTGCCGATGAAATCAAATCAGAAATCCAACAGCAAAATTCATGGTTATCAGTCACAGAAATAGTTAAAATAAAGCAATATACTCATCTAATCAAAATTATAACTTCCGACACCACCACTGCACAGAGGATCCTCCGAGATGGGTTTTATATGTTTTATATGTATCATACAAAAATTACACCCTATCAATGTGAACAAGAAAAATACACACATATCCTCATCTGTTACAAGTGCTATAAATATGAAGACCACCCAACATCCAAATGCACCCAAACAACACAATATTGCTCAGAATGTTCTTCACAAGAACATACTTACCAACAATGCACTAGCACACTTAAACAATGCCTCAATTGCAATGGACCACACAGAACATTAGCATCAAGTTGCCCGTATAGGAAAAATGTAATCAAACAAAAAATCGAAAATGAAAAACAGGAGCATCACCAACAAACTCAAAACACCTATGCTGAAATTGCAAAGCACGCAATATTACAAACAAACCCCCCAGAACACACCCTCACACTAACATCACAAACACATATTAAACTGACAGCACTCATCTTGGAAGCACACATAGCAGCACTGAACAGAACACAGAAATTTGGCGAACTTCTTTCACAATCTTTAAAACTGAACTTCAATATCGATACTACTTTCCCAGATCGTGACTCAGCCGCAATTTTCAACTTTTACTACAAATCAGAAACAATACCACAGGAGACGGAAACGGAACAGGAAAAAACGGTGGATGTCTCTCTGGAATGTGAGCAGGAACAGATGGAGCAGGCTATGGACACGGAGGCTGGAACTAAACGAAGGATAAGTGGTGATGATTTGGGTAATTCAAGCATAGTATTAGATAACAAACACAACTTTCAAATGAAACTGTACAGAAACTTCATAGACAATTCACCAATCCCAGAAAATCCCCCAATAGAATGGTACATCCGGGAACTCAGCAGACAAGAAAATGATAAAGGATTAAAGTTCACAGTTCAGGACATAAGATCACAAACATTACTGGATTACATCAAGAGTAACAGGGTCCAATTCACAAGAACAAAAATAAACATAATCCCCCATGAGGACTTCATAAATCTTCCAAGACACCAGTCAATAATAGCAGCCACCAAAAAACCAAAAAAATTAATTGCTTAAAAATGAACCTAAAGAAAGTAACAATAATTCAACATAACGTGCAATCTTGGAATACAAATAGAATCACACTATCCAACATATACAACTCACTGGACCCAGACATAATACTTATCAATAGTCACTGCCTCATAAATAACCAGCCCCTTAAGATCTTTAATTACAATACATTTTATTCAAATAAGCAAAACGAAAACCACGCAGGCACTGCAATAGCACTTAGGAAAAGCATTTCGTACAGACTTCACGATGATTTCCACACGGACATGTTAGCAGTAACAATAGATACGCTACAGGGACCAATCACCATAGGTACTACATATACACCTCCGAGAACAGACTACCTGAATTTTATAGACTTCCACATGCTTTTCAATAGACCGCATCCAACCTATTTTCTAGGTGACATAAACGCCGCACATAGCATAACTGGATACTCACATAGGAACAATAGAGGAAATCATCTTTTCTACCTAATCTCAAAGCAGAAATGCACTCACATTGGACCCTTTTTTCCCACCCTAATAACTCACAATAGCACCATCTCACCCGATGTAGTTTTGCAAAACAAGCATGCATTTCATAATATTTTCTTGAAGCCTGGCCCCATCACACCTTCGGATCACATTCCAATAATCGCTACCATCACAGCCAACCCAATACAAATTCCCATCAAACCGCGAAGACACTTTCGTAAAGCAAATTGGAATTTATATAAACAGTTACTATCACCTGTCACACCCCCTTTACAACCGGATCCAACTATAAACGAAATAAACAAGTACCTAAACACATGGACTAAACACGTACAGGATGCCACAAATACAGCCGTTCCACTCATAAATTACAGAATAATCCCGGGGATCAAACCAACTCACGAAACTTTGACATTACAAGCACAATACCGACAGACAACTCAATACATCTCCAGATATGGGCCATCTATAGATTTGAACCGACATTTGAACGCAATAAGAATCCGATTACAAGAAATATACAAAGGCAAATATCAGCAAACCTGGGAGGAATTAATTCACAGTCTCAAACTGCAGCAGGATCCGAAAATGTTTTGGTCCTCCTGCAAAAGGATGATGGGCAGTAACACTAAACAAAAAATACCATATATAGAACATAATGAAGAACAGTTACATACTCCTAAAGAAAAAGAACCCATCTTCAGAGCACACTGGAAGGAAATATTCACTGAACAGGACGATCCCCTCTTCGACAAGGAGCACATTGAAACGGTACAAGAGCAAATGATCAACTTAGCAAATACAATCAAATCATACCGAACGGGAAATATCAACAGACTGGACCCTATATATTTTCCCCCTATTACATTCGAAGAACTATTACAATCACTGAAGACGTTCAAACAGAAAGCACCAGGGACAACGGAAATAACCACTTTACAACTTAAAAACTTACCAGAAAACATGATTCACTTTCTGATTTACATTTTCAATATGTCCATATCTGCTGGTTACTTCCCGAACAGTCTAAAACACGCCATAATGATTTTCCTCCCAAAACCAAACACATCTCTAAAATCAGTTCAAAATTACAGACCAATTTCCCTCCTGGATGTACACGGCAAATTACTAGATAAAATTTTAAATAATAGATCAACAAATTTCCTTACAATTCATAACCATTTTAATTGCAGACAACACGGATTCAGATGTAATAGAGGCACTCACACCGCACTGGCAACCCTTCACGAAGCAATTTCCATCCAATTAGCTCAAAAATTTACAATAGACATTTGCTTAAGAGATGTTAAAAAAGCATTCGATAAGGTATGGCACTCTGGTCTCATCTTTAAACTTTCGCAAATTAATCTTCACCCTATGTTTCTCCGGACCCTGAATAGTTACCTCAATGGCAGGACAGCCTCAATAAGAATATCCAATTACTTAGGACCGCGATTCTCACTGTGCACAGGTGTACCCCAAGGAGCATGCCTATCCCCTACACTGTTTAGCTTTTATACCCATGATTTACCACCGCCGCTACCTAAAACAGACTACATATGCTTTGCAGATGACATCACACAGATAACAGCCGGAAAATATTCACCAAAATATGCAACAGCCAATACCAAAAGAGCAATAGAACAAATAAACACATTTGAAAGTAAATGGAAAATATTAACCAACAGTAGCAAATTTGCAATAATCCCCATAAATAGAAGGAAAACATTTGAAGTTACCATAAACGGCAAATCAATACCGTACACAAATAAAGGAAAAGTCCTGGGGTTGAACATAACTACACATGGTATATCATCACAAGCCTCCATTAGACAAGCAATAGCCTACAAGAATCTAGAAAAAATTTACCGTTTTACTTACCTTCCTACAGAAACCAAACTGAAATTATACATGGCCTTTGTAAGATCAGCATTAATATACCCAGTCATACCTTTACACCCAGCATCAGCAACAGCAATATCTAAATTACAAAGAGTTCAAAACAAAGCACTTAGATTTATTACCGGCACTAGTTTAATAGAAGCAGTACCATCACAACACCTGCACAATCATCTAAATATCCCTCCCATAAACATACTGCTGCACGAGCATGCAAACAGGATCTGGCACAATATACAGCAATTCGATCCTGACCTGTACAGAAAATTAAGTTTTCCTCCGGAGCTCATCCCCAATCAACATTCCCGATTTAAAAGCTCTAGACTACTTGCATTGGCCCCCCCTCCACCTCCGAAGAAATATACATGAACCAACAATCTTGCCAGGCACACCTACTAAGACAAATTCCAGTCCTGTTATGAGGACGTGGGGGAAGACCAAATTAATTTCAGTAATATTTTTATTTTTTGTTTTCTGGGGTTTTGGCGAGCGGTAGGACGGTCTTCCCCCCCATGGGTGGGAAGCCAAAACCCCAGACTTTTAACTTCATTTCAGTTGCATTGACATACACAAAAATTCTTCTTTTCATTAATTATTTTTCATTACTGTAAAATTTCTTAAATTCCTATTTACTTACACCTCAAACTACTTAATAGCCAACTAGTAAAGATGTACGTAGCGTAGAGTGCATGTCTGCAAAACTGTATCTAGGTGTATATAATGCACGATGTGCACAGACGCTATAATTGTAAATAGGTAGAGAAAAATAAGTAACTTGAAATGTGTATATATATATGTAGATATATATGGTAGGTCGAAGGTAATGCAACATAATGTGCTCGCGCACTGTAGAGAAATAGACAACACTCGTAAATAAGACAGTAAATAAGTAAAAACTTAGTCTCCAATTATAGGCGCTAGATGATGCAAATGTGTAGATATTAGATTGTAAATACTCGTAGACCAATACCTAGATAGGCCTAAGTCATAGTTCAGTAACAAAGAATGAAATTTTAGGTATTGCTTACTGTGTAGGTAAGATAAGTGTAATTGTTTAAACAGGTAGGATGTAATGTAGGTAATGTAAATAAGATATTTAATAAGTAAAAACTTATTCTCTAATTATAGGTGCAAGATGATGTAAATGTGTAGATATTAGATTGTATATACTCGTAGATCAATAACTAGATAGGCCTAAGTCATAGTTTAGTAATAAAGAATGAATTTTAGATATTGCTTACTGTGTAGTAGTAGCTAAGTGTAATTGTTTAGATAGCTAGGATGTAATATAGTGTGTAAAAAAAAAAATAATAAAAAAATAAAAAAAAAAAAAAAAAAAAAAAAATAAAAATATAAATAAAAAAAAAATAAAAAAAAAATGAAAAAAAATAAATTTGAAAACAGAAAACAAAAATTGAAAAAAAAACAAAAAAAAAATAAAAAAAATAAAAAAATACAAATGGGAAAAAAAATACAAATACAGAAAAAAAAAATATATATATAATAGACAAAAAAAAATCTATGTATATATGCATATTAGTGTCCATGTAATTCGTGTGCGTGTGTGTGTAGGTTGCGGGTGTGGAACGTATAGAACCATTGTGTGCTCATGTGTCGTGTGTGGGTGATAATATATGTATATATATGCATGATAAAACAAAAATTGTACAAAAGGTTTATATACTCATATGTATGTCTGTGTATCGTGTGTGTGTGAAATTCTGAATTAAGAAAAAAAAAAAAAAGGTACGAGTGCATGTGTCGGGTGTGTGTGTGTATATAAATGTAATATGTATATATGCATATGTATAAAAAAAAAAAAAAAAAAATGAAAAAAAAAAATAAATAAATAAATAAAAAATACAAAAAAAAAAATGAAATTAAAAAAAAGTTAAAAAAAAAAAATGATTGAAAAAAAAATAAAAATAAATGAAAAAAAAACAAAAAAAAAATTGAAAATAAAATGAATAAAAAAAAAATATATATATATATATACTACCTATATATATATATATATATATGTATAATTATGTGTGTATATTGTATATAGGGACTTGTAGATGAGCATAAATTTCTCCCATTTAAAATTTATATTGCTTGACGAGGGCTTTTATCGCCTTCCCACAAAAAAAAAAAAAAAAAAATTACAATAGACCAGAGTAGACGCGGCATAATTAAATAGATGAATCGTTTCTAGCATAAAAAGCCCTGACGGGTATTTTCCCTCGTTAAACTAACAAATTAGTAGTATCAATCGAACAAGATGCACAAGATCAACTAATTATGCGTTAAGCGCCTTTTTTTTCTTCTTCCACTATCCTTTTCCTTTTCTCTCCTCCTTTTTCTCTTATGGCACACACTGTGCCAAACTCTAATTTTCTTCTCTTCTTTCCTATTGTCACCGCCCCCCCCCCCCCCCAGCGCCAGCCTCGAGCGCTGATTGGTCGTTCAGCGAGAGCGCTTCGAGGCAGTGGGGTGGCGCTTTTGTGCTTGTGTGGTGGTGAGCGCGTACAGCTAGGTGAAACCACCACAGGTGCCCCCCTGTTGTTTTTTAAGTTCCCGAGTACCTCAGTGGATATTTGGTTTTCTTGATTTCGTTGAGAACGGCGTTCGTATGAAGACAGTGTCTCGTCTGAGGCTATTAGAGTGTCGTTAGCCGGTAGTAGGTCGTAGGACGGGGGTCTGGTTGAGTGTTTTTCGTCGGGCGGAATTAAGCTGACCGCCGAGCCGGTATCGACGAGGTACCGAGTATTGGAGTCGGTGACGGACAACAAATGAGCTGCGTTTGCCCGCGAGTAGGGTGTGGCGTTTACCATCCTGTGCGGCCGTCGTTGAGTATAGCTGCATGGCGTTGTGCACTTTCTTGCCTGGTCACCGAATGTATGGTGGTAGTAGCAGCGTCCATGGTCGAGCGTGCTTCCTTCGTTTGAGTGTTGAAGGTTTCTAGGTGCCGGAACTTGATTCCGCCAGTTGTCGGCTTTGAGGGTGTCTTCGTGCGAGCGTACTATTCTTCCTAAAATTTTCTTGAGTTCGGCTATTTCTTTCATAGCTGCGTCAAACTCCGCTCTTGACACTGTCGGGGTAGGCGATGGCTTGATCGCGTTTACGGTGACGGGCTTTGTAGTTGTGGCCCGGCACGCGGATTGCCTTGCTGTGACTTGATCTGCTATCTCTCCGTACTCGTCGTCTGTTTTTCCTTTTCCTTAGGCTTCAATCAGCGGCTGCGCTTCAGTCGGTAATTTTGCGAGATGCTTGGAGCGGATGACCGAAGGTGGTAGCGGAGCTTGTCTGCAGTTGTTGAGACGCGTCATTTCCAAGAGTAATTCGGATGGCGTGCTGTCTCCGAGCGTTAGTTTGACAACGGCGTCGTAGTTGGTCTCGTCGTCGTGACGAACGAAACGTTTTGTGAGTGCGGCTTTCAGGGCGTCGAATTTACCGTTAGCCGGAGGGTTCAGCAGTACTTCTTGTACTTCGGTGATGATGTGCGTAGGTAGCCCTCCGAGGAGAGCCCCGAACTTTGAAGCATCATTCAGATTTGAAATTTGCGCGAGATAAACTTCGCAGTGGAGGAGCCATCCTTTCATGTCGCCTTCGAAGGCGGGTAAGCGAACATCTTTCCAAGCCATGCTCTCACCTGCCGGGTCACTCTGGGGTCACCAGTGTAGTGTTCTCCCTCTGGCTGCTTTACACTCCGGGCAGACTGCCAATATCTTTTAGACTTTAGAATATCTTTGCCCGGAATGAGTGCCTGAGGTGCAAACGAACCCGACAGGATGAGGAAAACACAACTGGAATAAAGGCCGTATTATTGAGAAGATCGCCGACAGTGTGGCACATGAGGTAAATGATTACAGGTAGGTAGTATAGTACACAGGGACGACTTGGAGGACCGACGGTTGTCGGTAAGTCGCGTCGTGCGTGCCGTGGCGTAGCGGTGCGCCGTCGAGGTGGCGATGGAGGCCGTGAAACTACTGCTTGCTGAGCAGCCGAGACTTGTGAATGCCGGAGTCACTGCGCGGAGAGTCGCAGGAAGAGGTCTCGTGTGAGCCGCTGCTGTGAAGAGGCTCGTTGGAAGACTTATGTGAGCCGTTGCAGTGAGGAGGCTCGCAGGAAGAAGACTTGTGTGAATATCAGGGTTCCTGCGAGTGCACTGTGCGAACTGAATGCGTTCGTTCGTTCGATGCTTATAGAAAAGACGGAAATAGGGTTTGACGCAGAGTGTGTCGGGAAGAGTAGGGGTGAAACGGAAAAGGATAGATAGGAAACTGATAGAAATGCGCTTTGCGCATATGATGCTAGTGTTTGGGGGTAATTTTTTGTAGGTGGTTTAAGGGTGGTAAAATTTAATTACCCGTCAGGGTTTTGTATGGTTGGGTATTTAGTTAGTGGGCATCTTTAGTACCGGACGTGGGTGGGTAGGCTTGCCGTAGGGGTTAAGTCTCTCCTAGCGCAAAACATTCGCTTGAGTCGGTGCTGGTCAGTCGAGTCTGTCCGTCCGTCCGTCGTTCGAGTCGTGTTAAGTGTATTTTGGTCTCGGTTGAGGTGCGAGTGTTTTCATTTTTGAGCTCTGGAATTGTTTGTGCGGTGTTTGCGGGGTGTCTTGCGGAAATGTGAGTTGTAAATAGAGTTGTGGGTGCGTGTCGTGAATGTTTTGCCAGATTCTTTTTGCGTGTTTATGGAGTGTAATGTTGATTGGTTTCAAGTTTGCTCGGCGGTGTAGTTGTGCAGAGGTGGAGAAATCTTGCCATTCTGAATTTGTTATTTATCTCGTGGCTCGGTTTTGTACACGTTGGAGTGTTGAGATGGATGTTGGTGGAAGTGTGTGTAGGGGAATGGCTGGGTAGATGAGAGTGGATCTTACTAGGGCGATGTAGAGTTGGCGTTTTACTTCTGGGTTCAGGTGTTTGAATCGGTAAAGGCGTGAGAGGTTTTGATGTGCTATTGCTGCTCGTTGTCTGATGTGGAGTGCATATCCGGTTGTGCTGATTGTGAGACCCAGAACTTTGCCTGAGCTTGTGTAAGGGTGTGGGAAGTTGTTGATGTGCACTGTTGGGTGTTTGCGGCGGCTGATAGCAATTATTTTGAATTTGTTTGTGTTGGTTTGGATTTTCCATTTTCGTTCGTAATCGTTGATTTGGGCAATGGCTCGTGTTGTTAGAAGAGCTGCCATGTTATATGAATGCTTTGCGGATATGATTTGTGTGATGTCGTCTGCAAAAGCTATGTAGTCAGTGTTGGGTATTGGTGGGGGAAGGTCGTGCGTGAAGTAGTTGTACAGTGTTGGGGAGAGGACTGCTCCCTGGGGGACACCTGACTTGATGGAGAAGGGTGGGCGAGTGTAGTTTGCGATTCGTATGGCTGCGGTGCGGTTAGTGATAAAGCTATACAGGATTTTTGTGAATAGGGGGTGAATTTGTTGCTGTGACAGTTTGAATTTGAGTCCTGTGTGCCAGACTTTGTCGAATGCCTTGCTTACATCTCGTAGAATGATGTCTGTTTTGTTTCTCTGTGTTTGTTTGATGTGGAGAGTCTCGTGTAGCGTGGCAAGTGCGGTGTGTGTACCTCTTCCGTGGCGGAATCCGTGTTGGCGGCCCCTCAGGGGGATACAACTATTGTATCTATGGGAATTAGCGCTCCCAGGGGAAAAATGTGAGGGCCCGAGCTGAGAGTTAGGTAGGCCTTCTTTTTGTTGAAATAAAATGTTTTTTGTTATGTTAAGGACCCACTTTTTTCGGTTCACTACTGTCCTGTTTTTCAGCACCTCTGACTTTCTTCTTCAACTTTCATCTTATTTCATGAACTTCTTTCCCATCTTACTGTTTCTATGCCCTTTCTGCATAGATTCCTCATTTTTTGATTTCCATACTAAATGGTGCCTTCCTCCTTCCTCTCTGCGATACGCTCTATTTTTGCAGCGGTTAGGGAGGCTTAAACTAACTTATAATCTAATCTAATAATCTAATCCGTGTTGGCGGCTGTTGTAGATGTTGTTGATGGTTAGGTGGTCTGTTAGTCTGTAGGTAAATATTTTGTCTAGGAGCTTAGCGTGGGTGTCTAGTAGGGAGATGGGGCGGTAATTTTGCACCTCGTGTTGGGAGGTGGAGGGCTTCGGTAAAAGATCATTATTGCGTGTTTCAGTTTGTTTGTGAAGTAGCCCGCTGAGAGGGCGTTGTTATATATTTACAGAAGGTACTGGAGCATGTTTTGTGGTAAGTGTTTAAGGTGGTGTGTGGTTATTTTAGTTGGTCCTGGAGCTTTTTGAGAAAACGTCCGAAATGCGTTTTTGAGTTCTTCGATTGTGATTGCTGGGTAGTGGAAATTGCGAAGGCGGGAAGTGTCTCTTGTCTCGTGTGGTTCGTTTTGGGGAGCGATGTCGTTCATTTGTGTTTCTATGGTGTGTATGTGTTCAGCGTCGAAATCGTTGTTGAGGTCATCGATACCTGAGTATATGTTTGACCAGTGTTGTCGGAACAAAGGTTCCTTGGCTTATGGTGAGTGGTAAAAGATGCCGCCTTCTTTAATGTAGGGGGTGCTTTGTTTTTTATTGTTGCCTGACATACGTTTGATGGCGGACCAGAATTGTTTGGGGTTGTCCATCTTTTTGATGTTAGCGATAGTGTTGTTCCATGTCGCCGAGTAGATACGTTGATATGCAGTTTTTATCTGTTGTCTGAGGCTGAGGAGTTCTCTGTATAGGTGGGGTGAGTGACCGTGTTGTTGGAGATGGTCGTAAATGTGTTTGTGTCTCGTTTGAAGGACGAGTATGGCATGAGTGGGTTTGATGCCTGGTGTGGTTCTGTGTGTGATAGTAGTTGGGATAGATTGGTTGGAGGCTTCGTTGATGTTTGTTTCCCATGTGGTTAGGTGGTTGTCTATGTCCTCTAGTGTAGGGCTTAGGCCCTGCGGTATTGTGTGTTCGGCGAGAAGGTTGCGGTATAGTTCCCAGTTTGCATTGTGGAAGGAGGGTCGTGGGCGGATGGGAATTTGTATGGGGTTGGCTGATATTGTGGCTATGATGGGGATGTGGTCGGAAGGTGTTAGTGGACCTGGTTCGAGTATGATGTTGTGGAATGTTTGCGTGTTTGTTAGTACCATGTCTGGGCTAGTGCAAGCGCGGTGAGTGATTATCGTGGGGAAGTTAGGGCCGATGTGGAGACATTTGTTCCTGTCTATTAGTGAGTGGACTTGTCTCCCCTTCCTGTTTGCGTATGTGTATCCAAAGGTGGGGTGTATGGCATTCATGTCGGCAAGGAGGTAAGTGGGGTGTTTTCGGTTGGGGGGGGGGGGGCGATGCCATTAGGAAAGAGAGGAAAAGGAGAGAGTTCGGCACAGAGTGTGCCAGAAGAAACAGAAGGCGAAAGAGAAGAGGATAGTAGGAGAGGGAAGAGACGCGGAAAAAAGCGCATAATTTGGTGATCCTGTTGACGTTATTTTAAATATAAGGTTTCCCTGGGGTATGAGATAAGGGAACCCTTCAAGGCTTTGTATGTACAAATTATCAAGTTCTAAGGTGCCGATGTGGCTATTACCTAATATTATAGGTAAGGTGTAACTATATATACATATTACCCTTATATTACATTAATGGCTGTGTTATATCTACAAGGTAATCTCATGCAACCATCCCTATCCGACTAATTCGCAAAAAAGTTAGCTATATTACACACATTTACACAGATTTAAGAATAATATACATAAAGGTATGTATGATGATTGCTGTGGGTATTTTCAAACTAACATTATTAATGTACACATATACATATATACAATATAATTTTTTTTTTCCTTTATTTTATTTTATTTTTTTTTATTTTATTTTTTTTTTCATGATTCTCATCATTTTTTTTATTTTTTTTTCATTTTTTTTCTATTTTTTTATATGTATATGTGCACAAGTTTAGGAGTATATTACATAAAGATATGTATGATGATTGCTATGAATATTTACAAATTGATGATTTACATATATAACTACTGTACATACACTCATACATACACGTGCATATGTATTGGGTAGAATATATAGTTTTTTTTTTTCCAAATTCCACTCAATAACATATATACAAGTTTGGAAATATTTTACAGCTAGAAATGTGTGATTGCTATTAATATTTCCAAATTGTCAATATACAATTAAACTATACAAAATATACATATATATATTCATAAGATTTTTTTTTTTTTTTCATATTACAATATTTACAACAAAGCCACTGTGTAGCCTTGTTACCGGCGTATCCACCACATGTCCCTCCCGGGACGCTCCACCTCATAAATGGACATAAGAAACATGTAAGGTTGGCGTCTGATATTTTACTGAAAGGTTATGCATATGTTGTGTGTAAGGACGGAATGATCAATGATTATTTGGAGGTTGACTATTTAGTGTTGGTTGAAAATTGAGTTTGTGGTTTGGGGTTTTGGCTTCCCGCCCGTGGGGGGAAGACCGTTCCGTCCGCTCGCCAAAACCCCCCAAAAAAAACAAAGTAAATAAGTAATTGAAAATTGTTACGGTCTTCCCCATTGATTGCTGATGAAAATTTATTACAAGTATCTTGGTTCCGGAGGAGGTCCTAATGCTGGAAGTTTGGAGCTCTTAAAACGTGAATTTTGGCTATTGGCTGTATCTTCTGGAAATGTCAACTGTTGAAATAGGTCTTGGTCAAACTGCTGTAAATTATCCCATATTCTGTTGGCATGATTGTGAAGCAGAAGGTTTATGGGAGGTAAGTCGACTTGATGATGCAGTGATTAAGAAGAGATACGGTCCATGCGTGATGTATTGGTGATGAACCAGAGTGCTTTGTTTTGGACTTTTTGTAGCTTGGAAATGGCAGTTGGAGACAATGTGTGGAGTGGGATAGCTGGATAGATGAGTGCTGATCTGACGAATGATAGGTATAATTTGCGTTTTGTTATCTGTGAAAGGTGCATAAATCTGTACAGTTTGCTCAAGTTGCTGAATCCTATTGCCTTTCGAATTGTTATTTGAGGTGAAAATCCATGTGTTGAAAAGTTTAGACCTAGAATTTTGCCTTTATTGGAGTATGGAAAATGTTGATCCTCTATGAAGATGTCTGCGGTTTTGATTCTGCTGATTGGAATTATCTTAAATTTTTTGACGTTGGTGGAAATTTTCCATCTGGCTTCGAAATTGTTAATTTGTTGTATGGCATGCTGTGTTTGTTGTGCTGCAAAGTTCGGAGTGTAACGGCCAGCAGAAATTTGGGTGATGTCGTCGGCAAAGCATATGTAATCAGTATTGGGTATTGGTTCCGGAATGTCATGAGTATAGAAACTATATAATGTCGGCGATAAACAAGCTCCCTGTGGTACCCCAGTTTGCAGTATAAATGATGGACCTATGAAATTGCCTATTCTTATTGATGCGCTCCTGTCTGTTAAGTAGTCGGCCAGTGTCCGTAAAAATAATGGATGAATTCCAGATTGTGAGAGTTTGAATATCAATCCTAAGTGCCATACCTTGTCAAAAGCCTTGGTTACGTCTCTGAGAACTATGTCTATGGTAAATTTATTTGCTAGATTTATTGCTATTGTTTCGGTAAACGTTGCCAAGGCGGTGTGGGTACCCCTGCATCTCCTAAAACCATGCTGTCTATTGTTGTATAAGTTGTTAATGGTCAAATGGTCTGTAAGTCTATTGTTGAGTATCTTATCTAAAAGTTTGCCATAGATGTCTAATAGAGATATTGGTCGGTAGTTCTGCACCTGTTTTTGAGACGTGAGGGGTTTTGGGAGAAAAATCATAATGGCGTGTTTGAGACTGTCTGGGAAGTAGCCTGCTGAGATGGAGTTATTGAAGATATTTAACAAGTATTGTAACATATTAATCGGTAGGTTTTTTATTTGAAGGGTAGTTATGCCAGTTGGACCTGGAGCTCTCTGCTTGAAAGATCTCAATGTCTGTTTTAACTCATCTATTGTTATAGGGGGGAAATGAAGTTGGTCAAGTCAGTTGGTATTTCCGGTATGAAATGGTATTACTTGCTCTGATATATTGGTCATGTGTTCCTTTACTGCATTGATGTGGTCTGAGTCAAATTCTTCGTCGTCATCTGTCTCGGTAAAAATGTTTTTCCAGTGCTGTCTGAATACTATTTCCCTTTCTTGCGGAGTGTGTAATTCTTTTTTGTTATGAATTAGGTATGGGATTATTTGTTTGTTGTTGTAGCCTATCATTCTCTTAATTGACGACCAGAATATCTTAGGATCTTCCTGCAATTCTAATGATTGAACTAGAGTATTCCAAGTTTGTGCATATGCCTGTTTGTATAGGTTTAGTATTTGCCGTCTGAGATTGATGAGAAGTCTATAGAGTTCTCTGTTTGTTCCGTTGATGTGAATATAATCTATTGTATGTTGGTATCTGACTTGAGTACGGAGTATTTCGGGTGTAGGTTTTATTCCGGGGATAGTTCTATGGGTTATATTTGGAATGGCAGTTTTTGTGGCTCTGTGAATATGCTCGGTCCACTTCTCCAGATGATCATCTATTTCCTCTAACGTCGGTTCTTCTTGCATATCGGGGGATACCACGGCTAGTTGCTCTCTGTGCTTCCTCCAATCTGATCTATGATATTGGTTCCTTGGTTTGATGGGAATCTGAATCGGGTTTGCTGTTATGGTTGCTATTATAGGGATATGGTCAGAAGGTGTTACAGGTCCTGGTTGAAAAAAGATATTATGGTAGGCTAATAGGTTCTGTAGAGCAATGTCTGGTGTAGTTGTGCTTCTGTGGGTGATCAATGTGGGAAAGTATGGACCTACGTGAATACATTTTTGTCTCTCTATCAGGTAGTGAAGATGGTTTCCTCTTCTGTTGTTGCGTGAGTTTCCTATGGTTCTATGGGATGCATTGATGTCGCCTATGAAATATACCGGGTTTGGTCTGTTGAATAATGTATGGAAATCTGCAAAGTGAAGGTAATCGACTCTCGGTGGGGTGTAAGTTGTGCCTATTGTAAGTGGTCCTTGAAGTGTTTCGACGGTGACTGCCATCATGTCTGGTAGAAATTGTCATGAAGTCTGTATGGAATGTTCTTTTTTATTGCAATTGCAGCCCCTGCATGTTGTTCATTTGTCTTGTTTGCGTAAAAAGTATTATAGTTGAAAATTTTCATATGTTTATCTCCTGTTAGGCTGTGAGGGTTTATTAGAATTATGTCAGGATCTATGTGGTTGTAGATATTGGTTAGGGCTATTTTGTTAGTGTTCCAGCACTGTACGTTGTGTTGTACTACTGTCAATTTGCGTAGATTCATTTTGTAGGGGGAATATTTTTAGGTTTTGTGGTTGCTGTGATCATTGATTGGTGTCTGGGCAACGCTATGAATTGATCGTGTGGTATTATGTTTATTTTGATCCGGGTGAATTGAACTCTTTTTGAAAATATGTATTCCAGGAGTGTCGCTGATCTCATTTCCTGCACTGAGAATTTTAACCCGCTTCCATTGTCTTTCTTTAGCTCAGATATAAACCAGTCTGCGTCTGGTTCTTCTGGTATTGTTGATCGGTCCTGAAAGTTGCGGTACAGTTTAATGGGGTGGCTATGTTTCTTGTCTATGACTATTGTTGAATTCTCTGTTTCCTCTCTGATCCTCCTCTTGTGTCTAAGGTCGGTAATTCTGTTTCTGTTTGAGTATCCATGGTTTCTTCCACTAGGTGGTGTTCAGGAGGAGTTGCTTGTGTGGTTGGTGTTTCATTGTTTCTATAATAAAAGTTGAAAATAGCAGTCGAGTCTCGGTCTGGAAAAGTTGTATCTATGTTAAAGTTGTCTTTGAGGGATTGGGACAGAATATTGCCAAATTTCTTTGTTCTGTCTAATGCTGCTATGTGTGCCTCTAGTATTAAGGCTGTAAGTTTAATATGCGTATGGTTAGTTAGGGTTAGGGTGTGTTGCGGTGGATTTGTCTGTTGGATTGCTTGTTTGGCTATTTCAGCGTAGGTACTATTAGTTTGTTGCTGTTTTTTCAATTGTTCCTCTTCCCGTTTTAGTTTGACGATGTTTTTTTCTGTACGGACAGCTGGCTGCGAGTGTTCTATGTGGTCCTTGGCAGTTTAGGCATTGTTTCAAAGTGTTGTGCAGTTTTAATATGTGTGTTCCTGGTATGAGCACTCAGAACAGAACTGGGAACTTTGTGTGCATTGAAAGGTGGGGTGATCTTCGAATTTATAACATTTGTAGCAAATCAAGATGTGGGTGTACTCTTCTTGTTCGCATTGGTGGGATGTGATTTTTGTATGGAACATATAGAAACCGTCTCTGAGTATCCTTTGCGCTGTTACTGTGTCTGTTGTCACTATTTTAAGCAAGTGGGTGTAATTTTTTATTTTGATTATGTCTGTTACTTTTAACCAATTGTTTTGATTTTCAATCTCATTCTTTATTTTGTCTGAAGGTCTCGCACCAATATCTGAGTCAATTTGTCGAACGAATATGGTCCTTTTAGCTCTTAAGTCAGGTGGTATTGCTGGAACCAGGTTTAATTTTTCGAATACTTGGATGGCCTTAGGAGATGTTAGTTTATCTACTGAATTGGTATCATCAGTCACAGCATAGAATCCATTTTTGGTGCTTGTTAGCCGGATGAGGGGGGCATTTAGTTCTTTAAAAGTGGCTTCGAAGATTTTTGCTTTGTCTGTCTGCTTAGAGGTGTCAATAGTCTTAAGTTGGACACGATATGTTGGTGTTTTAGCTGGTCGAGGATTCGGAAAGGAGGCTGTCAGCGGTTCTGGAGGGTGTAAAATAGTCGGTGGCGCAGAAGCCGGCCCGGACTTTCCAGAAAAGGAATCAGATCTAGTCCTTGAGGTGGAACGGCCCGAAGGCTGGAGAAAAGGGGCACGGGGTGGTCGACTACCCTGTCCTCCACGACCACCCCCAGCCCCCCTCCCCCGCTCAGGGGGGGGCATAGCAGCTAACACACCGATTAACAGTAGTACAAATCAACAAGATCACCAAAAAAGCACAAAAAAGAAGAAAAACAAATAGAAATGATCGCAAGAAATAATAGACGAGGCAATCACCCCCTATATGGCTACAATAATAGTAGCTTACCTCTTACTCCCAAGACAAAAGTAAGGCTATTTAAGAGACAGTACAATTCCCAAGGGGACCAAAACCTTCTCCAAGCAGAGAGCACACAGCGAAGCACACATCCACTCGGCACGGTAACCGGAGTGACTGTTTTCGGTTAAAGAGAGTGTGCATGCCTATGTAGTTTATGTAATCAATGCGTGGAGGTAGGTAGGTAGTGGCAAGTGTGATTGGGCCTTGCGGTGTTTCTACTGTGATGGCCAACATATCTGTGTGGAAGGTATCGTGCAGCTTGAATGGGAGGTCTTTTCGAATTGTTATTGCTACTCCAGCGTGATTTTCATTTGGTTTGTATGTGGTATATGTGTTGTAATTCCAAATTTTGATTGGGGTGTCGTTACGCATACAGTGCGAGTTGAGTAGAATTATGTGTGGATTGTATTGACGGTAGATGTTGCATAATGCGATTTTATTATTTTGCCAGTGTTGGACGTTGTGTTGGATGACGGTTAGTGTTTTGTTCATATTGTGTGTATCCATTATGGAGTCGAGTGTTTGGGTTTCTTGTGGAGGGTGTCAGGTTTTGAGCATGTGTTCATCATGTCGAAATGTTCGTGTGGGAGTGTGGCTATGGGTTCGTTTTCGAGGTTGAATCGGCCGTCAATGATTTCTTTCCAGATTTTATCCGGGTGTGAATGTGCGACGGCGATTTTTAGGCCAGGGGGTTTTGCGGTGAGTTCTTTCACTATCTGATCGTTGGTGAGTTTGCTTGGAATATTCCGTGAGTGCGTGTCGCTGCGGTAGAGTGTAAGCTGGATTGAGTCGTCGTGTGCAGAGGATTCTTCCGAGGAGGGTTGTCTCTTCTTTTTCCGTTTTTTTGTTTTCTTCTTCGGGCTGGGCTGCGTTCTCCAGTTTTCTTTCAAGTTATCGTCGCTTGTTTCGTCCTGGGTTGAATTCTCTTCTGTTGAGTGGTAGCTTGTGTCCATTGCGTCTTCGTTGGGGTCGGTGCTTGCTTGATTTGCAGGTGTCTCCGTTGTGTCTGCTTGGGGATGTTTGTTTTGTTCAATGAACATGTTGAATATTTTTTGTGAGTCGCGATTGGGGAATTGGGTGTCCACATCGTAATTTTCTTTGAGGGACTTCGACAAGATTGATCCGAAATCTCCTTGTGTGAGGCTTGCGATGTGGGCCTCGATGATGATAGCGGCCAGTTTTATGTGCGTTTCGCTGGTGAGTGTGAGTGTATGTTCTGTTTTTGCAGTTTGTTGGATGGCCGTTTTTGCAATTTCAATGTAAGTGCTCTTGGTTTGGTCAGTTTCTTTTTTTTGGAGTTCGTCGTTCTTCTTGCGGATAGCTTCTTTCCTGTATGGGCAGGAAGCTGCGAGGGTGCGGTGGTTTCCCTGGCAGTTGAGGCACTTCTTGTACAGTGAATTGCACTGTTGGTAGGTGTGGCCGTGTGCAGCGCATTCAGAGAAGTTTATGTCTTGACAGTGCATTGATGTGTGGAGTGGTCCTCAATTTTGTAGCATTTGAAGCAGATCCGTAGGTGAGTGTACTTTTCAAGTTCCATTTGCGATGGTGTGATCTTTGTGTTGAACATGAGGAGCCCATTCTGGAGAGCGCGCTGTGTCATGGCAGTGTCGGTGAAAGTTACTTTGATAACGTGTGTATAGTTTTTAATTTTGTTAATTTCCAGGATTTTTGCCCATTGTTGCACTCGTGTTATTTCTTTCTGTATTTCTTGCGGTTGGCGTTCACCGATGCTGCTGTCCAATTGTCTTATGAAAATAGTCCTTTTGGCTCGCAGACCTGGGGGGATGATAGGCTTCAGATTTATTTTCTGGAAGTGAGTGGTTGCTTTGTCCGAGGTCAGTTTATCGATGGCAGTGATGTCATCGGTTATGGCGTAGAATCCGCTTGAGTTGCTGGTGAGTCGTATGAGTGGGGCTTCCAAGTGTTTGAAAGCAGTTTCGAAGACTTGTTGTCGGTTTGTATCTTGGCTGGGGTCGATCTTGCGGAGTTGGACTTTGTAGGTAGTGTTGGATTTGTTGGCAGGCTGTGCTGGGATGGTTGTGGTAGTTTGCTTAGTCGTTCGCGGTTGAGTGTTGTTGCCAGGGATGGCGTTGGTGCGTGTGTTGGTGTTATGTTGCATAGTGTTGGGTCTTATATGGGTGGGTGTTTGTAGTAAGGGGCGGGAAAACTGGCTGTAGCCAGCTCTCCATGAACCACGACTTCCTTGGTGGTGATGCATGGCGTTAGTCCTAAGTGTTGGTGTATAGTCTCAGGCGTCGGATTTGTCCGGAAGGCGGCTGGTGCCCTACTTGTACCCGCTCCCCCCCTACTATAATGGGGTTTGCCCAGATGGTCTGGGGCCTTTCGGTACACCAGACTCTACTACCTTCCGGCGACGCTCAACGGTCGGTAAACGTAAGAGCGAATTAAGAAAAGGCTACTCACACTCGCTTGAGAGGTCAAGGCTCGGCAAGCGAGGTAGGGAGTCGGCTGCTGTTGTGATATCTTGGTAGTGAGAAGGTCGTTGTTGAAGGTTAGATGCTTCTTAGACGGTTTTCACTGGTAAACTCTCTCTGAACTGAATGCATCGATGCTGAGGAGGAAAGAGACAGAAATAGGGTAGAATTTGGCACAGAGTGTGCCAGATTAGAAAAGAATTGAAAAGGAAATGGATAGTAGGAGACAAAGGACACAACTCGCGTGCATAACTAGATTGATTTAATTCTGTTCATGATGAGTATTTATGTATATTGAAAAGAAAAATACCTATCAAGGCTTTGTGTTGTGCAGTGTTTGGAGGGTTAGTACTGTTTGGTGTTACCGACTGTAAATACGCTTCCGGTATGTCTGTTGTATTGTGTGTTTCGTTGTTAAATTGTGATGATTTAAAATGATTTCTATTGAAAGGAGGAGGTCTTGGGGTCCCAGCTGCCCGCCCTTCCTAATAAGTGGAGACCAGGCCTACCCGCGCTGGTTCCCCAAGAAAAATAAATTGAAAAAAAGGGTTAAATAGTTATGTTGAACGTCTTAGGCCTGGTCTCAAGTAAATATAGGGGTTGGAGGTTGTCCTAGTGCTAGGAGCCTTGAGCTCCTGAACCACGCGTGTGGTCTTTCATAGTAACCTGAAATGATGATTTCGTATAGCTCGGGGAAATTATCTTGTATGTGTTGCCAGGTTTTGTTTGCTTGATTATGTAACACTGTATTGATGGGTTCGAGACTGCATTGCTGATGTAGTGCTTGTGAAGTTATTCTATCTGATCGAGAGGAATTTGTGATGAAACGTGTTGCGGTATTTTGAACTCTTTGTAGTTTTCTGAGTGAGGTAGTAGACAATGTGTGTAACGGGATGGCCGGGTATAATAGTGCTGATCTAACATATGCTAAGTAGAGTTTTCTTTTAATCTTGGTGTTCAACTGTCTGAATCTGAAAAGTTTGGTCAGGTTTGCTCTTGCTATTGTCATTCTTGTTCCCAGTTGCAATGTGTAGCCTCTTATTGAGAAGTTCAAACCAAGAACTTTGCCCTTATTTTGGTATGGAATGAGCACATCGTCAATATGAACCGTGTCTGATTTTAGTCTTGCTATTGGTACTATTGTAAATTTTTGCATGTTGGTCTTTATTTTCCACTTGTTTTCGAACTGATTAATGTTGTAGATTGCCATTTCTGTGTTTCTTGCTATATCCCTTATATTGGTGGAACGAATTGCTACTATTTGAGTGATATCGTCTGCATATGCAATGTATTCTGAGTTTGGTACTGGGTCAGGTAAGTCGTGAGTATAGAAGTTGTAGAAAGTGGGGGAAAGGCACGAACCCTGCGGTACGCCAGCCTCTAGCTCGAAAAAGGGTCCTGTAATGCCACCTATCCTGACTGCTGCTGCTCTGTCTGTTATGAAGTCGCAAAGTGTTTTGGTGAGGGATGGATGTAGGTTTAGATTAACTATCTTGTATTTAAGGCCCACATGCCAGACCTTATCGAAGGCTTTAGCAACGTCACGGAGGACTACATCAATTTTGCATTTGTCTGATAAATGGTTAACTATGGTTTCGTGGAAAACTGCTAGGGCCGTGTGTGTTCCATGGTCTGCTTTGAATCCGTGCCGTCTCTTGTTTAGTTTGTTTAACTGTATTAAATGGCATGTGAATCTGTTGTTTAGAATTTTCTCAAATAGTTTTGCATGAATGTCTATTAGTGAAATTGGGCGGTAATTTTTGACTTCGTGTGGGGAGGATCCAGTTTTGGGTAGAAAAATCATTATTGCTCTCTTTAGGCTGTCTGGAAAGTACCCAGCTGATAGGGAATAGTTGAAGATGTTTGTTAGAATGGTCAGCATGTTTAATGGCAGATTCTTTAAATGATTGAAAGTTATTCCTGTTGGTCCGGGGGCCTTTTGTTTAAATGTCCGAAGAGTACTGATGGCTTCTTGTGGGGTATTTGGTGGGCATTGCAATGGATCAAGTCGGGTAAGATCGCCTGTGTGGAATGGTATTGTTTGCTGATAGTTATGATTGAACCAGTTCTCGATTGTTTCAATATGTTCATGATCGAATGCCTCATCGTCCTCGTTGGTAAATAATTGCTGCCAGTGCTCCCTGAAAACCCTCTCTTTGTCTGCCGGTTCTGTTAATTCTGCATTGTTGTACCTGATATAGGGTGCATGTTGTTTATTACTGTTTGTGCCTTGGAGTTTCTTAACTGTGGTCCAAAATTTATGTATGTCTTCCTCGATGTTCAGGTCGTTCATGATGTTGTTCCATGATAAAGTATACAAACCGTAGTAGATGGTGTTGAGATTGTTTCTGAGGCTGGTAATGTATCTAATTAACTGTCTAGATGGACCGAATGTGGACATATGATTTAAAGCTGCTGTGTATATTAATTGAGTGTTAAGGGCTTCTTGACTGGGCTTGATACCTGGAATAGTTCTGTATGCTATTGTGGGAATGTGTTTGTTTGCCGCCGTATGAATTGCTGAAGTCCAGTCCTCTATTGCTTTATCAATTTCCTCTAGGGTGGGATTTGAATCTATGTATTGTGTATGCCGTCGTAATTCAGTTCTGTACTCCTTCCAGTTAGCTCTGTGAAAACATTTCCTGGGTTGTATGTGAACTTCAATTGGGTTTGCTGAAATTTTAATGAGTAGCGGTATGTGGTTGGATGGAGTCAAGGGTCCTGCTTTAAGATGTGTGTTCATGTAAGCCCTGCGGTTCTGTAACATGATGTCTGGAGTGGAAGTATGATGTCCGTTGATGTAGGTTGGAAAGAATGGCCCAACATGGGAACAAATCCCTGACCTTATTAGGGTATGTAGGTTTCTGCCTCTTGTGTTTGACCTGTTGTGCCCTAAAAACGGATGCCGTGCGTTGAGGTCACCAATCAGATAGGTGGGGTGGTTTCTTCTGAACAGGGTATTTAAATCAATTATATTAAGATATTGCGTTCGATGAGGTGTGTACATAGTTGCTATTGTGACTGGTCCTTGCAGTGTTTCCAGTGTTACAGCGATCATATCTGAATAAAAATTGTCTATTAGTCTGTATTTGATATTTTTCTTGATACCTATAGCTGCTCCAGCGTAGCGTTCGTTTGCGTGATTGACGGCGAAAACATTATAGTTGAAAATTTTGATTGATTGCCCAGTTGTTACTGCTGTTTCATTAAGTAGGATAATGTCTGGATCGAATTGATTGTAAATGTTCGAGAGGGTGATTTTTTTGTTATTCCACGAGGTTACGTTGTGCTGTAGTATTGTTAGAGAATGCATGGCTAAGGCTTGGATTTTTTTGCTGTGCTTGTGGTGGAGTGCTTGGGTAGTCGAAGATACTTATCGTGGTTCAGAATGTGTATTTTGGTGCCTGTGAGTTTCAATCTCTCTGTTCTTATCATTTCGAGTATTTTTCTTGAATCTGCGTCCTGTACTGTGAATTTTAAACCAAAATCTTTCTTTGCTAGTTCGTTGATGTACCATTTCTGAGTTGGGTTGAGAGGAATGGGCAGTTTGTCATTGGAGCTACGGTAAATTTGGATTGTTACTGGTCGTGTTTCTGAGGGTTCTCTTTCTCTTTCAGTTAGTGGAAATTGATCGCTGATTTTTCTCTTAATTCGTGGGTCTGTTGGTGGTTCAGGGTCTATTTCTGCCGCCATCGCTGTTGGATCCTGTACTGGCTCGATATTGGCAATGAGTTGTTGGGTAATTTGAGATTGGGTTTTAGGCCTCACTGAAGGACCAGCCTCCTCCTCCTCGAGTTCGCTGTCACTGTTTGTATCGTCCACAGATATCATACCCGAGCTTGATGGTTCTGATTGTTGTTCCTGTTGCATGTGAAATTCAGTATCCGGATTGTTGTAGAAAAAGTTGAAAATGGATCTGGAGTCTCTGTCCTCAAATTTGGCATCAATACCGTAGTTCAATTGGAGGTTTCTGGAGAGAAGGCAGCCAAAGCTATCTTTTCCTGCTAGACTGGCGATATGGGCCTCGAGGATGAGTGTGAGTAGCTTGATCTGTATGTTGTTGGTAAGGGTGAGTGTGTGCTTCGGTATTGTGGATTCTTTAATTGCTGTTTTTGCTATTTGTGAGTAGGTTTGTTGAGTTCGTTCGTTTTCCTTTTGGGTGATTTTTTGTTCCTTCTCTTTTATTGCGTTTTTCCTGGTGGGGCAGCTGGCAGCTAGAGTTCTGTGGGCTCCACCACAGTTTAAGCATTTTCTGTGCTCGTTTTGGCACTGAGTGTAGGTGTGTCCTACATCTCCA
Source organism: Morinoia aosen (assembly GCA_030386875.1). NCBI lineage: Eukaryota > Metazoa > Arthropoda > Malacostraca > Amphipoda > Talitridae > Morinoia > Morinoia aosen. The sequence goes on from CM059566.1 coordinate 65,405,822, forward strand.
CATTCTGAGCAAACTGTTATGGTGGCAGGGCATTGGTGGGTGGCATGTTCTTCTATTTTGTAGCATTTGTAGCATATCAAGAGGTGGGTAAATTTTTCTGCTTGACATTGATGTGAAGTTATCTTGGTGTTGAACATGAGAAAACCGTCGCGCAGCACTCTTTGGGCTATGGTAGTGTCAGTTATGATTTTGATGACATGGGTGTAGTCCTTTATTTTGATTATGTCGGCAATTTTGAGCCAGGGCTGGAGTCTTTGAATTTCCTGTTGAATTTCGGATGATGGTTTTTCTCCTAAGAAGCTGTTTATCTGTCTTACGAAAATGGAGCGTTTAGCTCTCAGGTCTGGAGGTATAACAGGCTGTAAGTTAATGCGTCTGAAAATTTCCTGAGCATTGGTTGAAGAGAGTTTGTCTACTGCGTTTGGATCATCTGTGACGGCATAGAAGCCGAGTCTATTGTCTGTAAGTCTGATTAGGGGGGCTTCAAGTTCCGAGAATGCTGCACTGAAAATACTTTGACGTGTAACTTCCTTCTTTGGGTCAATCCGTTTTAGTTGGACTCTGTAGGTGGTTGCATTTGGTTTTCTGTAGAATTGTGATGCACTGCTATTGTCCGGAAGTGTAAGAGTTGGATGACCGGTTTGGGAGGGTCCCCTTGGCTGGCGGGTGGACCCACCAGGCCAAGGGGGCCTCCCCTGTGCGGCAGGATCAGTCATACACGCGAGCTGTGGTCCAGAGAAGTGAAGAAATAACGCGAGAGAAAAAAAAGCAAAAAAAGAAAGTAAGTCTCTCACCTCCCCAGGGCAAGGCCCCGAGGCACTTCAAGCACCCCACCGAAAGCAAGGCTTACCGATGAAAAGTGACTCTTACCAAGAAACTCCACTACCCCCAAAGACACCAAGGCAGGACAAAGTACAATTCCAGAAGAGCAAAGAATGATATTCCGCGAACTGCTGAATACTGTCACTATGAGTGACCAACTGAATGCGCTAAGCGCGCAGCTTTTTTTATAGGGCTGGCGGCGGCCTCACTGAAGCGAGCTAGCCCTCTGGTTAGTGGACTCGCGGTGCCCGGTTGTCTTTGTCTGTGCTGTGCTAAACGTACGTGGGTGTATTCAGATGTTGCCTGGCTACTGGGAGCGCGCAGCTTGTAGAGGCTCGGTCCGGCACCCCAGCGCCAGCCTCGAGCGCTGATTGGTCGTTCAGCAAGAGCGCTTCGAGGCAGTGGGGTGGCGCTTTTGTGCTTGTGTGGTGGTGAGCGCGTACAGCTAGGTGAAACCACCACACAACTACCTTATTTTTCCCACCTCGTCCAATGGAATTTTCAGTCATACCGTACAAAATTCAGCGAGCTTAAACTGTTCTGTCAACACAACAGGCCTGCTTGTGTAGGGCTGCAGTGGTTTCAAAGTTGGTATGGTGGTTTCATATTATTAAATCGAGGCCAGTATGTCAAAATAGGCATGAAAGAGGTTGAACTATTCTTGTGACTCGAAAGAATCCTTTTGTAACCTACTGTCTGAGTCCATTGAAATAAGTCTCACAAAAATGTAGAATATAGCTTCTCTCTATTTGCCTCATGTGCCGCTTCTACGTGATTTCCATAACCTATTGAAAAACCAATGCCACCTTTTCTGTTGAAGTGAGTGATAATGACAAATCTTGGAAAATTATGGACGCTATTTCAATCAAAGTTCTTTGTTTTCTATCAAGCTCGCTCTGCAGTGAATAGATGGCGAATCTTTGTTGTGTTGCCTGTCTGTTGGCCTTGATCTTCACGTTATGGTTGCACATTCCATTGCGTTAGGTTGGGTTTTATATGCATTTGTTGCTTCATAGAGCATTTCGTAAATCTGTTTGGGGTTTTACAGGTGAATGAACTGAAATTATTTCTAGGGAACCTTAGCCGATGACGAAGGCAATGAAGAATATACGCAAAGAATGATATGCAGGTCTTCAGTTCAGTTCAGTTGTGCAGGTCTTCAGTTCGAAGTTACACCCTGGCTCATCTCAGAGGAACCCATTTTAATAACTCGTGTTGAGCACTAAGCTTGAAGACATCACTTTAATGCTTGAAGACTTCCTGCAAATCCCATATTTACAACTCGTTATCAAATACTGCTCAATGAAGATGATAACACTAGCCGCATGGATGTGCCTTAAGATTGTCCTATGGATGTGCTTTATAAATCAACGCGGGTGTTGCTGCCAGCTCCCCCAAAAAGTGTTTTTTATGTGAGCACATCTGCTGTGAACCGACTACGGCGGGCAGCCAAACATTTCGTCACATCTGGAGGATTGACTAGGGCATGTCTTAGAACCAAATCTATTTAGAATAATAAGATCGTTCATTGCACCATTAACGAATTTCTTGCGTTGAAACAAACTAATAGGTGCAAAAAAAGGATGAACACCACCAACCTGCACTACAAACCATATTTGTTTATTTCACGATAGAATTCTACGTGGTATACGTAGAATTAAGCGTTTCATTTGTTTTGTCCGTAGAATTACCAATCTTATAATTACGTTGATAAAATTATCATAAGAACTGTATTATCAAGCAGGTCACATCTGCACGAGGAGGAAAGTACATGGGCTGAACCCTAAATACACTGATGAAACACCGATTTAGCATCTTCAGTGGCAGTATACCGAGTATAAAAATAATAATAACAGCTTGGTTATTTTCTAATTTGTGATGACTTGCGATAGTCCAGCATGATCGTATGAATGCACACAGGTCTGAAGTAGCACTTTTCACCTTCACACGTTTTCGAATTCTAAGTGAAATTTTTGCCAACTTTTTACGACCCTGGTACCACCCTGCTCCGGTATATGAGGCCAGGCGGTAGTTAACCCCGAGGCGTCGAATGTGATTACGTTGGAAGTTTGAACCTCTCACACGTTTGTCAACACCAGCAATACATGTGAGGAATAGGGCCAGTGTGTGTAAAGAATGCAGTCATGCGATAAATTCGAATTAGAACTCATACGGTAAAAATAGGGGCGAAATTTTCTTGATTATTAGAGTTTTTTGTCGTGTATGTAAAGTGGTGTCTGACATGAGAGCATATAACGGAAGGAAATGAAGAACCCAACGTACGGCAATAAATTTATTATTCATGATGTGAAATATGCTTTATTCTTAACAGTTTCATAAGAAACATAAAATTCGCGTTTTTTCCTTTATGTACATTATAGTTATCACATGATTCACAACGATCGTTTGTTTTAGATATGATTTCGCCCATACCCAGACATGTAGGTGCGCTATCACACACGGATACGCACCGGCGGGCCGCAGCCGAGGCAGTTCAAGAAACTGTTTGTGAAAAGTACAGAAATTGTTTAGACGGCGCGCGAGTCGTGAAGGTATCTCAAGAAATTTCTGTACTTTTCACGAACTGTCTCGGCTGCTGCCCGCCAGTCGGATACGCAGTGCATTACAGAACATAATAATAATAATAATGAAGGCATCTACGGATGCTTTATTTCCAATTTCAAGCCTGATACATATCACCTTGTTCATTGGATTTTCAAATGCCTTATAACTAACGCCAGGACGCCATGACGCTTTCCCCCGGTCAAGACCGGTACCCATTTCAGACACCTGGGTGGAGTGGGGTATTGTGCGTGGAATTTTTCCCAGAGAAAATCGCCACCAGCGCCGGGACTCGAACCCGGGTTTGCCTGCACGGAGGCGGGTTCGATAGCAGCACGGCTACGACGAGTAGCAGAATGTAGGGCCCTGGAAAATCACCTAATCTGCGGCAAATTGACGCAGATATATATTTGTTACATCATCGGAGTCATCTGTGTAATTAAGATCGAGAAAATGACAAATGGTTAAAGCACGCGCACTGAGCAGTTTCCTAATAGTAGGCGGTGACGTGAACTGTTCTCACAATTTTCAATACCACTTTATTGGATATTATCAGGGTAAACTTAACAATGCAAGAAATAAAAATCTCGCTAAATGAGCATGGGCTTTCACCATAATTCTGGACTCTCTCCAGAATTTCGGCGTATGCTACATTCGCAGCTAGTGCGACGTCTTCATAGCAATGGTTTGCGGTTCGAAATACGAGTATAACTGAAGGTGTGCTACTGCAGCAGTTTTTGGGGTTTTCTTCAATTTATTAGTTGATGAGTATTTAAGTTGAAATACTCGTGGGTCCGCAGAAGCTCGGGACGCTGCTTACTCATATTTGTACCATTGACTTTATTTATTCACACTCAACTGCAACGTAACCAATATATTATTATTATATCGTAACCTGCAAAAACTACGTTGTTAAAATAATTCAAATTTACAACCTAGAAGCAAACATGTAACTTTTTCTTGGGAGGGGGACAAACTACCAAGCCATATGGAGATTACGATTGAATGAGTGACCCGAGCAGCTCGAAATGGCACGATGAACGGTTACATAACGCTGGTCCAAATACCTCGATCACATTTTAAATGCCATATCAAACGCTTTTTTATCTTAAAATGGAAGCAACGCTATGAGGTCGTTTTGAAAATCTCATTCAATTTTCTAATTATTTGCCCTATTTTCAAATTTTACCTCTGCATACCGATTGTTGGAAACAACTGTGTCCCGATTAAGATTAAGAGTGCGGTATGCTGGTTTACAAAAGTGCGGTGCTGGAGACACAAGGGCTTGATGGAGGGAACCTCCAGACCGTACTGTTACGAATGGCTAGTTTCACTTGCAGCTTACCATTTCCTAGCCGAGCGTCGCTCATATACTCTGGAACGTCAAGCACGATGTGTACCACTTCGGGCAGATTGACCTAAAAGACTTTTTTGGAATAATCATGCTTTTCAACTCTACATATCGTTTTCTACTCAGCTATCTAATTCAACCATATCACACACTACATGCGAACTATCTCGCAGATCTATCCTTGACAACCACCTTATTTACCAACACAAATACGTAAATTGATATACGAAACTCAGGCAATTCACCCGTTTTAGTAGCTTATCTCATGCAAAACCATTACCCCTCCATCTCTATGGTATCTACGGTGACTAAAACCGAATTAATAGTAATTTCATTTATTCTGGGCACAAAGTGCTCTGAAGCCAGTACACTTTCCTTCTTCATTTTTCAATTCATTATTTATATTCATTTAAGGGTTCTGGTGTGGGGAAGGCCCTGTGTTGATAATTATGGATTGTAGAGTAATATTCCGACAGCGTTATTGTTTTCATACAGGGTGGGGCAGAAAAACCTATCCGATTTCAAAACGTTATAAAATGAAAACCACTCAACTTGTCAAAAAAAAATTTTTATTAGCATATCGCAAATTTTATGCCATTTTTAAATTTAAGTTTTGAAAAGCACATCACTCAAATGTCGTCCTTGGGAGCGGATACACTGATTTAGGCGCTCGCGGTAGCTTTCCATGACTTTCAACGTCATTTCCACAGGAATTTCTTCAATTGCCCGAGCAATTTCCCTTCGTAAAGCAAGAAGGGTCCTTGGTCGATGCTGGTAAACCTTCGATTTGAGGTAACCCCAAAGGAAGAAGTCACATGGAGTGAGATCCGGTGAGCGCGGCGGCCAGCCAAGATCACCTCTCAGGGAAATGAGGCGACCGGGAAACAGTTCCCTGAGAATGTCCATTGATCGTCGCGATGTGTGGGCGGTTGCACCATCCTGTTGAAACCACACATTTTCCACGCCATTTTCTTCCATTTTGGGTCTAAGAAAATTTTCCAGCATGAAACAATAGCGCTCGCTGTTGACCGTTACGGTTTGCCCATTTTCTTCAAAAAAGGCCCCAGACGTCTGTCTAAAATTTGACACCCACACTTTAATCGTAGCGTGATGTGGAACAGGATCATGACGCCCGAGTCCGAAATGAATTCAAAAAGCACGTTGTGTAGCAATTATCGAACCGCCGCATTCGATAAACCGCTCAATAACAAAAGCACGATGTTCACCAGACCAAGGCATGTTGACTACTGACAAATGGCATAAAACCGGCTTTCTAACGGTTTTTACCCCACTACTCTACCTGCTCCCTCTTCTGAGAAAAAGGGATTTGAAATCGGATAGGTTTTTCTGCCTCACCCTTACTTAGGTGAAAACAGATCTAACAGGTTGGGAACCGTTCTAGGTGATAACGCCGAGTTGCTGGCCCACAGCCTTAAATGCCTCCACAGTCCTGTCGATGTCATAGAAAGAGTGCGCCGCCGACAGCTGGACTCGGATCCGAGCTTTGCCCACCGGCACCACCGGGTAACTGAAACCAATCACGTAGATTCCGCGCTCTGCAATGCAAAAAAATGCGTTCAGTAGTTCGTACGTACCTGAAGTATTTTGAAATATTTTTCACCTTTCAGAGCTCGAGTACGTTAAAAACTGAAAACACTTAGGTACTCATTTTTGCATTACCTAGCATGTGATCTGCAAACTGGGAAGCCAATCTAGCATCGCCCAGCATGACTGGGCAGATAGGGTGATCATCTCCAGCGATGGTGAAGCCTGCGTCCGTCATACTCTTCCTGAATCGCTCAGAGTTGCTCTGCACCTTCTCAGCCAGCCCGGCACTTCCCAGCAACAGGTCGAATACCTACCAATATAATATTTCCCTAGAATAAGATTTAGGCTGTAAAATCATTGGTGCAATACAAAAATTTATACTTTCTCGCACTTTATTCCTAAATCAATACAGGATTTCAGGTACAACTTCTCATTCACTCTAGTTCCGGACTTTCTACGTTCCAAAGCTTCGACTCACTTGATAGTAATACGAGAGCATTAACCACGTTCATGCTTTCGTATCACTATCAAGTGAGTCGAAGCTTTGGAATGTAGAAGGTCCAAAACTAGAGAACTGTCAGCTCTATAACTGTGACTGAAATAGGGTCTCGTATTCTCATTTGAGACTTTCTCCTCTAAAGTCATAAAAAATGTTGTCTTAGCGGTTGTGAAGAAAATCTGAGGGAGAAGAATAATATGAAGGTAAAACCAAAGTTTTCAATTTCTGTGTACGAGACGGGTTCAGAAGCAGCGTGTATACCATCTACTTACCTTTGTGACCGTGCTTTGAAAACAATAAAAAGAAAATAAGTGTGGAAAACTTAGCAATTAATCTAAATATTCAGAACCTCCCAAGCAGTGATGTCAACGTTGAACAATTTAATTTAAGCGTAAGATTTAATGTAAATTTAACAGCCTATTTACGGATTAACACAATATATTTAGAATGAGTAACTTTAATTGGCGGTGTGAGTAAATTTTGCGCTGCTTTTCGAATTTTCAGGTTCTATAGGACCCAATGCACGTTGTAAGTAGTGGTCAATGCAAGACTACTTGGGATACTCGTACCTGATAACTCGTGAGTTGCACGTACAGACCGTGAGTCTCTAAAATCTCTAAAATTTATTGCTTATGTGTGCGGAGGAGAAATGCTCACGAAGGGTATGTACAACAATAAGTAAAATTACTGGTATAAGATGTGAAAATGGTCATTCAACTACAGTAAAAAACGATCATTCTCATTGACTTACTTACCCACCCTTTCACAAGTACACACATTCATACATTTACTCATGAGGACCTAACAGAAACAGACGCGCGCAAACACACTTCACATACATACATACATACGTACATGCAGAAATATGTCGGTAGGTTGACGCAATGTTTAGTTTGACCGCACTCAAGTCATTATTTAATTCAGGCTTATGAGTAGATATGAATAAAGATTCTAAAATACAAAGATCTTGTTCGTTGTTTGTGACACACAGAGGAAAGAAATTGTTTGTTCTGAAATGATGAATAAATTGCTGACAATGATCTCGGATTGCTGAATGAGAATGAAAGAAAAGTATGCGACCGGTTCTATGGGAAATTCCTGAATGTTGGCTGTGTCTAATAAATTGTTGAAGTTTAGCACTATCTACATAAGTCTGCATGCAGCAGTCACACTTGTAAAAATAAACACATTCACTCCACAGGCACTCCTCCAAACGTTCTTTCCTCCTAAAATATGAACCGATTTTAAAACTATTTCTACAAAACACTCTGACGTCAATTGAAGTGAAAAACCCACTAACCAGAGCTATAACTTCTCTTTTCAGCTCCGAGTTCAAATGACCCAAAAAAGGTAGCTCCACATACAATTCCTGTTTTGCAACGTCCAAGGTGACAGGAGAGGGACAGTATTTTTTATCTAGAAACTTTCGGACAGAATTATCAATGATAAATTTAGGATACATATTCTTAATCAATAATGTCCTAATAAATTCTATTTCTCGGTGGAATATTTCAAAACTACTAGAAATACGATATGCACGGTGAAGTGATGCAATTAAGCAAGATTCGATGTATCCCTTATAAATACAACTGAAATAGCTCGTACTTAGGCCAGTAAATGTTGGTTCCCTGCAGACAGAAGTAATGAGCCATGGAGTTTGGCTTTTTCACGAGCATATCTAAGAAAGGGATTTGGCCATTTGTTCTATTTCCATGGCAAATTTAATCTTAGGATGAGATGCATCGATATATTCATAAAAATTAGTTGCTTTATTTTCAGAACTGAACAAAACAAACGTTACGTCCAAGTATCTACGGTAGAATAAGGGCATAATTTCAGCAGGGCAGTGGGCCAAAAACTTTTTCTTTAAGTGAGCCAAGAACGAGTTTGCTATAAGGCGAGCCAAGCTTGAGCCCATTGCCCCACCGTCAATTTGTTGGTAAGTTTTCCCTTTGAATACAAATGAGCCAATGAGTGAATGAGCCAATGAGAATGATCGTTTTTTACTGTAGTAGAGTGATCAGTAGGATTTGAGTTTTATAAATGTTTGTTTGCTTATTTTTTAACTTTTATGAACTTTCTGTATTTTAATTTTTTTGACCTTTTTGTATGTTTTTCAGCACTGAAGATGGAATTATAATATTCCGAAACGTTTGTCATAAAAAAGGAATCAATAAAAATGTATATTTTTACGTTGGTTCTCCTTTTTATCTTACGCGTGAGATTCCCCAACTAAGAATCGATCTATTGGAAATACAAAATGTATAATGGTCAGACGTAGTAAGAATTCCCTTTAATTTGAAATTTTCCCATTATCAGTGAGTTTTGTGTAAAATTACTTATGCTGGATATCTATGCATAAAAGTACGGACACGAGATGCTTGCCAATTTATAAACCTGCGTCTAAAAAGCATCAAGGTATCGGTTGGTGAGTTTTGTGCGCTGGTGTGTGGAGAGATGCTCACCTTACTGGCGCAGGCCACCACCGGGGGAGGAAGGGAGTTGGAGAAGAGATAAGGACGGGCCCTCTGTCGCAGGAGCATCACGAGCTCCCTGGGGCCGGTGGTGTAGCCGCCTGCTGCCCCTCCCAGGGCCTTCCCCAGCGTGCTGTTGATCACGTCAACTCTCGAGGTGCCCAGTCCGAAAAATTCCTCCGTTCCTCTGTAAAAGAAGAGCCAAATTCGAGAAACAAACGCGGAAGTTTGGTGAGAGTTCAGATAAAACTGTGTTTTTTCAGAAATATCATAGTTCGGTTACTGATATGATTGCATCATAGAATTTTCTGAGTGATATGAAAAGTCATTAAAATTGAAGGGTTGGCATCGTTTAACGTTTTTTGCAGAGGAATGAACGACTTCTACAGCACTTGTATGTGACTCAAATATAGATACTCAGCCTTTTGCATAAAATGTTTTTCATCAAAATAACATTCATTAATGTTGTCAGGAAAATAACATCATACTCATATTTTCTATAGTATCGTCGTGGTGGGCGCCTTGTTAATTAAAGGTTAATTAAGGATTTGAAATTAATTTATTCTTCGACCTTAACTGATTCAAACGTTCACCAATTTCCTACATTGATTATCGTTTTTCTGACCACTTGTGTCTGGCAACTCATGTTCCTAACAGACATTAAAGCCTTTTTTGTCCTAGATGCTTCCAAATTGTGTGATAATTTTTTCCCTAGTTTGTATTGTACTTCTACACCCTTTACAATGAGCCCATTAATTTTCACATTATCGTAAATGCGCATCCACTGCCCAGCTGCCACCTGACCTGCCCGTGCGGCCGAAGAAGCCCGTGGCGTGACACTCGTCAAGGAACACCAGTGCCCCGTACTTGTCCGCCAGCTCGCAGATCTGCGGCAGCGGACTCACGTTCCCGTCCATGCTGAAGACGCCATCGCTGGCGATGAGCCGCATCCTTGCGTCCTGACTCTCCGATAACTTTTGTTCCAGGTCTGAGTGGCCACCAAGTGTGTTTTTTACGTTTAGGTGAAAGTTGGCGTGCATCAAATGGCAGAGTACGTGGTTTGATCAATACGTGAATCACTTTGGGTTTATATATTGATGATATGTACATTGGAAAATAAGCATTAATAGAAAAATTAACTGAAATATCATATGTTCTGTGCGCTAAAGGAATTATGTTACAGCTAGCCTGAATGAGAAAGTCATTATTTCCACAACAATAAGTGGCTTATAGTTACCATTGTTACTTGAACTGTTAGTGACACGGGAAAAAATGGTAGCAAGGGGTATTACTCACAAACAAAGGGGATGGAGTAATTCATTAAAATCTGACTAGTCTTGACTAATTTTCACTCCGACTAGCACTCATCCGGGCCTCTCTTGTTTTCATTGTTTTTTTCATATAATTCGCTATGTGGTGGCTCTGTTGACTGGCTTGCGCAACGAGAAGAGGAGAAGCACTACGTTCAGCGACACTGTCGCATCAGACCTCAAATAAAATTCCAACAATATTATCAAAAGCCGTCCAATTCAGGAAGAACATTCAAAATGATATATTAAAGTCCCAAAACTTCCAAACCTACTGTATGACCTAATATATATATATATATAAGAGGTGTGTTTTAGTTCACAAATATTACTCATACCGCTCTTGCGTAATTTTCGCAGAGTTGCGCGCATTTTTTGATCATGTGTCCTTTCATTCACAGTGCTTGTATGTATGTGTATTCTACAGGCGTTAGTTTACCGGAGTTGGAGCAAGAGCACATCTCACCTGCCATGTCTCTGTGCTTGTATCGGAACTTGCGTGCCTTGCACAGCCTGATGCCGTCGATAATGGAGGCGTGGTTGAGCTCGTCCGAGAAGACAGCGTCCTCCGGTGACAGCAAAATTTCGAAGAGCCCGGCGTTTGCGTCAAAACAGGACGGGTACAGGATTGCATCTTCGCGGCCGTGGAATTGCGCTATTTTCTCTTCAAGCTCCTGGAAAGTGACAAACGCTTTCTTGAGTTTATCGGCATATTCCAGCTGAAGCTAGGCTGAGTTCCAGAGAAAGATGGATCCTCCTTAACCGGGCAGTAAGAGGGGCAGTGTGAGCTCATTTGCGTATACGGTGCTGCAGAACTCAGGTTACACCATTAATTTCCCTCAAAGAAATGCCCGGTTCATAACTTAATTTGAAAATGAGTGTATCATATTTTGAAAGCAGACGACTACGTTTGACATGATCGTTCTGGGTCACGAATGAGGGACATTCAGACCAACAGCCGTGATAACAGCAATTGCTGTAACAGCAGCGACACTGGTAATTTGTGGTGAGCGATGACAATAACAAAGAATGGGAGACCAATCAGAATAATAGTCAGTGGAAGGTCATTTACAATGATAATTTCTGGAAGTGCAGTGTCTACAATACTTATGAGAAGAGCTGTGACAATAACTAACTCCCCCTGACCTTGTGTATCTCCTGTGTGCCGCAGATGAAGCGTACGGAAGCCATGCCCGCCCCGTAGCGGTCCAGCGCCGCCTTGCCCGCTGCTATCACGTCCGGGTGGCTCTGCAAAAGCGGGGTTAAAACATACAAAGGATGTTTTATTTCAGTCATCATTTTTATCATCTTGTACATTGGTTTATCAAATGCCTTATAACTAACACCAGGACGCAGACGCAATGACAGTTACCAGTACCTGAAGCCAGTACCCATTTCCGACACCAGGATAGAGTGAAGAATATTGTGGCTTAGTTCTCCCGTTTCCCCACGGGGAAAATCGACACCTTCCCGGGAAGGGTGCGTGCTCTTCAACACAGTCGAATGTGCCTCGTAAGAGTGAATAGAGCTGTTTAGTACTAAAAAAATGGAAAATGACACACTTTTCGACATGATCTATTTTTACGCACACAATACAATTGTAATGTTCTTATTCTCCTCACTGAATTTTATGCACTTTTCTTGATAAACATATCTGTTTCACAGATGCGTTTCAATTCCGTAAAACGCCACAAGGATACGCCAGCACAACCCACCGACAGGCCGAGGTAGTTGTTAGCGCAGAAATTAAGGATTTTGCCCTTAGAGCCTTCGACGTCGATGTTAACTGCCTGTTTGGACCGGATAACTCTCTCCGTCTTCCATGTTCCAGCCGACCGGATTCCCTCCAGCTGATCTGTGAGCAGCGCGCGGCACTCTGCTTGGGCATGTCGCTGACGTGTAAGTGCGCGTCCCGTGCGGGTCCCTTGCGTCACTGTTGAGGTAGTTAAGAATGTAAGATATCACGAATCTTCAAGTTATTTCACGAACAGTTTTTCAACGCACATCACATGTACAATTTACAAAACAAAGACGTAAGAATTCAGATTTTATGCGCGCAAGCATAGAGACTGTGATTATTCAAAAAAAAAAATGCAAAAGATACATGATAATATAGGAAAACCCAGCATCGAGTGATATCCATCAACACTAGAAAAACAGACAGTAGCTTTCAAGTCAATAAAGTAAGTCATTCCATCCGTGCAAATGTAATTCAGTTCACCACAAATACTTCAGCCGTATCCATGCTGAAAGAAGTGTAATGAATCTAACGAAAGCCGTTAAACTCTTACGTAATGGCACCGCTCTGCCAGCTCGAATGGACTACTTGAACTCCAAAAGCATTGAAACTTCAAATTTGCTTGAGCGAATATATTGTTATAGTTACCCACAGTTGCGAGGACGACGACCACAGAAAATTGACTCGACGAAAGATTCAACCTTTGACTGAACTGACGGTGAATTTCCATTATTTCATTTAAACCCCCAACAGACATTTGCCCTGACTTGACTTGATGTTTCCGAAGAAGATTAATTTGTGCTAAATTTTCATAGACCTTTTCAGATAGCCGCAAAAAATTTGCACGCGCTGGTTCATAACCAAATTGCCGGCAAGCCAACGGACGTGCGTAGCTTCCTGCACTCCGTACGCACGTTTGGGAAAGACGTAGTTTCTGAAACGTTCCCAGCACGAGTGTAGATATAGTTTCTTGTTCATCTATTGCACGTATGGAAAGTCAGATGGCACACAGTACTTACGTCGTCTTAGAGTTGCAGCCATTTCCCCTTCAACGATGGAGGAGATCTCATGTAGTAAAGCACTTTTTTTAGCAGAAATACATGTGGTATTGTTAGTTACGCAGTTCACTTTGCTACCCCAGCACTCACGCCGCCACTGATGTAACTGTCCTCATTTCCTGAGGGGAGACTCGAAGTGCACCCAACCTCCTCACCCGCTCCCTCAGGCACGTGACCAACCCGCCGAGCTGTGCGCCGCAAATAGCCGCTCCCCTCCGTGAGACACCACAGAAACAGGGGAGCGTTGCTATGAATACACAGCGCAACACGCTGCCTGTCTTTTCGAAACTGTTTCAGTGCACAACACACTCATCCTTCCTCGAAAGAAATACATGTTGCTGTTCGCTATTTGGTATGCACAGTTTGCGTAGACACTTAGTTGAAACCCTTCATTCAAAATTAGCTTGTGTATATGGGAAATAAAACGATAGGAAATTTTTTTATGAAACAGAAATTTGTTAGCGTATATTAATTACCAATTTTGCTGCTATTATCGGGTCGCGTAAGATTATATTTTGAGATGGGGGTAAGTGAGAGGAAACAACACTTGCGAGTAAATAAATGAAAACTTTGTCCAGAGCACAAAATCCCAAATACAGTAGTAAGCACGGAATGGAAGGGGAGAGGCAGAGGCGGAGAGAGGGTACCCCGCGCCTCATTTCCTTGAAGGGACGCCCATCTGTTCTTTTCGCAGTGTACTGCATTGCAGGATTCTCAAAAGTATAGTGTGAATGTTAGTAATCTGAGGATGATAAAACGACATGAAAGTGAAATTCAGTATTTTCTAGCAAATCGAATGATGGGAAATCCAAATTGTGGAAATTAGTTCCGGCATAATTTTTTTCAGAAGGCAGTGTGAGATGACGATGGTACTTTTGTTATAGCAATATCGATCAACGTCAGAAAGGGATTTTGAACAGTGCTCTTCAGCAATAATATAACTTATTTTAACATTTTTATTTCATTTTAGCTTAATGAAATGCTGTTATAAATGAATAACTCCCCCATTTATACCCACACTTTGTTTGCTTATTTCATACTCTATTCATATTTTGCTGAATGCTGAACCTTTTTCATCGGTGATAACAAACATACAAAAATAGTCACGAGCAATTGGCTAGAGAAATCTTTGGAGATCTACGTGCATCTCCTTTGACTCCATATCCCAGCGATGGGGAAAGTTACATCACAAATTCTCGCTTCATACGGAAGTAAATTTCTAGCATGCAGTCCATGGAATTTGTAAATGGAATATAATTCTGTTAAAAAAACTGACTACAGTTGCATTTTTCGTATTCATAAATATTATGTCAATGCATGCATTACGTGCTAGCCAGAGGAAGTAAAATATTTATGTTACATAGTGGTGACTTACGCTATGTCATGGTTAACACACTTATGTGTCATCTCAGCCCATGGCATACAAAAGTGTGTCAGCTATAATAGCGTAAGTCAGAACGATTTAACATTATATTTATCTTCCTCTGACTAGCCCGTGAATATTAATAAAACTCTTTGTGGCAAGTTGACACACGAAAGTGTGTCGATTTTTTGCCAAAATTCGCCTCAGAGCAATATTTGAGAAAGTTTGTGCAATGGACGTAAATTTTACAGACTCCCGTCTTGTGTCCTCGAGACGCCCGAAACTTCTCCATGTTAGGATACAATTTATATTAGGCATATGAAAACCGAAGCTACGCAGCAAGGCAACGCGATCGTGAGGGGATGAGGGGTGCACCACATCAGCAGATGGGAGGAGTACGTAGAGGGTAGCGACTGGACTGAAAAGCTAGTGCGCCAAATTGAATACATAATAAGACGAGTGCAACGTGAATACATAGCACGGAAAAGAAGGGGTTAAAAACTTAATTGCCCACGGGCTAAGAAACCAAGGAGTTATGGGTTTATTTGAGAAATATGCGTAGCAATATGGTGAAGTAAGGGACACGTCAGTGTAGTGAGGTGACGCTCGAGGGATAGCCAATCACGAAGGGATACGTCACGTTCAGCTTGGCGCGGGTATAGTGCAATGCCGCACGGGGCGCGTCCTTTGTGGGGGTGAGATATATAAGCTGAGGCTTGAAAGCAGCCGGTCTATTTCTGCGTGATCCTGACTAAGTGAAGATGTAGGCCTGCGTGTGCCAAGATGGGAGGTGAGATTATATTCTTTGTTCTGTGCTAGGATCAGTCTTTGGATCTATGCAAATGTTTAATTTTTCAATCCGGGGCGTGTGGGATTTATTATCTCAAACAGGATGCCTTGAGTTTGACTTTTTGTATGACGGTAAAATGATCATTTTTCATAGGGTTCTTTTTTTGAGACGGCATAGAATGGGGAATTAGAATATTCGTGTTTATTATTAAAGTGCAGGTGTCGTGGTTTCCTTCTCTTTACCACATCGTCGTCGTGATTTAAATGTTCTTCCGTTGCGCATGTATATTTCGAAACGTAATTTATTCGTTTCCCGTCGTTGTGATGCTTGGTTACATCACTTTAATATATTTTATTAATAAAGACGTGACTCAGTGTCCTCGCCTTGATTTTAATTAATTGATATTTTATCTTTGCCACCACCCGAAGACGGGAAAATATTATATATGAAGTAATTAAATTAAGGTGATTTAGGTAACGTTATTTTGAATGCCTCGTCTCTCATTTCCATACGCAGGAGAATGAAATACAATCGTAAGCTACATGGTAAATTTAATAGTTAAGAATCAATTAATCGCGCATTACAGATCTCATAGAAATAATACTTAGAAACTTCACTCGCTGTGCCTAAACATGATCATTGCCGACGGATTAAGACATTGATATAGAAAGGTTTTACAAATGATCACGATAAAGAAAGAACACTCATCTTAGAGAAAGGTGGAGATGTGCCCCGACTGGCTGTCACGGTGCCGGGCTTGGGTGTTAACGTCACCCCGGAGAGAAATGGCGTCTTGGTGCCTCGTGATACGGCAGCGTCACTGTAACGGCTTGGTAGTCGTTCACTCGCGAACAGTTCAGGATGAATGGCCCTCACAGGTCACTTTGTAGATCAGGCGTTCGTTGAATGCTCACTGGATTTAGTAATTATGTGAGTTTGCGGCACTGGCACCTGATTCTTGTTGGTTGGCACTCGGATAAGCTATTAGGGTGAAGTTTAATGTCTTTCACAATAAGCCTGCGCCCGAAGGCGGGGCAGCGGCCTCGAATGTACTCTCAGACGCTACTCAAATGCTGTCTGGTGACTTACTGACTCGTCGCCCTCTCTCCAGCCTGTCGTTCGCACCTTCAGTTCACAACCCCCTAAACACCCGATCGTACGTCGATCGATCGAAAAACAAAGTCATTCTAACACACATGGAAATATGCCTAACTGAATCAATAACATCCCTATTAGTTCCTATTGTGAAATACGTAATAAACTACAAGAAATCAATTCCTAGGGAATAGAAGAATTACATATAAAAGTTGCACGTGATAGCGTTTGACGGCAACTCCTCTCGGTTGTTGGGAGACCTAGACGTAACACGTCCAAGACGATGAGATTGGTCTCGAACTCTCCTCGATGTTTGTTGCGTTATTTCGTTGGTAATTCGCGATGGAATATCTTCAAGTATGATGATTGGCGTAGTTCCTTTTTATAGCACAAAAAAAATTCTTGGACGCGCAGAGTAAAGTCACAACACAGGCTTGATGTTTAATGTAACAAAGCGCTTGTGATTTGTTCTAGTAAAAAGGGGAGAAAGTCAATTAATCATGTCGGGAATAGCCACATTGTCAGTTGAAGCTTCATGTCAATTCTCGGAGGGGATATAACGTTTATGTCTCGGGGAATAGATTACTCAACCCCCGCTTATTTATTTGCACAGGCGGGTTGGGAAGCTGGCCTACGCGTCAGCTGAGACCGAGGGCAGTAGCTGCAGCCGGGCAGTATCAGAGTCGTGAAGTGGTCAGCAGCCTGGTGCTCGCTGCTGACAGGAGTGCCCGGGGTACAGTGCTTACATGTCTCAACCGGTCAACGATCGAGGAGTATTCAGCTGCAGTAAGGCGAAAGGAACCAACAGTAAAGTAATGTCAACGAAGCGTTAACAAAATGCGAGTGCTGTATTGCAGCGTGAACTCCAGAGGATGGCCGTGGTGCCAGTTTAGATACGCAGCAGCACGCGGAACAGTGCAAATCCATTTGGCGCGCAGTGTGTAATATGAATTAGGCAGCACGTGGTGTTTAATAGCCGAGGGGTCTAACCCATGTTTGACGTAACCACGCATTCATGTGTGCACTAACTAGAAGATTCATTTCATGTGTCCGATTTTGTGAAGTGGGTTCTAACCTATGTTATACGTAACCATTCATTCATGTGTGCATTAACTAGAATATTCATTTCGTGTGTCTAAATTTTTAAAGTGCCATGTCGCAAATCATTAGCATCTTGCCTGAGGGCTCTGGTGCGAATATGAGTGTTGCGATAACATAATTTCCCTGTGTCAGCTCCATGTGTTCACTCAAAATAAATGTGTTTAATCTTGAGGCCCATTATTCTCCATGACTAATTATGTGGGTAGCTGGCGAGCAGAAAGGTGTACATTTTATTTATTTTGCGGAGGTTGCAAGTCCTCCTACGTTACGTGCTTGATCAGCATTGTATCGTGACATCCAGCCCAATTAACTTGTACCCACCAGATACAGATGTGGACATGGTCTGCTGACCCCTGCTCTTAAATTCGCTTTGCTGTAGATCTGAGAACAAGGAAAGACGTTTCGCAAAATTCTTCATTGTTTGAGTGGTTTTAAAATTACGAGCGTCATGAGTTCTCATAAGGAGCTTTGTTTGTTTTTTATTAAGAAGCTCACTGAACAGCTTAATCACGGTAAACAGGGCTTGGTGCGTCTAATTTTTCGGAATTTTGCATTGAACATTTGATCAAAGTTTCAACAATCACGCGATCGAGTGGCGATCCTGTTGTTCCCGGATCCTGTTGTTCTCGGACATTGATGCCGAATTAAATACGAAAAATTAAATTGAGTTTTTTTTATTCATTTTTACAAAAATATACCCCTGCTCGGAACATTTAAACATATATTTACTCTTAACCATTCTATATTTAGAAAGAGTAGTTGCTTAATAAAAGTTCGAATAGGAAGATATGCATCCTGTTCATTCAACCGTGTACATGTCACTACACAACACGCTACACACGCGAACGCTATGTGTTGCATTTTCTGCCCTAGCTGTATACTTGGGAAGACACAATCGTTCGGAAACTCCATCGAGTCAGAATGTGAAATTTTCATGTACTGACCGCTTCTAATAAAACACAGTTTAATATTAAAATTTCAATTAAGTTTTATTTTCAAAGGCATTTTTATTGAGAATATTTCATCTCAGCACCTGGCACATTTACCGTTGTTTTTCCTTTCGTTTGTAGTTTGGTAATAGTAAAAAATGAGTTGGACGATCAGCTGGTCTCATTTTTACGGTTTTACTTCACTTAGTCAGCCATTGACTGAACTTTGTTGCTCTTATTACCGTAATTACCACGACCGTTTTAAGACTGTAATTCACATCAGGTTGTCACCGTTAAAATGAGGTTGCAATTGCCTCTTGATAGTGAGCTTCAAAAACTATATTTGGGTACAAATTTGACAAAAAATAAAATATATTAAATGTATTAACACGTTGACTCCGAATTTTGACACATGTGTACCACTAGGTAAATTGATCAATTACGTACAGGGACAAATGAATAGCATTTTAATTGTCACTGCCTTTTATAGAATAAATTTTTACATAGTAGGTAGAATATCATCGTGCAGACATGTTTTTCACACTTTTATTCGAGCTAGAATGTATTTGAGCTGTCAAGTCGGATTTCCAATTCTGCTACTTGCAACTTAACCAAACCAACCGTAGCAACTGCGCAAGCGTAGTTAGCGTGTTAAAGTAGAATTATATTCTGAAATCTACCTGCGGTATGAAAAATTAAACTGGCAAGAGCACTGCTTCGACAGCGGTCGTAAAGAGTCATCTACCGCTAAGTTCGAGGACCAACTGTGCGTCTTCCTTAGGATTTATCTGGGATACTGTTTTTTAGGAAAAACAATTTGATAGATTTTCATTTTATCGAACCTCTCAAAGTATTGGGAAAAACATAGTTAAAAAATTATCGAAACTGTGAAGTTATAACTTGATTACTTAAGGCTTAAAGAGAGTATCCGTCCGTTTATTTCTTGCTTTTCATATAGGAGAAACACTAAGTCACCTTTCTTCACAGAGCATGCAGTATATTCAGAAACTTTTAAAAGTATTTAAATATTAAATAGTTTAAACTATATCAACGTTGAAAATTTTTAGTCTCCACTTGCTCGTGAATAAGAATTATAGCCAACACGAAGAAAAAATTATACTTTAAATAAAGTGTTTGCCTTCAGAATGACAGTAGCGGTCAGCACCGAATCGAAAGAAGAAACTGCAAGTGTCGCTGAGAGGACTGTGAGAGATAACAAAAATTCTTCAGCACTAGGTAAGCATTAAAAAATCGGAGTAATTTCTTTTCGTGCCTCAACTTTTGCTCATTGATATTTTCAGGTGATGTTATTGATAAGTAACTTGTTACGAAGGCTGTTGTATCGAAAGCGGCCTGCTGGTGAATGAAGGAGTTGATTTCTCGCTCGTGGCAGCTGATTTTTTAGTAAAAATTGCTAATTATTTTCTGAGCATTACATAATATTAATTAGTTTCTGCACTCCAGACAAAGGTGCTTTGGTTAGCTCCGGTTACGCATCGTTGCGCCCCGTTACGACAATTACGTCTCGTTACGCCCGTGACGACGATTGCGTCTAGTTACGTCTCTTGACGACGGTTACCTCTTGTTACGATACAAGAAAACAAAAAATTAGAGAAAATTAACATTAAAACCTATTACTGCAATTTTATTTAATGAAAATCAATTTGATTGCAATTTTGACCAAGCAACAAAACTCCTATTCATTCAGCTACAATACTTCCCTGAACAGCTGTCTTCTACTTTTACTGGATATTCAAAATTATTATCATATTTCATTACTCCACTTACAATAGAAAATAGTAGAACGTGCTTGAACGGTCATGTACATGTAAATGTAGAGCTGCTGTAAAGCAGTACCCCTGTGTGCGCCAGGCAAAGCCGGCGTCTGAACGCCGCCGACACGCACACGTCGCTGCCCGCCCCCTCGTGGTCGAGAATTCATTCAGTGTGTGCATACAATTGGTGGTCCTCATGAACTCTCTCCGAAAATTAAAGCAATGAGGGCTACAATTGAAATGTCCTTCTCAAATTCAAAAAATCACGGACAGCAGTTTCTAACATTCACACCCTCAGGATAGACAGCGTTTATGTTATTCACTGCTGGTGTTGGATTGTTTCCTTTGTGGAATTCATACAACATGAAATGATTTAGCATATGATTTATTTTGAAACTTTTCTTTTTATGGGCTATAGATGCGTTTCAATATCGATTAATAAAATGTGTTAAATTGAATTGAAAATCTGACTTTGAAAACAGCTGTTAGAACTGAATCTTATGTTTTTAAGTTTGGTTAAAGAAAAGCGGACAGAACATTACTGAAAGCATACTCAGTAACACGATAAATTTATAACACTTCCGACATGATACACATAAAATTCTCACGAGTCAAAAACGAGGATGGATCATCGCATAAGGTGAAGACAAAATCACAACACGAATAGAACGATGAGTTGATGTACGTTGATGAGCCAATATCTCAGTGCTATTTACATTAATCTGATGGTAATTATTTGTAATCTAATTCTTTTGAAATGTTTACAGT
Source organism: Morinoia aosen (assembly GCA_030386875.1). Taxonomy (NCBI): domain Eukaryota; kingdom Metazoa; phylum Arthropoda; class Malacostraca; order Amphipoda; family Talitridae; genus Morinoia; species Morinoia aosen. Next base: position 65,427,002 of record CM059566.1, read on the forward strand.
CAAGTAATTGTAGGCGTCAAAATATGCTGAAAGCATTTGTCTTAAATTAAGATTTCGTTTGAATTTAAAATCAATGATCGCTGGCACATTAAAGAGACAGAAATTGTGAACAAAGAACCTTTAAAATAGAGTTAGTTTGGAAAGCGGTGGAGATTGAGAAATTGACAGTTCAAGATCGACAGTGCAGCGCAAGTCTCAGTGTACTCTCCGTATGAAGTTTATTTGTGAGCTTTTCATTTTTGAAATCTTTGGAGACACAGACGCAGGAGCTCGACGATAACAATATAACGAAATGAGGTTGTTGAAAAGAAATATGCTGCTAGTTGATGCAAAATACGACATTCAGAGTGAACTTGCAAATCATTGGCCTGGCAATTTTGCTCAAACTCCTTAATACATTCACTTAAAATATACGATAATGTCGCGTACGCATGCAACTAAAAATTTTGATCGGCATTTGAGCACTGGTCAGCAATGAGGGAAAGTATTTCGTTACTACTCTTGCAGTAGTTACAGTTATCAGCAGCTTACGCTTATTGTTGAGACGCAAAAGGACGTGTAATTTTGGCACTGAAATCTTTTATTGATTTTGCTATTTCTACACCATGGAGAAGTTTGTTCTTTAGTTAAACCCCCGACACTGTGAGAACTTTTTGTCTAATGCCAGATGAATGGTAGCTCACTAAGACATCATTTCTCCAATTTTGGCTCAAGGTTCGTTACAGTGAATGGAAGGAATTTTTCGATATCAGTATTACTTTAAGTGAGGTATAGAGAAAAAAAATTATAATAATGGGCTTTTTGTGTGAGAAACCGTTTCTGAATAGGGGTCCAGCCCAGTTTATTTAGGAGAGGGGCTGGTTGATTGTTTTCCATGAATTTACCTTTACATTCCCTCTTGACTGAAAAACTCATACGTATTTAAAATTCTCCTTGAATGTATTGAGGTGGGTTTGCCCAGACTAGGTTATAGTTGTCAAGGCGCGATAACGCTGAAGATTGAAAGGCGGTTCACATAAATTCTCTATCGAGCATATTTTTTTACGCGATGAAAAAGGGTCCGTAAATTCTGTTGAGTTTTTTTCCATACGAGGTTTGAAAGACGAATTCTGGTTGAACCAAATGCCTAAATTTTTCACATTTTCTTACGGAGCGATTCAACATTGCCTAGCGGTAGAGTCAGTTCAGGTGTTTCTTTAATTACATTTTTAGATCACAAAATGTTGTGTTGTGTTTTCTTTCATATATAATAATTTGAGAGCATTTGAGTATACCTTAATTCCAGGCTACTTGAGAATCTTTCAGCGTTCATTTTCGTCGCATGAAATTTAACCTGAGAAAAAGAAAAAAAGAAAAAAGAAAAACATTTTATTTCCAATTTAGATGTTACAAAAGTACCATCATTGGTTTTTAAAATATCTTAAAGTTAATACACTTAGATGATACATTCACACGAGTAATGTAATACCCATGTCACTATAGTCGAAAAGAAATGATTGAGAGCAATGTATTCCTAATGTTGCTTAATTTACATTTGATGATACATGTTAGGATAATTATAAGAGATAACACGATTTCATGGACGATGCATTTTCATTGTGGGTTGAGAACACTTTTGACAGTTTACATATACATGACATAAAACTTCGCAATTCTCTACTGAGGACTTGGATACGAACAGCGCGAAGCACAGGGACGAGATGCAGGACCAGGCGCTGGATCCCGAGGACGCAGAGCTGCAGGTGGAGGAAGAGGAGAGCAGCTTTTTCACGGACATCGACGAGCTGCAGGCGCACGGCATCAATGCTGCCGACATCAAGAAGCTCAAGAGCTCAGGCATCTGCACCATCAAGGGAGTGCAGATGACCACGCGGCGCAAGCTCTGCGCCATCAAAGGGCTGTCAGAGGCCAAGGTTGACAAAATTAAGGAGGTGAGTGTCTGCTGAGGGCTGTAGGGAGGGGCAGGGCAGTGAGGCTTTTGAGGAGGTATTAGTACAGTTGAGGTTTTAAAGAGATACCCCTACAGCGAGGGCCTTAGGGAGGTATCAGTACAGTGAAGATTTAGAGAAGGTGTTAGTGGAACAAAGGCTTTAAAATACGGTCAGAATGTCAAGGGATTTAAGGGAGTGCCAGAAAAGTTAAGGAGGAGTTAGTACAGCAAGGACATAAGGGATGTGCCACACAGCGAGTGTTTTAAAAATGTGTCGGCATGGCAGTAAGGAGGTGTCAGCACTGCAAGAGCTTTAAGACGGTGTCGGTATACAGCAAGGGGTTTAAAGGTGGTGTCACTATGGCAAGAACTTTAGGGAGGTGCCAGGATATATCTGATTTCTATAACGTGAATAGTTGTGCAAGAGCCCGCTGTTACATCTATAACCCTTCCACCAGTTCGTCGTAGGAGAACAGAGTGGCCTCAGAGTAACTAGTTCTGTTTGAGATTGACAACACTAAAGTTATGGCGCATTGTGCCAAAACTCGGCTTAATTCAAAGCTACGGAAGAGAGTTAGGATATTTTCATAGACATATTAGGTATGGAATGTTTTATCTTTTACATGAACCCATTATTGTTCAAAGAAACGCATACACTCATTTAATGGTACTCTTCATAATTTTCCCCAGAACCTGTGGATGTCTGCTGTTAACTTCTTGAAAGATGTTACGGTGTAATTCATGCAAAGTATCATGTTTGTTCATGCAAACTATATCATTCAAATTCTAAAAGAGAATGAAATGACAAACACTTAAATTTGAAGATTGAGGTGATTGCGCTATATCACCGTAATGTGATATTGATCGGTGTAGTTACGTTGTTTTCAGCATAGCCATTTACTCATTTGCCGTGTGAGGTGTAACTTTATCTTGCTAAAACTAAATGATCTTTAAGTTCAGATTAGCCAGCTTAGGTAGAAAATATTAAGCGAGTTTCGAACTTACTTGAAATAGGCGTTTTAATTTAAATCGGCCTAATAATTCTTCGTGTACTCACCTTGCTCACCATGACAATTTCTGCTTGAATTGTTTAATGATTTAAAAGCTTCAAAATCGTATGTATTGATTGTTTGAAATTCTCTGACAACGTGCCAAAGACATTTTAGCCTTCTCTTTCCTGCGCAATGGCTTTCTGCTGCAGTGGAAAAATATTGCTCATTCCCATTGCTTTCTCCATTATTTTTAACGTTTATCTTGTCAAAGAGACAAAAATACATAAATCTAAAGAAGAAAGACGAAAAATTAACACATGAACAGCTGTTCATGTGTTAATTTCTAAGCACTATTTTGATTGACGATGGTGATGTGCGAATGATTTCAGAATCATTTCACAACCAGCAATTGTCAAACTATTTCACTAAATAATTTTCAGCAGTTCGTATAATTCTTCATTAATGTTTCTGATAGCCACACGATGTTTTACATCGATCTGAAATGTCGAATACGAGTTACGTTAAAAAGCTGAATATTTATATAGTTAATATAATTATACTCGCTTCTGTAACTACAGATTTCCTGCATATTCGTAGTCCACCCGAATGAAGCAGACCATCCTAGGGCTGGGTGAGCGGCGAGCAACAGCCGCTTATGAATTGAGGAAACATTCCTTCCCTCCCAGTAAAGTTGCGTCGCTGAACTATTCATTTTAAGCATATTTTTGTATTTAAGAGCTAAGTCCCTGGTTTCGGCAATTTTGGAGACCTAGCTCAGCTAAAAAGACGTCTTGAGCTAATGTTAAGAGCTGCTGCTGACGTGTGCTGGGCGTGCCGGTTAGGTGGTGGCGAAGCTGAGCGGCGCTGACGCCTTCGTGACGGCGCTGGTGGTGTGCGAGCGGCGGCGCAGCGTGTTCAGGGTCAGTCTGTGCTGCTGCTTGTCTCAGCTCAACTGTGTTCTGTGTTCTCTATTGCATGCAGTCTGAGACATTTTTTCACTCTCTGGTTCGGTCTTATTTATGGCTCAAGCTCCCAAAATTTATTTCTACTACATCGAGGAAAAAGTAATTGAGGACATTTCATTTACATGTTTCTCCCACCCTCTTGATAACAAAGTTTAATTGTTACTGCCTGTTCATTAATATTCATCACCCTTCAAATCAATAACTTATTAGGAGTTTGGCTGCGTTGCACTGGTTGAAAAAAATTTAAATTTATTATCGCGAAACGTTCACAACTTGCTAATTTGCACTAATATAAGTCTCTCAGATTAGAGAAAAGCCGCAGCTCCACACAAACATACAAATGATAATGCAATTTGCATGAATAAAACATAAGCCCAGCATTACCATAAAACAATACACCACAGTGAGCCTGCAAAATTAAGATTATTACGGGTGCTCACCGAGTTCGGGGACAAACAGAGTTACATCTCTATAACCCATGTTTTGCTTGGGGATTTTACTGTGTTCTTGAGTCAACCCCTGTTTGCTAAATATACTTGAGTCATGATGCGATTGAAACCTAATAAAACTATACTCACACAAGTGATATTACAATGCACGATCGCTGTACAGAGAACTCGCAATTACAAATTGGGATACATCAATTATTATGATACATCTGAAATTCTAGCATTGGCCGGCGAATTTACAGCACATCCTCGACTACAAATGTTGGCATTTGAAAATCTGAATTGATGGACCGTAGACTTTAAACATCAAATGCAGCCTACGCAAACACTAAAGAAGAACACATTTAGAAAACCAGGTGCACAATGATTGCATCCTATACACCGTATTTTTAAGATTCTAATGTCACACTTGGATGCTCATTCTGCTCATTTTAATACGATATCAGCTCTCGATTTTGACCGCGAGCAAACTTGAAAAATGTTTTTTTTCAACAGCGGTAGTAGAAGCAACGGAAAGAAACAAAGAGCGATCCGATACATCCCTCGCCCTGAAAGCACGAATGCATTCTATTTTACTATTCCCATCTTGCTATTGAGTGCATACTAAAATAAATCTTTATGTCATTTTTATTTTATGAAATATTTCAGGCTGTATATTTTTATTATTCGAAATTTTTTCAAGTAATTCAACATTATCGGGATGATGTTTTTTCAGACATTTTCATCTTATTCACCCGACCCATGTCAGCAACATTTTCTCTCATTAATTCAGCTCATAAATCGTGATATTTCAGCATGCAATGACGTATCTGATAAGAAGAATGTTCACTCCCAGGGGGACTATGTGAGGGCCCGAGCTGAAGGTTAGGTAGGCTTCCTTTTTGTTGAAATAGAATGTTTTTGTTTTGTTCTTTTCTCGGTTCAATGCTGTCCTGTTTTTTCAGCACCTACTACTTTCTTCTTCAACTTTGATCTTGTTTCATGAACTTCTTTCTCATCTTACTGTTTCTATGCCCTTTCTGCATAGATTCCACGTTCCCTTAATTCCATACTAAATGGTGCCTTATTCCTTCCTCTCTTTGGATCTCATTTGTTGAGGATAGGGAGGCTTAAACTAACTAATAATAATAATAATAAGAAGAAGAATGTTCACTCTGATTAGCTCCGTATATTTTTGATAAGCGTACGAGGAGCTCACGAGATTCGAACTCAGGACTTAAATTCACCGCACCAGAACTGTGCCAAGATTGCTTTCATTGTGCTTCGATCACCTTTTTAGGGTGGTCGGTAGCGCGATCGATAGCGTTCTGGTGCGGTGAATTTAAGTCCTGAGTTTTTGATAAGCCTATGAGAAATATGTGTTTACTGATTTCATTGATGGGGAATTTATTAACTTACGGTTATGAACACTACACATCTTTCATTTGATCTGTTTTTAATATTGACATTTTTTATTTCAACGTCGAAATAAATAAGTGAATGTTGAACTATGTTTGTCCCTACAACGTACCAACTTAAGACGTTACTTCTGTGCCGCGATTTTATTTTTCTTATAAACTTTCGCACGACGAAATCTTACTATTGTACACATGTCCAATTGCAACCTTTATTCAGAGATGTTTGGCTCCAAGCTAAAACTCACCTCTTGAAAGTTTTCTCAGGTAAAATTTTAGCTTCTCCTTACGATTAAGAGAAGTTCAACATGTACGCATTTTTTTTGTATAGACTCCTTCCATTTTGTCAATTTTTCTCCGCCTTCATGCCCATTTGTAGCTGGAGAAACTTATTCCTCTTTGATATTTCTTCTCCAAGTTATGAGACGTTTTAATAACATGGGCAGATGACCAAAACGTTGACACCCAAAAAACAATCCGCCCACGCACATGGTCTTGATGCTGGCCTTATGCTTTAAATGAAACAACGACTCCTTAAACAACGTTCGCTGCTATTTCCACAGTTTATTACAAAAAGTTTTAAAATATTCCTATCTTATACTTCTATATTACAAAAATTACCTGGTAAAATTTTTTCATATTATTCGTCACATCACTACTAATAGAGCTGTTCAATTTGAAACGGAAATTCCATTCTATTGCTTTTTCCTGCATCAATGAAAATTGAATGAGTAATAGAAATTGAACTGAAAGTCCCTAACGTTTGAAATGACTCAAGATGGTGTCACCATCCTTACTGGTTGGTTACAATAAATCAATTGAAACACACCTAATAACGTACAAAACATCCTTTGATTCATTTTGCTCAATAAAAACGAAACGCTCAATGTTTTATCTAATAACGCACAGCCCGTTTGACCAAGTCTCGGTACATGGCGTCGATTAGTATAACACAGCGAGCGGTTCACGACACTTCCAAAGGCTTTCACTCCAAAACAAGCCCTATCGTACCTTTGGATCGTTTAAATCGCCCCGCACCCTTTGGTTCAGGGCGCTTCAAGCCATTCTTGCGCTTTAACGAGCCCTCTCGAAACCCTCAACATTCTCCGCGTGAACATCTAGATTTTATACGCATGTCTATTACCCTGATTCCTTAGTGTCCTATACCCCTTAATCTAGAATTGAATTAAAATCACTCATATTTCAAAGTCCAATCACCCCCACAAAGTCTGCTTTATGCAGCATCCCCACGCTACCCCCCTCAGCTACCCTAACATACGCCACCCTAAGCACGGTATATCTCTCAGCCTTTCTCTCCCTCGCAGCGAGTAACACCGGAATGTGTGACACCGTTTTTCAAGGACCAGTAGCGATGTACATTCAATTTCCAGTTACTATGACAGTTTTGGAAGTGGTAAACAGTGAAGCGCATGCGATGCCTTCCCACTCTTTCCTATAAGGACGAAGAATTAATACTGCAGAATTAATATATTTTGGTGCTAAACATATGAAGTTATCATTGAAGAAGTACGTAATGAAGGGTCAAACGTATTTTTGCTAAAATTCACAACCTTCTCATAAAGCCCTAGCAACCCAAAATGATTTTCAAACTATCGTCATTATCACCTAACTCCTAAAATGTGCCTTTCTAGTTTGCTACATTTGATCCGTAAAGGCTGCTAATGGTGGAAAGCTGTAGAAATGAAGACGAATTGTTTTCCCCATACCATACTTTTCTTGGAGACCAGTATTGCTCAGGTGATGGTCAAAATGAATTAAGAACATGCACCATCAACATGTCAGCTGTTTTGATCCCAATTTGAACGAGTCATGGAAGTGAAGGCTTTTTCACACTACAATTACTATTACAAAAATATCACCATTCAAGCTGAAATGTTTAATAGAATACCAAAACGCTTCTGAAAGGCCCTCAAACTTTTCATATATACACATATCTTAGCTAGCGATCCATAAGACAACACCTGTACGTATGCGGGGCTTGCAACATTGTCTGCAGGGCTGCCTTCCTGAATATTGGGGCTACCTGGGCAGGTAAGCACAGGCTCGCTGGAGTTGGACAAGCTGCTGGGAGGCGGTATGGAGAGCATGGCCATCACGGAGCTGTTCGGAGAGTTCAGGACAGGCAAAACGCAGCTCAGCCACACGCTCTGTGTTACTGCCCAAATTCCCAACCCTGCCGGGGCTTACACCGGAGGCAAGGTCGGCAGTGTGCTAATGGAGCTTGTTCCGTTCCCTTAAAGCCCAAATGCTAGCAAGGCATTTTGTACTACTCTCAAGAGTCATGGAGATAAATCTCGTTAGAGATAGCTCGAAAGGTGGTGTTGCAATGAAGTGTGTGTGTGTGCTGTTAAGGTGCATGAATGTGATCTTGCTTTTCTTATTGAAGTAAGTGCTCGCTGAAACAACTAAAAATTACATACTACTCGTACTATCGTTGATAAAAAATGTGGCTTACAATTAGAGATGCGCCAACTCAAAAGGTCTTACCTTGAACGAAAGAATGACTTTGACGGTGAATAAGTGCAGTATTTCGCAAGAATACATAAGTCATTGTTTTAAAGATGAGGGCAACAAAAGGCTTCAAATGATCAATTGAAATTTGGGCAACATATGAAAAATACTGGCTCTCATGCCTGCCGTCTCCTAGACCCTCAGTGCCTTGTGAAAACTTCTCTGACTTTTTAAACAATGAAGAAAAGAACTCAGTTGAACATTAGTTCAAGTGAAGTTTTATGAAAGTAAGGAAACTCTTATGCATTTAAAATAATTAAGTGGTTAAGTGTCAGACTGAGGAAATCTAATTCTACGTTTCGGAAAATTAAAGTTGGATGAATTCCATATCAGAAGAAATGATTAATGAATTGATACTTGCATATTAAAAATAGATTTAATTTATGGATATATGAAGGTGGATTGCTTTTTGCAAATTCTAATTAAGAATAAAAGTACCAAGGTACACGTCTTTAGTGAGATCATTTATTTAGGAAAGTCAATGAACAAAAATAATAGGAACCTTTGGACTTCCAGGGTCATTACCAACCTGAAAACGAGGAAAAAAACTAGTCAAATGTAAAGTTTTGATCAACTACATTTGGGAAAAGAAAAGCAAAAATCACATGAAAAAAAACGAAAAATAAATGTTCAGTAATTACACCAGTTGTAATGGGAAAGCTGATTGCATATCATTTAAAACTGGTGTTTCTTTTATAATGTGAAGATTTCTAAAATGCGGAGAATTATTTGGTGATGTAGAATAAATTACTTTAAAATAGCCTAATCTAACAGGAATATCGCATTTCTATGCGTGAGAGCGGACTGAAGAATGGGAAGGTGCGAAAAGTAACAGATTAGTTCTTAAACTCCTGACGGCATGCTCTGCAGCACGAATACTGGGGGCTCGAGTAGTCGAGCCCACGTACTCAGACGCACACTGTGCGCAACTATATTTGTAAATTACAGATGAGAGCATACCTTTAGGAGTTTTATCTTTATAAATGAAATATAGTCCTATTTTGTACTTATTGACTGACACTAATTTAAAACCAATCTTCGGAAAATGTTTCGAAAGAAGAATGACAAGGTCTTTTTTAGGTTTCTCCAATTGGTGACCGACCGAAGAACGGAAACGAGAAATAAAATTAGTTTTTAGGATCGGCAGGTAGGGTTACATCGGTAAAAATTTCAGTTATTGAACAATAATAGTAACATTTTTCAGTCATTGTACATTCTCCTTTAAACTAAATAGCATCAAAACATCGTTGTCCAGGGCTTATCGTGCGTGTTCATTTTAAACCGTCCAAAGGGAAATTGAATTTTTAAAGTTTTTTTATTAGCAACAATGCTAAAGGTTTCTTAGCAATGGCTTTCCATCCCAGCTAAATGATTTTTGTGTTAGAAACTTTTTGAATGGGAAATTTTTTACCGATGTAACCCTACCTACCGATCCTAAAACAAGAATTTTATTTCACGTTTCCGTTCTTCGGTCAACAACCGGAGAAACTTATAAAAGACTTTGTCATTCTTCTTTCGAAACATTTTCCTCAGATAGATTTTAAATTAGTGTTAGTCAATACGTATAAAATAGGATCATAATTCAATTATAAAGGAAAACCCAAATAATTGTAATAATAATTCAATTATAAGGGTAAAACTTTTAAAGGTATGCTCTCATCTGCAATTTACAAATATAGTTGCGCAACATTGTGCGTCTGAGTACGTGGGGTCGACGACTCGAGCCCCAGTATCAGCGTTGCAGAGCATGCCGGCAGGAGTTTTAGAACTAACCAGTTACTTTCTTCACCTTCCCACTTTTCAGTCCGCTCTCACGCAGAGAAGTGCGATATTCCTGTTAGATTGGGTGATTTTAAAGTAATTTATTCTACACCAAACCAAATACACCTCCGTATTTTAGAATCTCTTCACATTTTGAAACGAACACCAGTTTTAAATGACATGCAATCAGCCTTCCCATTACAAGTAATGTAATTATTGAACATTTACTTTTTGTTTTTTGTTTCTTTCATGTGATTATTGCTTTTCTTTTCCTATGATTGGTATATTTGAGTCAAACTTGACATTTGACTAGTTTTTCACTCGTTTTCAGGTCGATAATGACCCTGGAGGTCGAAACGTACCTATTATTTTTATTCGCTGACTTTCCTAAATAAAATGACCTCACTAAGGACGTGTATCTTGACACTGTTATTTATAATTAAATTTAATTTAACAATACTAAGGGGCTGTGTCTCAAAAGTTTTGAAGCGAACAATACCAACACTGATATGGACTACCGGCAAGTCTAGGAACGCGATGTGCTACAAACCCACCTTCCAAACGGTCAAGATATAGCCGACGCTCAAGCCCCCCACGCACCCAATTGCTCGAGTCCGATCAGGATTCAAAAGTTAGTGCGCCGTACAGAGAAACTGGGTGTTCTCAATCCTTACTGGTCGACTTGTTTGTGTATCTCCTCTGCTTCTCGGAGTCAAGCCGATCGCGAACACGTTGATGTGCTCGAAAACACATCAAAAGCAGGAGCGTTCGTAATGTTCTTTGACTCGAACTCACCTAGCACAGAGAAGGCCAATAAAGCCTGAAGAGAAATCCCAGCCTAAGCAAAACGGATGTCAAAGGTTATAGGCAAGATAAGATGCTGCTCATGGAGAAATGGTTCCTGATCAGTTCTGGAAATTTTGAGTATTCTCTGAAGAAATGGATGCTTAGAGGAGCCGAATAGTTCACTTGTTCTGTACCGTCATCTCTGGAACAAATTTAATTTTTGCGCCAAGTCTTTTGGAGAATTACTCAACCTAACATACCATGTTACATCAACAGAGATACGTACTGTATATTTTAGGACGAGGATTGAAGTTAACATGAACGCATGATCAACAGACGGCGGACGCTGTGCACGACGTCAGTAAAGTTATACGCTGGTACCTTCCTCTTGCCCGCCATGTCAAGACCAACAGTCTCGATTAAAACAGATAAAAAAAATGTTTCAGATTTTTATTGTGTCTAGAAAACAGATTTCAGCTCTACGGTTTCTTCTCTCCGGATTGTATTATTGCGATATCTTGAAATTATGAGACGCATCCGGCACGTGGCCAGGCTGGTGCGAGTACATCAATAAATTTGACAGAGCTTAAAGCTATTTTGTAAATTGAAAAATTGTACGGTATTCTCTTTTTAGGAATCTTTCGACTTTGCTAGAATTCGAACATTGCCTTCATTGTGAGACCACAGTTGCGAGGATTTTAAGGCCGCTTGAAGGAGATACTGCGTGTTTTCGTTCACCCCTATAGTTGATTACAGAGAAGTGTTATCACTACAACACAGCTTAGCTTAGTGGTCAAGCACAAACACAAACAATAGTCTCGAGAATTGTCATGGGCCGCTCCACCGGTAGACTCGGTGTAAGCACGAAGCCTGTTATGCTGGGACTCCAGTATGTCCCCACTCCTGACGCGCCACTCAAACTTTTGGTAGTGGCCAGAATTTTCCGCACCCCACAGTTTCTGCTGCCGCGCTCGTTGAACGCGCTTTGTAGTGACCACTTTCATTTTCTTTCAGCGATTGATTGCAGCTGTCCAAAACTTTTCCTCTCAGGCTCTGAGCCGCAGCATGACCTGACCCCTTTTTTATGGCGAACATTGTTGATGTAATTGGGCTTGCTGTAGGGAGCCGGATGGAGTAAAGGAATAATGATGCTGGGTGTAGGGAGACTAAAGAAATAGTGGTGTTGGGTCATATAAAAATAATGAAACAATTATGCTGGGTGTGGGTAGACCAAAGGAACAATGGAGCAGAGTAGAGGAAGACTGAAGGAATTATGAAGCAAGGGGTGTAGGGAGTTTAAAGAAACAGTGGTTCTGAAGGTAGGATGACTTAAGGATCAATAGTGGTGGGCGTAGGAATATTAAATTAAAAGTGGAGCTGGATGTCGGGAGACGAAAGGAATTATGTTCCTGGGTGTTAATTAATAATAATCCAACTAGGTAAAATTCATTTCTCGCCGATGTTGCTCACCAGTTGACATGTATCTCCTTTTATGCTATTGAGATCCCACTACTGTTACATCGGTTGTAAGGGCCTTCCGAATTTGGGTTAGATTTTTGTTTGAACATCAAAGTAACGGACGTGTTTTTTCCATGCCTTTCCGTGTTCATCCTGAGTTTCTATTTTCTTACGAATTATTTGTATGAGATACTTAGTATAAGCCGTCACCAGTCTCAAAATGGAATTGGTTCACGTAAATTCAAAAAGCTAAAGGAAGCGTATCTAAACGTTAAACTCAGTTTTCTCAAACATAAAGAAATGAACAAATGCGAAAAGTGCATATTATTTATAAAATAGAAAGTGTCAATGTTTTACTCTGAAATCAGACGCTAATTTCAACCATCAATCAGCTGCACGCACGCTCGATCACGATATCTAGGCTTGTTTAGCGCCAGATTGCAGAAGTTATCAATAACAGGCCGTGCACGAAGAAGATTCAGCAGTTGACAGCTGCGTCTGGAAAGCCATGCATCAGCAAAGTACTTGTGCCCGAACTTTGAACCCTATGACATAGTTAAGAATGGCCTACGCCCGAAGCAATTACTCTGCCAACTTATAAGTGGCACAGGACACTTAGAAGGTCAGCCTTTTGCAGCAAAATTGTTTGTGTATCGCCCTCGTGTGACAAAGTTATTCTGGAAGCTTGCTCACCACTAATGATTACTTTTGTTCTCTACGTGCATTTGAGAGCTGCTTGTCAAGATCTGCTCGTCTCTGATAAGTGGGACAGGAGTTAACTCTGGATCATAACGTTTTGAGCTGATAATCATTGTCTTCTACCACTTCACTAGCTCAAGAGAACATTATGGTGCATTTAATAGGGGAAAATTAGCAGGCTTCTCTTCCATTAGCTAGTATCTTAGGATGCATCCCACTTCTCTAGATTTTTCTGCTGTTAAATCTTGCCCATTTTGTTTTTTTAAGTTTTATTCCAGTATCACTTACTTGCTCCTTTTTATATTTGCAATATTGAATGCACTTGCATCGCGAGTAATCACTCAGCATGAAATTTGCTTGGGCCTAAATTTCGCGTTTGCTTTTAATGACATCGCTATCCCTGCACGCAGGTGATCTTCATCGACACCGAGAACACGTTCAGACCAGACAGGCTGCGAGGCATTGCTGACCGCTTCAATCTGGAGCAGGACGCCGTGCTCGACAACGTGCTCTACACTCGCGCCTTCACGTCCGACCACCAGCTCGAGATCCTTGACCACGTGGCGGGCAAGTTCCACGAGGAGGGAGGCGTGTTCAAGCTCCTCATCATCGACAGCATCATGGCCCTATTCCGCGTGGACTACAGCGGGCGTGGGGAGCTGGCGGACCGGCAACAGAAGCTCGCTCAGTACCTCTCGAGACTGCAGAAGATCAGCGAAGAGTACAACGTCGCCGTCGTCATCACCAACCAGATGACATCGGACCCCGGTGCCACCATGTCCTTCCAGGCAGACCCTAAGAAGCCCATCGGAGGCCACATCCTCGCGCACGCCTCCACGACGCGCGTCTCTCTCAGGTCTGTCCTGGCATACTAGCCTTCAGGTTTGGTCGTATCTTCTCTTACTTATCATACTAAGAATATTAGGTGCAAAGTGTTCGATATTAAAAACGTATTCATTTTAAAAATATGATATGACCTTTGATATTTTATGTATTGCTGTCCAGGTTATATTTTTTCACCTTATTATACGCAACTTGACTTGTAAATCTTAGGCCAAGTTCATGTGTTAAATCTTTGACCTTGTGGTATAGAATTGAGAAATTCGCTCTTAATTTGAATACGCTTGACAAGAGTTGTGATACTGTGCAGAAAGGGGCGCGGGGAGACGCGTATCGCCAAAATCTACGACAGTCCTGAGCTGCCAGAGCAAGAGGCAACCTTTGCTATCACTGCAGGAGGAGTTGCTGACGCTAAGGAGTGAACTCCTCTTCAGCATCGCTTCACTTGAGTGAAGTTGTAGTAGCCATCCACTGTTGTGTCACCACTTCCATGGTGATCATGCCTACGGCATCATGGTTCTAACAGTTTGCCTTGTGACAAAATGTGACTCTTGCTAGAGCAGCATGACTTCAAGAGCCAGGTTTGGGCTCGCTATCTAGGAGTTAAATATTCGACAACAAAGCACCTTCACACTCAAAATGATCCATACAAATATATTTTGTTTATTCGAGTGTTATAAATTTGTATAAATCGCTAGTTCTGAACTGATCCGGTACCTGATTTTATTATTCATTTTTTATATTAATTTGCTTATCCCGTGCACTCAAATATCGTCCTCGATGGTTGCTGTTGCTATTTGAATAATTTCAGCCTAGCGATAGCAAAGTATGTATAATAATGATTTCATCATCAAATCACAAGGCGAGTGACTGTTAGAAACTTTAGCTGACCGAATTTGTGTCGCTTAACGGTTCTATTGAGGAGTGTGTGGAGTAGATAGTGTAGGGCTAACAGAGATCATCGTTCATTCATCTAAAATTACAGAAGTGTAGTCGTGTTTTAAATGAGTATTTAGCTAATTATTTTAGAATATTTTAGCGATCGTACAAATATAACGAGGCCTTGCTTGCTATCAATGGCGAAAAATAAAATTATAAACCACCTTGACTTGTTTATTCTACTACCTAGTTTATGATGCACATGTAGCCAATAGAATTTGTTCGTTTACTGAAAGATGACTCGCGTTTGTTAGAATTTGAGACCGCAAAATTAGGCAGAAATGTCATTGAATGCAGCAGCACTGCACGGTCGCCATCTCAAAACCTCACCATTAACAACCCTCTCAGGATGAAATATTTACTATACAATAGAACGGGCAAATTTTTACTATCAATTGCCTTTGTAAGTAATTGCTACAGGATGCAAATAACGCGTGCGAGAGACAGCCTCTACTCCTCTGGTGCCCGTGGCTGGATGGCGTAGAAAGCTTGCCGATTGTTCTGCTTCTCGCATAAAATCTTTTGCTGGAAATGTCGTTTCTGCTGTGGAAAAGAATCAACGAAAGGATAATCTGAAAACCAAAATTAATATACATACCTATAAAACTCTGATGATCTTTGTTCTTTGTTTATTTGGTTGTCACCATCCACGCTCTTCTGTTAGTTTATAACATAGGACCAAATTCATAAACCTTCTATAGTACTGATGAAAGGCAGTGAAATTTTACCTTTAGCAAATTATGTTTCAGGTACGAGTCGTTACAAATATAAAGCCTCTCATAAATATTAACATTATTAATAAATATATTAATAACAATGTTTTATTTTATAGTAAAATATTAGTTACACTAGAACAGAGAATAACAATGCAGCGATTTCCAAGGTTAATAACACCGGCAGGCCGCAGCCGAGACGGTTCAAGAAACGGTTTGTGAAAAGTACAGAAATTTCTTGAGTCCGACTTCAGACTTCAGTCCACCACTCTTAACTTTTGAAAGAATGCCCCTATTGATTTCAAATTACTTTCAAACAAAAGAACAAAGCATTTTCTATGAATATATTATAAACAAATTCCATGAATTTTCCGTAAAAGGGCAGAAATCTTTCTATAAAACAGTACGATTCACGCGCCGTCGAAAGACTTAAGTTGACCCTTTCGCGCTCGCGATGGTGCGCGAGTCAAACATTTTTATCGAAGAATTTCTGTACTTTTCAGGAAAATGTTTGAGGTCTGTTTGAAATATTTTTATATAAAATGTTTTGCTCTTTTATTTGAGAGTAATTAAAAGTCAACAGGTGCATTCTTTCAAAAGTTACGAGTGGTGGACTTAGGTCTTTCGACGATGCGCGAGTCGTACAGGTTCATCGAAGAATTTCTGTACTTTTCAGAAAACTTTTTCGGATTTGTTTATAATATTTTTGTATAAAATGTTTTTTTCTTTCGTTTAAGAGTAATTTCAAGTCAATAGGTGCATTCTTTCAAAAGTTACGAGTGGTGGACTAAAGTTTTAAGTCACGCGAGTAGGACTCACGAAATTCTCAAGAAATTTCTGTACTTTTCACAAACCGCTTCTTGAACCGTCTCGGCTGCGGCCTGCCGGTGTTAACCCTTCACTGCATGAATTATAATTATTTTTGGAAATAGAAAAATAGCAATGCCAGCACTGGTCTGTATTGGAGTTCAAACTAACTCTGCCGCTGGAGGGGTGTGTCGAACATATTTCATTAGCTTTTATTTTTTGTAGAGTATGTCTCATTAGAGGATTAAACCGCAGAAATGCACTTTTTTTAATCAATTATTTCTACAAACAGCAAAATTCAGTTTGTGTCATATTTGACACACTACGCAGTGAAGGGTTAATAACAAAGAAACGAACAATGGCGCAAAATAGCTGCTAGTAGCGAAGGTTGTTGCGCAATTCCAGTTGATAAAATGAATGAAATTCTATTTTACGAGGTTTTGAAAATTTTATCTGTTGAGTTCTGAAGTCTCTTTTGGAAGTTCGTCACAGTCATTTGAATCATGCACGTTAAAAAATTAAGGGAATTATTTTTGTCTATAGATCTTCGATAGTTGACTTGAAGAACTGTCAATAATTTGCAATTTTGGATTTTTTAAATTTCCAGGAAATTTGACGCGAAGGATTCCTTGTGAACGTCGAAAAGAATGGGATGTTGAGCCATTTTGTGGCAACCATAGACTGTCAGGATCTTTTTCGGTGAAGAATTAGACAACCTTTTGGGCACAGAGGACTCTCAAGCCAAATACAATAACGATCTAAGGTTACAAAACGTTTTCTTTTTCGAAAACACAAAGGGGCTCGAAAAAGATTCCATAGTTCAGAAATTTATTAGTAAGGGATAAGATCATATTAAACTCAAATAGCAGTATTAATTCTACCTGGCATTGTTTCAATAAGGTTCTGGATCCTCTGCAACTCTATTCTTGCCCATAATAGAAGTAGCCTGTCTCTCTAGGGCAGTCATTGTTGAAGGAAGAGGCGATGCGTCACGCAAGTTCCTCACAAGCTCATCCCCTACATTTTCAATGTGATTCATATCAGGAGATCGTAGTGGCCATTCCATGTGCTCAAATGTTCCCTCATTTGCATTAAACCAATCTTGAACATTTCTCCCCTCAGGGGGATACAACTATTGTATCTATGGGAATCGGCGCTCCCAGGGGGACTATGTGAGGGCATGAGCTAAAGGTTAGGTAGGCTTCCTTTTTGTTGTAATAAAATAGGTTTTTGTTTTGTTACGGACCATCTTTTTTTGGTTCGCTGCTGTCCTGTTTTTCAGCACCTACTACTTTCTTCTTCAACTTTTTTCTTGTTTCATGAACTTCTTTCCTAGCTTACTGTTTCTGTGCACCTTGTGCATAGATTCCGCGTTCCCTCAACTCCATACTAAATGGTGCCTTCCTCTTTCCTCTCTTGGAACATCTTTGTCGTGGTTAAGGGAGGCTAAAACTTTCTTATATAATAATAATAATCTTAAACATTTCTAGCGCTGTGAATGCTGGTACTGTCGTTCTGAATAATCTCCTTGCCATCAGCAAATTAAAGTCTTTGGAAAGATGAACGGGGTCAGAGAGTACCTGTAAATAGTCCAGAGAACTCATTTTGTTATATAATAGAGATTTCCAATCCAGCAAAAACAGACCCAATATTACAGACCTCTATGATGCCTGAACAGGTGGGATAAAGCAACATGGGTCCATAGCTTCACGTCACTGTTGCCGTACTCTAACACGCCGTCATTCTGTAAGAGGGTGAATCTGGAATTATCGGACTGTATTACATGCTTTCAATCAGCAAAAGTCTACTCCCAGTGTCCTCGAGCAAATAACGAACGTTTTATATTTGCTGCTGACATTAATAGCTTCCTGGTGGAATTTCAATTGCCTAAACTCACTGTTTTTTCCCCTACGACGCACAATCCTTTTAGAAGTTTATTTTGACGTTAACAAATTCGCTAGTTATCATTTGAACACCAATTTTCCTTCTCCATATTTTCAAAAAGTGTCTGCCTTTGTAATCCAGAACGTTAGGCTTTCCACAATTTCCACGAGATCTACTGGGCTTGCAATATTGTTTCAAGGGTGTTATTGTTTCCCGTACCGTTCTGATATTTATACCGGTTACTGTGCAGATGACTCGAGTTGATTTTCCACTTGATTGAAATCCAACTATGCGTCCCTGATCAAGTATTGACAGGTCCTTTCTACTGGTCTTTGTTTCTCTGCCAACGTAAATGATAATTCTAAGTTCTATGTGCGCTCAAAACAGATCTTACTACTTGTTTACCAAAATAAGTGAACTTTGAAGTAAAATAGTGTAAAACATATTTTTTCACATGCCGTTGGAGCTTTTGGTGAGTGTAGTACATATATGCGTACACACAAAGGGGCGCAAAAAATGTTAGCTCATCATACCTAACATTTTTTGCCTCATCATACCTAACAGTAAGATTTATTAATTGCAGCGACCGCTGGTGCAACTTACAAGGGGACCTTATATACCAAATCAGTAGAGCTGTGCCATTGCATAACTTGCATATATGCACGCTGAGAGATATGCAGAGTGTTTTATGCAATGCAAAGAATTATCTTGTGCATATGCAAAATCACATATGCAATTTTGCATATGCAATATAACAGATGTAATATGCAAAATGCATATTGCATATGCGCGATATCATTGCATGTATGCTGTAATACGAAAGTTGCAATTTGTGTTTTTTATTGTAAAACTGCAAATAGGCTATTAAAACCAGAAATTTTGTATATTGATGGGATCTCTCGCATACACACTATCAGTTGTTAAAGCAACATCTCAACTTTTACTCGGTGCGCTATGTTCAGTACCTGATGCCCAGATTTCCTACTTGACCTGTTCTTCAGTTAAATTTGGTTCATAAATAAAATACAGTAGAGGTGTCCGAACTGAATTTATTGGAGTTTGAAGTTTTTAAGAATTGCATTGTGTAATCGTTTTTGTACACCTAGTTATAGTTTTCTTGTTTTGTTCTACACATAGGCCTACCTATACGTACAATGTGATAAAGTGGAAATGCAACTGTGAAGTTAGTACCAATTCCCGAAACATATGCGCTTAGTGAATTAATAATAAATACCTTTGTTGTGCTCTGCTTGCTCATAAAAAATGAGAAAGAACTCAATAAGGTAATCCCTCGAATTCCGAATATGCCACAAATTCCCAAAATTTGCATCATTACAGTGATTTCGCTTTCTGGACTTACATAAGGACAATCAAATCTGCAATTGACATTTAGAGATTATATGCTGATTTGAATATTCCTGCAATATTTGGTTAGTCAAAACCTAATGCAAATGTTCGGTATTTGTGGGATGTCCGGAATGAGAGAGATTACCTAGAGGAAGATTATGAGAACTTTTTCGCAAAACTTTGTATTAATTTTTGTATTTAAATTTACAGATGTATTGGATAATATGGTGATGATTGAAGAAATGAACAATTTTTTTTAGTATTCTAATGATTACCAATCTTTATTAGCTACACCATTCCAAAGAACCCCAAAGTGTAAGGAATAATACTTAAGAAAATGAATTCTCATAATATGACTTTCGGGACGGAAATCTGTATTTTACTTATTGCCGGAAAACTGTAGGTTTATCGTGCAATCTAATAAGCGTATACACTGCTATTATCAAAATATCTGCTGCAACTTCATAGACATGAATAACGAAGATAATCCTTCTGGTTCAGCATAAAATTAACCGATATTGACCCATTTTCATCTTCGATAAAATCACCGAAAGCTAGAAGTTTAACCCCCATGTCTCATTTAATGTACGAAACTAACTTTTAGTGCTCGCCGTGGCAGAGTGGTTGAGAACGTACCCATACGTGAAGGTGTCAAGGGTTCGAACCCCGGCGCTTCGCGGTTATTTTCCCCGTTGGGTAAAAGGAAAACTCAAACACAATACCCCACTCTACCCAGATGTCGGAAATGGATACCGGCTCGACAGGGGAGTAACCATCCTGGTGCTATAGTAATACGGCATTTGAAAAACCAATGTACAAGATGATAGTTATCATGCTGAATTGATTGGAATGAAACTTTTTTTCTAGATTGCGAGCACGTGAAGATCTTCCCATGATTAAGGATGTCAACTCAATTTTGCCTGGCTATCCTGTTGAGGAACGAAGACCAACCAACCAAATTTGTTGACCAACGAAGTAGTTGGTTACCTCTTTCCATCTGACCTAAAGAATTTTAAATATGCTCGCTGATGTACGGTGTAGAAAGAGTGTTTTCGCAATACAAAATAATTCATGCCGATAAGCAAAAAAAGTGTCATATTTGACATTAAAAAGTACATTGTTATTAAATGTAACCACAATGGTTAAACCTTGTTTTACTTTGAAATCTTATATAATCATATTTTTATGTTTTCTTCATTGTAGCAAATTCTCGATATTCTAAATATTCAACACTATTGTATTGAATCATTACCTTAGAGTTCAATATTTACAACATCAAACAATTTCCAACTAACTGAAGTCGGTCATGCAGCAGTGCATGTGCAAGACTTGATCGCATATTGTTTGCATATAAATGTGAGTACTGTGCATACGACACTCCGCAACCGCATGTATGTAACCTCAAGCCGCATATTTTATGCGCGAATAATTTCATAAGCGCTTGCATATATGCACGTGCATATTGGCACAGCTCTACAAATCAGTCTCTTGTTCAAGATCCTTCCCGAAAGACCGTCGCCAATTTAATTTTCACACTTTGACTAACATTCCTTCGCAAAAATTTCTAGACATTATGAGCAAATCTATTACCCTTATTTCTTAGGGTCGTATACCCCTTAATTTATATTTGAACTTATATCACTCATATTTCACAGTCTAATTATGCCCTCAAAGTCTGTTCTTGAAGCATCCCAAGATTCCCCCTTCAGCTGTCCCCCACACACACTACCGTGCCCCAAGAGGGACTCTCATCCCTTGCCCCTTTCTCGCTGTCATACTTTAGAATCCTAAGTGGCTATGTTCTTGCAGCTCTTTTGTAATACTTTCACTAGTTTACTGAAGAATTAGTTATTGCTTAAGCAGAAAATAGTGAGGAAATCCCAAAGAATCAATACTTAATAGCTAAAAGTTTTAGTTTTTGAACTCTAATTCGTCACACGTGTAAACGTGTTGTTTTATTCTTCGAACGCTAGTTTTCGCGATAATTAACAGTTCTTGCTAAATCTGAAATAATTTCAGTTGTAACACATTCCAATACGATAAATACAGCTGTACTTCGAAGTTATAATTCAACGTTATCATTTTAGTTTAACGTGATAGTTATGCTTCCAATGTATCGTGCCTTTTCCGGTAATATAAGAAAATTACCAAGCCGTTGCCTCTTAATTTTTTGAACGCCACAGCCACGTCAGTTGATGCAGAAGCGGACGAAATTTCAGAAATAAAAGTTAGTGAGCAGAATCATTATAAGTCATGCAATAACAAGTTCTGTATCAGAAATACCACTGACGCAAATTAAAGCCGAAACTATACTGATTCGCCTGAAATCGTGGTGCGACCAAAATGGTTTCAAATTAAATGCTAGTAAAACGCAATGCATTATTTTCGGATCCAAAGATGCAATGAGAAAAACTTCAAGTCCTACTCTTGCAGTAGGAACTGCTAAAATTAAGATAGAAAAAATTAAAAGTCTAAGTATTTGGTTCGATAGGAACATATCCTCCAAATCTCACGTTGAGAATATTTGCAACAAAATTTACAGAACTTTGATGTTTTTTCATCGCATAAAGAGTATGCTCGACGAAAAATCCAGATTATTGGCCATTCAAGCCCTGGTGTTATCGCGCGTTGACTACTGCAACCTATAGTATGGGGTAACGAAAAATCTCTCCAGGAAAGGCCTAGAAATAAACGGGCTCGGAATGAAACAAAGTAATGTTGGCTGCATTTGCACCAAGATAAATCTTAATGACCATGAACACCAACAAAAGTTATTCAAGGACTAAAGGTCCGAGCTGGTGGTAGCGGGACAGATGACAGGGCCGTGTGGTAGCGGGACAGATGACAGGGCCGTCTGTCCGCGCTCGAAAGACGGACTGCGGATCCACTGGGGTCCGAGAGTCGTGCCGTCCTCGAGCTGCCCGTCTTTTTCGTTAAGGGAAAACAATTATAAAATCACAGCTGTGATTTTATAATTGTAGTTACGTATATAATCAAATCTAGATTAAGCAACGCTTGGGATACATTGCTCTCAGTAATTTTTTTCGACTAGAGACATGGGTATTACAATACTCATGTGTGTGTAACATATTTGTATATTTGCCTTACTTTACGATATTTTAAAAACCAATGATGTTTTGTACCATCTCTGTGATAATAAACTGTTTTTCTTTTTTCGTTCATGCAAAGTTACAGATGTACGTACTGATGCTCAAGCTGAAGTTGGAGCCGAAACAACGTCCAGAGGAAGTTCCCTCGGTTGCATCCCATCAAATCAGATGATGCAGTTGCAGATTCGTCGGACATGAATGTTATCGCAGAATAACAGCGCCGCAGATGCGCGCTCCATGTACGGGTCCCACAACTCGGTCAAGTTTGCACGGTCAATTGACACTACCTGTATGCTAGATGCGCCAAGTGTCTGACGCTCAACTCAATCCCGAGCGGCCAAAAAACTTCTTGCTCGAATGAATAAGGGCTATAAGCACATCATACAGAAGAGTTACTCCACACAAAGGCGCACATGTATTGTTATCTTTTTCAATATTTGCCTAGCTGGGTGAAATATCTATCTGACCCAAAAATATCTATAAAATTGCGCGTATACATTTTTCAACAAACGTCGCTGAAATCACTAACGTGAGTACATTCTGGTTAAATTTGGCCTATGCGCAAAACAAAATCATCCACTCACTATCAAATGCTGGTACGGGCGAACTATTTGAGTCATCATAAGATTCCCCTAGAAATTTATTACGTAAAAATTTTGGTTCCAACGATTTTAAGTCTACAGTAGGATACCTAATTTCTGTCACCGGTTGCTGAAATCATAACTTTGAAGTCAGTTCATACATCGGACTATTGTTCAGCATGATGGCAAGTGAGAGTATGTTGTGGATGACTGAACGGGCTCCTGTATACAGAAAATCCTGTCTCTACGCCCAGCGATGCTAGTGTCATATTTTGATGTGTCATTCCGACGTACACAGACGATTTTTTGAGATGAGTAAATAAAGGTGTTCTTCTTTACATCAGAAAGAAAAACTTTATCTGAAAATATACCGATAGGAAAATTAAGGGCAAAAACCAAAGAAGTCCACATTGTTAAAATTGTAGGTGGTCAATACTAAAACGAACGTTTCGGGGTTGATCCATTATCAGCTGTAAATCTGCAAACATTTACAGAGAATTTAATAATATGTATAGGTAATTACACACATTATATTTCACCAGAGACAATGGTAATCACGAAGAGACTGCTAAAGACCTATGAGATGAACACAGGTAAACGAGAAAATGAATGAAATGCATAATGGAACTTAATTTAAAAGTTAATAATAGAGCGTTGCGTGAATCTTCAGCCGCACAAACAAAAGCAAGGGATGCGCACTTTGCATGTCATTAAGATTAGATTTGTTCTCATGTATATAAAGAGATTCAAGAATTCTAAATTTCGTTACAATACGAATAGACCCTAAAACTGAGAAATCAGAATCGGAAATTCTAACATCACACTGTTCCTCTGCATGAGATTTTATGGCAGTATGGAGAGTGACAAAGCCGAGCCCCAATTCTAGAACTTATTCTGACATGTTCCGCCTGTCTAACACGTGATGTACGGGTTGTTGAGCCGACATACGTAGATGCACACTGTGCACAATTGTATTTATAGGCAAAACTAGAACGGAGATGTGAAGGAATTTTGTCCTTATACCGGAAACATGAACCAATGGTAAATTTGTTGACTAGCACGAATTGAAAGACATGTGAGAGAGGAAGGACGATATCATTGACCACCATTCACGTTTCAATTGCGCTGACTGCTCACCAAAATATGGAATGCGAATGAACATTTTAAGTTTTTCAGCTGTTAGGGTAGGTAGAGTACATGTACATTTCTCATTAAATAAATGACCAATCTTGGCATTGATTAGCGTGAGAGGACAGCCATGATATTTAAAGAAGTCGCGTGGAGAATCAAATTCGGGATGTAGGTATTTAAAAAAAGAGCAAATAATGTATGCTCGAAACAAAAGCGTTTTAAACTATTAACTTTAAAGTGAAAAGGACAAAAACTGAAAAAATTGGATCTCAAAAAAGAAAAACGTGTTTTACGGTAAACCGATTTTTCCAATTTGCCATTTTGTCTAGTTACATGAGCGTCCGAAAATACAAGTTTGCCATCACTTTCGCATTCCATAGCAAATTTGATGGAAGGATGTTGTGAGTTCAAATGCTGTAAAAACCGAGAAGCATCCAAGTGATCTCGAAAAAAAAACAAATGTATCATCAATGTAGTTCTAATAAAATGCCGGCCGGTGCTCAAATGGAGAGTCATCTAACCACTTTTTCTCGCGGTGGCACAGAAATGTATTGGCAAATGTGGGACCAGGGGGTAATCCCATCCTAAGATCTTCAATTTGTTTATACAATTTTCCATGAAAAATAAAAAAACAGCTTAATACACTAAGTTCTCATAAAGTTTTGCATAAAGACTGCTTTAGCCCCAATACCGTGCTAGCTGAACCACAAAAAAGTTGCTTCAAACAAATCTCTATGTTTTTTTTAAAGGTGCATTAGTGAATGAGCTTTCAATATCAAATTAGGCCATAAAAAGCGTTTCAGAATTATCAAATTTTGACAAGTTTCCTATCAATTCATAAGAATTTTCTACAGTTAGATTGGTAGTAGTAAACGGGTTTAAGATTGGTACAAGGAACTTTGTAATTTGGAAGCTATAGAAGTATTGTATGCTGCAAATATTGGTCGGAATTGAAACTTGGTTATGAAATCAACTTTATGAACTTTAGGAAGCCCATATGGTACACCAGGTGCAATCCCCAAAACATTTTAGTATTGACCACATACAATTTTAACAATATGGACTTCTTTGGTTTTTGCCATGAAATTTTTATTGAAGTTGCTTACAAAGTGAAATTTACTTTCTTATATCGATTGGAATGTGTGCTTGGATTGCTGCCTGACGATAATCGAACAATTACTCGCAGTTAAGGTGACCGCCGTCTGAAAGTCTCTATGGTCTGAGAGCTGCTTTCAATGGACCGATAATAATCATCCTTCAGCACGATAATAGTATAGTCCTCATTTAGCTCGAGTCACAAAATACAGGTAGAAAAATTAGAGATTAGTATAGATGTATTGCTTCATTTTCATGTCCTGATTTGGTCCCATCTAAATTATCACTTGTTACATTCGTACAGTCTTGGGTTGACACGTAGTTAGATTCATATTTCACGAGTTGGATTTTGTTGAAATCGATTTGGTTTTATATCTTGCTACAGTACAAGGATAAGTTTGCGAACGTGTAATTTTTAGCAAACGCAGGGATTTCCTGAGAAACAATTAAAGTTAAGCTGATGATTCGTCTTCTTACTCGCGGGTTTTTCATTTTTAGTATGAACTCAACAATGGTACTTCAATTCCATTTAACTTGATGCGCACTTACTGTCCTGCACTCACAGATGAAGCTCCTACAATGTTCATCTACTGCGCGGAAATTCAATCAGGAAGTTCATCATTTGGAACTGATGGCGAGGGTATCGGATAACCGCCGCCTGCACTCGGCCTTAATAATTTATTCATTGAAGCGAGCGATGGAGGGGCACGGTGGCGGTTGTCTTCCCCCATGGTGAGCTCCTCTCGTGCAAAGGTCTGCATATTGCACTCAAATTTGATTTTTTTCTCCCAGCACTTCGGGTGGTAAGCCTGTTAATACATTTGATTAATTATTCATCAACAATGAATATCTTGAAATAATAACCTACTATTTTATTGCTCTTTCGTTAGCTGTCTGCTATTTCACCAATCATTCCTGAATTTATAAATGACCATGCATTATTTCCCATTATAAATTTATCATATTTTATTTTAAATTTTTCTCGAATTGAGCCCAATGTTTCAAGTTATATGTTCAGCTTCCTATTGAGTTTCCATTTAACAGCGCATAAAATCAATTTCGTTATTTTTTATCAAGATCTTACCTCGTGACTTCTATTGTCTTTCTATAGTAAGCAAGTCTCCTTTCGCAATTTAGTTTCAAGCTTATTGCTTATAAATCACACTTATGGCATGCATTAACACAAGCTGCAGCCATGGTGTTGCGCTGCATATAACATCTTTTCCGTCCGAGCACATTTCCCGCTTGCAAGCTATAAAATGCGGCTAGCACTGTAGTTACGATGCTATATTTCATCTGCAGCGTCTGAGCATTTAATTGTGGCCTCTTATCGTTCGAGTTCCGACTGCATCTCCCTCTCCTGCCTTGCTCGCCAGCCCCACACCTCCACGTTTGCTCCGCAGGCTGGACGACAGGTAGGCAAACAGCGGTCAGAATTGGCAGCGTTCTAGGAAGTCACGTTTTCCCGCACTGGGTTTCTTCGCAGAAAACGTTCCACTGACGTCCAGCGCGAGTGCAACCGCTACCCGGTAAACGAGATCCACTCCTCAAACAATATACTCAATCTAACTTTGTCTTTGAATATCTTAGTAATTCTCCCATTCGTGACCTTATCTCTGAAATTTGGTCGTATTGTAAAAAAGTTACCATAGTTCGGCAAGGAAGTAAAGTTAAGACCTCACGCTCAGACTTCTTCAGTTAATCACAAGTTTATTTGACGTACAGCGTTGACTCATAAAAAATTATATAAATCTAGCAATTGTAAACAAAACCATAGGCACTGCCCGGCTATTTTGATCCCAAAAATTCAGAATAAGGAAACAGATATCAAGTGGAAACGTTGGGTTTTTATTTGTTCTACCAAATCGTGTTATAGAAACACGGCAGACGAGAGGCTGCGTTTGGAGGCACACCACCGACCACAGCGCTCAAGTGATGGAAATTATTATTAACAATGCGCTTAACAATGAGTTTAAAGCGTGTTGGATTGCGCGCGTCCGGCAGGCTATAAAGGGGACGCATCTCGGTGTCACATCGCAGTGCGGGCCTGCAGCTGTGTGGGGAGGTATAGCTGCGGTGTGAAGGTGCAGCCGTGTGGTGGGTCGCGTCAGCTGTGCACGCGTCACGTGGGAGATACCAGTGAACTAGTCAATTTCTCCATTGTACTCACACTACGGTAATCATGTCATTTTTTTATAGACTTATTTCGAAATAATTCTTCCCATTAGGAGCTAAAGCAATTACTTAATTGAGGTGTGACTTTAGTTGGGATAAAACTTATTATCATTCTTCTTTATAAGCTTCGATAGCTGTCGATTCAAAGAGTTAAACTCTTGAAAAGTCACTAGCTGTAAATAACTAATTACCACCTATAGCTGGCCCTTTGGCGCAATGGTAGCGCGTCTGACTCCAGATCAGATCCACCTATAGTTAATTATTTCAATGAGGAACACACATATCATCGAGCATTTTTCTATCGCTAATAACTCTACTGGTCTTTTAATATTTCACTAAGGTGTTCGCATTTTAGTAAACGTATAGCAAAGAGTGAGTAATAATGAACAGCTAGACTGGTGCAGCACAGAGCCGCGTGCTAGGCGCTTTGCATGCTCGCTCGTGCTTTGCATGCTCGTGTGGCGCATCCTAGGAGCTGGTCCCGTGGGCGGCAGCGAGTGAGGCGCGCTGGCATAAGTGATCTCATTAGCGGCGCTCGCAGTTCCCGGGCACTCATCCTCAGTGGTGGCCTGGTCCTGCTGCGTGGTGGCGTCGTGAAGCGCTGATCAGCATCGCGTGCTTAGTCTCCCCAGGTGTTCGGCATTTATGCAGTATGCGCCATAAAATAGAATAAAGATAGATGAATTCTTAAATACATATTTATATGGGACAAGACGAAAAATGCATCGAATATTCACGTTTCACATAAAAATAGTAAGCATCATGTGCAAAAATATCAATTTGCAAATCAGTCATCATGGTAAAGAATGTGTAATGTGAGAATCAGTGAGTTAAACAGTGGGGGTAATTATGGGGCTCATTTTGCATTTAGAATTTTAAAAATAATATGCGTTCAAATCTTACAAGATAGCGTTCGTATTCGAACATATGAGTATCCTAAATTCCGATAGTTAGTTACAACCCTCGTTAAGAAATACAGGATGATACCAATTATCGCATTTCATCCGTTGCTAACCCTATATTACGGAGTTACGACGTCCTTCAACATATAAATCATATTTTCTGTGAGTTTACTACCGTGTTTCACGAATTAAGTACATCATTCAGCAAATGAATTGCCTCATAACAGCTGCAGTGGTCCTCACAACAGCTGCAAGAAAAAGAAAGAAGAAGAAAGAAAAACATTTTATTTCCAATAAAGTACAAACATGAAATGTCGATACATTGGTTTTTAAAACACCATAACATTAATATCCTTAAATGATTATAACACATTGGTATCGAAAAATAAATTTTACATCAGGAATTATATGAGCAACACATGTTAGTGAACAAAACTTAATTAAGAACTTGAAGAGGAACAGATGAATCAGTTGCGTTTAATGTTGGATTAATCTGATGAATGAGGATGCTTTCTAATAATCTTATATCTTGTCTACTACTGTGCCCTATAATTTCAAAGTTATTCTGATTGATTGGGTGACCATCTAAATGTGCATGATCTCTGATACTACTATGTAATGTTTGGTTGGTAGCTCTACCAGTACGTACGGACATGCCCTTATGCTCTGCTATGCGCGTTACTAAGTGGCGAGTGGTCTCTCCACAATATGTAGCATTACACTGGCTACATGTATATTTATAAACGACGCAACTTTGTAGAAACTTAGGCATCCTATCAGTAAACCGGAAGAAACTACCAACACTGAAGCCATTGCGAAAAATAATTCTTGGATTGAGCTGTGGGTAATATTTGGACAGTAGTAATTTTAATTCCTTCATAACATAGCGTTTTAATGCATTTGACATATAGTTAACGGATATATATAAAATTTTTTTCTGCACATCATAATTTGGCATCTTATCCTTGCGGTTACATTCAATGGTTGCACGGAAAATTTTTTCTACGACAGAGAGCGGGAAACTGTTACGGCAAAAATAAGAACGCAAAAACTCAAGTCGGGTTGAAAAAGCGTCATACGTTGAACAGATTTTAAAAGCTCTATTTACAAGACCAGAAACAAGGTTGTACTTAAAGTTAACATTTATTGCACTATTAAACTTCATTCCCAGACCAGTATTGGTTAATTTGTGATAAACACTTGTTTTGAAGGAATTTTCACACTTTTCAATGCAGACATCCAAGAAGTTGAGCTTATTTCTCGTTTCTTTTTCATGGGTAAACTTTATTGACGGATGTTTGCTGTTCAAGTAATTTAGAAATAAAGTAATATGGCTGGCATCACGAAACAAAAGAAAAGTGTCATCGACATACCTCCTATAATATACTGGTTTAAAAACATCAGGACAATCATTCAACCAAAGCTGTTCGTAGTGCGAGAGGAAAATATTAGCCAGAGTCGGTGAAACGCATCCTCCCATGGGAGCACCATCCTTTTGCGAATACAAGTTTCCATCAAATAAAAACAGATTATCTTTAGTACATATTTGTAGTAGTTTATTGAAGCTCTGCCTGTCGAAACCATGAAAATCATCATTGTTAGCAAATAATTTTGACAATACTATTTCAATAGTTTCGTCTACCGGGATATTCGTGAAAAGAGATACAACATCAAAACTAGACTAGACAACAACTAGACAAACAACAACAACAACAACTAGACAAAACTAGACAACATCAAAACTTCGCAGTACGATTCTCTTAAACCTGAACAAGTGATTTTTAACAGATCTGATAAACTGCTGACAGATGACGATAAAGATGCACTTAGCCTTGGTTTAAAATTTTGTTTTCCTCCTGCGAAACTGTGTTACTCGCAACATTTCCTTGCCTTTGAAAAATTATGCAATTCATTGAAGGATAATTCCATTTATCGTATTAATACTGATTCTGTAAGCCTTGTCCAGTCTACCATTAGAAATATTGCTTTTACCTCCTATTATACTTTTCGTAGTAGTTTATCTGCTTACCAACGCTCAATTATTAGAACTCTCAAAGCTCTGCGGAGTGATAGGAGCGTTATCGTTACGAGACCGGACAAGGGGAAGGGTGTTGTAATTCTATCTCGTGACTCTTACTTGTCAAAAATGCAAACTATATTAGCAGATTCAACTAAATTTATCAGTTGTACCGGTGACTTGAAGCAAACGTTGTTCAAGGTAGAAGATAAAGTGAATAGATTCATAGACAAAATTTATTCTAAACGCATTATTTCTGATGAAGCTAGGAAGACCTTGAAGACTACCGGTAGTAAGTTCGGTATCATGTATGGCTTGCCCAAAATTCACAAGAAAGACTTTCCTCTGAGACCAATTCTTTCCACAATTGGGACGGCAAACTGTAATTTGTCTAAGTTTCTAGTAACTCTTTTAACACCGTTTTCGTTAAGCGCTTTTACTATAAAGGACTCATTTTCATTCGTGCGCGAAATTTGTTCAATGCCCAACAAGAACTATATAATGTCTAGTTTTGATGTTGTATCTCTTTTCACGAATATCCCGGTAGACGAAACTATTGAAATAGTATTGTCAAAATTATTTGCTAACAATGATGATTTTCATGGTTTCGACAGGCAGAGCTTCAATAAACTACTACAAATATGTACTAAAGATAATCTGTTTTTATTTGATGGAAACTTGTATTCGCAAAAGGATGGTGCTCCCATGGGAGGATGCGTTTCACCGACTCTGGCTAATATTTTCCTCTCGCACTACGAACAGCTTTGGTTGAATGATTGTCCTGATGTTTTTAAACCAGTATATTATAGGAGGTATGTCGATGACACTTTTCTTTTGTTTCGTGATGCCAGCCATATTACTTTATTTCTAAATTACTTGAACAGCAAACATCCGTCAATAAAGTTTACCCATGAAAAAGAAACGAGAAATAAGCTCAACTTCTTGGATGTCTGCATTGAAAAGTGTGAAAATTCCTTCAAAACAAGTGTTTATCACAAATTAACCAATACTGGTCTGGGAATGAAGTTTAATAGTGCAATAAATGTTAACTTTAAGTACAACCTTGTTTCTGGTCTTGTAAATAGAGCTTTTAAAATCTGTTCAACGTATGACGCTTTTTCAACCCGACTTGAGTTTTTGCGTTCTTATTTTTGCCGTAACAGTTTCCCGCTCTCTGTCGTAGAAAAAATTTTCCGTGCAACCATTGAATGTAACCGCAAGGATAAGATGCCAAATTATGATGTGCAGAAAAAAATTTTATATATATCCGTTAACTATATGTCAAATGCATTAAATCGCTATGTTATGAAGGAATTAAAATTACTACTGTCCAAATATTACCCACAGCTCAATCCAAGAATTATTTTTCGCAATGGCTTCAGTGTTGGTAGTTTCTTCCGGTTTACTGATAGGATGCCTAAGTCTCTACAAAGTTGCGTCGTTTATAAATATACATGTAGCCAGTGTAATGCTACATATTGTGGAGAGACCACTCGCCACTTAGTAACG
The DNA here is from genome assembly GCA_030386875.1 of Morinoia aosen. NCBI lineage: Eukaryota > Metazoa > Arthropoda > Malacostraca > Amphipoda > Talitridae > Morinoia > Morinoia aosen. The sequence goes on from CM059566.1 coordinate 65,459,018, forward strand.
CGCATAGCAGAGCATAAGGGCATGTCCGTACGTACTGGTAGAGCCACCAACCAAACATTACATAGTAGTATCAGAGATCATGCACATTTAGATGGTCACCCAATCAATCAGAATAACTTTGAAATTATAGGGCACAGTAGTAGACAAGATATAAGATTATTAGAAAGCATCCTCATTCATCAGATTAAACCAACATTAAACGCAACTGATTCATCTGTTCCTCTTCAAGTTCTTAATTAAGTTTTGTTCACTAACATGTGTTGCTCTTATAATTCCTGATGTAAAATTTATTTTTCTTTTCCGTTTCAGATACTGATGATGAGTGTAGTAGTACTCGAAAGCTTTACTTTTTAACAAAGATGAGTTCTTGAAAGATGTTTTTACCCTCCTTGATAATTCTGTTTTTATGTAGATTACGTTTCCCTAGAAATAAATCACATTGGTATCGTAATACCCGTGTAAAATATTGAAACGAAATGATTGATAGAAAAGTACAACAAAATTGAGTTCCTTTCCTTGCCTAATCTGATTTTGAAACTAGGAGAGCACAATCCTCGCGACGTTCATTTGAAAAACACTCTCATTAGTACGCATAAGTATTGAAAAATGAAAGCGAAAAATGCTTTCAAATACCTTAGCATAGAAACCCTTAATTTCTATTTATACATGGTTATCGTAATATCCATGTTAAGTGTTGGAACATATGATTTAGATCCTTAATTGCTATTCATACATGGTTATCGTAATACACATGATGGTTGTCGACACAGGATTTATGGAGAAGCACAAGTTAATAAAAAATAAACAATAATATGTATAAGAGGATCGTTTGCATTTGGAGGGCGGCACTAAGTTTCGGTTTCTGTGTTTCAATTTCTAAGTTTCAATTTCTGAAGTTTTTGCTAGGGATTGAAAATTTATCTTATTTTACGTTCGTTAAGTCATTCTAATATTGATCTTACTTACTCCGGTCGAACAAAATGAGCATCACAACTGTTGGTTCCACGCAGCGGAATGAGGTTGCTTTCCACAATTACTAGTACTTCATATGTGGTGCCCGGAAATGGACATGGAGCGTATTATTTTTCTAATAAATTATCAACTCCAAAATCCAGGAATTCCTTTCGCCCATCCGACAACACTTCTCTCCCTCTTCCGGTGATGCCCCGCATCCGGTCATGCCTCTACATTTGGTTACGCTTACATCTGTTTATATCTTACATCCGGTGAAAGCCCACATCCGATCTTTCATCCCTATGCAAGGTGTCCCAACGATTATATTTGCTATAACAGAACACAAAATGGTTATGATATTTCTTACTTGCGCAAATAGTACTTTCGCAAAGAGTACATCGGGGTTAAAACACAATCAGTCGCTCGCTGCTTACGCAATAGAGTACGAAAACGCTTCTCTGAAGTAAAGGTGATGCCGTGAATGCCGGAGGCAGTATCCCCAGCTGGTGGCGGTGACGACGCGGTTTCGGGTCTCATTGTTCTCGCTTGCCTCTGACGTCAAGCAAGGCGTCCGCACGTGCGTCGTCTGTCGAGTCGCGATTCCTTGAAATTTGGTGTGGACATTACAACAGCGCTGGGGTGCGGGCAGAGCAGTGCAGGCCGGGCTACGCCAGATTTCGGCCGTGATTGGTGATCTAATTCTCCCGTCATTTGAGAGCTTTTTCTGTTTTATGTTCTAAATTTGGTACTCTTCAATCCGCATTCGCACGAATCCATCATAGTATCCACTGTGTAATGAATGATAAGGAGTGAAGATTTTTTTATTCAACCCTATAGCGATCAAATTATTGTTCAAGGACCGAAATATTATAATAATGTTCCATAAATTTTCACTCATGACATGCAACAGAGGTGGACGTTTTCAATACAACATTTGAAGCAAAAGATGGCTACAAATTATTCGTATTGTTATTTAGAAATGACGGCGGTCCTTGTTGGGTTGTACAATATTCTGCCCGCTTCTTCTGCGTTGTACTGTCTTGCGATGTCGAATTTGTAAAGTACAATTTTGTGTGACGGATAAATTCTAATTTTCTTAATCGCACTGATACTATTTATTTCTTTGAAGTAATGGAAGGACCATTGATGAGTTGTTCTGATGCCCAAACGCGTCAAATGCAGGCGAAGCGTACGCCGCAGAACGTGAGGTTGGCCTGGCCGAGCCCCTGAGAGCGAGCGCGCCAGTCATGGGGGATGATAGAGAGAATATTTTTGAGGCTTGCAGAACTTAGGTGCGATCAGCGTACCTAGTGTTGATTGCTTCTCGCTTGCATTTCAGGTGTTGTTACAACATTGTGATAAGTTGTTCTAGAAACTTTGTGTTCCCAATGCTGTTGGAACTTTGGGTACCATTTGTTGTTGCAACGATTTGTTCCAGTTGTCTTTGCAGCATTATGTTCCTCTCGTTGTTGCGACGTTGCGTTTCAGTTGTTGTTTTAACGCTGGGTTAGAATTGTTACATCGTTGTGTTCCAGTCGTTGTTGTAACGTTGTGTTCTAGTTGATCTTATAACTTTGCGATCCAGATGTTGCTGAAACTCAATGTTTCAGGCGTTGTTACAACGTAGTGTTTTCCTTTTTAAAACATTTTAAAACAGTTATTGTTGCAACTTTATGTTCCAGTTGCTTCTGCAACGGTATATTTTTCCGTTTTTGCCACCTTATGTAAATTTTTTTGTGATATCGTGTTTAATTTGTTGTTGCAACATTGTACAACGGTTGTTGTTGCATCGTTATGTTCCAGATGTCGCTGAATTTTGGGCTCTGGTTGATGTTCTATTTCTTTCATCGTTGTTTTCCACTTCTGGTTGCAACGTTGGGCTCCACTTATTGTTGCAATTTCGTGTTCTAGTAGTTGTTACGACGTAGTGTTCCTCTTGCCATGGTAATATTGTATTCTTGTTGATGTTGCAGTGCTGTGTTCCAGATATGTTTGCAACATTGCGATCCAGTTTTTGTTGCAAGGTTTTTTTTACATTACGCAGCTGTATGCAGCAATTGTGAGATCATCGTGGAATTGATGTGAGCCCCAAACGAGCAGCACACAAGCTCCCCACAAGTAGCAAGAAAGCCATGCATGCACGGCAAACAAATAGTGCATAAACTACACCCATTTGGCATACAAGTAGCTCATAAGCTGCACACAAGCAACGCACAAGTAGTAAACAAGCATCACTTGAGCAGCACAAACGCAGAATATAAGCAACATACCAGAAGCACACAAGCACCACACAAGAAGCTCACAAGTAAAACACGAACAACACACAAGCAGCGAGAAGACAACACATAAAAAACACTCTTTGTAGCAAACATGCAGCATACAAATAACACACACAAGCAGCACACAAGTACCACACAAGTAGCATATACGCACCACATAAGTAGCACACAAGCACCACATAAAGTACACTCAAGTAACATAGAAGCATAACAAAAGCAGTATACAAGCATCACACAAACACCCCACAAGGCTACAATAACATGACCCTAACACCACACAAGCAGCGCACAAGTACTAAGCAACACCATAAAGAAGAGCATGAACAACATGCTTGAAGAAAGAAAGAAAAACAGTTTATTTAAAAAAATTAATGCATAAAATATATTTCTACCAATCGGATTTTAAATACTTCTTAACCTAAAGGTCCTAAATTGATAAAAAAAACATAAGAAGTTGACAATAACCATGTCAGAGGTAGATAAAAAATTCTGAGACTTTTCACATTAGTATTTTGGACTACGGTTGAAATGAATACGAATAACTTTACGAAGACAGGTCACAAATACATACAGGGCAACATTGGCAAATGAAGCTTTGGGAACTGAGTTTTCATTGACGTTGATGTATAAGCTTTGCAAAATTCTATGATAGTAATCGATATCGTTGACGATATAATGAGCGAAAAACTATTATACATATAAAACAAAAAAGAAAAAAGTATATTCCTTAGAAATTTGAAACGAACTTTTTGCGCTCTCCTAAAGAAAAGAAAATAAACAGTATATTTCCAGGAAGTTGATCCAGAAAGTTCAGTATCAGGAAACTTTAGATAGCTCAAATGAAACACCTTTGTGTTTGCAAAACGATAATTATCCTGAACATATCGCATTCAACTCCACAAAAATTAGAATACTGACCTACAAGTAGCATTAAACAATTTCAAGTCTTACATGCAATCATTAAGCAGAGTAAAACAATGAGATATGTAGGTGCTTTCAATATTCTTTTAAATTACAGTAAGGAATTATTAGGGCAGAGACGTAAAATAAGGGTGATACATTCGCCTTGAATTCTTTAACTCTTTAATAGTTTTTATACTCTTGCGGAGCTTACTCCACACTAAAGGTCTTGAAATTGGAAGAACTTTTTATCTCAGGTAAGATGAACGGTAGCTAACTAAAGCATCATTCCTCCGATTCGGTTTTTTGTTCGGAATTGTGACGGGGAGACAATTCCGACGTTGACATCATTCAAGCACTACAGTAGTAACAGTAGCGCGATGCAAGCTGCGCGCAAGCAGTACACGCGCAGCGCAGAACAATGTGGAATTTGGAAGCCTGTTAGGAAATATAACACATCTTTTGAAAACCAAGGGCGGAATTAAGTGTCGAAATTTGCGCTCACAAGCCGTGTTCTTGCAACGGCGGCGCGGGGGCTGCTGACGGTGGCACAGCGTTTGAAGTTTGATTGAAGGCTCCGCTGCGCTACATTTATTCTCCTCAAGTTTTATTCATTACTTATAAAAAAGTTAGCCTCCGTATTTGCCAATTCATACTTTGCTTTTTCGTAAAAATCTTGAGGTATAGTCTTCATTTTTGCTAGAGGTCTGAGCAAAAAGGGGATAATTCATAGAATTTTACCTCTGGAGGGGTCTTATTATATCAACACAACATTTAGGTCCTTGGCTTCACTCCACCGCAATTAAATGAATCTAGAGGAAATAATGATGCTGAACTATCACCCCTCATGAGGATGGGGCGAAGCGTTTTTGGTCAACTTTGAGTTGTTTAACCAGTTATTGCCTGCATTTCCTCATATGTAATGACACCATTTCCGCCGCAATATTATGAAGAGAACATGGTCATGTATAGGGAAAATAAAAAACGCAAAAACAAAACTAAGCGGCGTGCTACGTCAATTAAAATCGATTAAACATGAATTCGAAAGCAATGGACTAAACAAATTTTTAAAAAAGTGGTAATTCAACATGTCCGTTGTGGCCGAAGAGGGCACATTGCTTTCTCAGACGAGTGTACTTTTGAGTAGGACGAAGTGACGACGGACGGGAGCAAGTGTCCGCTGCGGGAGCAAGTGCGAGCAGCCGACGAGACGCTGCTGTGGGCAGGCAGGCTGTGGGCCTGTCGCACACCTCGCACAGTGTGTTCCCTGCATGCGCGTGCGTATTCTCTGCACTGCACACACGCATGTATTTCATGATATACGTGCTCGTTTTCGTTGCATTTGATGCGTATTTTCAAACCACGAGCTGCTCACACTTGTGTGTTTCACGCGTTGCATAAATACACGCACACGTTGCTCGCTTTACACAGATGTGCTCTGTTCCAGCTAAATTATCCAACCTCTATAAATCTGCAGCTGTTGGGCTTCGCAAATAATCAGACGCGATGTTCTATCAGCATATTTATCAGTTGATGAGGTCGGTCACGGTTCTCACGGCATAAAATAATAAACCATCAATGTTTTCGCACAGTTTTTCTTTGTGTTCGTCTCACAAGAACTACCAAATATAAGCAGTACGATATATAGATTTTTCCTCTGTTCACATCAAATGAACTATGAAGTATAACCAGTGTCCTACGCAGCGCTCTCTGCTGTTGACCGCAGAGAGAGTTAAACATAAAGGCCCGCGTGCCACTGGAATAAAAGAGCGGCCTCTCGAGTCTAGGCTTGAAGTGAGGGACGGGCTCTTGAGATGTCTCCTTGAGGGAGTGATATGCCTCTCCTGGCCTCCAGAGCCGTGCTATCGAGCTCTCTCCCCTCGCTGGGCCCTCCCACCCGTCAGTGAGAGGCGAGGGAGAGGCTCTTGCGAGTGCAGGTCGTAACCAGAGACGGCATAACAAGCCTGGGACTCGAGAGAAAGTTACAGACACACAACGATCTTATTCATCCTCTACTCTTGCAGATAACGTTGTTGGTGTTGGAGGGGTAGCAGCAGAGGCGCTTTCACCATCACTTAAATTTTACTTCTTGCATTTCACTTAGACACCTCAGTGGTGTCCGTACATTTGTATACATCAGGGGTGTCTTGCCTCAGGGTTGTGATGAGCGGTGGTGCTTCGTCTCGAGGTTGCGGTGAGTGGTGATGTCTGTACTGATGATGTTTCGTCACAGATTAACGAATGAAGGAGAATTAAATGGTCAATATAAGGTTTAAAGAGGATAGGTTCAAATTGTTATAAATTCTTCGAAGCTTAGACATATTATTCAGGTTTTTATTTTAGGTATGAAAATACATGATTCGCAGCTTCACCTACAACGAACAAGATTATCGGATAGCTGTGAATACAAAGTTTGTGTAGATTTTACGGTTGTGTTCAACGGAAATCCTCTACGCCGTCTTGTGATTGACTAGATCCAGCCCTGAAACTGTCTCGCCGCCTGTCAACATTCCAAAATATTCAAACAAATCTATTCTCTTCTTGACATCAAAGTCGGGCATGAATTATGAAGAGTTATATTTAAGAGTTAACCTGGCCATTAAGTACAACTTACAGCATCACGGGCAGTGAAGACTGTGACCCTTCAGTTTGAGAAAGATTTTAAAATAATTTAAGTCGCCATAGCGGTTCAACTTACCGCTAAAGTTCTGCTAGTGCTAAACTTGGCTACGCGCTACTGCACGTAGCATGGTCAAGTCGACTCAGAAGATTTTACGCTGCCGAACGTATTGCAACGATGACGTAAATTGTTCGGAAAGCTAGGCTGTTCAGCCAGGGCGCAGCTGTAAAGACAGACGGAGCCATTCCACTATATACCATAAGAAAATATTCATATTGTTCTAGAGATGTTGCATACACCGTAATATGCCGTGTAATTAGGTGTTCAGTGACCATGAACAAATAAATAATTTCAACCACGACTATTTCCACTGAATACCAAAGAAAATGGTAGGTTATGAGAAGTAACGTTTTGAAGAGTTTAGAGCTGGTTACTCTGTTAGTTTGAGTCGAAGTTTGTACGGAGCTTTGAGAGCTTTGTGCTCTCCGTAGTTTTTGCTCCGTCAGTTTGTGCTGTGCGCTCAAGTAAAAGTTCATTACACTTCGCAGTGTGGATGTGTGAGGTTTACTAACGTGTACAGTAATGCTAGGGAAACATGTGCGGTGTTAACGCTAAGTCTTAGAGGGACGCCTCTGCGACTGATACGATCTTCCGATGTGATCGGGAGAGAGGTGCTGGGTCTTTGCACAAATCCTTTGGCTGAAAAAGTATGGGGAAAATCTAGGCGTTTGATTCACTTCTTCCTATTGTAGGTTTGAAATACTTGTCCAAGTATTGTATAAAATATATTGAATAAGCGAAGAACTTGACAGCAGAATGGTGAATAGTGAGTAACTCACTTACTGCGAGATAATGAGTTACTATGACAAATCGTAGCTCAGCGAAGCTTGAAAAAATCAGATGGGATGATGACTACCCATTAACGTCAGCCTCGTGAAGTGTCTCAGCGTTATTAGGTTAAATTGTACAGAAATTTAACTTAATTTCTTTCATTGAACATCATCAGCCTCAGATGAACATGTCAACTTAGAATATTAAATGATTCCAAGGCGGTGAGTGTTCAGTTTACTTATCATACGCAGATGTAATCATTAAGAATACATCTACATTCTTTTCTCATTTAGTTATTGCGACCTCAATTGAGTATTCAAGTCTTATTTAGTTATTATGTCCTCAGGTGCGCAGTATTGTCTGATTTTATCGTTCTGACCTCAATCGAACTTTGGTAACTATGGGGCCAGGAATTTTCTTCAAGACGACAAGAACCCCATTCGACCATAAGTTACCAGAAATATGAAATCATGTACGTAGTTAGGAAATGAGTTGTATTTAATTCTCAATATTACCATGAACGCGTTGTGCGTGTTATTCCAAACTCTGTACGTCTTTAAAAAAAATTACAATTCATTTCTAAGCTTATGCTCAGTACTGCGCTGAAAGATGGTCATGTACAGGTAGCCCAAAGATGAGAGAACACCTGGGGCCCCCCATTGAAAGTGGTGCGCATGTGCCATGCAGATGTGACCCACAGAGCGTGGTACATGCGTAGGTGCATGTCCTCGTTCACTTGATGTGTGAGTGTGACATTGAACCGCTTGAGCAAGAGTCGAACACACGCCTAACTTACGGTGCATCTCTTTTGTACGGCCTTACCGAGTGCGCTCCAAGTCTTACAGTAGAGGGTGGCGAGGAGGAACTTCTTTTATTTGAATAGGGTCTTGACAATTAAATTAGGCTCGTGAATTAATGAAAACTTAAGGCTCAATCGAAAGATTGAGATGGGATATCTTTAATCAGTTTAATCATACAAATACACTGCTCGATGTAGCAGTGCGTATTTGCTTTGAAGGTGTGATTTTGTGACGTCCGCTCGGTTATCGATGGCAATACACTATTCGTCTCCACTTGAAAATTTCTAAGCGAAGTCGAAAATTTTGAACGACCTCGTTTGTCTACGTAGCAGCCTGTTCGTAAAGATGCAGATGCTCTCAAAATGACATTTTTTTATTGAATTCTACTCGGCGAACTCTTTTGCCGCTCATTCAAAATGAGTTCCAATAGCTGACGAAACGTGACATATAGGTAATCTGATTAACTTCAAGCGAGCAGCCAGTTGGCAGAAATTTGACAGCGTATTTGAGTTCCTCTCTTCGAAAACACATTTCCACCTCTGAGGTTGTGGTTCACATTTCCACCTCACAACCACCTCTGGGGTTTTTGTGTCACCAAACTGAATTTCACGGACTGGACCGAGACAATATCCTAGAACACTTGATAATGCTCCTTCATCCGAATCAGGTTAAGGTCCTGTGTGTACTTTCAAGCCCATTTGCACTCTACATCTTTATAAACTTTGGCATGCTAATACTACGAATAAAGACGGCATTAAGACCCATGAACATTTTTTGCCATGTTCCGAAAAAAATTAATATGAAAAATGTATGGTTTTATCATAATGCGGGCACACTACAGGTTTCCAGCGTATGATTTGTGAGAAGCCCTGCAGCCTCGAGCGCTTGGTCTTTCTGAAGATGGTTGGTGCATAAATACTTTGCACGAGTACGTGACTGATCCTTCAACGATTATTTATTGCGATGTTGTCTCAAATAAACAATGCATAACTCTCTACCGCTAAACATTTCATTTGAGTAAAGCTGACAAATAAATTGCTGGACAGTTTTAAAAGAGGGGACCGAGGCTTCCGATTTACACAATCCGTATATTGCTGATGTACAAAACAAAACTGACAAGATTTTGCTTGAAATCTCATATTTTATGCCATGCTGAAACTAACATCTACTTCAAAAAGTGGACAGTTTTTATTTCATTCTAAAAAAAGCCGCTCCCATTTCTAACCCTGCTCTTGAAAAATACAAACCAAGAAAAATGAGAGGTCATGCGATTACTTGTGGTTGGGCATGAAATTTGTTGCTATAACTGTTGTTTACTTTTGTGGTATTAGCTCTCTATTAGTCAAGCAGTTAGTTCAAAAATTTTGCTATTATGAACTGCATGAAATAGTGAAAACTTGATGGATAACATTTAAAGCCTCTATGTTCTTACTGTATGTGAGAATTTTAGCCTTTGTGCTGATTTGTCAGGACGAAATTCCTTTCATTAATCAATCCTATGTCCTCCAATGTAGCACAAAGAGAGAATTAAACGCAAGAGAGCACTCCATCCCCTCTCAGCGCCTGCTTGTGAGCTGTATAGCGTCGCTCCTGCCTATACTGTTGACTCGATGCTCCCACAGGCAAGCATTGTGGCAGGTCAACAGGCTTCCAGAGAGTGAGTGTGCTAGGTCGTGTACTCTAAGTGACACTCGGCCTGGGTTTGAAGCAATTATTCCTATAAAATCAGTATTTGATAATAATGTTCTGCACTACGCTCAACATTTCGTATACAGAGAAGAATTGGAAGAGCTTCACAACTCACAGGCGGAGTAGCATGGTACAAGCGGACATCCTCGGACAAGTGAGAGCCTTCACCTCGAAAAGGAACTCCCTTTAACTAAGTGGTTCCGCTTCGAATGCTTCATGTGCTCCAATCCTCAGTTAAGCGCAGAGGCAGCACAGTGTAGTACGTGCTCAGAAGAGCGAGAAGTCAGAGGTAACTCCTCTCAAACTTAGCGTTCATTCACCATGTACTTGTCGATGAAAATCTTAGAAAATTGAGCCTTTGCAAACACCTTTCTTCTGTTCCCTGTGGCCCTGTGTTTTTGCTCTCTAGTGTCCTTGTGTTCGTATGCAGCTGTACTTACGCGCCTTACGCGCCTGTGTGTACCGGTGGTCCATGTGTCATTGTGTTCGTGTGCTCCTACGCGTGTTCCTCCGCACAGCTTGCGACCTAGAGAAATGTTCTCACAGGACTCTCTGTAACACATTCAGCCTCTCTAAATTGTCAACTTTGCAAAGGGTCAGGCGGAAAATAAGCAATTATTCACGAAGAGACTCTGTCGTCAGTTTGTTTCCTCGGTTTTCCTTTGATTTTCCCAGGTAACTTTTGCTCGTTGCGTTCGGAGGGCGACCGTCGTTAGTGCTACCCACACTTATTTTTATCTGTTTGGTCACACTGAAATATCTAAAACAATAACGGAAAATGCCCATGAATTGAGAAAGTTATTCCATTCAAAAATACTACAAAATCATCTCACTTGGTTTCTTAAAAATTATCAATTTCAAACAATTGAAGGAAATATTTTAACCCTGTATGTTCAGGGGGTTAAACAGGACTCTGGGTTACAAAACTGTTGACATTAAAAGACCACGTAGTACAAGACGCACCGCTAGCACAGCATAGACGGGTTTCCCTGTCGTGAGCAGCAGTAAAATATCCCTGAGCGCCTGCACGTGTCGAACACCTTACGTTTCCTTCAGGGGCACTCGCGGGAACACCTCGTCGGAAAGCCTGCGATGCTCCGACATCCTGTGGGAATCCTCATGATAATTTCTACTCGTGTTTATGCTCCAATGCTGCTGGCAGTATTGTTTGGTGATGGTGATGACGGAGGCGTTAGCAGAAGTGCTGGTGTACTGCTGCTGGGTTAGTTATAGGAAGGTTTTATAGTTTGACTGATTGTGTATTTTTAATGCAACAGATAAAGTAGTTTTCAGTAGGCTTAGGTGACTGGTCATGTAATTTCCAACGTGACTGGTAGAGTGACTTTTGCCATGACTGGCTTTTTCGACGATTTTTTCATTCCTGCCTAAAATCTTAAAGCTAGATGTGTTTATCACAAATAACTTACAGATTTTGCAAGAAAGCACAGCATATCGCGTAGCCTAGAAGACTTAAATTAACTTACGCTCTCAGGTGTACCTCTAATATCATGTAGATTGTTCAGAAATCTGGATCCAGGTTATTTTTTTTCATCGTGCGAGTCACTCAGCCGCACGATTAAAAGTTTTTAGCGCGACTGGTGGTGTTGTTGGCATGATTGGTGGTGCTTGAGTGGCGGCGTTCTTAACGTGCCGACTGCTGGTGTGGTGTTTTACGTGACTAGTAATATTTTTAGCATGAATACTGGTGTATTGAGTAGGAACGGAGATATTATAAAAATTGGTTACTGGTGTGTATAGCGTGACTGGTGGTGTGTATAGCGTGACTGGTGGTGTTGGCATGATTGGTGGTGCTTGAGTGGCGGCGTTCTTACCGTGACGACTGCTGGTGTGGTGTTTAGCGTAACTAGTGGAGTGTTTAGCGTGGCCAGTGGTGTGTTTAGCGTGACTGGTTGTGTGTTTAGCGTGACTGGTGTTGTGTTTAGCGTGACTGGTGGTGTGTTCAGCGTGACTGGCGGTGTGTTTAGCGTGACTGGTGGTGTGTTCAGCGTGACTGGTGGTGTGTTTAGCGTGACTGGTGGTGTGTTTAGCGTGACTGGTGGTGTGTCTAGCGTAACTGGTGGTGTGTTTAGCGTAACTGGTGGTGTGTTTAGCGTAACTGGTGGTGTATTTAGCGTGACTGGTGGTGTTTTTAACATAACTGGTGGTGTATTTAGCGTAACTGGTGGTGTGTTTAGTGTAACTGGTGGTGTTTTTAACATAACTGGTGGTGTATTTAGCGTAACTGGTGGTGTGTTTAGTGTAACTGGTGGTGTTTTTAGCGTAACTGGTGGTGTATTCAGCGTGACTGGTGGTGTTTTTAACATAACTGGTGGTGTATTTAGCGTAACTGGTGGTGTGTTTAGTGTAACTGGTGGTGTGTTTAGCGTAACTGGTGGTGTGTTTAGCGTGACTGGTGGTGTGTTTAGCGTAACTGGTGGTGTGTTTAGCGTAACTGGTGGTGTGTTTAGCGAGGCTAGTTGTGTGTTTAGCGTGACCTGTGTTACGTTCAGCATGACTGGTGGCCTCAGCGTGACTCAGTGGGCCTCAAGTGACTGTGGTGCAGTGGTGACTGTGCGCCGCCTTCTGAGAAAAGTTACTGTGCCCGCAAACGAAAAACTAAACAACATATCTACGTCTGTGCCTGCGCGCATCGTAATTGCGCATTGTAAGTCCGTACACTGTGTTCTTAACGACATAGTGCTTTTTCCCGATATATTTTATCCTGAATTACATCTTGGTACCGTGAATCGAACATGCCGGCTCAGACCGGCAGTACGTGCTGCACCGTGCCATGCATACATGTACTCATCGGTTGAAATTACTTGACTACGTCGAGAAAACTTACAGCAAGCAATAGGCCGTCGGAGGTGAGCGTGCGATACCGCCGTGCTGTTCCTCCGTTGCTGCATTTCACATACGGCGGTGTTCGCTGGTGTTGTGACTTCAGTTCTAAAAAAATCTACGCCATTGTTGTGGTGCAGCTGGTTGTGTAAGTTCTTCATTGTTTGCAAGGACTTGACTCCAGTTTATATCTCCTTAAAATCTACAAGTTTCAGATATAATCAAATAAAATTTGAAAATATTGGCTGAAAAATACAGACTATTGCGTGGCCCAGTCCGCTTAAATAAATTTACACTGCCAGCTGTACCTCTAACATGGCTTAACATGTTTCAAAAGGCTGCTCCAGATTGTTCTTTTTGATAGGATGGTTCACTCAACCGCAACATTAACGGTGTGGGGACTTGCATGCTTGTTCCCAGGATGCTCATTTGATCCTCTGTGATAGTGTCCTGTTAAACAAATGGAGATTCTAATCGATGGATGAAACTTACATCAAGAATACTTAGATGGTTTAGAGATCGATTCTCACCAACCTTGGTCTCTACTATCGGAAGTTTTAAATTAATACCCTACAAAAAAATTGGGTTACATGCGTCTGAAGTGATGAAGGGTCGGTGTTATTAACAGCCTTTGAATTGAGCTTGTTTGAGAATGGTTTCTCTGAACTTTATGCTTAAGTTGTGGTGACGTCGGAAAAAATAAAACTGAGCTCAGTGCTGAGTCCGGGACTGGCAATGATGTTGAAAACGAGACGACGGCTACTTTCGAGCCGTATATTTTCAATGAAACTCTGAATGTTAGTATGTTACCATGAAAACTCCTAACGAAATATCACAGCATTGAGCATCATCTTGAGCGCTGTTCTAGTCGATGCCAATATTCTGTTTTGTTTACCATCCTGCGCAACATGATCCACGACAGATGTTATCCTACTTGCACCAGTGCCCTTCTCTACAGCGTCTGAACACAGTTTATGTACTCTAAGCCGCTTCTAATTATGTTATTTTGCGTTTTTAATCGTAAAATTTTTAGGCAGATGATCAGACAGCTCCTACCGGCGGCTAACTTTGAGTACAGCACCTGGGAAGACAATATTGCATTATGATAAGAAGTATGAGCAGCTGCTCAGTATTTGCAGACGCAGATGCAAGTTTGATGAAAGTAAATTGTGGTAGCACGCGAGGTGGTGTTCTGTTGTGTGGTCGCCTTGCTCTTTATGGCAATCAGTTTTATTCGCTGAGATTTTTGGAAGAAGTTGACAAAAATCACAGGGCGGCTTGAGTGCGGTGCTTTTGTAGAGCAAATTGGTGTAGCAAACAATATAAACTCGATGTGTTCAGCGCTGCTAGCTGATGAAGTGGCTTGCACCACCGCACAGTTAAAAAATAGAGGCTGAGTAGACAGAAGAAATTGTCTCTTGTTGCGTACGCTAACGCAATACGACAGTGAAATGCAGTAATATTATGTCGAGGAATATCACGCAAGAATATTTCATAGAACCGGTCGTACACTAACCAATCCACCCCAATCAGCAATTAGAGATCACTGTGAAAATTCAAACCTTTCATTCAAAAATTCTAATTTTTCAACTTTATGCCGAGCTAACAGTGAGCACGACCTTAGAATTTTAGAGTCCCTTTTCATATTCACTCATAAACCTAACCTCAACAAAGACATTAATGCCGTGAAGTTAACAATTGCCCCCACCTACTGACTCAATTCTGTGTGTTTTTTTAGTGAGTGTATATGTATAGTGTGTTCCGCTGGTGTATCTGAATTAACGTGTACATGTTTGCTTTTGTGAGTTAGGAGTATGCCATTGTTTGTTTATGAATGAACAAATAAGGGTTTTTAGACATTTAGAGAATTTTGTGGAATATATAAACGATTTCTATTATTATTTTTTTTAATAGACAATTTTTTTCTTGTTTCAGCACTGATGATAGAATTTAAATTCAGAAACGTTTGCAATAAATGTAATGTTCGATTTTACTCTGATCTTCTTTTATTCTACGAATAAGATTCTCGGCGAATCGCCTTATTTGAAATATAATTATGTCGATATTTAACATGAGATGTTCTACAGAAACTGACTTTACATCTAAGACTTGCCTACTGTCCTAAGAATATTCCCTGATGGGCCTTGCATTCAAGGATTCGGTCGCCAATTGGCGACCTGCTGGTTGACCGAGGAATTTCACGGACCTCTGCTCGCTCGTTTCTTAAGGGAAACATTCAACGCTGGAACGAGCAAATCCGTGTATACGTCGTGTGACTGCGTTATGGCCTCGGCCGGTTTCGATCACGTTCACGGTGTAAAACATGTTTTGTTTATCTGTTTTTTTTGTTGCTCATTTACTTATTTCGATTCATTGAATTTAAAAAATAGGTTTGTTGTAACATCGATAGTCTAAGTTGTTCTTATTTTGATCTTTCCGTGTTGATAGCGTAACTTTTCTCCACAGCTGCATGCTTTTTATTTTTCAACTTCTATCTAAAGCACCTCAACATATTCTAGTATTGCAATATACAGAACATTTTGGACTTTTCTGACACTGAAAGGTATTCTCATTGCGATACTGGTAAAAAGAAAGTTAAACAGATACCTAACGACTCAAAGCACATTATTGAGTACACAGATATTTTTTGAGAGAGCGGTCCAGTTCGCAAACTCTCGTCGAAATTAATCTCAGATAATTTTCGACAAACGTGTCGTTTATTTCCAATTATGAGAGCTCAATGATGAGACCGAGTCCACGAGACAACGAGTCCCAAGTTTAAGCAACGCGCCCGTGTGAACAACTGCTGATCTAGACTACGTACAGATGAAGGCAACAAGCAACTGTAAGCAACCGCTGATCTAGACAACGTCCTAGTGTGAACAAATGCTGATCTAAACATTGTGTTGGTATAGACCAAATGCTACTAGTAGTTTAGACAGTGCACTAGTGTAAACAACGTTAGGTCTAGAAGGGCAAAGTCAAGAAATGACTGTTGTGTTCAATACTAGCATCCTCTGTCTCAAAGTTTAATTCTTAAATCTTTTCTCTTAACTAACCCTAAACTCTTTTTCCATATTTGCTTTTCAGATTTTCAGAGATATACGTATTTTAGTTTCCGTGTCGTTCATTCTGAAATTGACAATTCTACAGAGCCATATATTACAAATTCAATTGAACTCGTCGTCAAATGACGTGAGGAGCTACAAAATCAAAACAGTTTCAAGAAATTTGACCCACACGCATTGGAACAGTTACTGAAGCGCCTATCTTCATTCTATTTATCTTTTATTTCAGCGCGCTTCTGATCATAAAACCTCGTTGCTTAACTTTCAGCCACATCTTCCCCTGACTTGGCCACTTTTGTAAGAATGGTTGCCTGCACGCTACATGGGCCCACCCTCCGCCCGCCGCCCTCTGCCACCTCCGTCTTGGAGGGCTTCCAGTGGGCCGCCCTCGCCCACCCTCACAAGACCGCCCTCATCGACGCGCAGACCGACACCCGCCTGTCGTATGCGCAGCTCAGCGAGGAGGTCAACGCCATCGCTAAGTGAGGGGCTGCCTGTGTTCATTCCCATTACTGAGTGTATTTCCTATACAGTGATCGTATGCCTCGTTAGAGGCTAGGTTATGATAAGTTTAACTTGTGATATTGGATTTGGTTGTTGATGGAAATCAAAGCCCATGAAGTTCGATCAGTAATATTTATAAGATTAAATTCACTACGTCACTATGTTGAATGTGTCCCCATGTTCACTGTGATCACGTCTAGGGTGCTGGAGGCCCACCTCAGGAATGCCCACAACCACAACCGTGACGGCGACGTGCTGGTGGCTCTCTGCATGTCTCCTTCTCATCACCTCGTAGCCACTATCCTGGCCGTACTGCAGGTCAGTCTGGCGTCGTGCAGGTCATGTTAGCCCTGGTCCTGCGCCATGCAGGCATTTTAGCCAAGGGTATGTAGGCTACAGTGATCATATTCACCGTGGCCGTGCAGGCCATGTAGGTCATGCTAAGGCTTGGATCCTGCATGTCATGCAGGTTATGCTAGCCTGACTGGCCAGTAGGTAATGCTGTGAGAAAATGCCGAAGCTTTTTCATCCGCGACGGTGATGCAGCCGCAGTAGATGCCAAGGCTCTCTTTTCAAAAATTCAGCAGAGTTACTCTACAAACCGAGAGTTACTCAAACGAAGGAATCCGGAGGCAAAGCTACATTTCAAAACTGTTAAGTTTTGACACTTCTCTAAGAGGCGTCTTAACTGTTGCAATGCATACAGTGTAGATTGTGGCATTGTATGACAGGCATTACGACCTGAATCACATGGTAACCACTCAGGCTCATATTGCTCTTGCCCGGCAGGTGGGGGCGGCGTACGTGGCCTTGGATCCGAGCTTCCCTGCGTCGCGCGTGGACCACATTCTGCAGGACTGCGCCCCCACGCTCCTGGTGATGGAGGACGGGGTGTTGGCGCCCCAGTCCGCACCCTACACCACCACCCTCACCACGTCCACCATCCAGAGTCAGGTGATGCCCCCATACGCTTATCTCACTCACCATCCATTCAATATTTCCAAAAACTCTCTTTAGGACAATCCTGATGAGTTGCAATCTTTTTCAGGACGTCGATGCTAATTCCCTGAGTAGGGTATTTTTGTACAATCAATAGAAAAGCTCACAAACAATGAAACTGAGAATAATCTTCTTTTGTTGCTAATATAATTCGATATACTGCCTTACTGGTGCAGTTTGAGCAAGCCACGGTATGGGGCAGTGAGATAAGTTCACGTCTGATTACATATTATCATGACTTATACTTTGTTTACAGACAAGTGAGAGAGGTTCATTCACGGGAAAAATTTTAGTGTGCGTGATTCAACTCATGCATAAAATAGCTAGCCAGTATTTTTTGGACATTCTTACAATGCATAATTATAGTACATTCAGTTACACTGCACAACTATGGGGCACACATTAACGCTACGCAACTATGGTGCACGCAGATGAAGACTCAGGACAGAAACACCAACAGCCCCAGCGTGAGGGTGTGCGCTGGGGAAGACGTGGCGGTGGTGCTCTACACGTCAGGGTCCACGGGAGTTCCCAAAGGAGTCAGACTTCCCCACCGAGCGCTCCTCAACCGCCTGCAGTGGCAGTGGCACACTTTCCCGTATGAGGAGGATGAGGTATGTCTGCTCCACACAGATCTACTTTGCCAGAAGCTCACGTAAATCGTCGTCGGCATGTGCGCAGATCAGTGCAACGAGGTCCTTGCAGGGCTCAAATGTTTGTTTGAGGCCTGGTCACCGCAGCACTTGAGATGGCGGCCGAAACTGCGGTGTGAAAGCGCGATACTGCGTATATTCACAAAATAAATTTGTACTACCGGCGGCTGCTGTTGTAGTGTTGATGTATTGCCTAGGGTAGGCGCTACCAGCCAAGTGAATGATGCGCTAATTGTCGGTAGCTTGCCTGGATCAAAGCAGCTAGCGATTTCTAACAAATAGAAGCTAGTCGTGAGACTTATACACGTACCTCAATTTAATTTGTTCCCACACTCAAAATCTGATCTTATGTTCGTTCTTATGCAATTTTGAAAACTAAACATTTCTATGTAAGTCGTTTCAGGGGAATGCTTTTTTTCTATAAGAGCGAAGAGTTGCAGTAAATACATAAAGAACTGTGTTATAGAATATACTGCCAATGAATACTCAATACTTCAATACATCGTAGAAATGATTGAAATAGTTCCATTAGCCATAATGTAGCAAATATTCACATTGATGGTCGTACATGAGAACCTGGTCAAGTTTCGGTGTCGCGAGATATAGACCTCCCTGGTCAACGTGCGTTAACGCAGGAATCTAGAATGGAAGACTAGCACACTTCCATAAAGAAACATAAGTATTATTTTAAATTGCAAATCTGGGATACGCTGCAGCAATAACATTAACCCATTCTATAATAACATGTTAAAAAACAATTATGAAAATTACAACGGGTACTCACCAAGAATTGTCCCCAAATGACTCAACACTCTAAAATCAGAATTTGTGATGGTTTCATTGGAATCCTCTGCGAATACAGGCCTTGTTTACTAGGTTAAATATTTGGAGCATGATACGATGTTTGCGATTTTTCAAGATATGCACACACAAATATCACCTTGATACATTATTGCTGCGTACAACAATGCTCTATTATAGTTTGATCTCCGTTAATTCATGACTGAGGTGAAAACCTAATATTGTGTTGCATTGGATAGGATTGCATTGGCCAGTCAGTTTTATCTTTCACATTCAAGAGCAGAAGTTTATTGATATACCGAACTAAAGAACCATGGACTTTTACTCTGTAATCACTGACGCATATGACACATTCTGCCTAAATATTTCAGAAAATGCGGTGACATGATGACATTCATTATGAGAATAAATTTTAGATACTCAGTCAGTTTATTTTACTACGACACCAGTCCTCAATTTTAACTCTGAATGCAGTGCACAGAATCGTAGAAACTCTCAAAATAAGTATATTTTGGGCATGATTTTCAAAGATTGATGCGTACCTCCTTTATGATAAAGGTATAGACGAGGTAAGCATCGCAATACCTACCCAACTGGAAGTTTTAATTACATACTATTTAATAGTCCCATTTCGCTTGGGGTGTGAATTAATTTATATTTCTCAAAATTTCTATTCTTACGAAATGTTTCGATGTTTTGGAATTTAATATTTTCCAATCGTTATTGAAATTTTTTTGAGGAATTGTACCTAAATGTAGCCGGCGTTTTCATACAGAACTTACTTTCAAAATCATCTAGGCCCATTCCGAAGCGTTGAATTTTTCCCGAGAACTCAAGATTCAAAATTGGGAACTTTTTAACGTAATGATTCCGAGAACGATAATTGATTCCCAGTAATTAAATAAATCATTTTTGTCAAAATCATTATAAACATTTCTTCAACAATTTGACAGATTTTGACCTTTTTTTGACCATCTTTCCTAAATATAATGTTTCTTTTCAACTGTCTTTGGAAAATTACAATTTAATTCTTGAACAGGGAATGGTCATTTTATTCGCAACAGGTCGTTGCCAGTTATATAATTACCATTATCATTTTTTTGCTACACTGTCAAAACAATTTAAAACAAATATTGCAGAACGTAGATATCACTTCTATTCAAATGTACCTCTTCTTCTCGTTTAGTTCGAAGTTAAAATTCTTATTCGAACCTGGGACGTTTACGCTAACCTTGTTTTCTGATGCATGCCCTCGAACTGCCCTCTATTTTATAAGATCTCATGTGTTCATCCTAGCTCCTCTTAACGGAGATTACCTATCTTTATTTTAGCCAATTGTGATCGTCTTTCAAATTCTGCCTTAGAGCTACCTTAGTAAGATAAGGATTTTTTGTAAAAACTATCCCAATGAGTGATGAAAAGTTTTTGGAATACGATTATGAAAAGATGTTTTTAAATAAAGGAATGAATGCCGTAATAAGTGGTGACACTTTCGTAAAGAGTGCTTCCAAGAAAGTTATCCTTATGTTCATGTAGGTTACAAAACATCAACTGAAGGTACTTCAATAATGAATTAGAAAGGTGAACTTGAGCGATAAGACTATACGGAAAATGACTATTTAGAAACGCAGCGGTCGTGGAAGGCCATTGCAAAATTTACCTTCCTGATGAATGCCAATGATTTTGTACATCGCCCCCAGAGTTCAAATTGAGAAATGATGGAACAAACTGGGCTGAATGACCATATGAAAAGGAGCATTACGAGGAGTGCGAAATTATTCATATAGAAAGCAAAAATGGGGGACAGTATTATTTAAAATGTGTTTTCAAGTGTTCTTGAGAGCGTGATTGATTTGCAAAAGTCTACGGTACTTTGTTTTCATATTGCAATAGCTGATGGTCTTGTAAGTAATAGTACTTTGGTCTGTCAATATTTGGGTTTCAATCATGTTATTACTTGATTAACAAAGATCAAAGTAGGATTGCGGATTTTCTACGTAGCGATTTTGTTTTAGGGCATAATTGACGTGAGTATATTTTGGCAGATTACACATAGCTTCAAATTTATTATCTAGTAAACTGAATTCGTCTTTTATGATTTAAGAAAATCCTCAGAATTACGGTTTTGGAGTTGAAATTCAATTTGAGGAAGAAACTTGGGAAATACTTATTAAAATTCTAGCAATTTTCACTTACTTGGTTATTGTTGTATTTGCAAATATTGATGCTCTATCTATCACTTTTAATTTCACAATTTGCTGTAAAATTTATATTTTTGTTCGCTGCTATGCCATTTCTCTATCCGAGAATATCGCGGTAATGCAAGTTAGCGGAGAAGAAAACGCATCTCGTACGTGACATGTGTTTTCCGACGTTCACAGTATAAATCGCTACGACAACCTGTTGCTACACGTTACTTGTGATCCGGCCCTAGGACGGGTCGTTTGAAAAATTCTAACAATATTTTTTTAAAGTAATGGTATTTTGGGCCCAGTTAATGTTTTTTATTTATAAAATTGCTAATCACTTTTAACTTTAAATTTGAGTTGAATAATGAACTTCAGTTTAACCCATCGCAGTCAACGGGTTAAACTATATTTACTTATGAAATAACACACAAAATCTTCACAGCCCTGCCCAATTACTTGAGTACGTTGAATGAACATCACATCGGCTTTGGCTCGACCTGTAATTCTAAACACGCCTGGTAACTATATAACTCCAGTTGACCCTTTCTCACCAGTTAACCCTGATGCTCAGGCGCTCATGTCTTCAGGAACAAGGACGTTGCCTGTGACGCTCACTCAGTAATGAAAATGAGCTTACGATGATGCAACTGACGATGATGTAGCTGACACTGATTTCGCAAACAACAGTGGGGTTACTGTAGTTAGCTGATGATGAAATTGACAAAAGTAGACCTTAAAAAAAAGTATCAGACACTGACAACACGAGCGTGAGGCTGACATGAAGGAGAAACGGACAGACACCTGTGGGGCTAAGATTCATGTGGCTGAGTCGCTGAAATTACTTTGGAGCTAACAACCAACTGCGTAGCCGACACCTGTATTAACAACGATGCGACTGACGTGCGCCCTGTGCAGGTGTGTGTGTTCAAGACCGCGCTCACATTTGTCGACTCCCTGAGCGAGGTGCTGGGGCCTCTGTTGTCTGGGCGTACCCTCGTCGTGCTCTCCAAGGTCAGTGCCGGGATTTTCTTTTCCGTTCACTTCTTAATTCGTTCATTTCTAGTAAGTGTCGCTTTTGTAGCAAGTTTTTCATGAACACACCAATTCAGGCATCGCGTTCATTAACTTATGCATTTGGCTGGCTATGCAAATGTAATTTCACGCACTATAGTCTGAGCAATGCTCATACAAGTGATGGATAAATCAAAACAAGTAAGTTTTTTCTATTTCAGGATTCTAGGACTCGGTCAAAGTCGCCAATTCCACGTTTGACTACGTAAATAACCATATATTATTTCTGAAGCTCCAATGCTGCAGCATTGAAGAAGCTGTTAAAGCATAGTTTAAACCATGCCTGATGAATCATAAACTATACAATACCTTGGAAAATTTTTATTGGTTTGACTGATACTAGTCATTGCATTATACGAGGATCGGTTTCAGGACCTCTGCTGTTTTTCGTCATCATCGATAACATAGTTAAACGCTTTTTCACTTTTTAAATTCACCCTTTTTGCTGACGATAGTTTACCTAATGAAATTATGAAACAACGGTAAATGGAACAAATAGAGAACTATGCAAAGCCTCAATGTGGCTCAATGCAGACAAAACGGTTCCCACGTCAATCGATACAATAAAATACATCAGAGTCTCTTATAAGCAAAATGCTTTAAAATCGATGACAGCCAGATTGAGGCAACTGTAATCTTAAAATTTTATTGATATTATGAATCGATACGAATTAGAGATTTTGCAGTTGTAGCAAAACTTTTTGAAATCTTTTGGAATTCTCGATGAAGTTTAACATGTCTAATCTGAAGAAGCAACGCAAATTTTGAACCAGACATTCGTGCATCCATTTTAACAGCATGGAATAAAGCCATTACACGTGAATGGGCAAACTAAAACAAAGATATTCTTTGCACTACAAAAGAGAGGCAGTAGAGCAATAAGAAACTTCAAATACGCTTTGCAAACGAGCGATACGTTCGAATTCTTAGACATATTTAAGTTTTCCAATCTCAACAAAGTTTTCCTCTGTAATCTCACTTTAAAACTTTGTAATGGTAGCAATGAAGATTTTAAACAATCAGTTTCTGTTCAAACTCGCCATTACGTCCAGTTTACAGCTACGAATCGAAATTCCAAAACTCTATCTCAAAACAGTTTTTACTTCATTAGAATTAAGACCAGGAACTCGATGAATTTGAAGACCTGTGATAAAAATCTTACGGAACATTTCCCTTTTAAGCAAGCTGATATAGGGGAACTGTTTCCTTTCCTTTAGATAATTCAAAACAACCAGAAATTGGAAATGAATATCATTGGATGATTGTTTCAGAATGTGCAGTACTTACTGGAAATTTTAACGCAATATTATAACAGTAAACATCATTTCCCACTCTCTCAAGTTGAAAATTTGTTAAATTAGGCTAGTGTTTGTTTAGGAAAAGTGCTCAAGATCAGATAATATTGTACAAATCCGAGTACGGTTGCCTTTGGATTCTCTGTTCAATTCCCTATAAATTTATTCTGCCATCAGGCAGTAACAATTTAGCGTGCCCAATATTACCAATCTTATAAATGATTCTCCTAATATATCGCTCGTGCTAAACGGATTGTTCAAATTGTTCATTAACTCATCTTTAATTACAGGTTCCGATTCATTTGATCGCAAGACTTTTAAAGTAGTAGACTGAATCAAAAGAACACGACTTTCAATTATGAAAGATCTATTATGATGAATTAATTTTATCAGTCTTTTACCTTAAATACTTTATAAATGAATAATTTTGGTAATGAATGATTATCTAGGTGGTATAAAAACACATTTGGTACAATACATGGTGTTGATAAAGGGAGTCCTAGGATAACTAGAATTAAACACACATGTTGCTCATCTTGATTTTAAAAGACCCAGAGTTGAAGATTAGAGATCCTAGAATTCAATTCATTTGAAATGAGTATTCTAAAAGACTCAGAGGGGAAGATTCGTGATCACAGAATTTTAAAAATTGTACCTGATAAGTCGAATTGTTTCTAATTTGTTGTTGAACCAGCGGTTAAAGGATTGTATACTAGAAAATAGTAGCACATTGATCTTTTATTGTACTAATAGTTCGTTCGAGATTGAAGTTGTAAAATCTGCTTATATACAAGCGTTAATTCAATGCGCCAGAGTGAAGACATTGAGCGAAATCCTACATACTTCCAAAATTCTGAGATCAAAATACCCAACCAAGGTGCCGCCTTTAGTGATACCCTTTAGAGACTCTGTGAAAAAAAAGCTTTCACGTTGAAGAAAGATGACTTATCACGGTTTTGAGGAGAAAATCATTTAATTTACATCGAATTTGTACTTACAGTATATCTTACGTATTGATTTGCTTGCCCTCCTTAGAAATAGATAATTTCATCTTGGTTAAACACGGAAATAAATCTAACATCGACATAATTATGAATAGTTAAATTTAATTTAAGAAAAAATAAATCGTTTCGGTCTTTCCCAGTAGTTCCACACGTAGAAGAGTGAGGGATGGGTGCGTTCTCACAGTTGGCTTCTTCACTGGCTTGCAGGTTTCTCTTTCTATGGAACGCCATTTAAAATAATGGTTTACTTACTGTATAAATCTCTTTCTTAATGAAAGGCGTTGGGCAGCCATCTGATCTCCACCTGAACATCGTCACAACACACGCATCTCAGCCGCTCAACCCAGTCTAACTTTTTCTCCGGAGCATGCATGTTTTCCACCCCCCAAGCGATTTAATAACTTGGGCGGCGAATAACATGCATGCAGGTGGCGAAAAAGTTAGACTGGGAATCTCTTTATCTTTCTTGCAGTCCTCATTGGGTTGTAATGGAATTATCTATGCTCCATTTGTTCCATGAAGATTTAAAAATTATAATTAATTACTGCTAATTTTAAACTTTGCAATTGTTTTTGCTGAACAATGCGCGGTTCGTGTCTCGTTTGCTTTCTTCTTTTATTGTGAACAACCTGCTTTCATATTAGTTCTTTATTCGTTTATATCCACTGCTAATTGGTGAATGTTTAATTTACGTCCTGATTTTAAGTTTTTTGTCGTTTAGGTTTAATTGATATGCTTCAAATATAAATTCATGTCGAGCACTATTTAAATATTAAACAAGAGACCAAATTTATGCTCAATTCTTCATTGATCACGCAAACCGGAAAATGTTTTTTTAGAACCGGCTACTGTCAACTATCTGCAACAGGCTGCTATCGGTCGGGATCAGCCTCGCAGCGAGCGTTTTTCAATAGCCGTTTTTAATTAGCCGCATTGCCTACATGGCACAGGCGACGGTGGCGCGGGTGGAGAGCCTGGTGGAGGTGCTGACTCTGCACGGCGTCCGGCGTCTGGTACTCGTGCCGACGCTGCTGCGGGCGCTGCTCCTGCACTGCTCTCGTCTGCCGCCACACCACCGACTCCCGCACCTCAGGTCTGAGTTACTGGTGTGAGGGTGACTAGTGTGAGGGTGACTAGTGTGAGGGTGACTAGTGTGAGGGTGGTTGGTGTGAGGGTAACTAGTGTGAAGGTGGTTGGAGTGAGAGTGGCCTGCGTAACGGCGAGAGATGCGAAAGTGACTGGTGTGAGGACTATACCATTTCCAATCCAATTTCCTCCTATTGAAATGGAATTTCCTCCTAGTGAAACTGAATTTCCTCCTAGTGAAATTGAATTTCCTCATAGTGAAATTGAATTTCCTCCTATTGAAATTGAATTTCCTCCTATTGAAATTGAATATCCTTTTATTGAAACTGAATTTCCTCCTATTGAAATTGAATTTCCTCCTATTGAAATTGAATTTCCTCCTATTGATATTGAATTTCCTTCCTAGTGAATTTGTATTTCCTCGTGATAATATAAATTAATAATAAAATTGTTTTTATTTTCTGTAGCTATGGGGATGAATGAGAAAATCTGCAATAGTGGTATACCATATATTATATTTATAATTCCCATGTAAAAAATACCATGTCATATATAAATCATGCTTTTAAATCATTTCCATGGTCACAACCCAAAGATAGGTGAAAGCTAAAATATATACATGTAAATATTTGGCATTAAAGTTGAATAATGTCACAAGAGAAACTTATTTATTATGAGTAGTTATTGGAAGATTAGGGCACTTCCTTAAGTCTTCTCTCCTTGTAGACGCTGGATAATATTTTTCTACTCTGTTAGTGAAGGCGAGTAACATATTTGGAGTGATATGTCCAATTGCATCTCTTGCAATCACTTCCAATTCTCTCATTCTTTGTTCAGCTATTGAAAGTCCATTATTTGCTGTTACATTCACTAAATAATCCATTCGCTCTCTGAGATTGCGTTTCACGTGGCTCTTGAAGGTACTCCAGACGAGTTCTATTGGGTTCAGTAGATAAGAATATGGTGCTAGTCTGAGAAACTGAACAGATGGATATTCATTTGAAAGGCTTTCAATCCTGCAGTGGGCTGGGGCATTATCAACGATAAATGTTTGTCTTTCTATCCCCTGGTCTATGCAAGCCTGGATGAGCTCTCGGAACCATTGGAGGCAATCATCGGCTTTGAAAGCGCCACGTCGAGTGGTAAAGAGTACCATTCTACTTGATGTCATGGCCCCAATGCAATGGAGATTTGACCCCTTGCTCACTGGTGTCACAACCGATGCTCTTGTCCCAATTTTTGACCGCCCTTCCTTTCGCTTGCAAAAAAGATTGAAATTGGTTTCATCAACCCATATTGTAGTACGGCCTTCTGATTTCGCTTGGAAAAAATTGTCCATGTATGTAGCTCTTTTATCCTTGTTTTCTGGGGTGTTCATATTGCACGTTTGGGAACGCATAAGTTTTACTGTGAAGAGTTCACAGTCTAACCAGTTTTTCACGGTATTAATGCTAACAATAATATTGAAACGGGTGCTGATAATGGTCTTCAGTTCAGCCAAGGTAGTTGAGGCGTTGTTTTCAATGGTAGAAGTAAGCAGTTCAACAATTTCATTCGTTTTCTTAGATATGCCGCCACCTTTCTTCTTTGGAGTTTCTTGTTTTTTCTTTAACCATCGTATGCTGTTTTCAAATTAACCCCATAGCGTTTGCAACTGTTCTCCAGTCCTCCTCGTTTATGTAAGCTTCATAAATTATTTTCCTTTCATTATCACTGATCTTCTTGTACTTCATCTCGGAGGGGGCAATTTTTCTTCAGAATAATAAAAGCGGATGAAATCCTGTATTATATCACTAATGGTATCATAGTTACAAGCAGAGTACGTGCAGTTATATTTCCAAGTAAACTGATTATAAAAGTGCTACATCAACTTCTTTCATAATGTGGAAATTCAATTTCACTAGGAGAAAATTTATACAGTTTCAATAAGAGGAAGTTCAATTTCACTATGAGGAAATTCAATTTCACAATGAGGAAATTCAATTTGACTATCTGGAAATTCAATTTGACTAGGAGGAAATTCAGTTTCACTGGGAGGAAATTCAATTTCACTAGGTGGAAATTCAGTTTCACTGGGAGGAAATTCAATTTCACTAGGAGGAAATTCAGTTTCACTGGGAGGAAATTCAGTTCCACTGGGAGGAAATTCAATTTCACTATGAGGAAATTCAGTTTCACTAGGAGGAAATTGGATTGGAAATGGTATAGTTGGTGTGAGGGTGACAACCCACGTAAGAGATGAATGCTGAGGTGTACGTAGAGAGCAGCGTATGTGTCAGGAGGAAAAGGGTAGATGTTTAACCGACGTCGAAAATAAGCGATGCCCGGCATTTCAGCGATGAACTCAAGCTGAGACGACGACGTCCTTCGTACTAAATCTTCATGTTGTGAGAAATCATCTGAAATACTGCAAAGTGTATTGTAGTGATGTTTTGACGCTTGAAGAGGATATGCCCATTACGAATCAGCATCGGGTCTTATTAAGATACATAATTTACGGGCTTTACATGGGGAGTTACATATATTTGATTACGTGGACCAGACACATTCTTTCATCGTAGCGCGTTTGTTATTTATAATCATAACTATAGCTGTGTGGAGTAAACGCAGCACGTTTGGGCGTTAGTTTCAATGATTTTGGTTACTGACCGTGATCCTTCGCTAAGCGTACAACCTCCAGAAGTCAGCGAACCATTTTAACACTGACAAACCAATGTGGTGACTGTCTTTATTGTTGCCGGTGATCCCAGGGAAAGAACATAAAACTGCTTCACCATCTCGGTTGTCGCTTGCCACTTACCTCTCTCGTTATCTTTATCTACCTTATTAGTAACTATTCAGTGACTCACTGCAGACATTGCATTTTCACTCACAAAGCTTTTTAAAATTTTTACACATTTCCCTGCTTTCTGAACGACTCTAAACAAAACGTTAAGAGGATATTGGAATTTCAGAAGGGAATTCAGTTGATTTCCTTGAAAATGAGCACAAATTACAAAAAGATCGTCTTTTTCAACCAGGTTGTGGGTGTGCTCGGGGGAGCAGTTCCCTCTGGACCTCCTAGATAACTTCTTCCACGTTTTCACTCAGGGACAGGTGAGTCCTCTTTTTTTGTCGAGCTAGTTTTGTCATTTACGAGTAGTCAGTCTGTTCATTCATTAAGTCCAGTACTTGGCGATATTCCATTGTGGCAACATCGCCACTTCTTTATCAGCTTTATCGCACATTTTGCTTCTATTCCATTGCCAAATGATATATTGTTCATGTAAAGACAGAATGGTCATCAACACGTTTCATGCTTCGGTCTCGTAACTTAAATGTAGCTTATTTGAAATATTCTTGCCAGCAGCAGTGTTATCGCCGAAAGTGTCTTTTCTGTGACGGTAGCAACATTCTGTGACCCGTTCCCCAACATGCGCTTCCCATTTCGTATCTTTGTACAGAGTTAACCTGTTAAAAACATGTTCATCGTTCTATTCTCTTCAAGTTCGTTCTACTACTATTCTATCGTTCTATTCTACTACTGATTATGTTTCATACCACGACCTCAGAACTGCAGTGCCGGAGTTGAAACTGCAAGTGTGGAGATAGAACCGTGAGAATTAATCATACTATACGTTACAATAACGTTATAATTTTTGATGTTATGACATCACTTAATTTTCAGAGAAGTAATCTCACTTTCCTTTGACAGGGCATTTGCAATTTCTACGGTTCCACTGAAGTAATGGGCGACGTCACCTTCGTGCACTTTAAGTCTATAGAAGATGTTCGCTTAAAAGTGGTCAGTTCCAGCGTTCCTATCGGTGAGTATATCTATTACTTTACTGAAGGCATCAGAACTTTGTCGCAGGAGTGCCTTATGCTGTAATGGAGACTTCATCTCAGGTTTCAAGATCAGCCTTTGCATCAGTTCAGTTAGGATAAAACCATGAGTAAAAATAGTGCCGCCTCTAATCCAGGGTTCCGATTAAAGAAGCACGTAAACAATATTGTCAAGGAGAATTTACTTTGAACAGCACTTGCCTAGCTTGAGACAAGTGACACAAATCTAATTAAGATTATTAAGGAGCCAGAGTTGTCTGAAATGATTGCACTCAAAGGTAAACGGTTCCGTTTGAGGTTTAGTTTGCATTCATGTGGTGTGACCTTCTCAATCTTATCTTCTGGCCATGCTGGTCAAATCGCACGTCTGTCGAAAGAAAATGGTGTGCTCGTGTGGGTAGCCAAGTCTACACATTCTCTTTTGACAGGTGTATTATTACTTGTCTAGCATAAGCGAGTGCACTTGACGGGTTCACCATGATTTGTCAAGTGTGACTTGAGTTCTGACACTCTTGACTACCCACCCAGTGCGCGATCGTTTCGAGGCATGGCAGGTGTTGGTGGGGAGTAGAGTGTACCCAAGCATGATAACATTGGTGGTGTGCGCTTGGTGGCCAAGTATGGTTGTGTATGAGGCGTGAGGTGGGTGTCCAAGCATGGTTGTGGTGGGGGCATGTGGTGGATGGCCGAGTTCGATTATATTGGTGCACAGGGTAAAGTGTCTCTGTGAGTTAAGTTAGATGTTCATGCTCAGGTACGGTCGTCAGCAACAACTGCGTCATGCTCAGTAGCAACATCGAGGCGTTGGCACTACACGGCACTCAAGCAAACGGTGAGCGTCTTGGTTAGTTTGCCTCCTTAAGTACTGTAGCTTGATGGAGACAATTCATACCTCTGATTTGTTCTGCGATCATTACTTTTTTTTTTTTGCGTGGTCAGTGAAGTTCAACATAGAAGGCTTCTAATCTTGGACTGGTAGAAATGTTAATATTTGTCGTTGTTATCAGCTGAATGATTCCCGAATTATTTTAATGGAATTCTTAAGAATCATAGAAGTTTCCTAGTTCCACTTTTAATTTCAAGTTTATTCACCGAAATTTTACCTGTTACTTTTATGACAGCATTGAAAATATTAAGTTTCATCAGTACACACTTTAAGCCAAGTTATCCATTGACTGCATAATTTCATAGAGGCCATTCAAAGTTAGCGTGTGAGAGCCTGCAATAAAACTGCGCGTGAGGGCTCACAGAACGAGAAGAGACCCGCACTGTAGTTGGGAGAAATACTTCTCGAGATGTGCGCCAGCTGCCTCCTGACTCCAGTCGTGTTGCAGGAACCTCCAGCACTGCAGGGCGTGATGCGCTCTCTGATGGCCATGCGAATGGTATTGCGAACAGTAACGGTGTTACCAATGGTAATGGTGTCAGCAATGGTAACGGAGTTACCAATGCTAACGGCGTAGCTAATAGCAATGGCGCCATCAATGGCAATGGCATTACCAACGGCAACGGCGTCACCAATGGCAACAGCGTAACTAACGGCAACGGAGTTGCTAAGAATAATTCCTCAAGCAACGGACACTCGTCACCACGCGCGCGTAACGGCGCGGCGCACAGCAGCAGCGGGCCCCAGTCCGGCGAGATGCTGGTGATCGGGGCGAACCTGGCTCTCGGCTACGTGGGCGGCGCGGGGACCGACAAGTTCCTACACTTGCTCATCGACGGCAAGGATGGTTAGTTCTCACTCTGAGTTTGGTTTCCTCAAACATTTTAACTTGCTTTCCAATTCTCGAAACTTCTATTTTAATGTTTAGCTTGGGGTTTTCCACCATATTGATTAGACGCGAAGCTTAGATTTGCTCTTGGAAGTTAGCAAAAATAAAAGAAAGACCGAATTTAAGGCAGAGTGTAAGTCAAAGCGATAGATGAGGTGCTTGGCTTGCATTCAAAGGCAACAACTTGGTGAAGTACTTGGCAGCATGTGATACTAAGTGATATTTGTCCCGTACTACGTTTGCCATACGCTTCAGGCGGACATACTTTCATAATAGCATAAAGATATAACTGTTATTAGCCACAAACTCGTGCTGACGCGCCGAGCAAAACAAATCTACCCCATTTAAAAGTATATTGCTTCACTACCGCATTTCTGTACGTCATATTTTCAGCGTGGGACAAAAAACTCACAATGAAAGTAATAAAAGTTTGATTCTGACGATTCATCACTAACGTTAGGTTGGAACTTCCTCACTTCCAAGAACACTGCTTATGCTGCGGGTTTTTTACTTAACATCCGTACTACAAGGAGAGGATCACCTTCAAACGGACGTTCTTCATGTCCGTTCATTTCGTGTACCATTCGTTGTTCCGCTCGAAGTCACGCGTAAAACAAACGTGCTACAACTGCCACAGAGCTAGTGTACCGCACCGGGGACTACGCCACGCTCCACCCCTCCGGCACGCTGCTCTACGACGGCAGGACGGACGGGCAGATCAAGATACGAGGTCACCGTGTCGACTGTGGCGAGGTGAGGGTCGTGTGGCGAGGTGAGGGTCGTGAGGTGAGGTGAGGGTCGTGTGGCGAGGTGAGGGTCGTGTGGCGAGGTGAGGGTCGTGTGGCGAGGTGAGGGTCGTGTGGCGAGGTGAGGGTCGTGTGGCGAGGTGAGGGTCGTGTGGCGAGGTGAGGGTCAAGTAGTGAGATGAAGATCGAGTAGTATTTAAACTCATGCATAAACTGTATATACGCACAGCAGTTACTGTAAAAGTGCTGGTCTAGCGACTTGCATTGGTACTATAAATACATTTTTTCTTATTAACTATCAACTTGTCAAGTTACTTTACCCGACACTAAAAATATTAGAATATTATTGCCCAGCATTTATATCAGCTATATCATAAAATTGTTGTGCGATTTAAAGCATGTTCTTTGTGTGGCAGTTAACGTTGTTCATTTTTGTTATGTTCGCACGAAAAGCGATATTTTTAATTTTTACCATTTCGACCATCTAATACTAAATATAAGTTATCTACAAACACTTTCAACATTATTACCTGATTTCACAATAGCCAGAGCTCACATGTGAATGTACGTGGAGACTATCAATATCATTTCACCACACTGAGCTTATTTTTATATTTCTTTTATTACATTCATCAAATAATATTATCAAACTCAAAATAGCTTCTTGTGGGATACATTGCTATGTTTTCTGACATTTTTTCTCTCAATGCTACTTTGCAGGTATAGTTACGTTCACTAGAGATTCATTTTGCCTTTGGAGAATTACTGCTTTTGATCACTTCAGCTGTGCCAAAGTAAATAATGTGCCAGTCATAAATTAAATTTTACCATGATGACATGCCAACAAACGCTAGCGCTTTGTTGAAGCCAGGTATTCAAGTTACGGCTGTAACTAAGGCTGTTTGGCGCAACAATTAAGCACTGACAACAGGGGCTAAATTGTCGCCAAGTAGGGAAGGGTTGCGTCGTTCTTACCATCCCTGCTTCTTTCCTCGCCCTCACCTTCTTCCTTCTAATGCATTATGTACATCGTAAATAATATACGCTAGAAGGATTCATAAAAAATCCTAGATAATTTCATAAGGTTAAATTACCATACCCATCTTGACTGACCCTGACCTAACCTATTCTATCTTACCCTAACCTGTTACCCTGACCTATCCTACAATAGTCAATTCTACCGTAATTTTTTAACTTATTCTGACTATTCTTAACCTATCCCTACTTATCCTAATCTATCCTCACCTATCCTAGCCTAGTTGAGCTTGCTCTAACCTTTCGTAACCTATCTCAACCTTATCTAACTCATACAAAAGTATCCTAACCTAACCATGATTTTCTCTTTGCCTACCGACTTTTGATTTGACAGTTACCTCTAACGACAGCCATGCAACCCTAGCTAACTTAGATACGGTTTAAAGCTTAAATTATCGCTTGAATTTTCCTGGGTAAATATTGTGGACATCACTCACGAAGGAACAACGCCATTAATATTAAAGATAATGAAACTTCACTGCATCTGAACCTGCGCATTTCATAAAATTGTCACCCGCACGTTTGTGTTGCAGGTGCAGCAGGCTGTGCAGTCGACTGAGGGGGTGAAGGCCTGCGCGGTGCTCTGTCATGCTCCCGGTACTGTACAGCAGGTATGTTTATTGTGTTGTGCAGCAAGTATGTCTCGTACAACAGATAAGCGTGTTGCGCTGCAGAAGTGTGTTGTGCTACAGGTGAGTGCTGGGCAACAAGTGTGTGTTGTGCATCAATTTAACGAGAAAAACCTAATTCAAACAGCTATATGATATGTGTTCATTTTCTGTGCGTTTTCCAACGCACCCATATGGTTAGAGACGATTTATTATGATGGTTTATTGTGAGTCGGAGCTAAAAGTGGTACTGCAGTCAAGGTCAACGACTGTGCGTCGTAGAGTTCCTTGAGCCACGAAAAATTTGAAACGGCTTCCGACACGCTTCATTTCCAGTACGTGGTAACAGCAGTTAATTCATGCGAGTTGCCGTAGTTGTTAGCGAAACCTCGATTGGTGACCAATTCTAGCAATAAGTGAATTCGGAATGGTGACAATGTTGGCTTCGTTGGTTATTCAGAATTTCGTAGGTCAGCGTTGGCCGCCGAGGGGATGGCGAAAGTGTGCTGCAGTGCACATAAAGTTGTAGGAGTGTTACACCTCATGACGTATTAGTGTGGAGAACATAGGCATGGGATATCGGCTCCAGTCATGTAGCGTGGAGCGAAGGAGGCATTTATCGAGGAAAATCTGATGAAGCGGAACTTGACTGCCGTCTCGCTGGTAAGGAGCACTTGTAATGGAACATTGTTGCAGAAATAATTGGTAAAAAGGCGTTGACTGAAGGCAGTAAAGATGAATATGCCCCGCTCAATAGGGCTGCCTCAGGTACTGCGAGGAGGAAAGAGCGCTTTACTAGCCTGTTCCTAGGAGCAAAGCGAGTCGTTGGCGTCGTCAAGGTGTGGTAAGATTGAGTGCTGTTTGTTCTAATCACGAGGTTTGAGACTTTTGTACGGAGCTGTAGAGTGAGAACGACGAAAAGAGAGTTCTCTAGGCTGTGGAGTCGCTGCAATGACTGCAACGTGAACAGTGTCGAGTGAAGTGTGAGTGAAGAATGAAGTTGCATGATAAAGAGTTCTTCTTGTAAAGACCTAGATCCGGAAGTGGTGGACGCGCCGTTGTGAGGTCTACTCGGGATGCATTGGGCTAGAGTCCAGGTGCTCAGTTATTGGGCAGCATACGGTGGCGAGCTGACACGTGATATTCGTACTGAAAGCTCGCGGTTATGCTGTAGGTGCGAGAGGATAAGCTACTCTACCCTCATTTGTTATAACCTCAAATTTGTGTCGTAGCGAGATTTTACCTTAAATTTAATTTCCAAATTTTGGGCTCCCCTGAGGCGCTCGTGGCTTTCTACTGCAGCGACGCGCAGGAAGAGGACTACGAAGAGCGCCTGGAGGCATCCCTGGCCTCGCGTCTTCTCACATACATGAGGCCCAAGGTGAGCCTGAGTCACAGGAAGCGTATAAGATATGAGCAAAACATTACCATAGAAAATTGGTTAGCACAAATAAACTCCATACACAGATTATACTGTTGCAGTCACCTAGGTCGAGACATTTATCAGATCTCTTCGTTTCGTCATGAGATCATTTATTGCTCGTTTGCCATAGTCGAGGTATCATTATGTTTACGCGTGAAGCCTGGATCACTTGGGACGTATCAGCAACACCTGAGCGGAAACCATACGTGTCTTTTCATATTGCAGATCAACTTTTTCTATTGCAACCGTATGAGTTGTACCGTCTGTTAGGGTTTCTAATAGCGTGCGTTTCCAAAGCTTATCAAATGAGCCGGTAGGCTGAGTGATCAGTGAACTATCAGAATGAGCTACTTTGACATGGTGTCTTACATACCTGTATGTCCTATAGTTTCCGTCTGGTGACGGGCAGAGCAACTGTCAGGTCTATTTTTGCTATAGTACCAGTCATTTTCCTCAATTTATGGAGCGAAATTGTCGTCTGTGATCGGTTCGTGTCATCTAATTCCACTTCAAAGGCGCACTATAAAATAAAAATTATTTCTGCAAAGGCCTTCTGGAATGTTCATTGGGATACTTTTCGTAAAATGAGCGTTTGTAACAACCAGATCTAGGATGCAACGAGTTAGATTAGTTAGATTAATGGGGGTATTGTTCATCATTTACCAAGAATGGGAATTTCTTCTTAACTTAGTGGAAATCATTAACTACAAAATGAAAAAGAATAGTTTTCCCATGTTGTTACTATAAGGTGGTTCCTCGATTTTCTCCTATTTCATTACTGAAAGGAGAGTGTTGTATTTCCGCTTACGTTTATTCTGAAATCAGATCATGAACTGTGACAACCAACCGACCAACCAAGCAACCAAGTATACAAACAAACAACCAAACAAGAATGTAAAGTCGTTTGTGTAACGAACTTGAAACCAAGAAATTTATCGAAAAAACTTCTTTTCCCGCGGATAGAAGCAGTTCAATATAAGAATATTTGAAAAAAAGCTGAAGGGAAAATGGGAAAAGGGAAATGTTTTTCATTTTGTGAGCATTTGAAGCTGATCACATCTATGATAAGAGAGAGTGGCAATATGATGTCTTTTCACAAAGAATGTAAAATTTTCCCAGCGTAATAATGAGAAACTTGAATTCTGTGAAGTATGCGGCAGAAGATACATTTTTTTCAATCTTGTGACTGACTACAGGATGTTGAGTTGTGCTCTATGTATGACTGAAAACAGTGTGAATGGTGGTAACCAAGAATGCCTACAAGCGCACGAACAAGATAAGAAGACTTTTAAGAGCACATAGAGTACAGATAAACGGATCAATGGATAGCCAGATTCATTCATATTTCTTTTAATTCCCTGGCTAATACGAAGCTATCATTGTACTCTCACCCTTGCTACAGCTCTCCGCTAATCTTGGTCCTCCATCCAGCTAGTGAGGGTGCCCCACATGCCGCTCCTCGTCAACGGGAAGGTAGACAGGCAACAGCTCCTGGGGGACTACGCGGACTCCTTGCGTAGTAAGTCTTTCGGCCCTGCAGTTTTTTCTGACAGGTTTCATTCATTAGTCTTCTCCCAAAACACACGTTCAGGCATAATGGTTTGAGTTCATAGAGTTTCTTTATGGTGGTTGAGGTTCAAGAATTAGCAACTCTTGTACTCATAAAGCTAGCGTGACCACCGAGGTGTACTGATTAAGAGCGCTTGCTTTTTATGTGAAATTGTGAGATTCAAGGCTCCACAGGGCGAGATCAGAGTTTCCTCTTGTTCAAAAAGTGGAGAAGTTTGTCATATTTTTATACTCAGCGCATGCTCATGAAATGGTATGGGATGATCAAATACTCCTTAAAATTTGCAAACATTTGAGGCCAAATGCTGACCTATAAGATGATGCAAGGAAGACCTAGCACTGCCAGCAGAGACTTCCACATGCTGGTAAGAATTGTGTTGTACAACCCATAGGAAGTAATTAAGGTTCTAATTAAATTCAATATATTAAGTTTGAAAATGAAGGTAATAAAAGAAGAACAATAAAACTCTCATGGTGCCTTTCTTACAGGTTTTTGCACTCATATGTGACTTTAAGTATAAAAAACACTAGACTGGTAATTTTTTTGGGTGGGTTTACATATGCGACGTGCGAATGAGCGCAACTGTTTTCGAAGTTTGCTAGCTTTACATGAGCAGGCATTTAAAAATTCTGTGCACACAATAAAGGAATTTTAGTAGTTCTCATACATGATCATGTGATTGTGGCTTTCATCGTCGGTAGGAATAACTTGTGCCGTACAAAATACACTGAATTAAGAATTCTGAGCTTTGTAAATAATGTGCGAGCTCCAAGTAGGATTCGTTTATGAAGAATTACTCAAGTTTTGGTTGCATTTCTTAGACGCACTCGGGAAGTAAAGCTTCGTCTCGTTCTTAAGAATAACAAATTATTTTTATTGCCCTCTAGGGCGATGAATAACAATAATCTCATTGACAGATGATGAAACTTTGGTGGACGTGAGTGGGGCCCCTGAGGACTTGCAGCAGGAGGCCCTGGATCTACTGACGGTGGTGGGGCGGGTGCTGGGGGGCGGAACCAAAAAGGGCCTCGCGCTTTCCGACAAATTCTTCCGTATTGGCGGTGACTCCTTGAACTCTGTGCTTGTGGTCACCGCCCTAGGGGACCTCGGCTACAGCCTGGGTGAGTTGCTTTATGCGTGGGGTCGTGACCGAGTGTGGCGAGGTTGTGACGGGGTTTGGTGCGGTGGGGACCGGGTGTGGTGGGGTTGTGACCAGGCAAGTAAGATAATGTAGTGACTGGGGGGGGGGGGGGGGGGGTGTGATCACTCCATGGCTGCAGAAGTGCGTTAAGAGATCTCGCTTTGAGCCTCGAGTGTGGAAGAGCATAGTTCTTCAGGGTTTTAGTTTTAAATACAGAATTATTTACTTCGACCCATTGTACTTGCAAAATAATTTTTTGACGCCGTAAAAGCTTGAGCTCATAGCCCCATGGAGACTATCAATGGACTTCTTCCCTCAACGTTTAAAAGATTTTGTTCCTCATTCGTACTTCTTAGCAGTATCAAACTTACAAACTCCCAAAAAGATGTTTCCGTGTTTTTCTCTCAGCCTTTTGTTCATCTATTGGCATGGCTATTATTATACCCATGTATGTTTACCAATTTGCCAATTAAGAATCTTTATGTTGAGCCAATTTAAAAACTAATGTTGGTGATTTTCGTATCAGCTTCACTGAAAATGAACTATTTTTCTTTTATCATTTTTTTTTGTGAAAAGAACGGTGGAAACGTGGCTGAGCAGGAAAAGTAGTTTGGGGGGTTTTGCTTTGAGTGCGTAATGAAAATTTTTATAAGCCATGCATATGGAAGTTCGGCTCAAAGTTACACTGTAACCTGATCAGGGGAACACTAATTTCACGGAATAACTCGCACACTTCGAGAATATTTATCTATTTTGTCGGTTGAATCGAACAACTCAGTTACTTGCTGCAAAATTGAAAAAATGAACACATCATAAATATGACAGACTAAGAAATCTTGAATGAGAAGTTAAAAATTTCGTCACCTGACCCGGTTCAAGGTGAACATTATCAACGATAAGGAACTGAAAACCGATTTATTAACTCGATGACAAAAGAGCCTATCTGTGGTCTTCCACTTAATTTGCGCTCTCATCGCGCAGGCCTCACGGAATTCCTGGACTGTGACGACTTGGAGGCGGTGGCGCGCAAAATGGCAGCGCTGAAGGCGGGAGGGGAGAGAGACACCACTTCCTCCTCCTCCTGCAGCAAGTACACCTGCCTCCCACTGCAGGAAGACATGGAGCAGGAAGTTGTCCGGTGAGTCCAGATGCCGGCACGTCGGTGTTAGCAGCTTGGGTATAGAAGATTATTCATTTAAGAATTTTAATGTTCGGGCAGTGTTGTGTGGGGCTGTGTCACGAGATGTGCCTCGTCTTGTCAACTTGCGTGATCAATGGAACTTCGGATGGAGGAGAACGTGGACGTTACACTCAAATTTAAATGATATTGCAAACTGCGACCGGGTAATATAAAATGAAGCATTATGATGAGTATAAACTACACTGATTTGTAAAAATGAAGATTAATACGTGCACTCACCAAGTTGCATTCCCAAATTAACTTGACACTCGAAAAACCGTGTTTCTGAGGGTTTCTTTGGATTCACGAAGGCAGGACCTGTTTACTAGATCATACATTAGAGACACAATACGGTTTGCGTAATTTTTCAAAATAAACTCATACGAATTACCACTTATTACACAATTCATTTGTGGAAGCCTTGCAATTTTTTCATTTCTGTTAATCAATTATTTACAGTGCTAGAATCCAAACATAGGCATGCGAATTTACTGTCTTTCTAATTGCATATGCGCATATTATACTAAATGACCGTAGACTTACACCTAATAACTTCTTTTAGAAGTTCTTTTATGGTCAAACGTTGCACTTTGATTACCTTCAATACGTAAGAATGTGTGCGCTGCGCTCCCCATGCTTTTCATTAAATGCACTTTTACTCCAGTTAATTCACAATTTACACCAAGCGATGTATAGAATCGTTGAAATTGCAAGGAAAGAAATGCATACAATTTTTTCCATTATTGTTACTTACCTACCATTACGTTACAGATGAGGTATGCTCTTCGCAATGAGCAAGAATTATATACTATTCTATATTTATGTTTCACCCTTGAGTGTAAATCAGCGTATATTTTTCATTATTACTAGCTTTAAATTAGTAATTTGTCATTTATGGATTTTCATTAAACAGACACTTTCGAGAAATTTAACATCATCGTGATGATATTCGTTCAACTGTTCAGCACTTACCCAGGCCCTTTCCAACGCGTTGACTTTCTCCAACAGAGATTTGGATCAGTAGTGATTGTGACTTCTCAATAGAACAATCTGTAGTCACTGATTGAACCCAATAAATTTCAAAACTATTTCTTCTTTAATATCAATTTAGGATTAATATGAGTTCAACTATTTGATAGATTGAGTAGCTCATTCATTTCTAGATATGAAAACGACACATCATTAATATGGCTGATTTTCTTACTTATTTCTTAAACAATTACAGCTTTATTGCTGAATATTGAATGATGATTCAACTTACAACGTGTCTTTGCTAGTTTTTAATATAATTTATTTATTTTGTCACATCATCAAATCAATTTAAAATAGCTTCTTCGCGACACAGATTTAATTTCTGTTTCCTTAAATTGAACCTGAAGTTTCTTTTTCGAACATGCACAGCTTTTCACATGCCATGGTGCACTCTTTCAGATGGTTGCGCTCCAACTATACCATCTATTTTCAAAAGTTTCCTACTGCTCATCCCAGCTCCTCCTATCAAAGAGGTCTGCCATTGTGTTAGTCAGTGGTAGAATCCTCAAGTTGGATCGCTACTGAGGCGTATTTGCGTCTATACTTTTCTTGTATAATTTATAAGACTTACTGGCGGCCCTGCCCGATAGCTCAGGTTCGTAAGGTAAACATCTGATGGGCGGAAGGCTACCAACCAGTGACCATGGCCGAGGGTACTCGCTCTACCTTTTTCCCATCTCCTAAAACAAGAATAAACCAATCAATCGATCTCCTCTTCCACACAGTCTCAAGCACTCAAAATTTGAGGAGATTCTTATTCCCCAAATTGAGCATTCAAATTTATTCAGTCGATGTTATGTCGCACCTTGAACGTTAAAATAATTTTCTTATTAACTTCCGAAACTGCCGCTACATGTTACCACATTTGTTTCTTCTTTTACTAAAATCCTTTCGCATTTGTGTTCGTAACATTTGCAGTCATAAGGAGCAGGCCTAACTCTGGTGCTGCATTAATATAATTATCATCAGGGTAGTCTTATTTACTTGTCTCAGATACACTAGCAGTCTCAGCAATGATTCACAGGAACAAATTGTTTTCGAAAGTCCTAACTTCTCATTTCGGTATGATAAGTTACGTTCATAGAAAATTATGCCTTGCACCACATGTATTTTATGAGTACTCAACATGATTTGTACATTGCCAAACTTAAGTATGACAGTGCAGTGCGCTACAGTGCGACGGTGCCCCGTCAGCTTCCGTCACTGGCCCGCATGTGCAGGCCAAGTCCTGGGCAAGAGCAGGCCGTGCTGAAACTCGCGCAAAGAAAGAGAAAGTTTTTAGAAAAAGGAAATTACGTTCAAAGATGAAACCAAAATGTATGTCGAGTTCAAATATTTTCACCTGAATGATGACCTACAGGGAGCAATACTTCATAGATTTCGTTAAAATTTCCGCACATGAACAAACAATTAGGAAAGTTCCAAATTAGTAAAAATTTAAGTAGATGATTATTTTAAGTCACTTAATGACGCTTTTGTTCCCAATAGTGCTCGCTACCGTCAGTTCATTTGACCCATCTGAAACAATTCACACTTCCTTGCTTTACTATAACGGCAGTGTCAGTTTTACGCGTGATATAGTTTGAATAGAAAGTGTAACTGTTACATGCGTTCCTATGTGTGTAGAAAATGTCATTTTAGCATGCGTTACAGCATGTATAGAAAGTGTCAGTGTTACACACGCCAATTCGCATGTGAGTGAACCACCGTGATTGCAGGGTTGCTATTGCATGCACAAAAACAGCGTCGGTGCGAATCAAGCGCAACTGTAATGCACTTCTATAACGGCCATGTAAGCATTTCGAGATCTTTTCTATGTGTCTCACGACCCTTGCACTCACACCACCGCTCTGCACAGGCTGGTGGCAGACAGCTTCTCCTCAAAGAGCGACATGGAGGTGGCCACGGGAGCCAAGCCGGAAGACTTCTTTTCTTTGCTGCACGGCATCTACCACGACCTCCTACTCCAGCGTCTCAGGTAGCAAACAACGCACACTAGCCTGCTTTCTTGGTGGAGGTTATTCCTTCATGTATGATATGTTACCTTATGAAAGTTCTCTTCTCTTGTGTTCTGCACCGTAATTTATTGGTGTCCCACTCCCTTAGATTTTTTTTTAAATTTCTCTGAGAGAAAGACTAGACGGAAGTTCGCAAGCTCGGTCAAACGTTCCAAAGATCACATTAAATGAATGGAAATCACCCTTTGAATGACGTCACTCGAGGAAGGATTATTCATTTTATGAAAAACTGAAGCATTGCGCAATTTTATATAATACAAATAGCTACACTGTTATCTTTGATGCTCGTAGTCTTTTATTGAGGTCCTTGAGTCATCCAGCTTTTATAGGGGAAATGTGGCCTACAGAATCAGACCCACTCAAGTAAATGAGAGCTTTCATCCCCCGGACCGAATGTTACTGAATGCCAGTTTTCAGTTCTGATCGTGCTTTATGAACAAGATTTAAACATTGGAAATGAAATAAGATCCGTTCAGTTTCTCGTTTTCCAAATCGTGTTATAACCAAATACCCGCATTATTGCCTGGCCAAATACAGTATGTTTGTGTTAGAAGCTGAGACGATTATTCTAGGGTTATATGGAAGCGTATCCTCATCCTGGCTGTGTGAATATGAGAGTGAATGTTTAGCCCGGCACACTCACGTGTTTCAAATGTGGGCTCAGCTTCGTGGTGGAGGACGAGGATGGACGCATCGTGGCCTGCTCCCTCAACTTCGACCTGCACGCCGAGCCGCCCGTAGACGTCGACTACCCTCTCGCTTGGATCTTCGACTTCCTCGAGCAGTGCGAGTCCAAAGTCAGGTAACACTTTATAATTGCTTAGGGTACTTGATTTTCCATTTTAGGACATGTATGCTTATTGGTAATTGTTTACTTAATCCTTTTGGAGTTTTATGTGAATCCCTATCGATATAATTATAATTGTGAACAATATCTTCTCAGTTTGCTGTACGTTAGCGATCTCAATCTCCAGTCACTGTCCAGTCCAGTCTTGTGTGCAGTGAGCTGTCTAGCAGCCAACAGAGATTGTACCAACACTCATTCAATAAATAACACCTTGAAGGGGGAAACTTGGGGAGCTTGAATTCATTGCTCCCCTCACAACGTTTTTTTCCTCTTATGTCCACTTGATTAGGGCATATGCAGGGTGTCCCTCAAGAAAAGGAGCCTGAAATGAAAATAACATTATTCAAAAGATATTGCTTCATTTTCGTTATGTTTCGACCACATTCTTCGTAGAACACTTTTCAACAAATGTTTTGCGTTTTCAGAAAATAGCTTCAAAAACATGTTTTTTTAAAGCCTTCAGTAGAGTAATTACAGGGTAAATATTTATAAGATACTTCCTCAAAACGCATATTTGTTGCAAACTGGCCAACGAAGAATATAGTCGAAACAGAATAAAAATGCAGTTAATAGTTTTTGAAATCTATTACTTTCTTTTTGGGATACGTTTTCATGGGATATGTAGGGTGTAGTTATTACTTCAGAGCACATATTGGGCTCGCCGTGGTACAAAGGTTAAGGCATCGCCCTTCCATGAAGGTGTCAAGGGTTCGAAATCCGGCGCTGCGCGGCGATTTCTCTGTTGGGTATAAGGGAAAACTCAAGCACAATACCCCACTCAACCCATGTGTCGGAAATGGGTACCGGCTTTACACGAGAAACCGTCATGGTGTCCTATATATAGTGGTAGTTCAGAGGCATTTGAAAAACCAATACACAAAATGATATGTATCAGGCTTGATTGGAAATAAAGCATCCTTAGATGCCGATGTTTGTTTCAGAGCTGTCCGATCAATCATTAGTTACACGTGTGCTGAAAAGGATTGCTTATTAGATGAAGTTGACGCTGACATGTTCAACATTGGTTTTTATATTGCCAAATAATTTATGGCAGGACGTGATGACGGATACCTACTGTCAAACCCGCTGCCAAATACACATGGGTTGAATAGGAAATTCGAGGTATATTTCTTTCGCTAAGGAAACGCACCGATTTCACTAGAAATCGTAATAAAAGATTTTTGCAAGAACTCC
The DNA here is from genome assembly GCA_030386875.1 of Morinoia aosen. Lineage (NCBI taxonomy): Eukaryota > Metazoa > Arthropoda > Malacostraca > Amphipoda > Talitridae > Morinoia > Morinoia aosen. The sequence continues at coordinate 65,502,996 of CM059566.1, forward strand.
CTTCCATTGCAAGGACACTGAAGCGCCTAAGTTCGTGTATAGCTAGTTTTAGCGTATTTTGAGCTTTAATACTCAGTAATTGAAAAAATGGCTCGAATGTCACTGCTACCTTGAGGATTCTGATCTTCGCTACGGTAACGTGAATGAACGGACTGCAAAGGGACGCTAAAGACGACGAGGTTTCTTCAGTTTATTTTAAGCCCCGTTGACTCCGTGAACTGCACAAACAGGTAGAGTTCAGATTCGGCCCAACAATACGCATGATAAGAAAACTCTTAGTTTAAGATCATAGACGACTGACCAATTAAGGTATATAGTACCGCATAATAAGAAAAACTCATACTTCGAATGTATATGAGAAGTAGCTGACTAAGACACGAAGAGCAACTTAATAATGCTAAAACTAGGTATAATATTCTAATGACAAAGAAACATCTCGCCAGTCTCAAGAATCTGGAAAGTTCACGAGTCGATTCATGTTAGCGAGAATTCCAGTTCCAGAGAAGTGCGATAAGAGAATAGCAATGAGAAATTGCAATAGGAGAATAGCAACACATGAAAGGGGATCGATTGCCTGCCAACGACATAACACAATGAGACGGCTGTTGCATTGACTGAGAAGAAAAATAAGTCTCTCCAGCTAAAGAACACATTGACGATTGGCAGATACACATTTGTAATGCACACGTAGGACCAAAGGAGGACAGCCTACTCACACACACATTGATGACAACTATTAAAGAATTTCAGACTTTCAAGATAAGAAATACATTTCATACTTTGTATTGAGCACACAACAATGCGAATACAATTTTATAAACGTGCACATGGAAGTCTTTCTTATCTTCCCATTAAAATTTTGGGCTATTAAATGTGTGTACTGTGGTCAGAGGAGGGCAGTACACTAGCACACTCATTTTAATTTCAGGATCTCGGCCTTCAATTATTTTGGACCGTTTACATAATCAAATGCTACAATAGCGCTGGTTGCAACCTTGGTAGAACAACCTGACAAAACCCTGGAGTACTTACAAACGATGGGGGAAGGTCCCTTCCACGTTGAATGGCCTATTTCAACATACAAAAATGATTATTTTGTTTTCCTTTACTCTACCTGTGAGAGGGGAGAACGTTTTTTAAGGGTTAGGTCTCTGATGCAGGGGCAAGCTAGAATAGTAACAGCAGAGCAGACTAGTACTACAACCTATCCAGCCGCAGAATAATCAGAACTTAAGTTACAGCAGATCAGCCATTGTCAAAAAATCCTATTGTCAAAAAAAAGGCAATCTCATTGATCAGCCTAATACTGAGAGGGTTTGAAATGACTCGCTGATTTTGAATTACTTAATTTAAATACAGATGAACTGTCCCTAGGGCAACAAGTACACATTGACCAACGTCGCCCTGACAACACAAAATCACATGGGCGAGGGGTCGCATAAATTTCTGGGTATATTCCCAGTCTACTTTTTGAAATGCTTTAACTCTAGGCTTCTACCTTACTGACTGACGCAACTTGTCCAGCACAGCTCGTGGGTGAGGAGGCAACAAAATATAATCAAACAAAAAATATTTTTATTTCTGAATAAATTTGAGCTATGCACGGTTAAGTTGTGAAGTTGCTAGTTCCTGCGATTCGCTAGCACACATCCTATGTTTTTATACTTGAACACGTCACTTGTGATTGGTTAAACTGATGTTCAACATTCAGCTCAAAATTCAGAGTCAAACTCAATGAACAAGTTTCTAAAATTCACACATTCAGTGGTCTGCTAAAATACTGTTGATTCAGAATCTGACTGTTATTCCTAGCATTACACTGCAGCATACTGGCTATAGAAAGCACCATAATTCACAATAGCACAACGGCTAGTCTGACTCAATGTGGGTGGTTCGCCGGCTGCCAGAAGCATCCTTGAATGCTCTAGAAGCCGGCTGTTCACCGCTATCAAACACACGATACATAGTGTCGAATCGCCGAGTATAGCTAGTTCAAGAACACGTTTTGAATTAATAGTTTTCTGACACATAATCACATTAGTTATCACACAGAAACTTAAAATTATCCGGGTATACGTTGTTTCCACGATCACTTTAGTCAAATAGAACGCTCCGTCAGTCTCGCGGACCAGCACGGATTCGCAAAATGTTGCCGTAAAATTTTTTTTTAAAAATTCGCGTCTTGTAAGACGCGACATCAAATATTAATTTGAAATTAGAAAAACTGTCAATTATCAGGTAACACAACTGTGAAACTGTCACTTTCTGATGTCGAAACGAATGCGCTGGTGCTTGAGCGGGAAGAGTGGTGAGACAGACTTCTCCGCTACTACTGCTCTGACGCCTGTTCGTGATCGGTGTCTTGCAAACAGATTTGGTAGTAACTCGAGAAGGGAACACGAAGCTCATTTATTCCGCCGTATTCCATTTGTATTTCATTCTGCTGGATGCGATCGCAAGCTGAACTCACCCTCCTGCAGGAGTAAGCTGCCTCAGAACGTGGGGGAGGTCATCCACTCGTTCATGATGACGACGTTGTCAGAGCTGAGCCCCAAGCAGAACATCGAGCTCATCAAGGTGATGGAGGAGCAGAACATCAGGCTGGCCAGGGAGCGGCAGTACAAGGCTGTGTTCACGACCAACACCTCCTCCGCCACCAGGGTGAGTGATGCTGCCGTCCACATCGCCCTCACTGACTTGTGACAAGTTCAGCTTCATTTTAGAGTGGATATAGGGCCTGTGATTGACGTCTGAAGACCTAAGGGACGCTTCGCAATTTTTGTAGTTAATGCAACTGATCAAATATTCAATAATATTATTGCCCAGAGCTCGCAATCAGTATAATAATTTGACGCCTTTGTTGGAAATATACTAAAAGTTGTGCACCTTCAGCGAGTAATCAATTTGTTCTTAGTTATCAGTGAGTGAATAAGATTATTAGTTTTGTCAGCTGCTAATGTATTTGATCGTTTTCGAATTTTCAACGCGGTTCTATAAGGGTGACTGCCACCAACAGAGGACCTCAGCAAGGTGTCACATGCAGTTCCTTGCCACAACCTAATGACTGTTCTGCCCTCAGTACGTGTGCGACGACCTGCTGAACTACACGGTGCTGTCGGAGACTCCTATTTGCTTGTACACGGCACCTGACGGCCAGCAACCTTTTGCCTCCGTGCCACCGGACCACCTGGCCGCCTGCACCGTCCTCTACGTCTGATTCAGGCTCAGATCTTACCGCTGTAGTCACCGTTTTCGGACCTCACTCGCCGTCTTTGTTCACACGTTTACCGCATCCTTTCAAAAACGAAAACAATAGCGAGGAATAAGGCTTTGAAACTTAGCATTTTATATTAAAAGCTTCACTGGTAAAATTGAACGTTTCGACTCAAAGAGTCATTCTCAACAAAATTCTCTGGAAAAAAGATAAAATATTTACATATTGACAATATCGAGAAAGAAATATATTTTTTTTCCAGAGAATTTTGTTGAGAATGACTCTTTGAGTCGAAATGTTCAATTTTACCAGTAAAGCTTTTAATATAAAATGCTAAGTTTCAAAGCCTTATTCTTCGCTATTGTTTTCGTAGTTAAAATTTGTAAAAATACAAACCGACATGTGCTTCTATATCCTTTCAAAAGTTATGGTTGAGAGTACGTTTAAGCACGTATTCCAATAAGCGTTGTTCAGGTTTTTGAATTCATGTTATATATAGGAGAGCGTTTATTGCTGATGGTGTTGCGTGTGAGGGCTCGACTAAGTTTACAGTGAGTCAATTTCTTAAGCGTAGTGAGACGTAATGTTCTTCTGCATTAATCCTTCGGTAGTGAGAGTGCTAAAAAACCTCTCATAATGCGTTACCCTAGCCGACAGGTGACCGCTCATCTCACACCGCAAGACCATGCATGAGAAAATATTTCAGTATTAATTAATGTTAATTTATTTTTATTACCAGGCAGAACTATTTCTCCTCGGTGTACACCTTATCTTCCAGTCAGCAATGGTCAAGTATTGTATTATTAAATTTACACAGGTAGGATTAAGCAATAGGTGTCAGAGTCAGTATTTCTTTGATATATGTTAAGACTATTTTGATTGAGTACGTGTTAGTACAATATTTTATGAGCTGTTGAATACGTCCTAATACAATTATTTCTCTCTCAGAGCTTTTCCTATTCCGTGTTTTGTTGAAACGTTCGCGTCACTCCCAACAATGTATACCACTCCCCACTATGCGTACCACTCCCAATAATGCGTACTGGCATGAGCAATTTATACCACTTCTAGTGATGCGTACCTCGTCTAGCAATTCCTACCACTCCCAACGATGCACACCACTCCAAGAACTTCTCACCCCTCCCAGTAATGCTTGCCAGTTTCAGCAATTTAACCTTTCCTATATAGCAAGGCACACCACTCCCATGGTAGCAATGCACACCGCTCCCAGCAATTCTCACTCCTCTCCGTGTCTGCTGTCACTCCAAGGAATTTTTGGCACTTCAGCACTTCATAGCCCTCCCCACCATGGCAGCGGTCAACAAAGAACACGCTTCACAACACAATTTGCAATGAACAGAAGTAGTGTCGTTGTGCAAGGCTGCATTCCGGTCGTAGACTCACAGTACTTTACAAGGAAGATAAAAAGAATAACCAACGTAAAAATATACATTTTCATACATTTTTTAGGCAAACGTTTCGGAATCTTATAATTCCATCTTCAGTGCTAAAAAACATACGAAAAGCTAAAAAAATTACAATACAGAAAAGTTCATAGGAATTCAAAAAATAAGTAAACCAACAAATATAAAACTTGAATCCTACTTCTCATTCGACTGCAGTAAAAACCGATCATTCTCATTGGCTCAGTTACCCACCCTTTCACGAGTGCATACATTCATACATTTACACCTAACATAAACAGACGCGCGCAAACACACTCCACATACATACACATTGAAATACATGTCAGTGGGTTGGCGTAATGTTCAGTTTGACCGCACTCATGTCTTTATTTAAGTCAGGCTTATGGTTAGATATGAATAAAGATTCTAAAATGCGAAGATCTTGTTCGTTGTTTGTGGTACACACAGAAAAATTATTTGTTCTGAAAGGATGATGAAATTGCTGACAATAATCTCGGATTTCCTGTGGAGTGGATGTGTTTATATTTATAAGTGTGACTGCTGCATGCAGACTAATGTGGGTAGTACTAAGTTTTAACAATTTAATAGACGCGGCCAACATTCAGGAATTTCCCATAGAACCGGTCGCATACTTTCCTCTCCATCTCATTCAGTAATCCGAGATCATTGTCAGCAATTTAATCATCCTTTCAGAACAAACAATTTCTTTACTCTGTGTACCACGAACAATGAACAAGATCTTCGCATTTTAGAATCTTCGTTCATATCTACTCATAAGCCTGACTTAAATAAAGACATGAGTGCCGTGAAACTGAACGTTGCGTCAACCTACTGAAGTGCCAAAAATATTTCTGTGTGCATGTATGTGGAGTGCGTTTGCGCGCGTCTGTTTATGTAAGGTCCTCATGTGTAAATGTATGTACTTGTGAAAGGATGGGTAAGTGAGTCAATGAGAATGATCTTTTTTACTGCAGTCGTATGGATTTAAATTTAAATAGGATTCAAGTTTTATAAATGCTTGTACAGTTGTTTTTTGAACTTCAATGAAATTTTCTGTTTTTAAAGTTTTTCGACCTTTTTATATGTTTTCAGCACTGAAGATGAAATTATAACATTCCGAAACGTTTAAAAAACAATAAATGAATAAAAATATATGTTTTTACGTTGGTTCTCCTTTGTATCTTACGCATGAGAATCCAAAAGAATCGACCTATTGAAATATAATACTTTACAATGAGTCAACAAAATTATGTGTACGCCTTAAACTTAATGAAATTTATTCCAATATGATGGGAATTTTCCACCACACTTTTTTTTAATTTTATTGCCTTTGCAAAACTCCCACGTATTAGGAGAAAATAGAACAGAATGTTTAAGGAAGTAAATTAAGATTTTACTGACGTTCCTAAACATTATAGGAGGTAGAGCAGCAAAACTTTTGACAATTCCAAATAGCACCGGGAAAATGGCTAAGTGATTAAAAGTTTCCATACTATGAATGAGGTCTTAACCAAGTCCGTAAATGCGACGACGAATATATTCCAAAACAAGAAGGTTTGTTCATGCAACATTTAATAGAACACCATAGGAAGAAAGCTATAGAATGAAGTTTACACAACCGGTTCTAGCGAGGAATGAAGTTTTACTGAGCCACAGGTACGAAGTTGCAAATTTCTTCGGAATATATAGCGATCGAGGACGACATAGCTCCCAGATCGACTCAGAGAACATCAAGATTTAGGTTTTCCTGAAAAATTTGCCAACCGTCCGTGCATCCAGAAGCACAATACAAGAATTCATGTTTAGAAGAGTTCGAGCGAAAGGCTGGCAAAATCCCAGCGTATACCTCCGGTTGGAGTATGAACAGAAACCAAGCTCCAACTACGGACGACGCCAAGCGTGGGTGAGGTCGTGGGCTTAGATTTTTACAAGCTTGATGAAGAGTAAAAATAATTCTAAATTACCACTGACTTATTTCAGAACACGTAATTGAGTTTAGATGAAATTTGCAATATGTCTACTTAAGCCTTTTTGTGTGCCTGAAAATTATTTGAGCATCGTCCTGGCTTCTGAAGCTCAGAATAATTTCCAATAAAGTGAGAACACAGTGACACAATCAAATTCCGGTAGAGCCAAAGGCCGAAGCGGCTGCAGAGGCGAGAGACATATCGTATGAGAAAATGCTCTTGTAAATAAATACAGAATTAAGAGTCATTAGAGATATATTTACATAAATAATTGGAGATATAACTTACAAAAGAAGTTTAAACTCAACCGAAGACTATTTTTATTTCAGTTTGTGGAACATAGATTTGATGAGCTGATACAGACAGAGCAGCAGCAGTAGCAGTCACTCGAGCTTTGTTAAATAGTTTAAATAGATCATGTTTTTACGTTAGCCAAGGAGGGACATCATAAATGTAAAAGTTTTGAAGAAAGATTGCTGATAATAAATTTCGCTCAAGTGAGGTCAAGGTGAACCTCCTTTAGAGCAACGAATTTGAGTTAATTTAAAATAAAAAATATTTCAAAATTTTGACATTCATGCAAGACAAGTTAAGAAAATAACCACTCGCATTTAGTTTAAAAAAAATCATGCAAGAGAATAGTTCATGAACAGAAAGCCATCAAGCCACGTTAGGTGCCCCGAGCTGCCTCAACGCCACGCGAAATAGCAGTCATTCCAGGAGCATAAACCGATGTTTGCCTTCATGTAAGAAACCCTTTCCCCCCTTCTCCTCCCGATGTTTGCCCTCATGTGATGAAATAAATTATATTAGGCATATATATATGAAAACCGACGCTACGCAGCAAGCAACCGGCTCTGCAGCAGTGCGCGGATCGTGAGGGGATGAGGGGTGCACCACATCAGCAGATGGGAGGAGCACGTAGGGGGTAGAGGCTGTATCAAGGGCTAGTCCGAAATCCATCACATATACGGGAGTTATTGTAAATAAACAAAATAGCACAGAAAAATAGTGGGTCAAAAAAAATTATTGGCTACGAACAGGGGACGAAGAAGTCTGGGTATTTGAGAGTAAAGAGCGGAGTAATTTCAAAGTGGAGAGAGGGACACGTCGCATAAGGAAAGGACGCTCAAGAACGAACCAATCAGAGGGCGAGGATTTTCGCGGGCATCCCGCCCAACCCTCGATGCGCAGCCTTTGTGCGGGTGAGGTATAAAAGGGTAGAAGAAGATAGAACCGGTCTATTTGACTGGTGCAGTGGCAAGGATGTAGGCTTCCTGACGGCCAGAGGGGAGGTGAGAATACGTGGTTTAATTTATTGATAATTCATGTGGAGTCAGCGAAACGTAGTACGTCTAAATTCTGGAAGCAGTGATTTGCAGAATGCTAATTATTGTTATCTGCATTTTTTGATTACATTGATTCTCTCAAACAGGATGCTTTACATTGGGCTTTTAGTATGAGGGTAAAATGATCATTTATTAAAAGGGAATTGTATTGAGATGGCAGAAAATGGGGAATCAGAATATTCGAGGGCTTATTGGAGGGTTTGCATTGGTAGAGTGTTCTCAAACAGGGTGTGCTTAGAGTCTAACTGTAATATCTGTGTAAAATTTCAAAGGGGGTTATTATCTCGCAAAAGGGGATTCATATTGAATGGGAGAAAGTGAATTCACCATGTCGGGAATAGCCACATTGTCAGTGGAATCTTCGGGTAGATGATTAAAGGGGAATTAATAACGATTACATCTCAGGGAATAGATAATATAACACTGTGCATTGTTCACAGGCGGGTTGGGGAAGCTGGCCTACGCGGCAGTCGTAGCGCTACAACCGGCCGAGCGTTCGCAGCCTTGCAGCGGGCAGCTGGCTTGGTCCTCTACGCTGCTATGGAAACCTGGATGCCACTCAAGTAGTAAAATGTGAAGAAGGAAAGAAACAGAGGCACGCAGGAGAGTAGAAATTCATTCTGGCGCGCTGTGTTCATGATGAGTTAGGTGGCGAGCTCGAAAGTGGTAATTGCTGGAGAAGCAAAGGAAGAAAAGGTACGCTGAACAGTACAAATCCATTTTTGGCGAGCAGTGTTTAATATGAATGTGTGTGCTAGCCAGGATGTTCATGTTTATGTTTCTAATTTCATGTTGTTTGTGCGTGAACCTCCGGGTTGACGATTGCCAAGAAAGGCTGAGTTGCGTTAAATCATGTGATCGTTCGCTGGCATTCAATAATTTTCTAGCCTGAATCTCTCATTTCATGTGTCATATTCAAATCCACGTGTTTCAAAATGAATTCATGTTAATCTTACAAATTCTTTTATTCTCCATGTCTGGTATGCAGGTGTACGCAAGCATGAAAGTATAATATTCAAATGTGCGGGGGTTGAGATTCCCTCAGCGTCTGGAAAGGGGGGGGGTCCTAAACCCCACCCGCCCTTCTCCGTATCGCAACAGGAAAAATATTAATTGTACTATGCGAGCGTGCTGACTGCATATTTAGCATGGAGAATTTCCTAATTATTTCACTTGCCAAAAAATTCTTAAAACTTGTTGTGATGAGCTCTCAAGAAGGGATTTAAATAATCTTCCAGCCATTTCGCAAATAGTTATCCAGTAGTATATTTCGCTTGCTATTGGTAGCTCAATTCATATCAATAACAATCAGTGGAGCACAGCCGAAAGTTTGTGGCTGCGAGCTTTGCCTTGAGGAGCTGCAGTTCCGTATTGTAATTGCCTGCCATTGAGCTGGAGTCATAAATACATAGGAATGTGTGGCTCGGCGACTCAACCACAGCGCGTCTGGCTCAAATTTTGGTGATTGGAGAGCGCTCACTAAGTCAAGTAAAGATTGAATGCCACATTTCTATTGAAAACTTAACACAATGAACGATTCAGATATCAATATTGAATTCTTGGCTCAAATTTGTCATGACATCTAGTGCGTCAGTTAAATGCTTCTTTTATTGAATTATTTTATTTCTTGGACTTGCAAAACCATCCAAAGTCTTGCCAAATGCTGAAGTGCAGTCATCATGATTAAATTCTTTCATTCTTCAGTGGAAAAATTACAATTAAATGTGTTATGAGTGGAAGTAATCGTTGTGCATTAATAAATGAAATCGGCCGCATTTTTTTTGTTCTTGACAGTTGTTTTGACAGTTGACCTCGCGTCAACTGTCACCGTGGACGCACGCTCCATGTTACCGGAGCTAAATTTTTTCAGAATGTGAGGGAAGAAAAACTCCACGAAGTACGAAATTAGAACTGTGTGTCCGTGAATGTGCCGTCTACCTAACTAAATGGTAAAAGTGAACTTTCAGTGTTTCGGTGATTCAATTATGATCATTTTAACAAGCAGATCAGAGTGGCGAGATGTGAAAACTTAGTGTTGCTTTCGCAGTGCCGGTGAGGGCAGCGCGAACAAGCTTACCCCTGCCCCCTCCATCCCCCCTCCAAAACACCTCCACTCTTAACGTGGAAGAACAAGTGCCGTTATCTCCAGAAACAAAATAGAAAGTGTGCTCTGTCAAACTCGCATCTTTGGAAAATAATAGTGACCATTTTTTGTGAACTATTTTTGTTACAATAGAGCATGAATGTTGAAAATTTCTAATGTACTCATTCAATTTTTGATTAAAAAAAAATTAGCTTACCTCATGTTCTTTTGATGGACAATTTTGGTTAACTATTGACGTTAAATGTGAGAAGGATAAAAAACTTCTTCTTCTATGAAGGAAATTTTAAATATAAAAATTAAATAAACTTGATCCAGCAACTTCGGAAAAAATTTAGCATGTTAAACATAGTAAGCCTGTGTTCACAGACAGAGCATAATTCCACAGTGTGAAGTAAACTTGAACAATCCGACGTTTCTCGAAAAGTTCACCAGAGCAATCTTCTGATGGAAGAGTTGAAGTTCTTTTTCTTCTTTTCTTCTTCTTTTTTTCTGTTCTCTTTTCTTCCCCAAGCAGGACAGCAAGCAACGCTGCTCTGCCGACCGCAAGCATCCTCCCGCTCACACTCTGTCCTCCTCTGTCTTACACCCCAAGCCCCCCCCCCCCCCCCTTGCTTTCCTACTGGCAGTCTCTTTTTATCTACCTTTAAAAGGCGAGGTCTTCTACTTTAACCCAATGAACAAATTTTAATTTTTCTTTCTCTCTATCAACGTCACAATGTATCAATATAGAACTCGTTCAACTACTCGGAAGGTTGCCCCATCTGAAAAAAACATCCTCCAGTACAGCTTCGCACGAAAAGCTCAGTAAAAAGCGTAAAGCACCAGCCATAAAGCGGAAAGGCAGACCTAATAAATCCGCCCCTGTGAATCCATCTGTTCAAGGTCCTCAAAGACTCAAAACGAAAAATGCTTCTCGGACGTTCGTGAAGTCTGGTATCAGCAAGTGTTTCTCAGCCCCTGAAGCATCACTAATGACTGCAAAATCAGAGTCATCTGACACGGGCGAAAATCTCTCAGGCGCTGCTTGTAATAATTCAGCTCCCAGTAATAATTCATCTTCTCAAGTTCTGAAACCTGCTACGGGCACACCCGAAGCGAGTTCAAGAAATTCCGTACAAGCAGCACTCGACTCTCAACCCCACGCTTTGGACTGTGTCCGAGAAGATTCATCGTCCACAAAGCCGAGAATCTTTAGTGAAGAAGATACGTCCTCACTGGCGGAAGCTGCCACAGCACTGCGAGCTCCTTCGTCTCGCCGAAACGATTGCGTCATGGCGACGTCGCCCCTGCCCTGCGTCACTGAGAAAGCTCAAAATCGTTCACCGCCGACGGAAACACCAACGTCATCGTTAGAACGCGATAAAATTTTGGATGTGTGCAACCAGTCAGAGAGTAAAAGGGGTAATTTTAATTATAATTTTAATGATAAATTGTGTGTAGACCTTTCAGGTGGCGAAGTTATGTTTGAAAATGCATACGAAGCAGCTGATACTGGCAGTAAAATACCTCAGAGCGTAAACTGCGAGGATAACGTAAGATTTTCAGTGGAGAAAAATACAACCAGACCTGTTACCGCCTTTGATGGGTACTTACATCCTCTCCAAATGACCAGTTCCCAAACTATTCACGAAATAAATAACACGCTGTCTCTTACAGCTGCATTTCTCAATAAAGCTTTGAGACAAAATTGTCCCCCAAGCCCAGCGTCGATTTCTTCCACTGTATCAAATATTCAAGTGATTACAGAACAGCTTTTTGCTTTAAATTATCGTATCAGCGCTCATGATTTTACGCCAGTGGTAGCTGCGAGTAACCATCCTTATGCGAAATCCCCTTTAGACACTTTTCTCGTTGGAGACAATAGTCTCACAAAAATCAACAGAGATGACATTGATAGTGCATGCAGGATTCAGACCATAACTTCGGAACGTCTAAATGATCTCTATGATGAGATTGAACGCGCACCTCCTTTCAGGAACTATATAATTAGCTTCAAAGGTTTGAGCCTCTCGTCCCAAAATCTCACGAAATTAAAAAATTTGATCATGACAAAGAATCTTCTTTCTCGTATTTATGTGGTGAGTGGCTGCAGTGGGCAGCAATTGTACATGGCATCGAGCCTGTGCAGAAAAATTGGTCTTAAACTGATTCCGCTGCGAGCAAATGTAAAAACCGGTCCTGTTGATGAAGCTTACAACAATGTCCGCACTTGGCCCGTTACGCGAGAAGACACGCATCATTTTCTTCAACAAATTGCTCTAAAATCCCCTTTGAGACTAACTTCACATTTTATCTCCTGTGTCAGAAACTGCCATGATCTGAATGAAGAAATTGAATACTCTAATGATTATTCAAAACAGCAAAATGAGTTGAATGATTGTTCTAAGTTGACCGCCTATCCACGTGAAACCTCCAGCAGCATAAACCGATGTTTGCCTTCATATAACAAACCCTCTCCTCCCCTCTCCTCCCGATGTTTGCCCTCATATAACAAGCCCTCTCCTGCATCCGCCACAAACAACTGCGGAGTGCCAACAAAAAATAGGTTTTCATTGCTATCCAATGCTGATGAAGAGGATGAAAAGCCCCTCTCAGACACAAGTATAAATCAACATCCAATCACATACTCGGAAGCAGTAAAATCAATAGGAAGAGAGAAATCGCTGCAAAATTGCAGTCGACAATCGATGGAAAATCCACTACCCAACGGTATGCACAATCATCACCAGAAAAATATAATTGACACGAGCATTTCTCAGTTCTCTGCAAATCCCCATACGAGAAATCACAGAACAGGAATTCAGAGCCAGAAAAACGTAAATTCCCCGCACCTCTCAGAACCTCTTAATGATGAAAAAAGTGCGAAAAAAAACGTCTCCAGCCCCATTTGTGCACGCATGAATTCCACAATGGATGAATTGAAACGATCATGGAACATAAAACTGATTCCCACCAAAGCCGATGGACACTGCCTCCTCCACGCAGTAGCTCATCTACTTACAAAACAACCAGCATCAAAATGGAATTACAATTCCCTAAAGGCTGCAATCAAAACAGAGAGTAAAGCAAACTACAGCACATATGCTAAGTTTTTTGACAAGAACAGTGGCGACATGCAAAACCTCATAGATAATTACATTGACGAAAAACATTTTGACCAAGCTGCTGTAGACCTTATACCACTAATCATTTCAAATGTGACAGGCCAAAAACTTCTCGTCCTGGATGAAAAAGATCATTGTGTTTTGAAAATATCAGTCGTTCCTATTTCAGAGTTATCAAATAATAACCCTCCACTACTGCTCCATCGTAAAAACGATCACTACAGTGCTCTTGTCACACAAGGCAAAAATCAGACCGGGGTTACCTCATCTTGACAAAGTGCCGCTGCCCAGCCAAATAGTAGACTTTCTTACATAGCAGATGCTGGGCCAAACACCCTGGGCAACTTAGACAAAATCGATAAATACCCTGAACGATCCCATCGAGATAGTAACCTCGCTACCTTTAAAAAGAGTGCTAATATAGGTAAAATCAAAATCAAGCATGTAAATGCTCGAAGCCTGAATGGTAAATTGGATGAAATCAGAGTAATGTTGGTCACTGAAAAATTGACATTTTGTGTGTCTCAGAAACATGGTTTGATTCACGAACCCAAAGTTCATTTTTTAACATTCCTGATTACGTGTTGTACCGCTACGATGGCGTTAAAACCAGCCGAGGTAGTGGATCTTGTATTTTTGTGAAAGAAATGTACTCAACATCTTCACTACTAGTGAATAAAGTTTGCGAAGGCATTGAAATGGTTTGGTTAGAAGTGCAAATAAATAAACACAAATCAATAATCATTGGCAGCCTTTACCGGCACCCATCGTCTCCCCTAAATCGAACACTAGATTTCATTGAGGAAACTTTCAAAGAAATCCTTCAGGCAAAAAAATCATTCTTTGCTTTCGGAGATTTCAATGTTGACCTAACGGACAAAAACAATCAGCTGAGCAAACTATTGTATAAACTAAGCTTATCACAAATGGTCAAAGAACCGACTCGCATCACTAAAATCTCTGCAACTCTCCTCGATCTAGCAATCACAAATAATCCCACCGCAATACTTAGTACAGTAATATCACCTTCTATTTCCGATCACCACTCTATAGAATGTGTAATTAATATTGCGAAGGAAAGACAAAAATACCGCTTAATGACCTATCGCTCGAAAAGGCACTATTCAGCAGAACTATTTCAAGAAAAACTACTTGATAGGTCTACCGAATTCCAGAAAATGATGCAATCTGACGATGTTGATATACAAGTGTCAATTTTCAACGAGAACTTCACAGCAGCTCTCGACGAATGTGCACCTTACGTTACCAAAAAAAACAAGCCAAAACGAACTGTTTGGATCACTGACGAAGTTAAAGAGATGAGCAGAATAAAGAAAGCTAACTTGCGAGAGTACAAAAACAATAGATCAAACAGTACCTTATACAAGAGATATAAAAAACATGAAAAAATTCTTCGAAAGAAAATCACTGAAGCGAAACAAACTCACTTCCACCAGGCACTGATAACGGCTAAAAATAACCCGAAGCGAACTTGGGAAATCATTAGTGAGGTAGCCCCATATAAAAATTTAGATCGCATAAGTAATTTTGAAAATCCCTTGGCAACAGCCACGGATTTCAACACATTCTTTTCAAAAGTAGGGGCTCAAGTTTTCAGTGAGGTGTGTACCAATCCAGCTGAAACGACAATTGAAAATTCATGCCCCACTGCACCCTCGAGGACTGATGTCAAGTGGAGACCACGCCCTGTCGATTTACCAGAGTTACGAAACATCTTATACTCACTAAAAAACACAAAGGCAGTTGGACATGATGGTATCAGTCTTCAATATATCAAAGACAGTTTCCCTGTTACAGCACCATGGATTCGTCTGATAATTAATACATCAATAGTAACCAACACGTTTCCAAACCAATGGAAACACTCCACTATTAGACCGTTGCACAAAAGTGGTGACCTAAATACAGCATCAAACTACAGGCCCATCAGTCTTTTGCCTGTCATGTCCAAACTATTGGAGAAAGTGGTGACAAATCAACTGTCATTTCACCTGGACGAGTCAAATCTACTCCACCAAAATCAATATGCCTATAGAAGAAATACTAGCACCCAAGACGCTCTGCTCAATATATCTGAAAAAATATACAGTGACATCGATCAAAAGAATGTAACACTCTTGCTGCTACTTGATCTCTCTAAGGGTACGGCCAGACTGAACGCGTTGGCGCTGACGCGCGCGTACGCAGGCTGTAGCTGCAATATCAAATACATGTGTTGCTCCGAGAGCGGCCACACTAGACGCGCGCGGACGCAAGCGGACCGAAGCGCACAGACGCCGCGTCGCGCTGTCCAAATTCAGGATTACTTGGGAGAAATATTTGACGCTGCGCGGCGCGTTCAGTGTATCTCGAGCAGCCGAAAGTGAAGGATGTGGAGCTGCTACTCCCTTCCATTCAGGCTGTGCATGCAATTTGGGATGCTTTTCACCCTCAGCTCAATGACAGGGTGTTCATCAGCGACCAGTGGTCGTCGATAGCGGATGCACTGCAAGTTTCAGGTGAGAGTTGTAGCTGCGTTCAAGACTTCTAGCATACTCGTGACGCTTAAAAGTTTTTACATGATATAAAGATAGGTAAATAATGAAATTAATTGAAATTTATCTCCTTCATGGCAGAAAATATGATCTGTCACTTAAATTAAATTTATGTGAATAACATTAAACTTTTAAGATTTCCGATGTTTCTTTACAATACATATGTCTACCATGCAACTTTTCCAACACCAGAAATAAAATAATTCTTCAATTTTGTTCTCAAAAATGCTGCAATTGGTGAGCTGTTTCTGTCAGCATGAGCAGTTTCATATTGTTCATTTAATTCAAAGAATTCTTGTAATATAAATTACAGCCCTATGTCCACTCGCTCCCTGACAACAATCATATTGTGTAAAGCTGTTACTGCTTTTGTGATTTCCGCTGCATTCTCTCCACTGGTTGCAATGGATTTTGTCAAAATTCTAAATTTTGCATGTCATTACTCCGAAAGCATTCTCTACACAACGCCGAACTTTAGATAGACAATGATTGAAATTTTTTTTTTGTTTCATTCAAGTTTATGCATGGGCATGGGTGCATCCAATAAAGGAGCAATGTGTAGGCAACATTTCCTACAAAAAGAAATTGTTTTTCCTCATATCACTCCCGGGTAGCTTCATTGATTCAGTGAATTGAATTCATTTTCCTGCATTCATTCATACAGGTCACTATTACGGAGCACTCCACCATCGCTCTGCTTACCAAATGCTTCAACGTCAACATACACAAATTTGCATTCATGATTTGGAACACCTTTGAGAATTATTCAAAAAAATTCTTTTCGTTCAATACAGGGTTTGAGCATGTTATTCAAATCTGTTGCCCGTCTATCGCGCCAAAGTAGTTGGAGAAGTTCCATTTTAAATAAAACTGCTCTGCAATTTCACTACAAAACTTTTGATTAGGGTAAGGCATAAATATGAGTTGAAGGTTTCTCCAAATAGCTTTGCACGTCTCCGTCACAATAGTTGCAACTGTTGATTTTCTCATCCTGAATTGAAAAGCTAACAATCAAAAGGACGATACAGTTGCCACATTTCTGAAAAGCATAATAATCATGTTTGAAATGCCACATTAGTCAGTTTAAATGATAGATCTTTTCTTTTTCAGAAAAAGCAGCAAGGAAGAAGTTTAAAACTATGCAAGTTAAATTTCGAGTGGAATTGAAGAAACTTCCGCAAGGAAAGTTGGGAAACTCCCTGAATCATATGAAAGCAGGTTGCCTTTTTTAAAAATGTACTTTTTTTATGAGAGCTCAAATGTTCGCACAACAGATAATTGAAAATTTATCAGAGATGGCTCCGAAGCAAAACTGCACTGATGGACAGCAATCAGAGTCGATAAGTACAAGCATAACTTCGACTTCTGCTCATGACACTGATGATGCTTGCGAAGGTCTTGTAGAAACCGGTATTGATGGAACGGCAGAAAGTATAGAAAAGGGATCCAAAGAACCATATAGAAAAAGAGGAAAAGTTCAGAGTGACATCAGGGAGTATTTCTTGCAATTAGAAAAAGAGAAACTTGAATACCTCATAGGAGAGAGCGAACCTGATGAATGCAGTCTCTTTCTTCAGAGTGTTGTACCCTCAATGCAGAGCATGAGCAAAAGAAATCAATGCCTATTTAAGATTAAGTTTCAAGTACTAGTTTACAAGTTCTTACATGAAAAAATGGCGCATAATTTTAAATGTGGGTATTGCATTCGAATGTTTATGTTTCCCCAACTTTTTCAGCACTTTCTAGTGGATATTTTTGTATTAGTCTCAAAGGTTTACCAATTAATTTTACGTTTAATAAATAATCAAATATACTGATACATAAATCGAGAGTAAACCATAACCTTTTGGATAACAGACATAAAACTAACAGCTAATTATATAACCTGAAATGGAATTGCTTCACAAATAAAAGTGCGTAAAGATTTACTTTATGATCAATAAACTTCTATTTAATTTCATTGTAATGTGATATTAAGAACAGCTTGTTGATTGAACTATCTAATTTTACTTACCTTATTGTTACCCTCAGCCGTTCCTCTGGGGAGATAGCCTGCCGAAAGTTAGTGGTTTGTTTGTATATATCCTCACTCACTAAGCTTCATCAAATATAGCCATGCTCATCCTTGTATATTCTTTAAACTTTTTTGGACATTTCCGTCGATCAGAAAACTATTGATGGTATTCTCCATGCTCGGATCTTGTTTTTATTTAATTGGATGAACAGCAACTCACCGATTTCCATCAAGAATTAGGTACTCTACATATGAGGGCTCCAATAATAACACCTTCTCACTAGAAGTCGTCATGACAATTAGTTATCCCCGAAGCCCGATGCTTCTCGACGAACGCGCGCGTCAGCGTGCAGTGTGGCCGCCTCCATTCAAATGACAGCGTCAGAACGCGTGAAGCGTACGCACGCGTCAGCGCCAACGCGTTCAGTCTGGCCGTACCCTAAGGCGTTCGATAGCGTCGAACATGAAAGACTTCTACGTAAAATACTGAACTTGGGAATAGACACGCAATGGTTTGAAAGTTACTTGTCAAATCGATCTCATGCAGTCCGCATAGAAAACAAATTGTCCCCATTCATTCAAAACAATTTTGGTGTTCCCCAAGGATCCATTCTTGGTCCGCTACTCTTTTCTATTTTCATTAATGATTTCCCTCCAATGCCTTCTAACACACGGATCTCAATGTATGCAGATGATGTTCAAATTGCAATAACAAGTTCAGTATCGGAAATACCACAGACGCAAATTAAAGCCGAAACTTTACTGACTAGCCTGAAATCATGGTACGACCGAAATGGTCTCAAATTAAATGCTAATAGAACACAATGCATTATTTTTGGATCCAAAGATGCAATTAAAAAAACTTCAGATCTTACTCTTGCAGTTGGAAATGATAAAATTAATGCATCAGAAAAAGTTAAAAATCTAGGTATCTGGTTCGATAGAAATATGTCCTTCAAATCTCACGTTGAGACTACTTGCAACAAAATCTACGGAACTTTAATGTTTTTTCATCGTATAAAAAGTATGCTAGACGAAAAATCCAGATTATTAGCTATTCAATCCCTTGTGTTATCGCGCATTGACTACTGCAGCCTAGTATGGGGAGACTTACCTCAATACCTTCAAAGGGACTTACAAAAATGCATGAATTTTGCAGCCAAGGTGGTATGCAACGGTAATTTCAAAAGAAGTGATCACGTAACCCCTCTCCTCAATAAACTCGGCTGGATTCCTATCCAAGAAAGGCTCCTCTTGCAGAAGGCCCAATACGTATTCTCCTCGTTATATCTTCCTCAGAGCAATGCTGAGATAGTGCGTTTCCATCCACCCACTGTAACCAATCAAAAACCGAACAGAAACAATAATGTCTTAGTCAACTATCGTTCATCTCACTTAGGGCAGAAGGCTCTGTCCATATCAGGCGCCTTACTGTGGAACAAACTTCCCCTGAATATTAAAGTCCCTCAAAGACCTAGAGAATATAAAGCCAAAATAACTCGTCATCTTGTGTCTCAATAATAATTTTTAGTTACAGAACATACTGAATGAGTACTGACGAATCTCATTTGCCTGGTATCTCCATTGCTGAACAATCTCCCTCGCTCATTGTTTTATAATTCAAGACATCACACAACAGTTTGGAAGTATGCGTAGGTATTATGATTTGACCGCCTATACGTTGTCATTTGCAAACATGGTACCTATGTGTGTGTGTGTTTATCAATTGCAGACATTCTGCACCATATTACAAAGATAATGTTTTTTTTTCTAATTTGAAATTGTAAAGCATCCATGTAAAAAAAATAAAAATAAATTCGTTGTGTGATCATCCATTTATACTGCAGTAATATGCTGATTCTGCTTATAGTTATATGCTTATAATAATGTGATACCTATGTTTGTTCATGAATTGCCGACAATTTGCGCCATATTTCAAAGATAATGTGATTTGTTTTCTAATATGAAACCTTTATAGGACATTAATGTTTTCTTTCTTATCCACGTCACACAATCGTTTTCATGTTTCTGACTTGAGTAGACTGTCTTATGCCACTATTTTTAGTACGAAATTTTATAAAATTCATGCTATAATAAAAGATATTTTCTCTGTTCCCCTCGATTGGAATTCTGGTTTATAATGGCTAGTTTATGCTGATATTTGCGCACATGCTTACTTGTATATATGTGTACGTGTGCACGCTATGCGTATGACACTCTGTAGAATGCGTATGTATTGCCTCGATGCATAGAAATGCATTTGTGTATGCTTACGAGTTTGGTGTAAGTATGTGCGTGGGTATGTTTGTGCATGCGTATGTGTATATATCTACATGTATACGTGCACATATGTGTGTACTAAACTGACAACTAGCATTTTACTAGAGAAAATGGTCTTTTTTCTGTGCACTCTCAACTTGTAACATTACCTAACTCGTCACCTCTTTATTATTGTAAAGCATTCATGTACAAACTATACATTTGGTCTGCGATCATCCATTATATTTAAATAAAATGCTTATTAACTAATGACCGGTATGTTAAAATTGTTGAATCAGAAATACAAAACTTATAATCTTCTTGGTCCTCATGCTTATGTGTACATATATGTGTATATATTCACATGTATGTGTGCACATATGTGTTTACTAGACTGACAACTAGCATTTTACTAGAGATAATGGTCATTTTCTGTTCACTCTCAACTTGTAACATTACCTAACTCGTCATCTCTTTATTATTGTAAAGCATTCATGTACAAACTATACATTTGTTGTGCGATCATCCATTTATATTTGAATAAAATACTTATTAACTAACGACCGTTATGTTAAAATTGTTGAATTAGAAATACAAAACTTATAATCTTCTTGGTCCTCATGCTTATGCGTACATATATATATATATATCTGTATGTGTGTGTGTATGTAAGTATATATATATATGTACGTATATATATGTATATGGATTTGTATTTATATATTTTTCTCATGCTTCCTTAAAATGACACTTTTGAACATTTGCCGAAACAAGCGATTCATATATTATTTCCTGGCATCAATAATTGCGAAGTTTTATGTCATGTACATGTAAACTGTCAAAAGTGTTTTCACCCCAGAATGAAAATGCATCGTCCATGAATTTGCGTTATCTCTTATAATTATCATTACATGTATTGTCAAATGTAGATTAAGCAAGATTAGGAGTACATTGCCCTCAATCATATCTTTTCGACTAGTGACACGAGTTTTTTCAATACTCGTGTGTGTGTATCATCTAAGTGTATTAATTTTAAGATATTTAAAAACCTATGATTGTAATATTGTACAATCTCTATTGGAAATAAAGTTTTTTCTTTCTTTTCTTTCTTTCTTGAAATTTTTTTTGTGTGTGATGCTCTCTTAAACAGTGAATTTAGTTGAACAAGTGCCCGATATTAAACCGATATTTCTTCCTGTACCGTTTTTTTTGCTCGTGTTATTTAGCGTGCTATCTGCATTTCTGTATGGAATTTTTTTTCAGCATTTTAAGCATTTTCGGCTGTCTCAAAATCTTTATGATTGTTGTAATAACCCTTCGAGTAACGCATTAATTATCAAATTGTGTCGTATGAGTGGAATGTGCTCGACCGAGAAATGTAAAGCTCATAACTAGCTGCCTGTAAGTTGCTAAATGCAATGGGAGGTTAATAAGCTCAGATCAACAGTGTTGCATATGTTGCTCAATTATTGGGCTGTCGAGTCTTCTGAGCATATTTTTGGGTATTGAGAAACCCTCATGTTTTTATTGATTGTTGTTAGAATTTTTGTCTGAGTACATTGAAAGATAAAAGCAGTAACATTTTTTTGTGCAGGGACTGGCTCTCGAAATTTTCTTTCTTTGATTACCTCTTGTTCATGTGTGGGATAAGAACTTTCTGTGTGCTGCATTTTACTTGGATTTATCCCGTTATAGTATGTACTTAAGATTGAGTTTGTAGCAATGGCTCCGGATTTTATGCCTTAATTTTTATAAAACCTGATTGTCTCAGTTGAGCTTTGAAACCAATTTGATATTTTGCAGTGTTTAGGGATTTCTGGTGATTAATCAAAATTGAAATTTACCATCCCGCATGCATTAAATTAAAATAATTAGTAGAAAATTTTGTGTGTTGTCGTGTGAATTTGTTTCCATAGTAATTTTCTGACAAGCCTTAGCAACGTGATGCATACCTTTGCTAATGACATTTGAGACCTAAAATTCCACAATTTATATTTTCTGACCCACGGTGATAGAATTTTCCTTCAAATCAAATTTTCTTGCTGTATGATACAGAGTAGTTCAATGTATGTTTCTATGTATGCTGGTTTCCCGGGTCCTTTTGAGTGCAGTTTAATATTTGGAGTAAAATTTCAGCATAAAGGCTCATGCCGCTGTGCAAGACTGTGCGAATCGGCTGTTAAAGTCATAAAATTGAAGATCTCATTGCTGCGGCCAGACCTTTCTGAGTTCTCGTTGAAATGAACGTGAATTAGTGTACAGGTTTTGGGTTGTATGACACGTTACCATTAATTTTTCTACACGTCATGAGAGAAGAGTACCATCAGTAACTTTGATCATTTTGCAGTAAAATTTCGCCCGTATCTTCAATAACGATGCTGGAGCTTCTGAGTATGTTTATTTTGGGAGCATGTAAAAGCCATCATAAAACCTTCGAGTTCTGAGGCACAGCCATTATCATTGAATTTTAATTAAAAGCATAGGTGAATGCCATGGTGTTTCGAACATTGTATATGTACTTTGAAAGAATTAATTCTGCTGCATTTTTTTATAAAATAACATATTAGCAAAACTTTTCTCAACGATGTGTTGGATGAAATTTTGTGTGGTAAATTTTTTGAATGTCGCTATTATTGATCCACCAATTACATTTTCCTGAATTTTGTTTTGTGTAGAAATAGAAGTAGGTGGCGCAGGAAATTAATGCCTTGATTCAAGGAAAAATCGCCTTCGCCAAAATATCTGAGGACAAGTTTTGAATCGTCTTAAGAATTCACTTTCATGGCAGCTGCTGGTTAAAGTAAATATAAATTTTTGTTTGACGTAACGTTAACGTCTAACGCAATTCACTTTTTATTCGCTAATATTGAGTACTTTAATTATAAAAAATTTTTAACATCTCTGATATGAGTGATGGAATTGTTTCGAAATTCAATTTTTCTTGCTATCATAGACAGAGTAAATATTACCTTTTCCGATCGTAGGAGTAAATTGAGTTAAGTGACGGAATGTAGGATTATCGATAATTTAGTGTGGTGGATTTTTAAGAATGTGTGTGGTATCTCTGAGATGCTACGCAGCTAATTCTTGACATAGTTTAGTTACTTACTTAGCAATATATGAATACCGCCTACACATGTGTCAGTTGAAGTTAACCCCTTTTTCATGATGTCTCCGTTCACAACAGCAGGATGCTAAACTCCAGAATTGAAAATTGAGAATTTCTATTTCAATTAACAAGTGATGGCTGAATTCATCTATTACAAGGTGCCACATTGTCTATGCGTGAGATGAATAATTGATGCGGTGACGGACCTAAGTTCTAATTGATTGTGTTTCTGTTTGTGGCTTTCTCTATTTTTGGGCATAAAATCTTTGCTGTGTCATGCTCCAGTTTATTCAAATTCATGGAAAATATATAATCGTGAAAATGTCGACCGTGTTAGGCGTATTAATTTAAAGGTAATTCAATCTCAGCTTCCTCTAGTTGGGAAGGAATATTATTTTAAGTGTACTTAGTGTTAGACTGAACACGTGGAGTTGTCAATGCCAATTTCTTTTGACTAAGTAAGTGCATATAAGCGAGGAAGGAATTTTCATTTATCAACTGAACCGTACATTGAATTCAAGATTCTATTTTGCTATATCTGCAAGTGGGGTTGATTAAGGAAGCTTTTACATTATTTCAAGTGTGAAACAGGATTCTTTTGAGGTTGCTGGTGGGGCCAGAATCTACGAACCCCTAGGTGCGTTTATTCGCTCAACCTCAGTAAAACTCACGAGTTACGATGTCAAATTAATGATTTATGCATTCGTTCGCAATGTTCTATGTGTGAATTTCATGTCCAGTGAGGAGACATTATTTGAATCTTCATATTTTTTTTGGAAAAATAAAATGATGGTAACAATTTCGCCCGCAATTCCAAGCGAATTGCGAGGTTATATCGAGAATGTGTCCACATAACTGGATTGAATAAATTGAGCTCATTGGAATATGCTATTTTCTACGATGAAAATATACAATATATTGAAGTGAAGCCTTGATTTTGTTGGAAAAATTTTTTTGTAATGAATGATAGTTGCGCACTGTAATGAATAAACGGTAATTTTGTGCTAATGCGTGTGCTAGAGATGGAGGATGCGAAGCGGAGGAGACGTGTGTAAGTTTTATTACTGTTCTGATCCCAGGGCAATAAAAAATTTTGCGTTCGTCGAGTCTCATCTTTTAATTACTCGTGTTGTATTGTGTGAACGCAAGAATACAGAATGCTATAGGAAATGAAGTAAAAATATTACTGGTGTTATTATTTAAAATGTGTTGAACTTCAATGGCGGGGAATTGGACTTTAAAATAGTACAGCTCGTTTTTTTTGGTGTCTCTGGTTTTTTGCAAGTTGTAGAATTTGCAAAGAAAAATCCCCTTTGCTATTCCTGTATCAGCTAAATAAAAAGAATCAGAGGAAGTAATGCAAAGGTTTCTTGTGTTGGTGATGTCGAGAAGGCCAGACTCTGGGCAGGCTGGATAAGGAACAAGTAGATTAATAAATGCGTGAATATCATTAAGGGTTCCCTGCAGAAATTGTAAATTATTTCACAAATTACACGGCATCGTAGTATAATAAGATGAACTTAATCCTTTGCACTGAATTTCACGTAGGAATGTTTGCTGGTTTTTCTTGTTGCGTCTTTCGATCAGGCGGACTCTCGTGAATTTTGAGGTGCTGGTGATAGTTCATTAATTTTCAAGTGTTATAGAATAAGAACTGTTCCTTAATTCTGAATCTCTTATGAGCGTTGCTGGGAACTTTGGCTCTCTTACGCCTGGTGAACGTTGGGTGAGGGAACGAGAATGGGAACTGCGATTTTGACAAACATTTGCAGTGGCGCAACTGAAGAGATAAAGCATATCCTATTTTCTGAATTGCGTGATTGCGATGTTCAACGAATTTGACACATGGATTGGAAACTAACTGAAGAGGCAAGCAGGTGTGAGTTGTCGCGGCGTCCATGTGTGGAAGTTTTGGTTGTTTCTCTTCCCATAGGGATGCTGATGGCACTCGCACTGTTTGTACTCCAACATCGACGGATATGCTAATTTAATTTTCTTAGTATAATAGTATATTAAGCTGATACAACACTGTCTCCGTCATTGAACGGCAAACATACTGCAGGCTCCCGAGTTATGTAAATACATTGATAATGTCATGAAAGTTCAACGACGTCTCTTCGAGTGGAATGACATAATATGAAAAAAGGCTAAACTGTCTCAAAGGCTGGTAAATCAGGGGGATTAGGATGTAATTGTAATTTTCTCATGATTTTGTGGGTGTTGACGAGTAATTGGATCGCCTAAAACTGCAGTGCACGGCAGTGTGGCGTACGTCTGATGAATGTTAACACTCAATATTTTTATAAGAGCACACGGAATGTCGGCCGACCTGGTAACTCTCTCGTCTGTGCATATGTTATCTGTTTGTATCCATTTTTAGGAAGTTAGGTGAAAGTAACTGATCAGCGACACCGTCGATGTATTGTTGACTTTGTCTGTGGTTCGTTATGGATACCTGTAATTAATTAATTTAATTAGAAATTCTTGTGACGCACTTCTGCCCAATCTGAGCAGGCTTGAAACGAATGCGAGAAATCAACTAGTATATGGAGGAACTAAACAGACAGTACGCAGTCTCTCGATCACCAAAGTGAGAAAGTTAGGCGTAAAAAGCGTTACTCATGAAGTTGACCTCTGAAAGTATGTTTATCATCAGAAATGATCTAGAGCTGACGACCGCCGACGATGGAATCTACAGATTTTTCCGCGAAAACGCGATGTCTACTTACCGCGTATAACGCGACGCAAGGATGATTTCAACGAACACTTTTCCGCGCAGATAGCGTGACGCAAGGATGATTTCAACGAATACTTTTCCGCGCAGATAGCGTGACGCAAGGATGGAGTGGATTAAATGAACCGACAACGAAATTTTAGTATGTTACAAACCCTGATGAACCAGAGGGCCCCCTTTGATGATAACGTTTGCCGAGAAAATGTGATAATAATGCTGATAATGATGTTGAGGATGATAATAATTATGATGCACCACTGCTTGGAAGGAGAACGAGCTGAGGATAAATAAGAAGATATTCAAGGTTGAAGCATTGCCCCAAATTTTGAGATATGTGGTTAGGTGGCTTATAAGCGCGATAATGTTTTGCCTTGTAATGAACACGCCTATGAAACAATCTCTAATGTCGTTGGTGTTGCCGAAGGCAAGCCGACAAATAAGATAAATGTCTTGTGTGTGTTTCAATATTAAATGTCAGGTGTGTGTTTCAATATTAAATGTCATGTGTATGTTTCAATATTCTTGTGTCTATTTGGCCGATATGTGTGTTATGTTAGATGTGTTTTCCTTCGAGTCCTAGAATGTTTCTTTTCGATGTGATTTTGGACGTTAGGACGTAATAGTACCCAATGCGAGATGTGTTTCGTTAACATCATACGTCTATGTTTATCAACGTCAGCGTGCGTCAATAACATAATAACGTGAGAGTTATGTTCATTTATGCGGGTATGCAAAGTACGGATAGAAGTTTACGACCTTATACAAATTTGATATTGGCATAGAAAATTTGACCCGTTGGCTCAAATTTTGCGAAGCGCACGAGGATGTGTGATGAAATAAATTATATTAGGCATATATATATGAAAACCGACGCTACGCAGCAAGCAACCGGCTCTGCAGCAGTGCGCGGATCGTGAGGGGATGAGGGGTGCACCACATCAGCAGATGGGAGGAGCACGTAGGAGGTAGAGGCTGTATCAAGGGCTAGTCCGAAATCCATCACATATACGGGAGTTATTGTAAATAAACAAAATAGCACAGAAAAAAATGGGTCAAAAAAATTATTGGCTACGAACAGGGGTCGAAGAAGTCTGGGTATTTGAGAGTAAAGAGCGGAGTAATTTCAAAGTGGAGAGAGGGACACGTCGCATAAGGAAAGGACGCTCAAGAACGAACCAATCAGAGGGCGAGGATTTTCGCGGGCATCCCGCCCAACCCTCGATGCGCAGCCTTTGTGCGGGTGAGGTATAAAAGGGTAGAAGAAGATAGAACCGGTCTATTTGACTGGTGCAGTGGCAAGGATGTAGGCTTCCTGACGGCCAGAGGGGAGGTGAGAATACGTGGTTTAATTTATTGATAATTCATGTGGAGTCAGCGAAACGTAGTACGTCTAACTTCTGGAAGCAGTGATTTGCAGAATGCTAATTATTGTTATTTGCATTTTTTGATTACATTGATTCTCTCAAACAGGATGCTTTACATTGGGCTTTTATTATGAGGGTAAAATGATCATTTATTGAAAGGGAATTGTATTGAGATGGCAGAAAATGGGGAATCAGAATATTCGAGGGCTTATTGGAGGGTTTGCATTGGTAGAGTGTTCTCAAACAGGGTGTGCTTAGAGTCTAACTGTAATATCTGTGTAAAATTTCAAAGGGGGTTATTATCTCGCAAAAGGGGATTCATATTGAATGGGAGAAAGTGAATTCACCATGTCGGGAATAGCCACATTGTCAGTGGAATCTTCGGGTAGATGATTAAAGGGGAATTAATAACGATTACATCTCAGGGAATAGATAATATAACACTGTGCATTGTTCACAGGCGGGTTGGGGAAGCTGGCCTACGCGGCAGTCGTAGCGCTACAACCGGCCGAGCGTTCGCAGCCTTGCAGCGGGCAGCTGGCTCGGTCCTCTACGCTGCTATGGAAACCTGGATGCCACTCAAGTAGTAAAATGTGAAGAAGGAAAGAAACAGAGGCACGCAGGAGAGTAGAAATTCATTCTGGCGCGCTGTGTTCATGATGAGTTAGGTGGCGAGCTCGAAAGTGGTAATTGCTGGAGAAGCAAAGGAAGAAAAGGTACGCTGAACAGTACAAACCCATTTTTGGCGCGCAATGTTTAATATGAATGTGTGTGCTAGCCAGGATGTTCATGTTTATGTTTCTAATTTCATGTTGTTTGTGCGTGAACCTCCGGGTTGACGATTGCCAAGAAAGGCTGAGTTGCGTTAAATCATGTGATCGTTCGCTGGCATTCAACAATTTTCTAGCCTGAATCTCTCATTTCATGTGTCATATTCAAATCCACGTGTTTCAAAATAAATTCATGTTAATCTTACAAATTCTTTTATTCTCCATGTCTGGTATGCAGGTGTACGCAAGCATGAAA
Organism: Morinoia aosen; assembly: GCA_030386875.1. Lineage (NCBI taxonomy): Eukaryota > Metazoa > Arthropoda > Malacostraca > Amphipoda > Talitridae > Morinoia > Morinoia aosen. Next base: position 65,531,222 of record CM059566.1, read on the forward strand.
GTATAATATTCAAATGTGCGGGGGTTGAGATTCCCTCAGCGTCTGGAAAGGGAGGGGGGGTCCTAAACCACACCCGCCCTTCTCCGTATCGCAACACTCATATAACAAGCCCTCTCCTGCATCTACCACAAACAATTGCGGAGTGCCTACAAAAAATAGGTTTTCATTGCTATCCAATGCTGATGCAGAGGATGAAAAGCCCTTCTTAGACACGAGTATAAATCAACATCCAATCACATACTCGGAAGCAGTGAAATCAACAGGAAAAGAGAAATCGCTGCAAAATTGCAGTCGACAATCGATGGAAAATCCACTACCCAACTGTGTTCACAACCATCGCCAGAAAAATGGAATTGACACGAGCATTTCTCAGTTCTATGCAAATCCCCATACAAGAAATCACCACAGCCCGCCCTTTCAGAGCCAGAAAAACGTAAATTCCCCGCACCTCTCAGAACCTCTTAATGATGTAAAAAGTACGAAAAAAACGTCTCCAGCCCCATTTGTGAGCGCATGAATTCCACAATGGATGAATTGAAACGATCATGGAACATAAAACTGATTCCCACCAAAGCCGACGGACACTGCCTCCTCCATGCAGTAGCTCATCTACTTACAAAACAACCGGCATCAAATTGGAATTACAATTCCCTAAAGGCTGCAATCAAAACAGAGAGTAAAGCAAACAACAACACATATGCTAATTTTTTTTCAAGAACAGTGGAGACATGCAAAACCTCATAGATAATTACAATGACGACAAACATTTTGATCAAGCTGCTGTATACTTTATACCACTAATCATTTCAAATGTGACAGGCCAAAAACTTCTCATCCTGGATGAACAGGATCATTGTGTTTTGAAAATATCAGTCAATCCCTTTTCAGAGTTATCAAATAATAACCCTCCACTACTGCTCCATCGTAAAAGCGATCACTACAGTGCTCTTGTCACACAAGGCAAAAATTAGACCGGGATCACCTCATCTTGACAGAGTGCCGCTGCCCAGCCAAATAGTAGACTTTCTTACATAGCAGAAGCTGGGCCAAACACCCTGGGCAACTTAGACAAAATCGATAAATCCCCTGAACGATCCCATCGAAATAGTAACTTTGCTACCTTCAAAAAGAGTGCTAATATAGGTAAAATCAAAATTAAGCATGTAAATGCTCGAAGCCTGAATGATAAATTGGATGAAATCAGAGTAATGTTGGTCACTGAAGAAATTGACATTTTGTGTGTCTCAGAAACATGGTTTGATTCATGAACCCAAAGTTCATTTTTTAACATTCCTGATTACGTGTTGTACCGCTACGATGGCGCTAAAACCAGCCGAGGTAGTGGATCTTATATTTTTGTGAAAGAAATGTACTCAACATCTTCACTATTAGCGAATAAAATTTGCGAAGGCATTGAAATGGTTTGGTTAGAAGCGTAAATAAATAAACACAAATCAACCATCATTGGCAGCCTTTACCGGCACCCATCTTCTCCCCTAAATCTAACACTAGATTTCATTGAGGAAACCTTCAAAGAAATCCTTCAGGCAAAAAAATCATTATTGGCTATCGGAGATTTTAATGTTGACCTACCGGACAAAAACAATCAGCTAAGCAAACTATTGTATAAACTAAGCTTATCACAAATGGTCAAAGAACTGACTCGCATCACTAAAGTCTCTGCAACTCTCCTCGATTTAGCAATCACAAATAATCCCGCTGCAATACTTAGTACAGTAATATCACCTTCTATTTCCGATCACCACTCTATAGAATGTGAAATTAATATTGCAAATGAAAGACAAAAATACCGCTTAATGACCTATCGCTCGAAAAGGCACTATTCAGCAGAACTATTTCAAGAAAAACTTCTCGATAGGTCCACCGAATTCCAGAAAATTAAGCAATCTGACGATGTTGACATTCAAGTGTCAATCTTCAACGAGAACTTCACAGCAGCTCTCGACGAATGTGCACCTTACGTTACCAAAAAAACCAAGCCAAAACGGACTGTTTGGATTACTGACGAAGTGAAAGAGATGAGCAGAATAAAGAAAGCTAACTTGCGAGAGTACAAAAGAAATAGATCAAACAGTACCTTATACAAGAGATATAAAGAACATGATAAAATTCTTCGAAAGAAAATCACTGAAGCGAAACAAACTCACTTCCACCAGGCACTGATAACGGCTAAAAATAACCCGAAACGAACTTGGGAAATCATTAGTGAGGTAGCCCCATATAAAAATCTAGATCGCAAAGTAATTTTGAAAATCCCTTGGCAGCAGCCACAGATTTCAACACATTCTTTTCAAAAGTAGGGGCTCAAGTTTTCAGTGAGGTGTGTACCAATCCAGATGAAACGACATTGAAAATTCATGACCCACTGCACCCTCGAGGACTGATGTCAAGTGGAGACCACGCCCTGTCGATTTACCGGAGTTACAAAATATCTTATACTCACTAAAAAACACAAAGGCAATTGGACATGATGGTATCAGTCTTCAGTATATCAAAGACAGTTTCCCTGTTACAGCACCACGGATTCGTCTGATAATTTAATACATCAATAGTAACCAACATGTTTCCAAACCAATGGAAACACTCCATTATTAGACCGTTGCATAAAAGTGGTGACCTAAATACAGCATCAAACTACAGGCCCATCAGTCTTTTGCCTGTCATGTCAAAACTATTAGAGAAAGGGGTGACAAATCAAATGTCGTTTCACCTGGACGAGTCAAATCTACTCCACCAAAATCAATATGCCTATAGAAGAAATACTAGCACTCAAGACGCTCTGCTCAATATCTCTGAAAAAATATACAGTGACATCGATCAAAAGAATGTAACACTCTTGCTGCTACTCGATCTCTCTAAAGCGTTCGATAGTGTCGAACATGATAGACTTCTACGTAAAATACTGAACTTGGGAATAGACATGCAATGGTTTCAAAGTTACTTGTCAAATCGATCTCATGCAGTCCGCATAGAAAACAAATTGTCCCCATTCATTCAAAACAATTTTGGTGTTCCCCAAGGATCCATTCTTGGTCCGCTACTGTTTTCTATTTTCATTAATGATTTCCCTCCAATGGCTTCTAACACACGGATCTCAATGTATGCAGATGATGTTCAAATTGCAATAACAAGTTCTGTATCGGAAATACCACAGACGCAAATTAAAGCCGAAACTTTACTGACTAGCCTGAAATCATGGTACGACCGAAATGGTCTTAAATTAAATGCTAATAAAACACAATGCTTTATTTTTGGATCCAAAGATGCAATTAAAAAAACTTCAGATCTTACTCTTGCAGTTGGAAATGATAAAATAAATGCATCAGAAAAAAGTTAAAAATCTAGGAATCTGGTTCGATAGAAATATGTCCTTCAAATCTCACGTTGAGACTACTTGCAACAAAATCTACGGAACTTTGTGTTTTTTCATCGTATAAAAAGTATGCTAGACGAAAATTCCAGATTATTAGCAATTCAATCCCTTGTGTTATCGCGCATTGACTACTGCAGGCTAGTATGGGGAGACTTACCTAAATACCTTCAAAGGGACTTACAGAAGTGTATGAATTTTGCAGCGAAGGTGGTATGCAACGGTAATTTCAAAAGAAGTGATCACGTAACCCCTCTCCTCAATAAACTCGGCTGGATTCCTATCCAAGAAAGGCTCCTCATGCTGAAGGCCCAATACTTATTCTCCTCGTTATATCTTCCTCAGAGCAATGCTGAGATAGTGTGTTTCCATCCACCCACTATAACCAATCAAAAACCGAATAGAAACAATAATGTCTTAGTCAACTATCGTTCATCTCACTTAGGGCAGAAGGCTCCGTCCATATCAGGCGCCTTACTGTGGAACAAACTTCCCCTGAGTATTAAAATCCCTCTAAGACCGAGAGAATTTAAAGCCAAAATAACTCGTCATCTTGTGTCCCAAGAATAATTCTTAGTTACAAAACACACAAAATAAGTACTGTCGAATCTCATTTGCCTGGTATTTCCATTGGTCAAAAATCTCCCTCGCTTATTGTTTTATAATACAAGATATCACACAACAGTTTCAAAGTATGCGTAGGTATTGTGATTTGATCGCCTATACGCTGCCATTTGCAAACATGCTTACTTGAATATGTGTGTACGTATATAGGTGTATGTGGGCATATGGGTGTGCATATGTGCACGTACACCTGTGTGCACTAGAGTAGATAAACCAGTCGAAGGTGCATTTTATGTGATTCCTCTCCATTTCTGTGCAAGCATCAAACTAGACCGTCATGGTACCTATGTGTGTGTGTGTGTGTTTATCAATTGCAGACATTCTGCACCATATTACAAAGATAATGTGATTTTCTTTCTAATATGAAATTGTAAAGCATCCATGTAAAAAAAGCAATAAATTCGTTGTGTGATCATCCATTTATACTGCAGTATTACGCTTATAGTTATATGCTTATAATAATGTGATACCTATGTTTGTTTATCAATTGCCGACAATTTGCGCCATATTTCAAAGAAAATGTGATTTTTTTTTCTAATATGAAACCTTTATAGGACATTAATGTTTTCTTTCTTATTCACGTCCCACAATCGTTTTCATGTTTCAGACTTAGGTAGACTGTTTTGTGCCACTATTTTTAGTACGAAATTTTATAAAATTCATGCCATAATAAAAGATATTTTCTCCGTTTCCCTCGATTGGAATTTCTGGTTTATACTGACTGGTTTACGCTGATATTCGCGCACATGCTTACTTGTATACATGTGTACGTGTGCACGCTATGCGTATGACACTAAATAGAATGCGTATGTATTGCCTCGATGCATAGAAATGCATTTGTGTATCCTTACGAGTTTGGTGTTAGTATGTGCGTGCATGTGTATGTGTATATATTTGCGTGTATATGTGCACACAGGTGTGTACTAGACTGACAACTAGCATTTTACTAGAGATAATGGTCTTTTTTCTGTTCACTCTCAACTTGTAACATTACCTAACTCGTCATCTCTTTATTATTGTAAAGCATTCTTGTAAAAACTATACATTTGTTGTGCGATCATCCACTTTTTGTTTAAATAAAATGCTGATTAACTAATGACCGCTATGTTAAAATTGTTGGATTAGAAATACAAAACTTATAATCTTCTTGGTCCTCATGCTTTTGTGTACGTGTATACATGTATATGTATGTGTGTATATGTACATGTATATATATGTATGAATATATATATGTATATATATACGGATGTATATTTATATATATATTTTTTTTTTCATGCTTCCTTAAAATGACACTTTTGACCATAGGCCGAAACAAGCGACTCGTGTATTATTTCCTGGCGTCAAGAATTGCGAAGTTTTATGTCATGTACATGTAAACTGTCAAAAGTGTTTTCACCTCAAAATGAAAATGCATCGTCCATGAAATTGTGTTGTCTCTTATAATTATCATTACATGTATTATCAAATGTAGATTAAGCAAGATTAGGAGTACATTGCCCTCATTCATTTCTTTTCGACTAGTGACACGAGTTTTACAATACTCGTGTGTGTGTATCATCTAAGTGTATTAATTTTAAGAGATTTTAAAAACCAATGATGGTACTTTTGTACCAACTATATTGGAAATATACTGTTTTTCTTTTTTTTTTCTTTCTTTTCATTCCGCAGAGAGAGAGAGAGAGGGAGCTAAAATAGAGTTACGATATAGCTGGATCGGTTCCGAACTGAATGTTGGAACATTGGCTGTCTCAAGTTGCAACACGTGACGACCTTTGACTGTTCTCACTACATCACCTCACTTTCGGAGTACGTCTATCGGTTTACACCCTCGAAAGAGGTTCGGAAGTATTTGTATGAAAATTTTCCTCATGATGGGTGAGGATATACTCTGAAAGGGACGTTTTTTCTTTTTATTCATTCGCTTTAATTAATTTTGAAACTGTATTCTTAATATCCTCACCAGTTCAGCCATTTAAGTAACGGCAGCACTTACTTTCCGAACACCAACAGCTTCATCAGTTTCAAAATCTTATAGAGCTTTTATTTTAATGAATCGTAATGAACGTATTTGAACAGCATTTATAAAAAATAACGATCTTAGTGAAAACCATGAAGTAATGAAACAACTCTAATATTATGTAAACAATCACAATAATAGACCTGCTTATGACGTTAAATAAAATTTTCTAAATTTGAACCATCTGAAAACAAATTTCCAAGCACTCATGTACAAATTTACTCGCGTATTATTTATATACAATGGAGGATAAATTTATTAGCCAACATGGGATTTTACGTTTATTGAGCTGTTAGAAGGCCAATGTTTATTATCAATTTATGTCAGAGATATAGTTATTAATGGTTAAAATAAATATGTAAAATAAAACAGATTTTTCAAGCATACGGATTCGTATACAATGACAAAGTTGTGAAGTACTGTGGGGAAATTCTCAACGAGGTATTCTCAGATTCTCAGAGTGAGTTTTCCTTCTGAATCTGATGTTATCCAGGTATTAGGTACCTCAGCGGGTTGTGGGGTAGTACGATTAGCTTGCTTGTTGGATTTCTCCCAACAAACGTATACCGTAGTGCTCGGAGGGGGCAGTAGCGTAGGCTCTTCTCTGTACGGTGCTTCGCTGGGGACTTAATCGTGGAGTAGACTGGATCTCTGCGGCGGCAGCCATATTTGTCCAGGGTTTTTGTATCCTTCTGAATGCTGAAGTTGATCAAATAATGTAGTTTTAGTTCCCTGGTAATTCAGGTTTTCCTTATTTTTGTTATTAGGTATCGCTTTGTGGCTGATCACGTGTGCAGAATATTTTAAATTTACTCATTTTACTTTTAATAGCAATCCCTGATACCCCTAGTTCCTTAGCTCGCAGTTCAATGTAAGTGCGCTCTAACGAGAGTGTTTTCAACAATGCGTCATTGGCATTATGTTTATCTTATTACATGTATTTACATTCATTATCAAACTTAGATTAACGAAACAAAGGGAGTGCATATGTTGCAACAATTGATATGGGTATTACGATACCCATGTGTGCATGTCAACTAAGGGTTTTAATGTTACGAAATTTGAAAAACCAATGTTAAATATTTCATTGTTCAACTTAATTGGAAATAAACTGCTTTCATTTCTTTTTTTCTAGAGACTGTCTCGCACATCCATGAAATAACTGTGAAGGACTTGGTACCCTCTAAAGTCCACGAAATTTGACAAGTAGGATGGGCTTCCACACTATTTGGGGAACCTGATCTAGCTTCAACTTCTAGAATGCGAAACGAACAGTCCACACAAAATGGTTGCATAATTTGGAGATCTAGAATTATTGTACATCTGTCCCAAAAGAGGCTATTGTACATTAATTCATTCAGGTGATGCCGAATTTCCAATGAAGGAACGAGCACGTGGTCATGTGTGGTGACCAAAAATGGATAGAGAATTAATAGGGACGACTATAGGTCGTGCATTGAATGAGTCCCTAACCTTGTCATCTTGCACGAAACTGGAGCTACACCCGTAAAAATGGCTTTTGAGACCATGACACTAATTCCATAGTGAAATATTTGTCCAGATTACAAGAAATATTTTCTGGTTTTAAAGGATGCACTACAAAAATCCCTTGAATTTTTTTCATATGTACTACCTCTGCAAGTAAAACGACCAGCTTCTAACGCAACCTTTGCCGGCGCTTGAGCTTACGGTGGCAATAGTCTCAAACAATGCTACGTGTTTCACTCCAAATAAGTTCCAAGCGTTCATCAAAACAAGTGTTCTGAAGCCAATAACCAGTGTGCCATACCACTCTTCAGTGCACAGCCTGGTCGAGCATATGGTACAAGCCTTCAAAAAAATCTAATGAAGTTAAAAACCACAGCGCCTAACACAGGAAAGATCCCTGTTCAACTAAAGGCGGACGCAACTTTCCACAACGCGTGATACTTATATGAGAAATAATAGGCAGGAAGTTACGTTGGCGTCTCGATATTTTTCGAAAGCACCCTCATCAAGGATAAAAAGGAAAACCAACGTGGCTAAGAATTTCATGATAAAAAATAAACGTTTCCAGTTACAAAATTCGTCTGATCTCTGCATTTTAGAATCGATGTATATTTTAAAAAACCGTCCGTCAATGAATGAATGTTACACTGTGGAGAAACTCTCCATTGTTGTTTTATAATGTCTTTTAAATCTCAATGTCTTATATCCGGTTTATTTAGAAGATTTAGAGTCACGAGTCTTTTAAACACTTTGACTTAAATAACCTCAAACTCAAATTGAGTATCCGTGAATGTGCTTCCAACCTCAATGAATCGAGAAACTGGAAAACAATTATCAAATGTATTCAGTCGTAATTAATATTATCGTGCAAAAACAAACTGGTGCTTTCTGTAAGCTCTGCCAAGCCTCTCGAAGTTTGTGTAGCGACCCTCGGTGTAGCCTCGCTCGGTGGTCAACCGCAACCTCCTCCCCTATCAGCATTCTCTTGTCACCCCCACTGACGTGAAGTACCAATGAATAAATGTACTACGAATATCAGTGTGGAAACAAGAAAGACCCGATGTAATAGCAAACTTGAATGTTGTGAAAAATAAAATACAGTGATAAATTTTACGCACTTTCATCTGTTATTGCAAAAAATTCATGTTTGAATGTTTATGACGCGCAATATTGACCTTTAATCCACAAAATTGTGTTCAAATTAATTTACCAGCAAATAACTCTGTTTACTGAGAACTTTGACCATGTTTGATGAAATATTGGCGTAAAAAGTGAAAGAAGAAAAACAAATTTTGTAAATGTGAAACGTTTGGAAACTGAGTGAGTAAAATGTGACATCCTGCACTGGTCTGAAACAATAGGCGTCTATGAGTGCCCTGCGTCGCCAAGTCTGCGCCCGCACCCCTTCCTACCCACCCTGCCCATCCTCTCCGCCACACTCCCTTGTTTCTCCCAAACCTGAGTTTTCTGATGCTCTAGAAGCCAAATGAATGAAGCGAAGCCTTTCTCGCATATGGTGTTCTTCCTCTTCCTCGACCATCAGAAGGCGGTGTTTTTTGGGTGTTTCTGAGTTTAAATGAGAAGCTAGCCCCCACTCATTTTTAATTAGTTATTCTTCTACCCATGACGAAAGTTACCCACTCCATAACTTCTACTCAGTGAACAAAATTTGAATTATCTTCACATCTATCCATACACTCAATAAAATTTCAAGATGTATCCATTCGAAACTCGCTCAGCTACTCGGAAAACAGCTTTATCTGGAGAAATAACATCCCTCACAACAGCGCCTGAAAGCTCAAGCCCCAAAAAGCTGATTATTTCTGAACCGTTCATAAAACGAAAACGAAAACCACCAAAAATTTCAGATATAAAATCACTCGTTCAAGAGCCTCAATCGCTCAAAATGACAGTATTAACTCCGACGGTAAAGCAGTGTGACGTCGACGAGAGCACCACAAAGGTTAAAGGTTAAAGGTTAACATCGGCATCTTTGGGATGCTTTATTTCCAATCAAGCCTGATACATATAATCTTAGCATTGGTTTTTCAAATGTCTTATAACTAACCCTATATATAGGACACCATGACGGTTCCCCCGTAAAGCCGGTACCCATTTCCGACACCTGGGTTGAGTGGGGTATTGTGCTTGAGCTTTCCCCTTATACCCAACGGGGAAAATCTCCGTGCCAGCGCTGGGATACGAACCCGCGAGTTCCAGCATACAAGTCCGATCCCTTAACCGCTGTGCCACGGAGAGCACACACACAACCACCAAAGCATACCAGTGCAGGCAGTGCTGACCGACTGAGAGTCGTCTGAGAATCGCCCGACATTGAGTGGAGCATCAGAGTCGCCCGTCACCGACGAAAACTCCCAAGTGCTGCTTGTAACGATCAAGTCTTGACACCAGCAACGTACGCACTCGTAACAAGTCCTAGCAAGAGCAAGGGAGGAGTTCCTGAGCTTCGAATCCACTGTTCAGACAATGCTCGAGAAGATACATCAGTGACAGAGTCACCAAAAATTTCATCTGCTACGATGGATAAAAATGTAAATTTGTCTGGAGCTGCCAAGAATGATGTGATGTACTGTATGTGCTTAATATTAGCTGTTCTAATATTTATAATTGTAGCAATCCTGAGAACTTAAACATTGCAGCAAGCAACTTGCACCCGCTGCAAATTTCAGTGTCTCATATCGTTCATCAGGTAAACAATAATTTGTCTCTCAGTGCAGCCCACTTAATGAAAATGTCAAAACAACGGACACCTCCAAGCCCATTTTCGAAATCTTCCACCGCTTCAAATATTAGGGTCATTATAGAGCAACTTTTCAAACAGAATTCGCAATCGCCGTCATAGCGGTACAGCACGAGCCCAAAGCTCGTTCTTCAATATACCCGATAATGTGCTGTAACTCTATGATGCGTTATAAATAGCCGAGGTTGTGGATCTTGTATCTTCATGAGAGAAATTTATTTGTCGTCTTTACTTTTAGCAAAATGAAGTGTGAGAGGGCATAGAAATGGTTTGGATAAAGTCCAAATGAATAAACATAAATCCGTCATCGGATTCGGGAGCCTTTACTGGCACCCATCGGCTCCTCTACCTACAACACTAGAATTCATTGAGAAAATTTTTAAAGAAATTCTAGCCACAAAAAAGTCATTTATTGCTTTCGGCGATTTTAATATGGACTTGACGAATAAAAAAAATCAGCTTGGCAAACTGTTGTGTAAACTAAACCTTTCACAAATGGCTAAAGAACCGACTCGCATTACTAGAGTCTCTAAAACTCACCTCGATCTGTCAATCACAAACAAAGCTATGGCAATAAGTACAATAATATCACCCCCTGTTTCCGATCGCCACTCTGCAGAATGTAAAATTAATATTGCAAAGGAAACACAAAACTATCGTTCAATGACTTACCGCTTGAAACGTGACTGTTCAGCTGAACTGTTTCATGAAAAAAAACACTTAACCGGTTTACAGAATTTCAGAATATGATGCAATCTAACGATGTGGGCTTGAAGTTTCAATTTTCAACGAGAACTTAACAGTAGCTCTCAATGAACGCGCACCTTACATCACCAAAAAACTAAGCCAAAACGCGCTGTGTGGATTACTAACGAAATTAAAGAACTGAGCAGAGTAAAGAAAACTTACTACAAATAAAATAGCAAGGATAGTCACTTTTAAAATAGACATTATTTCTTAGAGAGTTTAATAGGTCAGCACTAAAAACATAAATGAGAAAATGAACGTTTCGACCACAAGGGTCATCTTCAGCATCTGGGAAAATACAAGAGATTTTTTACAGACAAAAAAAATATATACACACATATGAATAACATTTGTAATTGCTAACAGGAAATTTGCAAGGGGAAGGAAGATTGGGCCTTCCCCTTGCAAATTTCCTGTTAGCAATTACAAATGTTATTCATATGTGTGTATATTTTTTTTTTGTCTGTAAAAAATCTCTTGTATTTTCCCAGATGCTGAAGATGACCCTTGTGGTCGAAACGTTCATTTTCTCATTTATGTTTTTAGTGCTGACCTATTAAACTCTCTAAGAAATAATGTCTATTTTAAAAGTGACTATCCTTGCTATTTTATTTGTAGTTAGACTTTGCAAACGGCAAAACATTGAATTAAAAGAAAACTTACTTGCGGAAGAATAAAGAAAATAGATCGAACGGTACTTTATCCAAGAGAAATAAAGAACATGAAAAGATTTTTCGGAAGAAAATCACGCAAGTAAAACAAACTCACTTCTACCAAGAACTATTATAAGCAAAAAAATAACCTAAAACGTACATGGGAAATCATTAGCGAAATCAATAATATAAAAATTTTGAACCCATAAGTAATTTTGAAAATTCCTTGGCAAAAGCCACGGAGCTCCATACATTCTTTTCAAAAGTAGGAGCACAAGTTTTCAATGAAGTATGTAAAACCAATCTAAATCAACTGTCAGTTGAAAATTCGTGCCCTACTGCACTTTCAAAAGCTGGTTCCCTGTGGGGACCACGTCCTGTCAATTTACCAGAGCTACGGAATATCTTGTACTCGTTGAAGAACACAAAGGCAGTCGGACATGATGGAATTAACTTTCAATACATCAAAGACAGTTTTCCAGTCACAGCACCATTGATTCATTTGATTATCAACACATCAATAGCAACTAATAAATTTACAAACCAGTGGAAACACTCCATAATTAGACCGTTGAATAAAACTGGTGACGTAAATATAGCGTCAAATCACAGGCCCAAAAGTCATTTACCTGTCCTGTCCAAAATATTGGAAAAAGTGGTAACGAATCAACTGTTATCTCACTCCGACGAGTCAAACTTATTTCATCGAAATCATTATGCCTATAGGAAGAACACTAGCACTCAAGACGTTCTGTTCATTATCACTGAAAAAATTTACAACGACAACGATCAAAAAAATGTAACACTCTTGCTGCTACTCGATCTTTTCAAAGCATTCGACAGCGTTGAACATGATCAACTCCTAAGGAAAATATTGAACTTAAGAGTTGATATGCATTGGTTTAAAAGCTACTTTTCAAAAAGGTCTCATGCAATTCTCTTAGATAACAAGTGTTGAAACCTTTATTGTAGCACCTAGAATGTATATGTGTATTATACTAATAATGTTACAGTGCTCTTGTGTTAGAATGTGTTTAAACAGTACTCTGCGTTGAGAACTGAGCTCATGGTTCTCATAGAACTGAGCTCATGGTTCTCATGCTTTGCTGGAGCATACTCCACCGCTAACCTTCGTGATGTAAACTTACTGTTGTCGTGCTGTGTGATTCTAATAATACATATGCTGTACAAGTGTCGTCACTTACCCTAACCTAAATTAACAGGTTATGGGCCCAGACAACCTTCCGAAGAAACAATTTCAGTAAGGTTATCCCAAGTTCCGAAGCGAAAAACCGCCCGGAACAATGAAACACTGAGAACAGACGTTGGTGATCTGTTAGTCTAATGTGAGACAGAAACAGTGAAAATGAAAAATAAAGAACCATGGCAGGCTCCGTAAGTGAAAGTGCTAAGAACTGCTTCACGGCTCTTAATGATAAAACCATCCTACATGGAGGCTGCAAATGAAGATGCTTCTAATGAAGGAAAAGTTATGGAACTTGGTTCGAGGAACGGAAACCATGCCGCAGACTACGGACGAGACTGCTCGAAGGAAATTTGAAGAAAGACGTGTCAGTGCTCAAGCTACAATTGTGGTTGGTGTCGAATCGAGTCAACTGTATTTGTTGGGCGACCCCACTGACCCTGTGCAACTGTGGCACAAAATTGAAGATACATTCCAAAAGAAAACTTGGTCTAACAAGTTCAGACTACGCAAAAGACTACAGCATGAAACTGAAAGAAGACCAAGACTTACAAACTCACCTCAAAGCATTTGTCGAAATATTTGAGTCCTTGAGTGTGATAGATGACGCTGTTGATGAAGAAAGCCGTGTAATAATCTTGCTGTCATCACTTCTCCACACTGGTGACTGCACTGGAAGCTCACGAAAAACTACCATCATGGGATATGGTGACAGAGCGCCTTCTGAATGAAGAAACAACTGAAAAAACAAAGTGCTTCAGACTTCAGTGAAAAATCCCTTGTGACCTCCAAATTGAAAAACTCAAGATGCTACGAATGCGGAAAAACAGGACACCTACGCACCAAGTGCTGGATCTATCAAGAAAAATTGAAGAAAGAAGATGGGAAAGACATTTTGAACCATACAGAAGACCAGAAAGATTTTGGAGCAGATAAAACCAACTATATCAGTGCATTTTCTGTGATAAATGTCAATAATTGTTGGGTTATAGATTCTGGAGCAACTGCACACATGTGTAATAATAGGAATGATTTTTCTTGTATGAATGAGCTATCTAGTCCAATTAACATTGAAGCTGTTGTATGTGAACTTGTGAAAACGCCCTCATGTAGCAATCTGTTTACACCAATGTTGTGATATTGAACTCCAATATTTTTCGCTCATGGACTGAGTTTATGTGTACTCACGTAATCGCACTAGATTTTTTTATACTCTATTCTCTCGTACTTCATAAGCTAGTTTTTTTAGACAGGAATATCCCTTAAAGCTTGACTCTGTATTTCGTTTTAAGATTTATAGTACCTAATTCTTACTGTTTACTAATTTTAAATGACTGATCACCCTGAGATATTCGAGGAAATCGACCCAGATCTCAATCATTTGAACAGAATATATCCAAACCTAAACGACTCTCAAGAGTGTAGGTATACTAATATATCAAAATTCAACGAAACTATACGAATAACTGACCGAGATTTCTCACTCCTGTGTTGGTACTGTAGGTCACTCTATCCAAAATTGGAAGAGATACAATGTTCTATTACTGAACTTAAATATAACCTAGACGTGATTAGCTTCACCGAAAGCTGGCTAGATGACTCGACTAAAGACATGATTCGATTTGAAAATTATCATAGTTACCATTCGCTAAGAAAAAACCAGCGGGGCGGAGGCATCAGCACATATATATCTAACCACATAGACTCGAGAACCATACCAAGTGCAACAATGAATCAGGATCATATAGAATCACTCTTCGTAGAACTGTCTAGAGATAGTAAACGCATTGTGCTTGGAACGGTGTATAGGCCTCCTACAGAGTGTCCTATATCCTTCCTGAATGAGCTGAATCGTATTATTTCTCAGTTCAGCAGGCCCTTATACAATGAAATAATAATATGCGGTGACTTCAATTATGATCTACTGAAACATGAAAGCTATGAACCAATCTCTAATTTCCTAACAACCTTTCAGTCTCAATCCTTCCTTCCGATCATTACAAAGCCTACACGAATAACCTCAGAGCGTGCTACGCTGCTTGACAATATCTTTATGACAGACCCAAGTGATTTTCTTGCTGGAATAATTACTTCTGACTTATCAGATCACTTCCCAGTTTTTCTTATTAAGAAAAATGTCTATATTGCTTGCACCAAGGCACGGGCTGAAACTTACTCATATCGTAAAATAAACGAATCAAATCTTGAAGAAATGCGCACCGTTCTAGAAGAATCAATGCATACATTGCACATCTCTCAACAAAACAATAATGCTACGAGCATTGATGAAGCAGTAGTAAAGTTGACTGAAACTATAATGACCGCATACAATCAGTGTTGCCCAATTGTAACTCGTACAGTTACCCCGAAAAATAAACAAAAGCCCTGGATTACTAGAGACGTCGTGATAAATATAAAGAAACGTCAAGCGTACCTAGCCCTCCTTTGGGAAGGGCGAACATCTAGAGAAACATATAACCGATTCAGCAACTATGTAACAAACCAGATAAGAACATCAAAAAAGAAATACTTTACGCTCAAGTTGACTCAATTCAAAACTGACGTTAAAAAGACTTGGCATCTCCTTAACTCTTGCTGTAAACCGAATAATGCTGATAAAAAGAAAATTAAATATGTTATTCAAGATAATGTAAAATACCAAGAGAAGAAAGAAATTGCTAATCTCTTTAACAACTTCTTCGTAAACGTAAGGAAAACTATAGCTGATGATACTCCAAGTGAACCTACTGATCACCTGGAATTTATGGATCATACTCGAGAACCCAACTTCTTTTTCTTTACGCCTACAAACTCCTCCGATGTAATTACGTGCATAAACAACATGAAGAATAAATCGAGTGGGTTACAAACGTTTCCGACTAAAGTACTTAAAGTTATTGCTGACATTGTAGCCCCGCTGATATCAAATATTATTAACCAGTCTCTCTTACTACTTACTAGGCACTTTCCCGAACTCCCTAAAAGTTACTAGAGTAACCCCTATCTTTAAGAGTGGTGAGAAAACCTGTGTAAACAATTATCGACCTATCTCCGTACTACCAATTATTAGCAAAGTATTCGAAAAGATTGTGTATAAAAAAGCGTACTCTAATTTTGAAAAAAAATCATTTCTTTACGATAAACAATACGGCTTTCGCTCTAAAAAATCAACAACACAGGCTATATTAAATCATTTACAATTCCTCTATTCTAATATAGATGAAGGAAAGCCTGTCTTCTCTGTATTTCTTGACTTTCGAAACGCATTTGATTGTGTGGACCATAAAATACTACTCTCGAAACTACACTGTTATGGCATTCGAGGGATTGCCCATGATTGGTTCAGGTCATACCTAACAAATCGCAAGCAATACGTTGTCATTGACGACGAAAAATCAGACCCACAGACAATTAGTCATGGAGTTCCGTGAATGAAATTCGTATGTAATGTAGATCCGTGAATGTAATTCGTACAAAGTATTCAAAAGACATCTTGAGTCTCACTTCCTATCAGAATACTAGTCGTGTAAGATCACCGTGTCAAAATCTTGCCTCCTACATGTAACTAATGATAATGTCATAATGTAACTTGCCTTGGGTACCATAACCAATCTTCTGTCTGCTCTTGAATCATTTTATCAAACATACTGTTAAATATAGCTGATTTGACCTATATTGTAAAA
The DNA here is from genome assembly GCA_030386875.1 of Morinoia aosen. Taxonomy (NCBI): domain Eukaryota; kingdom Metazoa; phylum Arthropoda; class Malacostraca; order Amphipoda; family Talitridae; genus Morinoia; species Morinoia aosen. The sequence continues at coordinate 65,547,793 of CM059566.1, forward strand.
TACAGCATAAAATATCGAGTTAATTATTTCAATGATCAGTCTAATGCGAAACTAGGTTAAGTGAACTAGGTTAAACATTTTTGTACACCCTAGAATAACGTGATGGTAGGATGCCCTAAAAGTCGCTGAACTTGTTCGGGCCCACCGGTAGCTATACTCAAATTTGACCATTGTACTAGACTTAAGAAAAATTCTACCTCTGTATCACCTGTGGTAAATAAAATTGTTTGTTTAAAAGTTGGTGATGGTAGAAACTTGCAAGGTGTTGGTGTAGGTGATGTTGAAGTTATGGTGTTGTTGCCTAAAGGTCTAGTAGATACCTGTGTTGTTAAGAAAGTCTTGTATGTGCCAGGCTTAGCATACAATTTACTATCTGTGCCTCAGATCACAGAAAGTGGAAACTCAGTTTACTTCGATGAAAATTCATGTAAGATTGTAAATAAAGACCACAAACTAATTGCCTTAAGCAGTAAAGTAGAAAAATTGTATAAACTTAATTGTACCCTTAATTCAGCTGCTGAATGCCTGAAAGTTTCCTCTGATGAAATTCTGTGGCATAAACGATTTTGTTATCTAGGATTTAATAATCCTAAGAAATTAGCCACTACGAATCTTGTTAAAGGTTTGGATTGTTCTGCGAGTGGAGATAACATTTTTTGTGAAAGCTGTTGTGATGGTACAAAAAAACAGGGTTCCCATCCCCAAAATAAATCACAAAAGGGAACGTCAACCCATAGAACTAATTCACAGTAATGTGTGTGGCAAGCTTAATCCCAAATCACTTGGGAGTGGAAGGAATTTTGTAACCTTCATAGATGACCACTCCAGATGTACTTGGGTGTACATTATCAAACATAAGAGTGATGTTTTTAACGTGTTACAAGAGTTCAAATCTCTGGTAGAAAATCACTATGATCACAAAATTAAAATTCTGCGCTCCGATAATGGTGGGGAATACATCTCTAGTGACTTTGAACAATTCCTAAAAAGGGAAGGAATTATCCATGAAAAAACTGTGTCTAAGACACCTGAACAAAATGGAATTGCAGCAATAATGAATAGAACTCTCCTTGACTCTGTCAGAGCTATGCTGTCTCGTTCAAAATTACCAAAATTATTCAGGGGTGAAGCAATATCAACTGTCGTGTGTGTCAAAAATAGGAGCCCTGCTAGTGCGTTGAATGATATGACTTATTAACAAGCCCTTAATGGACACAAGCCCAATGTACAGCACCTCAGAACCTTTGGCTGCAGTGCGTACGCTCATGTCCCCAAAGATGAGAGGGAAAAACTTGATCCAAACTCTAAACCGTGTGTTCTCGTAGGATATGGAAGTGGATCCAAGGGATATCGTCATGATATAAGCAGCAAAAAGACATTTTTGAGTAGAGATGTTATGCTTAATGAATCTCAGCAGATGTCTATTGAGAAGGAGCCTTCAGAAGTAAATGTTGGTAATTTTACCCTTCTTCCTCAGGAACCAGAACCAGAAGACTCTGAGGAAGGGGTGGAGCCTAGACAGTCAGAGGCTGAGATGGAGGGAGTGGAGCCTAGACATTCAGCCAGGTATCGACGGGCTCCTGATAGGTTTGGTGAATGGGTGTATTTAATGAAAAATGAGCTTGATATACCATCTTGTGTTCAAGAAGCACTCAGTGGACCAGAAGCAAAATTATGGAGACAGCTATGGAGAACGAGATGGAGTCTATAAATCAAAATAAAGTATGGTCTCTTGTAGAGTGTCCTAATGACAAAAACCTATTAAATCAAAGTGGATCATTAAAAGAAAAACCGGACGTGATCGAAGCATTTGCTCTTACAAAGCTCGCCTTGTGTTGTTTTTTTTTTTTGTGGCTCAGGGATACTCACAAAAATACGGGATGGACTACGATGAGACATTCAGTCCCGTGGTTCGATTTGAGTCTGTCAGGACAGTACTAGCTCTAGCTGCCAAATATAATATGAAAGTCCATCATATGGACGTTACAACAGCCTTCCTTAATGGAGAATTGAATGAAGAACTTTGCCTAGTTCAACCTGATGGTTTTATTGTCAAAGGCAAAGAAAATCTGGTGTGTAAACTACAAAAATCGCTCTACGGACTAGAACAAGCTCCTAAGTTTTGGAATACTACACTAGATAGCTATTTGAAGAAATTGGGTTTATACAACCTAAGAGTGATGCTTGTATATACACTCGTGTTCAAGATGAGAAACTGTGTATTGTGGCGGTGTATGTAGACGATCTAAGAATTGCTTCTGAGTCTGGTGACGAAATAAATAAAATAAAGATTAGTCTTTCTACCCAATACAAAATGAAAGACCTTGGTGTGCTGAGTTACTTCCTAGGTGTAAGTGTTGTACAATCTAAAAACAATGTGTTCTTAAATCGAGCTGCTCATACTGAGGCTCTGTTGTCAAAATTTGGCTTTGATAATTATAAACCTGTTGCAACTCCAGCTGATGTAAATGTAAATCCGATATGCCCCCCAAATGATGTAGAATATGACCCTGCTACTTATCAAAATGCTGTAGGTAGCCTTTTGTATTTGTCCACCAGAACTCGACCTGACATTGCATTCGCAGTGAATAATGTCGCTAAATACAGTTCCAAACCTCTTGAACAGCATTGGATGTGTGTTAAGAGAATATTCAGGTACCTGAGAGGCACCTCTAAACTAGGTATCTTGTATAGCAAATGTTCTGATACTTGCATTGGTTATTCAGATGCTGACTGGGCTGGTGATAAAAATGACCCCAAGTCTACCTCTGGTTACTGTTTCACCCTCAGTAGTTCGGTAATTACGTGGAGGTCTAACAAACAAACTTGTGTAGCTCTCTCGACTGCTGAAGCTGAATGAATACGTTGCTCTTGCAGGTGCGGCTCAAGAGGCTGTCTGGTTGAAGCACTTACTCAGTGATTTAAATTTTGGTACTATGGAACCAATGGTTGTAAACGAAGACAACCAGTCAGCCATCTGTCTTTCCAACAATCCCAAATTTCATGGGAGGAACAAACACATCGATATCAAGTTTCACTATGTGCGGGATCTTGTGAGTAACAAAGATATAAACGTAGTGTATTGCCCTACCGACAAAATGCTCGCTGACCTATTCACTAAGAACCAGCCGGCAGAAAAGTTCTCCAGACTAAGAGTGATGAGGAATGGTCTCATCTGACACACATTCAATGTGAGAAGGAGTGTTGAAACCTTTATTGTAGCACCTTGAATGAATGTGTGTATTATACTAATAATTTTACAGTTCTCTTGAGTTAGAATGTGTTTAAACAGTACTCTGCGTTGGGAACTGAGCTCATGGTTCTCTTAGAACTGACTGAGCTCATGGTTCTTTTGCTTTGCTGGAGCACACTCCACCGCTAACCTTCGTGTTGTAAACTTACTGTTGTCCTGCTGTGTGATTCTAATAATACAAATACCGTACAAGTGTCGTCACTTACCCTAACCTAAATTAACAACAAGTTGTCCCCACTCCTTCAAAATAACTTTGGTATTCCTCAATGGACCATTCTTGGTCCGTTATTGTTTTTAACTTTTATTAAAGATTTCCCTGCAATGCCTTCTAACACTTGAATCTCTATTTTTTTTCGAATAATTTCTTAGGTTTACAGTGAGTTCAACTGTCATTTCCGGTGTAGTAGATGGTAGGTTGTTTTTATCTTTTTATTTTATATATGTATTTTTTCTTATATTTCATTTTCAATAAGTATATTTATTAATATAAATGTGTACGTATGTAGGTATATATATCTACATAAATAGATACACATGTTTCTATTTCATTTCTTTACGCAAAAAATAAAGCGCAATTTTAGCATATAAATCGTGGTAAAATTATCTTTCTGTCCGTATGTTGTACAAGCTATGAGTTTGATGTTGAGTATATGTTTGTTTACGCACTTCTGCCAAAATTTTGTAGATATTTGTCAATCATGAGTGTTAACCGGCTTACACTGTATCTCCATTTTATCCCATGTACCCATGTCCGCATGATGTTGCAGAGAATATCGAGAAGATATGATATATGTTTTTTTTTGTTTTTTGTTTTTTTTTTGTTCCTCGGCGGTAACTTGAGTTTTCTTAAAATTTCTTTTAGGAAATTAAAAACCATTCCATTTATACGTTTTTCGAAGTCCTTTTTCTATTCATTATCTTTCCTCAGGTTATTTCTTACGATTCATCAGAGCTTTGGCTGTCATTTTAAATATTGAAAGAGCAAGATTATTTTTCATGTCTATTAGCATTTTTCTAATTTTCATTTTCAATACGTATAGATATGAATGTGTGTGTTAGTGTGTGCGTGAGTGTGTATGTGTGCGCACGCCAACATAAATGTCTATGTATCAGTGTACACATGCACACGTTTCGCACACATATATACGCACATTTACATATATATGTTTCTATTTCTACTTTTTGCATAAAAAGCAAAACCTCAAGACACATTTCATTTTACCTAACGCTCTGCGATCAGTTAACACTGAACCAAATTTCAGAAATAAACAAATTGATTGCGCTTGCTTAATGATGTATAATCGATCTATCACGACCCCGACGGGCATCTCTGTGAATAGAAGAAATTAAAAGTATAAATAGACAAATGAAATAAAGCGCTCGTGCAAAAATTATCTCTATATTTGTATGCCGAACAAGCCATGCATTTCATTTTTGAGTGTAAGTTTGTTTACGCATTTCTAGATGTGCGTGCTGTGTTGCGCGATGTTCTTTACAAATTATTTCGAGACTAACTTTTTCTCAATACTTGATTGTCATTTACGGTGGTGTTTCAATCTAGTACGGTGTAGCGTTTTTTGTCTTTTTCTTACTTCGATAATCTTATAAATAATTCGAATACTACTAGAGAATTCTTCGAAATTCCCAAGTTCTTAGTTGAAATTATCGAAGTAGGAAAAAGGCAAGAAGCGCTGTACCGGAAGCTCTTGGAATATAAAGTATCCAGGAGATAATATTTTTCATTTCTCATTCAACTACCCTTGACAGAGTTAGACTATTAGCACGCCACGTATGGTTTGTCTATTAGAACGCCTCGTATATTTTTTCTATTAATATGCCTCGTATGGTCTATCAATTTGTACACCTCTGACAGTTTGTCTAATAGTACATCTCGTATAGTTTGCCTATTATTATGCCTCGTACGGCTTATCTATTTGCACACCTCGGATGGTTTGTCAATTAGTACTCCTCGTATGGAACGTTTGTTAGACTATTAGGACACCACGTATGGTTTGTCTATAAGTACGCCTCGTATATTTTGTCTATTGATATGCCTCGTATGGTCTATCTATTTGTACACCTCTGATAGTTTATCTATTAGCACACCTTGTATAGTTTGTCAATTAGTACTCCTCGTATGGAACTTTTGTTTTAGGACGTCCTATATTAAGAAACTTTTAAAAGCCAATATGTTGGCATGTATCTCATGTGGCAACTTGGAAATAAACGGTTTTTCTATGTATGCAGAGGATGTTCAAATTCCAATGACAAGCTCTGTATCAGAAATACCACAGACGCAAATTAGAGCTGAAGCCCTATTGATCAGCCTCAAGCCATGGTATGACCAAAATGGTCTCAAGATAAGCCCGAGTAAAACGTAATTCATTATTTTTGAGTCCAAAGATGCAATAAAAATATTCAAAATCTAACTTTTACAGTTGAGAATGATGAAATTCACCCATCAGATAAAATAAAAATTTAGTATTGGGTTCAATAGAAACATGTCCATTAAATCTCACTTTAGAAAACTTGCAACAAAATTCACAGGACTTAAATGTTTATTAATCGTATAAAAAGGATGCTTGGCGTGGAATCTAGATTATTGGCAATTCAATCTTTAGTTTTATCACGGATTGACTATCGTAACCTGGAATAGGAGGCATACCTCAATATCTTCAAAAAGATTTGCAAAAATGCATGAATTTTTCAGCTGAGGAAGTATGCAAATGTAAATTCAAAAAGAGTGATCATGTAACACCTCTACTAAATAAGCTCGGTTGGACTCCTATTCAGGAAAGATTTCTGGTGTACAAAGCCCAAGACGTATTCTCCTCTTTAATTACGGGCTGAAATAGTACAATTTCATCCCCCACCGTTATCCGTTACCAACCTAAATCCTTCTAGGAGACATGGTTCCTTAATCAAATACAGTTCATCTAACATTGGGAAGAAAACACTGTCAGAATCAGGTGCCGCACTGTAAAACAAACTTCCCCACAACATCAAAACCCCTCAAGCATTAAGAGAATTTAAAACTAAAATAGCTCGTTATCAAGCGTTTACATAATAATAATTGTGAGCTGCAGTACGTACTGGAAAATTAGTTACAAATTTTTATTGCTAATTATCCTATCTTTCATTACATTACACCACAATCACGTCTTTGTAGTATGCATATACAATATGATTCCTTGTATGCGAATATTAAGTACAAGTATGTATGCACATGTGACGCTCGTATGTAAATTTTGAACACACAATTTTAGGTTGTTTCGACTTTCTCGTTTTGTACCAGCAACGTTGCAAATGTCCGCCTCAGCAAGCGAGAGCGATCTCGAGTAAGGCGACGAGAGAGTAGAGGAAGCTTTTGCAGCGGTTGGCTTCGCCCTAGAACCTACCTGCGAAAAAGAAGAGCTTGACCGGAAAGAACCAGAGATACCGTCACCCGTCTGAGAAACCATTGAAGACTGCCTCATCTCCTCTACGTTGACTACAACACAACGCTCAGAACTCCAGGAACTACTTGGAGAATATCGCGATCTGTTCACAGATACTCCTGGAAGAACCTGCACGGCTGTTCATGAAATAAAATTGAAGGATCCTTCCAGTTTTCGACTTCAACATTCGTATCCACTTCCCCTAGCGCTGGAGCCTGAACTGCAGTCAAGTTTCGAAAAGTGGATGAGGATGGGAATCGTGACGCCATCCACAACACCTTACTATTCACCGCTCCTTGCCGTCCGGAAGAAAGACGGTACCCACCGATTTTGTCTGGACTGCAGGCACCTCAACAGCCAGACAGTATTCGATGCCGAGCCAATGGCAGACACCACTGCTATCTTCACCTATTTAGCTGGCAAAACAATCATCAGCAAAATGGATCTGACCAGTGGATATTGGCAAGTACCTCTACACCCTGAGTCCCCCCCCCCCTAATGCACCGCCTTCAAAACTAGGTCTGGCCTCTATGAATTCAACGTCATGCCTTTCGGCCTAGCAAATGCTCCAGCCACTTTTTCCCGCCTTATACGTCAAGTCACTGCAGGACTGCAAGATACCGAGGTCTACATGGACGACATCTTAATCGCCTCGACTACCTGGGAAGACCACTGCGCAGCATTAGCTAAGTTGTTCGAAGCTCTTTCTCGACATGGCCTTAAAGCGAAGCCGTCCAAGTGTGAATTCGGATTTGACAGCCTCCAGTATTTGGTCATCAACTCAGCAGTAATCACACCCAGCCTCTAGAGACCCGAGTCGAAGCCTTGCAATCGGCTCCCCTCACAAAAACAAAACGGGAGCTCCGAAGCTTTCTCGGTACAGTTGGGTACTACCAACAGTACATTCATAATTTCTCTCAACTGACTTATAAACTCCATGATTTTCTAAAGAAGAACTCCCCAGAACAAATACCTTGGACCGATACAACAGATGATCTGTTCGAAAGCTTGAAGACAGCGTTAGTCAAGAGACCGGTTTTAAGGTGCGTACTCACTTGTAGACATGTTGCGCGATTTTGGTCTCTGAGACCTGTCTAGCCTTGTCTAAGTAGACGCGTCTATAGACCAACCGTCATCTGCGAGTCGGTTGCAAGACCAAAAGTCTCAGGTCTATGGTCTCCCGATCGGAATGGGAGACAGCATGCAACGGTAGACATGTTACGCCACGTTTAGATAGGGCGTACGACATCTGGGACGATTGACGATACGCACAGGGTTGCCAGATTGGCTATTTCATGGCCAATTTACACAAAAATGGCAACTTCTTAAATTCCGTGAACATGTGAAAACATACTTGGCAATTTTTACCTAATTGCACGACTCAAGAAACAGAGGACTTGCTATATCTCGAGGATGTGATTTCGTCATAATATTGTCAATGCATCAAGTTAATTATTATCGAGATTTTTTACTAAACAAATCGCTATATATTTTGAAGTGGCAATTTTTGCCTTTTTCTCGTATAATATGACTATTTGCTGCTGATTTCTCTGGCAACCCTGAATGCATGTCGGCCTGATACATAACCGCCTGAGACTAAACGAGAAATTCAAATCGTAATGTGGACGTTAGGCGAGGCAAAACCGGAGTCTATAGACCAGGTCGCACAGACTCCAAACCCGCAGATTTGGACGCCGCCCACCCCTCTCCCTCTACCCTCCGTGTTGCTACATCAAGTTGCCATTCGCGCAAATTATTTAACTGTGTAGTAATTCTGAGGTATATTAACCTTTCTGTTCGTTTTACAGTTATTACTAATCACTGCATTATAAACACTGAAAGTACTTAGTAAGTGGATAGTACAGCGGAATACCAAAGTTAACCTGCATTAAATCATTATAATAAGTTATGACAACGACAGCTGGTGTTTGGCCATTCGACCCTCTATCTCGGCACACAAGAACAGGCATTTTCAAACTTTTTTTAAACTTAAACCTTAAACTAACTGAACTTGGCCTAACCCTACCCAACCTAACCTAACTTAACCTAACCTACTTAACCCAACTTAAGTTAACTTAACCTAACCTTAATTACCCTAATCTACCAAAGCTGTAGCTGCTCGGAGGTGGTGCTGTAGCTGCTCGAAGGTGGAGGGAGAGGGGTGGGCGGCGTCCAAATCTGCGGGTTTGGAGTCTGTGCGACCAGGTCTATAGAAACATCGCGCAACATGTCTACAAGTGAGTACGCTGCTTTACAGTTGCCAGACCCCAGATGTCCTTTCATTCGAAGGACAGATGCCTCCCAAACTGGACTTGGAGCAGCTTTCTTCAGCCAAGCAAACGAGACTTCTGTCACTACGCGCCGGTAGCATATGCTTCACGTCGACTGAGAGGAGCAGAAATAAACTATTCTACCATTGAAAAAGAAACGTAAGCATCTACTGTGCTCTACAGAAGTTTGAGGTCTACCTGTATGGACAGGCAGACAAGTTGAACCCCGGATTGGAACGCTGGGCTTTGTATTTCAGCCTTTTTAGGTTCCGCGCAGAAGACCTTTCGCGAGTTGACAACCCCCTTGCGGATTTCCTGTCTTGGCTATCGTAGCATAGGCACCCTCTCCCGGGCGTGTCAGGCAGCGCAAGTGGTTTCGAGTCGCTTATATTAGCCACCCATAATCTTACGTATTTTCTTCAAGTGATCAGTTCCTTGTACCCGGCCTAAGTCTGTTCCTCTGCGCCGATGGCACGTCTGTGTATTTACTTTAGTTAGCCCTTACGTATCATTTGTATTGTATTTCAATATTCCCATATTATTGTGATTACCTAGCTGAATAGCACTAATATTTTAAATGCAATTTTGGAGGTTGTACCATGTTAAGCAGTAGCTCATGTTTGTACACACTAATTTCGCAAAAAGAAATAAATGATTGTCTCAGGTAAAAGTTTATCTGTGTATTTAAGAAGTACTGCAAAAATTTTTGCCAAATCAGATATGTATAGCCTGAGGTGGAAATGATTCTCGCTCCTATACGATACTGGCTCTAATCTAGTACGACTCTTCGCCTAAAAAGGGGCTCAAGGATCCAGATTGGGAGGGGAAACTATTCAGCATAGTTTGTCACGAAAGGAAGACGCTGTCGCAGTTCGGCGAATCAGGGAATTTCCTGTGTCGCGATACGAGAAAGGGGGTGGTTTACGGCCTTGCGAGCCCCCTCGCACGCTTGAGGGAATCTCAACCCCCGCGAAACAAACAATAGTATTACACCTTTGTGTTTCGCGTGCAACCTATACAACAAGCATGGCAAATAAAATAATTAAAAGATTAAAATGGGTTTTATTTTGAGAACACGTGGATAAAAAATGAGGATTGTCGACAAGCACATTCTGGCCTAAATTGACACACAAAGAATGAGTAATAGCTATCGCACACACGAATAAAAATTGGTTATGCAACACGGTAGACCCCTGACTTACAGCAAGGTGTCAAAGAATAGAATGCTTCGCATTATGCACAACACAAAATCAGAACCTGAGCTAAAAAACACATCACACAAATCACATTAGATGCGCGCCAATCTGAAAGCACTGTTCAATGTGCTACTTTGTATCCAAACTTGCACCACTATCATCACTTTTTCAGAGCTCTCAATACCAACAATTATACCCTATGCACTCTGCTGTTCAGTGCGGCTGGTGTTGGCCTAACACCGCTTCCAACACTGCTTCCAATTGAGTCTTGAAGAATTCACGCAGGTTTACGCAGGTCTTTACCGCGATCCCTTCGCTCTCGTCGACCGGTGCTGATGAAGGCGATGCTGCACCCAGGGTACTCATCTGAGCGCCGAGTACCAGGCCACCTGACCGCTTCAAGACTCACAGTGCGTGGCATTGTAGCAGACTCTGAAGGCTGTGCTGTTTTAATATTTTATGCTGAAATTGCTTGTGAGCCCGGGACTGATGTGGAAATATTTCGAATTCTCTCAGTTTCGTGGTTGATACGTTGGTAGTGGGCGATTTCCACCGTTAAGCTAAGGTGCTTCGAGCAGTCGTTGTTGCAAAATTGGTGCTTCGACGATAAATGATGACCGACGTTGTCTTCTTGAAAATTTCGATGTGCTCACTATGCTCAGATGTTCAATTTGCTGATTATGTGGAAGGCACACCAGCAGCGCGCCGGCGGCCCTGTTTGCGTGCCCTCAGTACGTGGACCTCTTCCGCTCCAGCTTTCCACCAAAAGAACCTCCATTCCTCTTGTTGCACCTCCTTTATGTGTTTTTTCCAGAAGATTCTCGAGTGTTTGTCGCTAGATGAGCAAGTCTTTCACTTGATTCGCGTAGCCTTTTCGTTGTCCTGATGTCTCGAAATGTAATTGGTGCGTTCTCTAACACACCCTCTAGACGCTTCACGCTCATTCGTCCAGGTTATGCGGATCTTAATGCTCACGATAGTTTCGGCGCGCTGAGTGACTGTGACTCTGTCCTGGTTGCGGCCACGTCTCTCTTCCTGTGCTGCTCTGCAAAACCTCCGTGTGCGTGCTTTTGTGTGTTGTTGTGTGTTCGTATGTTGATACTCGAGCCCGCAGTTTGGTTTAGCACTGAACATGTAGGACTACGTTGAAGAATGCCATCTCTTGAGCACGCAAAATTTGAGATGACCACAGCAGAGTCGCCTGTGGTCCCTACAACCTATGTTTTGAGATGCCTTCCCCTTCTAAGAAAACAAGCCTAGGAAATATTTCGTTTTTGCTGTACCGTTCCCACGCTGATGTTCGTCGTAACGGCCGAATGCCCATAAAGCACATACCTGGGTAAACTTTTTTCTCTTTGTTCATAGGCTCAAGGATAACAGTTTTAACGGTTTCTTGACATTTCAAAAATTTAAAAAATAGAAGATTTGACAGTTAATTATGTTGCAGTTTTACGTAACCTCGCCCAATTTTATCCTATTTCAGAACACCTGAGGGGCCCTAACGGACTGATTACGGCGCAGACAGTTGCTCGTCCTCTTAACGGTACCACCGCAGTTTGGCACAAACAAAAATTACTTCTGTTGCCCTAGCGGACTAATTACGGCGTAGGCGGCACCCACACGAATCTCAGGAAGGGCAGCTGCGCAGAAAAGCTAGCGCCCCGGGAAAAGGTAGCTGCACAGAAGACAGCCCTTTTCCACGAACCCTCACATCGACCGCACGACGGTATTGACAATATACGAGTATATGCATATATGAACATGTACATGTGCACACACACACATAGACATACATGTATGCATGCACATAAACACATACAATCACCCACTTACACACACATATTCATGAATATACGTATAAAGAATAATTAATAGCGATAGGTTTTGCGGATGACAATTCTAGTAATGCACAGGCTAAGGGCTCATTGGTCTAAAAAAATCGAAGGAACAGAAGGTATTTAATCTAATTTTTCACACTCCATAATTAAGACAATGATTTTTTTAGACTAATCAAGAACGAAGCATAAATCAATGAAGCATTGAGTTCAACGAGGCAGTTAAAAGGGAATATCGAGCTTGATCATGCATAAACATCTTCTTTTAAAATAGAAATGGAAGCCTGCAGTAGTACAAAATCGTTGCCAGAACACGTATCTGCCAAAATACATTGAAATCTCATTACATATTAGTAAGTTATTTATTTAAAATCAGTTATGGATCAATCAACAAACATAGCAGAAAGAAGTTGATAACATTCAATACACCAACATCTTTTATTGACATGAAATAACGATGTGGAAATTTAGCTAATCTGCTATGCACATCATTTAACATCTTCAAAAAGATCTACAAAAATGCATGAATTTTGCAGCTAAGGTTGTATGCACGGTAAATTCAAAAAGAATGATCACGTAACACCTCTCCTGAATAAGCTCGGCTGAGCTCCTATTCAGGAAAGGTTTCTGGCGCACAAAGCCCAATACGTATTCTCCTCTTTATATCTTCCTCATAGCAATGCTGAAATAGTGAAATTCCATCCCCCTACCGTCACCAACCTAAGCAGAATAGGAGACGTGATGTCTTAATCAAATACCGTTCATCTAACATTGGGCAAAAAGCTCTGTCAGTATCAGGCGCCTTACTGTGGAACAAACTCCCCCAGAGCATCAAAACCCCTCAAACACTATGAGAATTCAAAACTAAAATAGCTCTCTAACTTGCGTCTACACAATAAGTGTGAACTGCAGTACGTACTGGAAAAGAAGTCTGGAATTTTTATTGCTAATTATCTTATTTTTTGTTACATTATACAACAATCAAGACATATTTATTAAATGCACATGCAATATGATTGCTTGTATGCGATTATTAAGTACATGTTTGTACGCACATGTGACGCTCGTATGTATATGTGTATATGTATATGGATATACATACATAAATACATATATATATATATATTATTTTATGTATGTGTGTGTATGTGTCTATATATGTAGAACATATTCCCCTCCTTAAATGCTCATGTTAATCTTGTGTGACAAAGTGTCGTCCTATGCACTCTTTGAGTATACTTTGGTCACACTATTTTAGGTTGTTTTGACTTTCTTGTTTCGTCTCAGCAATGTTGAAAATATTATGGTTGGCATTGTACAACGATCCTTCTCATCTATTTGAATCCGGTGAACTTTTTTGTGTCAATGCTAGTAGCATATGAAATTTAATTTTTGTGTTATTGTAAATCTTTCATTTTATCCGAGCCAGTTATTTAGCTTACTAGTTGATACGAAACAATGTAATATTTCCTCTAATGTCAACCTCGCAGTCTAAGACACAAATTAATTTGGATCTACCCGTTTTACTTTCAACCATAATCCCTCATTTCACTAGTTCCAACGTTCGTAAGCTCAAATTTCAATATGGGAGTGCTCTAACTAGAGTGTTTTTAACAATGCATCACATGTACAATGTTTCCTTGACCACTTGTAACATAATACATTGTTAAAATCAGACCAACGCAACGAAGGAAATGCCTTTTCTACACGCTTTTCTCCCAACCATTTGTTTCAAAATTGACCGGTATAAGTATTACGGACCCCATGTGTAGATATCGAGTCATGGTATAAATTTTAGGATATTTAAAAGCACTTTTCGCTCATATTAAAACATTTCAACATGCGACGTAGTTCATTGGCAATTGTTACTTTCCTACGCTCGTGTGTGCATTAAGACGAAATCATTTTTGGTGGTTAGCTTTTCGTATTGTTTCAGCTATGCAGCAAATATTATGGACTCATGATCCAATATTCGCGCACCCTAACAAGAATGTTTTCAACTATGTGTCACATGGATTTTTTCTTAGTTACTTACATTTATTTTGCATTTCAAAATCAAATTAATTACCGCAAAGAAAGAAAGGATGTTAATGTGAGGGTATTTTAGCATTTTTTTCGTTCTTATTAAAACATTTTAAAAAAAGGTCACGGATTCGACGAATGTCATAATTTTAAAGAACATTATTTTTTAATTTTCTTATTCTGGTCTCAAATTGCTCTATTTAGCTCTGTGTGGTAAACTTTTCTTACCTTCTTACTCTCGTGAATACATTATGACAACACTATTTTGAATCGTTAACTTTTTGTACGGTTCCACCTATGTTAAAAATGTTACGGCTAGCATTGTACAGCAATCCTTTTCCTGTCTTTGACTCCGATGAACTCTTTGCGCCAGTACTATTAGCGTAAGTAAGAAATATCATAACCATTTTCTGTTTTGTTATTTTGAATATTATATTCTTTCCGAGCTCACCGCTTGGCACACTGTATGGTGCGTCAGTGTGAAAAATTGTCCCAAATCCCGATTGCCGACCTCATAGTTCAAGACGCAAAATAAATCAAATCTGCTCATATTACTTCTAAGATCAATCCCTCACGTTCGTATCACTTGCTCCTATGTTCTTATGCTCATATTTTCAATACGAGTATGCACAAACGAGAGGGTTTTCAGCGATGCGTCACATGAATTATGTTTTCTTAGTCACTTGTATTTAAATGCATTACCAAAATCCGACTACCGTAACGAAAAGAAACGCATTTATTTCTTGCTTCTCTCCAAATCCTGTTTCGACAAATTTCATGGGTATTACGATAACCATGTACGAAGAGAAATGAAGGATCTAAATCATTTGTTTCAACTCTTAACATGGGTATTACGATAATCATGTATGAATCGCAATCAAGGATATAAATCATTTGTTTTAACACTTAACACGGGTATTACGATAATCATTTATGTATATCAATTGAGGATCTCTATTCTAAGGTATTTGAATGCGTTTTTCGGTTTTATTTCAAAACATATGAGCACTAATGAAAGTGTTTTTCAAATGGGCGTCGCTAGGATTGTGTTCTCTCAGTTACTTATATTTTTAAATGCACTGTCAAAATCAGATTAGGCAAAGAAGGGAACTCATTTTTGCTGTGCTTTTCTGTCAATCATTTTTTGTTTCAATATTTTACACGGATATTACGATGCCAATGTGTTATTATCAGTTAAGGATGTTAATGTTAAGGTGTTTTAAAAACCAATGTATCAATATTTCATGTTATACTGTGGTGTTGCGGTGTTTGCCGCTGCAAGAGGGCGCTGTAACGGTGTGTGCTCTGCCTCCTCGAGACGGTGATTTTGCCGCCGCTGCCGGACGGCTGCGAGCAGCGGACATCAGTGTGTTGACGACAGTCGTACAGTGAAGACGCAGATTACGTACATATGGCCCTGATACACTCAGCGAATATCACGGGGATAACCGCCTGCACGCCTCTCAATGTGCCTCCCATCCCTGCACACCAGCCAGTTGGCAGAGTGGCCACCGAGCTTTCAGCGATCCGTGCATGTCTGGGTAAAGCTGGGCTTACACGGAGGGTGACTTCCCCGGGGCAGCGCCCTCTCTCCCTCCCCGCCTCTTCAAAAAAACCCCAATCCCCCTGTCTAACGCCTCCCACTACTACCCCATGCGTGTCGCTGCTGCCCAACATGCTGGGACTGCCTAGGGAACGACGGAGAGACAGTGCACTCCAGACAGTCTAGAGGGTAGGAAATAAACTGTCACTGTGTGGAAGGTAAGTCCGAGTGCTGGTAGTCGCGCTACCGTTGCAATCGAGACTTTATTTTCCGGCTAAAGACCACATCTACTTTATTGGAAATAAAATATTTCTCCTTCGTTATCTGCTCAGTATCTTAAAGAACAGATTCACAAGGAATGTTGTATCATACATTCAATGGTATACTCGAAATGAAGGGAAATTTATTCAAATCATGCCTGAGACACATCATATTGTACAATTTTTTTAAAATGCCAAATAAATAAAATTAGGGCTCAATGACTATTACCCCTGATCAGTCCGGTACCCATTTCAGACACATTGTTAGACCAGAGAGGCCTCACTCTATCTTGGATATATGGAGTACGGCAACGAATGCAAGTATAAGATGTGGGGTCATCAAACACAATAGTTAAAATAGGAACGAAAGGGCAAAAACCAGGCGACATATCATTTTTAAAAAACTATATGTCAAAATTAGACATGTCCCTCTTCACATAGTTAATTAGAACCTTTACCCATCCTCCCGACACTTTCTTCCATTCTTATATGCCACTGTGGAGATACCAACAGTTTCTCTAGCATAGGTTTTCGATATTTCAATATTTTCTTTTCAGATTGTTTTAGCCAATGATGGATCTATGTTATTAATGTTTTCACGATTGTCATTTCAGATTGTTTAGCTGAAGATGGGTCTTGGCCCGAAACGTTCTAATTTTGACATACAGTTTTTTAAAAATGATATGTCGCCTGATTTTTGCCCTTTCGTTCTTGTTAAAATTACGTTGCACGCAGAACTTACCGATAATTGTTAAACTAGGAACTACTGTATTGTACGTCCATCGGGCACGGCGGCAAGAAGAAGAAGGAGCTCGGTCGCTCTCCACAGAAAGTTTACACCTGAGATGTAGTTTAGAGCGCAGCTCCAGGCCACGATGAGTCGCCGCCAACCTCCCCGCAGCGACGAAGCCCCAGGTCCCCAGCAAAGGGAGCCAGCAGCTCCACCACAGCCGAAGCAGGCCATGGCACCTCCAGAACGAGCGGCGTCAGCCCTCCTTCCCTTACCGGGGCGCACAGGGTCCAATCTCGCAGGATTTCTACACCGCCCAACCCTCTCCCTCCACCTCCAAGCAGCTACAGTACCACCTTCGAGCAGCTGCAGAAATGTAAGGTTAAATTAATTTAGGTTAGGTTAAGTTAAGTTAGGTTAAGAGGTTAGGTTAAGTTAGGTTAGGTTGGGTTAGGTTAGGCCAAGTTCTTAAGGTTAACTTAAAAAAGTTTAAAAATGCCTGTTCTTGAGTGCCGAGATGGAGGGTCGAATCGCCAAACACCAGCGGTCGTTGTAAAAACTTATTATAATGATTTAATGAAGATTAACTTTGGTATTTCGCTGTACTATCCCCTTACTAAGTACTTGGAGTATTTATAATGCAGTGATTATTAATAACTGTATAACGAACAGAAAGGTTAATAAACCTCACTAGTACTACATAGTTGAATAATTGGCGCGAATGGCAATGAGCTGTAGCAACACTGAGTTGGAGGGAGAGGGGTGGGCGGTGTAGAAATTCGCGAGATTGGACCCTGTGCTGCCGGGGCAAGGTTAGGGGGCGGCCGCTCTCATATATGCCAGCTGCTGCAGGATACTATTACTAACAGCAGGCTGGTAGTAATGGGGCAAGGAAGGCTTGTCCGGGATCGTCATCAAAAATTCATCGAGTCTCCCCTTGAACGACTCTAGTGTCCCCTCAAACTCCCTGGTACCAGCCGGA
This sequence comes from Morinoia aosen, assembly GCA_030386875.1. Lineage (NCBI taxonomy): Eukaryota > Metazoa > Arthropoda > Malacostraca > Amphipoda > Talitridae > Morinoia > Morinoia aosen. Next base: position 65,565,321 of record CM059566.1, read on the forward strand.
AGACAGTTGAACAGACGAGGTCTCATAACAGAGAACGAGTTTTCATGCCTCGTCCTAATGCTCGCTAGCGCCCTGCTGCTAAACGCTGGGATTTTACAAGTTTTCCCTAGCCGAATTTGCCGCTGGGCTGCAAGTCGCAGCGCCTGGTCCCTGAAGTTCGGAGCCAAGCCATTCAGAACCTTCCAGGTATGTATGATGAGGTACCTTTCACGGCGACGCTGCAGCGAAAACAGGGACAGGTGTGATAGCCGTTTCCACTAGTCAAACGACTGCATTCCGTCGATTTTTGCAGTGAAGGTCCTCTGTACACCCTCCAACTTCTGTACTTCGCCAACAGTGCTCGGGCTCCAGAGCTGGCAACAGTACTCTGCCAGTGGGAGGACTAATGATTTGAACGATTTCAGCATTATTTGGGCTTTCCTTGTCTTAAAGGTTCTCAGGATCCATCCGATTTGGCGTCTGCACCTAAGCACCGCTTGGTTAATGTGCTCTCCGAAGCCACCGTCATCCGAGATTACGACCCCCAGATCCCTGACTGAAGACTTGCGGTCGATCGCTGAACCACCAGTGGGGCTGTGCGCATACGAGGCGTCAGGGTGCAAACCGTACCGCACCAACTCAAATTTATTGTCATTGAAGGTCATGTATTTTCGCGTTGCCCACACGCAAATCTTCTGGAGGTCACTCTGTAGAGCCTCACAGTCCTCCACCGTAGCAATAGTTTTCAAGACCCTGGTTTCGTCAGCGAAGGATGAGGCCCGTGAGTGCAACAGATCAACATCGATGTCCGAAATGTGGATCAGGAAAAGGAATGGACCTAAAACTGTACCTTGAAGCACACCACTCACTACAACCCACTCTGTCGAGCGGCTCTCGTCCACTGAAAAAAAAAAAAATGTGTATTTCCAAGTTGTCACATGAGATACATGCCAACATATTGGCTTTTAAAAGTTTCTTAATATAGGACATCCTAAACAAATGTTCCATAAGAGGAGTACTAATTGACAAACCATCCGAGGTGTACAAGTAGATAAGCCATTCGAGGCATAATAATACACAAACTATACGAGGTGTACTAATAGGCAAACTATCAGAGGTGTACAAGTAGATAGACCATACGAGGCATATTAATTGACAAAATATACGAGGCGTACTAGTAGACAAACCATTCGTGGTGTGCTAGTAGTCTAACAAAAGTTCTATACTAGGAGTACTTATTGACAAACCATCCGAGGTGTACAAATAGATAAGCCATACGAGGCATAATAATAGGAAAACTATACGAGGTGTACTAATAGACAAGCTATCAGAGGTGTACAAATAGATAGACCATACGAGGCAGATTACTAGACAAAATATACGAGGCGTACTAATAGACAAACCATACGTGGCGTGCCAATAGTCTATCTCTGTCAAGGGTAGTTGAGTGAGAAATGCAAAATATGCCCTAAAAATATGCAAAGCCCTATCACCACCAAAAACATATTTCATATCTTTTCGATATTCACCACATCATGCGGACATGGGTACACGGGATAAAATAGAGATACAGTGTAAGCCGGTTACTACTCATGATTGACAAATATCTACAAAATATTGGTAGAAATGGGTAAACAAATATATACGCAATATCAAAATTCATAGCTTGTACACATACATACGGACAGAAAGATAATTTTACTACGATTCATATGCTCAAATTGCACTTTATTTCATTAATTATATTTGACATTAATCCGATTCACAGAAACGCCTTCTGGGGAAGTGATAGATCTATTTTTGAATCATTTCGCTAGTGCAATAAAATGTATTAACCGAATGGTTTTTGCGTAAAGAAATGAAATAGAAACATGTATATCTATATATGTAGATACATATATATATATACCTACACACCTACACACATATATTATTATATATACTTATTGAAAATGAAATATTAGAAAAAATACATATATAAATAAAAGATAAAAGCAACCTACCATCTACTACACAGAAAATGACAGTTGAGCTCACTGTAATCCTAAGAAATTTTTCGCAAAAAAAATAACTAAAAGGAAAAGAAGACTTCGAAAAACATAAAAATGAACTGGTTTTTAATTTCTTCACAGAAATTTTTTAAGAAAAATCAGGTTATAGTCAAGAAGCAACACAACTCTTCAGCATTATACGGATATGTGTCCGTGGGATAAAATGGAGTAACATTGAGGCCGGATATCACATCTGAGTGGAGAATATTCACAAAATTTGGCAAATATAGGTAGATTAGGCTTTGATCCAAAGTGATAATTTTAATTACAGAAATTTAGAGTTTTTTCCGATTTGAAAGTTCAGTGCTAGTGTGCGCTGAACCCACGGAAAAAAATAAAAAAATAAAAAGACTAAATGCAATGCTAAAATTACCCCCTTCCCCCCAGCTCAGCCGAAAATCGATTGAAAACATCTTCGAGAATGATTTTGAAATAGCGAGACAACGTTAGCCAAAATTTAATTCATTATAAACTTTGCACAACCCTCATATCTATAAACTTGTTTATTGGTGTACACACAAAATGTATTTCATGGTATATTTGTCATACAGACGTTAAATATTAATACAGAAAAGAGAAATAAATAACAAAATAAAGATGAGGAAATATTCCTAATTATGGAAAGAACGTTCGTTCTGCTGCATTGAACTGACGGCTGTGGTGCTCATTGTTGTCGACAGAAATAAGTAAGATGAATATACGAATCGCTTAGCAAACTTAAAATGAAATAGTTTCTAAATTTCTAACAGAAATTTCAGGAAAATTAAAATTTCTGATAGATGGGAAGTTCATACCGAAATGCTACAGGCCCTATGACAGAGATGCAAAATGACGTGACACATTTACTCTAAATTCTTTTCCAGTTTTAGAGTTTTTGATATGCTGGGGAAGCTTGTTCCACAAAAAGCTCCAGTTTATTGGTGTACACACAAAATGTATTTCATGGTATATTTGTCATACGGACGTTAAATATTAATACAGAAAAGAGAAAGAAATAACAAAATAAAGATGAGGAAATACTCCTAATTATGGAAAGAACGTTCGTTCTGCTGCATTGAACTGACGGCTGTGGTGCTCATTGTTGTCGACAGAAATAAGTAAGATGAATATACGAATCGCTTAGCAAACGTAAAATGAAATAGTTTCTAAATTTCTAACAGAAATTTCAGGAAAATTAAAATTTCTGATAGATGAGAAGTTCATACCGAACTGCTGCAGGCCCTATGGCAGAGATGCAGAATGACGTGACACATTTACTCTAAATTCTTTTCCAGTTTTAGAGTTTTTGATATGCTGGGGAAGCTTGTTCCACAAAAAAGCTCCAGAAACTGAGAGAGCTTTTTGTCCCACGTTAGATGAACGGTAACTGACTAAAACATCGTTCCTCCGGTTTGGTCTTTCGTTTGGGATATTAGATGGAAAAAATTTTACCACCTCTGCATTACTTTGGGGGAGGTACAAAGAAGAGAATTCTCGTCGAGCTTTCTGGATCATAAATCTGTTCGGTATTGGGATCCAGTCGAGTTTTCTTAAAAGAGGGGTGACATGATCGTATTTATTGAATTTTCCTTTGCATACCACTTTGGCTGCGAAGTTTACACATTTTTGCAACTCTTCCTGACGACATTGAAGTAAATCTCCCCACACAAGACTGCAGTAGTCCTGACGCGATAAAACTAAAGACTGAATCACTAATAATCTAGATTTTTCGTCAAGTGTGTTCTTTATACGATGAAAGAACATTAAGGTTCCGTTAATTTTGTTGCACATTGTTTCGACGTGTGAATTGAAAGTCATATTTTTGTCAAACCAAACACCCAGATTTTTAACCTTATCTACTGGTTTAATTGAATCGTCTCCAAATGTTAGCTTGAATGGTGGTAAATTTTCAGTCGCATTCTGTGATCCAAAAATAATTCATTGCGTTTTACTTGCGTTAAGTTTGAGCCCATTATGGTCATACCACAATTTCAGATTTCTCAGAAGGTTTTCAGCGTTGGCTTGTGTTTCTTTTAAATCCGCTGTTGAGCTTGTCATGGCAATTTGCACGTCATCAGCATACATTGAGATTTTTGTGTTTGCCGGCATGCTGGGGAAATCATTGATGAAAATTGAAAATAGGAGTGGGCCGATGATTGAACCTTGAGGAACGCCAAAATTATTTGGTATGAATGATGACATTTTGTTATTCAAGCACACTGCATGAGAGCGGTTTAGTAGGTAGCTTTCAAACCATTGAGTGTCTATTCTTAGGTTTGAAATTTTTTGTAGAAGTTTCTTATGCTCAACACTGTCGAAAGCTTTGGAGAGATCAAGCAATAGTAAGAGAGTTAATTTTTTTTGGTCAATATCATTGTAAATTTTTTCTGTTATGTTTAACAGGGCGTCCTGAGTACTGGTATTTCTTCTGTAAGCATATTGATTGCGATGTAGTAGATGTGACTCGTCTATACTATACGAGAGCTGGTTTGTTATTACTTTTTCTAATATTTTGGACATAACAGGCAGGAGACTGATTGGTCTGTAGTTTGACGCTATGTCGATATCACCAGATTTATGTAATGGCTTAATAATGGATAGTTTCCATTGATCGGGAAACTTGTTTGTGACTATAGATGTATTTATTATCAAGCGAATAAGGGATGCTGTGACAGGGAAGCTGTCTTTTATATGTTGGAGACTTATGCCATCATGTCCAGTCGCTTTAGTATTCTTTAGTGAGTATAAGATTTTTCGTATCTCTATGACGCTAACTGGCTTTGGTCTCCACTTGTTGCTACTATTTGGGGATGAAACATAGCTCGGATTTGCCTCTGTAGATGTGTCTGAAACTGTCCTGGATACTTCATTGAAAACATCTTCGCCAACTTTTGAGAAGAAAGTGTTAAAGTCATTCGCCTTTTTTGAGGGGTTGTCAAAAGTGCTTTTGCAGTCTGAATTTTTATACTGAGCAACTTCTCTAATGATTTCCCAAGTTCTTTTAGGGTTTTGTTTTGCCGCCAAGAGTTCTTTGTGGAAGTAGTCCCGTTTTGCTTCCATAACTTTTCTTCGTAGGATCTTCTCATGATCTTTATATAATTTTCGACGCGTACTGTCTGATTTATTCAGTTTGTACTCACGCTGCAAATTTCTTTTAGCTCTGCTCAAACGTTTTACCTCATCTGTTATCCATTTAGAAATTCTTGGCTTAACTTTCTTCGTAATGAAAGGTGCGCATTCGTTAAGAGCTGATACGAAATTTTCGGTGAAAAGCGAAACTTGTAGATTGACATCATCGGTGTTTTCCATGCCTTGAAATTCACTCCATCTGTCTAATAGCTTTTCTTGAAATATTTCAGGGGAGTAGCGGTTTTTCATGCGATATGTAATGTAACTAGATTTCGGTTTCTCTTTTGCAATATTGATTTGGCATTCTACCGAATGGTGATCAGAAAAGGACGGTAAGATTTCTGTGCTGAGTACTGCTTGGGGATTGTTTGTAATTGCTAGATCAACAAGAGTTTTGGAAGTGTTGGTAATTCGCGTTGGTTCTTGGACCATTTGAGAAAGATTAAGTCTGTGCAGCATCTTGCTTAGCTGATTTTTTTTTATTTGTCAGATCCACGTTAAAATCTCCGAAAACATAGGAAGACTTTTTGGCTTCAGAGATTGATCTAAGCGTATTTTCAATGAAATCTAATGTTGGACGAAGAGATGCTGACGGATGTCTGTAAAGACTGCCGATAATGAAAGACTTGTGTTTGTTTACTTGAACATTGAGCCAAACCATTTCTATGTCTTCGCATTTTTCTTTTATCGGAACTGAGGATGTAGAGTAGACATCTTTGATGAAAATGCATGAACCGCTACCTCTCTTACTCTTGACTCCGTCATAACGGTACAATTTGTAACCCGGTAATGCTGAGATATGAGCTTTCGACTCGTGAATCGAACCCTGTTTCAGATACGCATAAAATATCGATATCGTTAGTGATCAACATTACTCGTACGTCATCCATTTTACCATTGAGACTGCGAGCATTTATGTGCAATATTTTGATATTATTTATCTCAATAGGCAGATCTTTAGTGGAGTTATTGCATTTTTTAGGTCTAGCAGGGCATTTAGTATTCGTCTCTAGGTCTTTATTGCCGCGTTCATTGTTTGTGATTTCAGCTTCAAATTCAATTTGATCACTGTTATTTACTCACAAAATAAGGGAGGGAGCAACACGATTTTCATCACGCATTTTCAAGAGGGCGCTATAGTGGTCCTGTTTCCGGTGTATGTTTACCGGAGGACAGTTTATCAGAGCATTTGATGTAGGGGAGATTGTCGTCTTCCAAATTCCATTGTCTCTTTCATCAAAAACGTGAATTGGTGTTCTCGTTACATTAGAAAGTATTTGGGGTATGAGGTCTCCAACTGCGTGATCGAAGACTTTTCTATCGATGTATTTATCGATGAGTTGTTCGAAACTGCCACTGTTCTTGTCAACGAATTTTGCATACTGGTCCTTGTTTCTGGAGCTCTCAGTTTTGATGGCTTTTTTCAGAGATATATAATTCCATTTCGATATTTGTTGTGAAGCAAGCTGCGTCGTTACGGCGTGGAAGAGACAGTGTCCGTCACCTACAGTGTAAGCAGGCTCCATTTTGAGCAATCGTTTCAAGTCGTCCAGTGTGTCTGCAACGCGTGTGCAAATTTGATTCCCTGTTGATTTTTCGGTAGCAGTATTGGTTTGGTCGTTCGACGGAGGCCCGGCAGAGGCATCAGATTTTTTTCGAATAATTTGATTTTCTTTGGAATAGCTTTGAATATCGGTATTCGCTTGACTTTCCTTGGTTCCTGCGTACTCACTGGAAAGTTGAGAATTGTTTGAAAAGGAGGGCATGTCGCAATCACTATTTGTGTCTGTTGCAAGTAAAGCAAATTTATTTTTCGTACTGACATTATGTTTGTCTGAGATCGACTCAGGGAAAGGCTCAGGCTTATTCACGTTCCTCATGCTGTGGGTGAGTGAGTTACTCAGAGCTCTGCTTGATGACGCAATCAATTTTGAAGGATTTGGTGTACCATGTGCAGTGATGTGCATAGGCTTATATTCTTTTTGAAAGTTCAAGGTTAGACTATTTGTCTCATTCCGTGAATTTTTCGATTCATTGGAAAGATCTACAATTCTATTTATTGCTTGACATTTGTTGAAACGAGGACAATATGTCACGGTGATTCGCAATGTTAATTTCATTGCAAGTTGTTGAAGAAAACACAAGGTTTCTTCCTGGGTCCGAGGCCATTGAAAGTTATTGAGTGCGTCACCATTTTCATTATCTGGGTAAGTTTGAAATTGAATCAAGTTTAAACCCAGGTTTTTGCAAAAATGCATCGCTTTGTTGAATTCGTTTGCACTGCAAGCATTGACAATATAAATACGAGAAAGTGCGTACTTCTATACAATTTGTTGTTTGATTCGAGCAAGGTCTGAGGGCGAGTGGCAGAGACCATCAAAACTTAGTATATAATTTTTAAATCTAGGCATGCAATTTACAGTATGGAGAAGGTCATCGAAGCGCCCTGATGGAACAGTTTTGATCCAGCACGAGCGATTGATGTCCTTTCTTCTGATCGTGCTTAGGATATTATCATCTAGCAGCAAAGTGTCGTAAGGTTCTCGACAATTGGAGTCGATTTCACAAGAGATACTAGGAGGTACCACAGGTGCAAGGTCTTGATAACTTATATGAGAATTTAAAGCAAAAAGTTGCTCGGTTAGGTTCTGAATGTTTGATACTGTAGAGAAAATCGACGACGGGCTAGGAGGCTCACGTTGTCTTAGGAATTTATTGAAAAACGCTGCTGTTAGAGACAAATTGTGAATAATTTCATGAATTTTTTGAGAGCTTGTTATTTGAAGCGGGTGCAAGTAGCCATTAAAAGAAGCAACAGTGTTTTTTTTTATTGCTCTGTACTGGAAATTCAATTTTGTTTTCACAGCTTGGGCTCTGGGGTAATTTACTGCCAGTATCGGTTTGTGCGCGAATATTATCGAACATATTATCTGGAGAATGAGAAAAGTCTACCACGCTTGAAATGTCCTTATTAATAAAAGCTATTTTGTCTTGTACCACTGATGAGGATGGTGTTTGTGTCCCCGCCGATGGCGGACAGTTCGGAGCGTTGTTGTTGACGCAGAGCAGGGGAGCTGGCACGCTGTTATGCTTGTTCAGATGAGGAGCAGGTGGTTGTGGTGCTGCGGCTGAGACTTCACTGCTTCGAACCTTCAAATGATTGCTGGAGGTTTGGCAGATATGTTTTCCCTCATCCGGCGATATTGGTTGCATAGTCTTCACTGATGTTGCTTCGGAAGGTGACACACATTCTTTGACGGGGTTAATGGCAGCTGTTAACAAGTCTCCTGTCTTTTGAGCATTAGAATCTTGTGAGTGAGAGGATGTAGGTCCCCTACTTGCAGGCACTTTGCTTGGTAAGGTCGTATTTTTGCCCCTGAGAGAACAATTTTTTCGGGATGTTGTGTAGGGCAACATTTGTGCAGAGAACGGCACTTTCCGGCCTACGAAGCGAGTCTCGTAGTGATGCATCGTGCGTTGTAGTTGTTTAGCTATGACTGGATGTTGAGAACGAAGTAGCTTTTGTATATATATCGCTGAAACTGATTTGCTAAAATTTTACCTTGCTCAGCAAGTATTTTATGAAAAGTGAGGTAAATCCAAGCCCTTTATCGAAGTATTGAAGCTTACAGCTGAGAGAAAGAGGGGTTGCTCTTTAATGCTGGAGGAAGGAGGCGTGGAAACAGGGAGGGTTGAGGCTGGCCGTGAACAATGACGTCTTCATGATGACGGTTGGTTACGCTCAGTGGTGCTCTGAGTTCGAGATGTCTGTTTCTCAAAATTTGCTGTACGTAATGTTACATTTTGTACGACCAGGTAAGTTTCCGACATGAGTCGCGATTTTTTTTTATGAGTCGCTTTTAATGAGAACATATTTTAGTTAAAGTCAGTTCAAAGTCAGTTGCACTTTTTATCATATTTTCTCTGGTAATTGTGAATGTTTTTCAACTTCTCGCTCACCCGTTATTCTTACTGGTAGCTCACTTCAAACTATCGGTGTTTTTAAACTATTCGGTGTCAGAAGGGAAACGGAGGTACGAAACACAATAATTCTTCCGTGAACATTTGTCGTCTTGGCCACGTAGGAAGTGAAACAAAAACTTCACTGAGATGTTAGACATTACCAAAAATTTATCAAATCAAACGTAATTTCTCTGGTTGCTTGGAGCGAAAAGGTTCAGGATTTGCCATGCTCTGAACAGTCAGAAAGACGGGAGGCAGGGGTACGGGAAGAGAGGGGGGGTGAACGGGTTCGGTGAGGAGTGATTGAGGGAACAAGGACACTTCAGACAGACAGGCCTATAGGTCGAAACTGGGCTGAGCACACCATTTCCTTCGTGTTGCTAGCACTGCTTTGTTAGCTTCGTATTTAAATTGCACTTTTTTAAGCAGAAATAAGACAGAAGTTATTTTTTTCTTTTCGCAGTTCCACAGGTAGCAAACACATTCACTGATATTAAAATTTTAGTATTACAGTAGTATGACAGATAGTATGACAGAGCCCTCGTAAAGGTCTATAGTTTCAGACATGTACAGAGTTTCACATTTTATTCGCTCAGTTTTACAACGTTTCACATTTACAATAATTGTTTTCCCTCTTCCACGTCATACGTCACTATTTCACCAAAGTTTCTCGATAAAACGACAGTTACTTACAGGAAAAGTAATTTGAAACACAATTTTGTGAATTAAATGTCTAAATTAAGCGTCATATACACTCAACATGATGTTTTTTTTTTGCAATAACAGATGAGAGAAACCGAAGATGAAAAAGTTTTTTATCCTTCTCAGATTTTAGGTCACTAGTTAACCAACATGTTCCATCAAAAGAACAAGATAATAATGTAAGCCAATTTGGTGAATCAGAAATTGATTGTGTACGTTAGAGATTTTTCAACATTCATGCTCTATTGTAACATAGAAATAGTTCGCGAATGATGGTCACTGTTATTTTCCCAAAGGATGCGAAATTACCAGAGCACACTTTCTATTTTTTTCTATTTTTTTTAACATGACAAATTATTTCCGAAAGTTGCTGGATCAAGTTTTTTCAATTTTTATATTTAAAAGTTCCTTCAAAGAAGAAGTTTTTTACCCTTCTCACATTTAACGTCACTAGTTAACCAAAATTGTCCATCAAAAGAACATGATAATAATGTAAGGTAATTTGGTGAATCAATAATTGATTGTGTACATTAGAAACTTTTCAACATCCATGCTCTATTGTAACAAAAAATAGTTCACAAACGATGGTCACCATTATTTTTCCAAAGATGCGAGTTTGCCAGAGCACACTTTCTATTTTGTTTCTGGATATAACAGCACTTGTTGTTCCACGTTAAAAGTCGAGGTGTTTTGGGAGGGATGGAGCGAGGATGGAGGGGGCACGGGTGAGCTTGTTCGAGCTGCACCTCACCGGCACCGCGAGGGCAACACAACTGAGACAACTTGTTTCCTGTTTGTTAGGAAGCTATAAATCCATTCAAGGAGCCTACCTCTGATTCCAAAAAGACGGAGCTTCCTAAGCAGCACGCCATAATCTACTTAATCGAAGGCCTTAGCGAAGTCCAGATACACCACGTCTACAGGGAGTCCGGAGCCAAGCGCCTCCGTAACCTGCCGCTGATGCTCCAACAATTATCAGAGGCATGACCGTCCCCGTCTGAAGCCGTGCTGATTGTCGATCAGTAGGTCATTGCTCTCGAGATACGTAACTAGTCGTTTAACTACGATCTTCTTAAAAATTTTAATTACATGAGATGTTAGGCGATCGGACGGTAATTAGCAGGGGAATGCTTCACGCCCCCCTTGTGCACCGGAATAATTACTCCCAATTTGAGAGCAGCAGGCACACATCCTTTATCCATGGATAATCTTCACAGTGCATGTATAGGAGCCTTCAATTCCTCACAACAGTTTTTTAAGAGGATCGAAGGAATCCCGTCCGGACCCGCTGCGGATGAGGACGGCAGCTCCCTTATGCATGTCACCAGCTCGTTCTCGCCGAACTGAACATCGTCCAGAAGGGAGGGCCTGTTTTCTTCAAGTAGTCCTTGCAGGAGACCTAGAGTGTCCGAGTCTCTCGGTCTACTGAAGACCGACTCGTACTGCTTCCTCAGCACCTCAGCTTTGGCTGAAGAGTCACCAACGAGCTCGTCCCTAGCATAGAAAGGGCCAATCTGGGACTTGGTCTTTGACTTACTTCGTGCGTACCCATAGAAATACTTCGGGTTGTTGCGGATTGCTTCAATCGCCCGCCTCTCCCTAGTCGCAGTTTCAAGCTCATGCAATTGTGTCAGCTAGTACTCGATCAGCTCTGCCTTGCTCAGTAATTTCATTCTAATGGCCGAGCTGACAGCTCCGAGCAGCTGCCTACGTATACGTGCTTTCTTCCGCATTAGGATCTTACGATCTCTTGGAAATGATGCCTGACGAACTGCTGTCTTCGGCGGGGCGTATTTTGAACAGACCTCTGTCAGGACACCACAGAGATCTTCATACCTGTTCAAGGGAAGCTTGCCCTCGCTTCTCGAAGCCCAGTCGATTCTTGTGAGCTCCTCCCTTATTCTGCACCAGTTGATTCGAGAGCCCATGAAGTTAAGTGAACCCTAGATACTCCCATAGTTCAGGTCAGCGTTGGAATGTTGGTTGGCCCATCCAATATCAGCTTAAACTATTATCAGTCTGTGGTCCGACGACGTTGTGTCTTCCACAACCACGTCCATCACCAGTTCACCATGGTTGGTACAGACTAGGTCTGCTATCCAGCCTAGTTGGGCAGTTCACCGATTGTTCAAGCGTGAACTTGTCCATGAACTCGAGAAGAGATTTAGCCTGTAATCGGTCCTCTCGAGAGCCACCGTAGACACTGCTTAAGGATCAGCTTATTCTGGGAAAGTTAAAATCACCAGGTATAATCATGGTCGGCAGAGGTGTGCCTATGTCCTCAATCCCCTCTGCGATATCAAGGAGAACCGGAGCAAACCTCTCAGAAGGACACGCAGAGGTCTGTACATAACAACAGTAACAAGTCTCATCGTTTCAAACCACAGGACGATGTGCTCCACCCATCCATTGGAACCACTCTTTAGCACAACTGCGGCTGCAGCCAGATCCTCACGGACATACACTGCAATGCTTCCTTTCTTTCTGACAGAAGTCCTGTCAGCTCTGTACAAGCAGTGGGCCCCTCATGCTCACCTCGGCATCAAGGATCTCCTCACGTAGGTGTGACTCAACCGCTGCCACAATAACCGCATTCTCCAGCAATAACCGCAATCTTACTGATCTCTGTGGACAGCAAAGTGTCTTAAAAACACCAAGGCTCAGCACTGATAAAATACCTAACGAGCTAATGCCAACATCGTACAATAATTGAAAGCACAATAAAGATTAATCGAAGGCTAGCAATACAAAAGGGAATGTCGCGTCTTACAAGACGCGAGTTTTTAAAAATTTTTATCAGGCAACATTTTGCGGATCCGCGCTGGTTCGCAAGACTGACGCAGCGTCTATTTTGACTAGAGTGCTTGTGAAAACAACGTGTACCCGGATAATTTTAAGTTTCTGTGCGATAGCTTATGTGATTATGTGTCAGGAAATTATTAATGCAAAACGTGTTCTTGAACTAGCTATACTCGTCGATTCGACACTACGTATCGTATGTTTGATAGCGGTGAACAGCCGGTTTCTAGAGCATTTGAGGATGCTTCTGGTAGCCGGCAAACCACCCACATTGAGTCAAGCTAGCCGTTGTGATATTGTGAATTCTGGTGCGTTCTATAGCCAGTATGCTGCAGTGTAATGCTGTAAATAACAGTCAGATTTTAGATTAACAGTATTTTAGCAGGCCACTGAATGTGTGAATTTTAGAAACTTGTTTATTGAGTTTGACTCTGAATTTGAGCTGAATGTGAAAAATCAGTTTAACCAATCACAAGTGACGTGTTCAAGTATAAAAACATAGGATGTGTGCCAGCAGATCGCAGGTTCTAGCAACTTCGCAACTTAACCATGCATAGCTCAAATTTATTCAGAAATAAAAAAATATTCTTTGATTATATTTGTTGGCTCCTCACCCACGAGCTGTGCCGGACAAGTTGCGTCAGTCAGTAAGGTAGAAGCCTAGAGTTAAAGCATTTCAAAAAGTAGGCTGGGAATATATCCAGAAATTTATGCGACCACTTGCCCATGTGATTTGTGTTTTCAGGGTGTCGTTGGTCAATGTGTACTTGTTGCCCTAGGGACAGTTTAAACAATTTAAACAATTTAAACAATTTATTTACCACAGGTGATAAAGAGGTAGAATGTTTCTTAAGTCTAGTACAATGGTCAAATTTGCGTATAGCTACCTGTGTTCAACTATATTTAAATTAAGTAAGTCAAAATCAGCGAGTCATTTCAAACCCTCTCAGTATTAGGCTGATCAATGAGATAGCCGTTCTTTTTGATAATAGGATTTTTTTGACAATAGCTGATCTGCTAAAACTTAAGTTCTGATTATTCTGCGGCTGGATAGGCTGTAGTACTCGTCTGCTCTTACTATTCTAGCTTGCCCCTGCATCAGAGACCTAACCCTTTAAAAAACTTTCTCCCCTCCCACAGGTAGAGTAAAGAAAAACAAAAATAGTCATTTTTTGTACGTTGAAATAGGCCATTCAACGTGTAAGGAACCTCCCCCCATCGTTTGTAAGTACTCCAGGGTGTTGTCAGGCTGCTCTACCAGTGCTGCAACCAGTGCTATTGTAGCATTTGATTATGTAAACAGTTCAAGATAATTGAAGGCTGAGGTTCTGAAATCAATGTGTTCTTTAGCTGGAGAGTGTTCTTTAGCAGTGTGTTCTTTGGCTGGAGAGTGTTCTTTATCAGTGTGTCCTTTAACTGGAGAGTGTTCTTTAGCAATGTGTTCTTTAGCTGGAGAGTGTTCTTTGGCAATGTGTTCTTTAGCTGGAGAGTGTTCTTTAGCAATGTGTTCTTTAGCTGGAGAGCGTTCTTTAGCAAAATGTTCTTTAGCAAAAATTTAATGGGAAGATGAGAAAGACTTCCATGTGTAGGTTTATAAAATTGGATTCGCATTGTTGGGTGCTCAGTATAAAGAATGAAATGTATTTATTATCTTGAAAGTCTGAAATTTTTAATATGCTGACTCAGATGCTAAAATAGTTGTCATCAATGTGTGTGTGAGTAGGCTGTCCTCCTTTGGACCTATGTGTGCATTACAAATGTGTATCCGCCAATGTGTTCTTTAGCTGGAGAGACTTATTTTTCTTCTCAGTCAATGCAACAGCCGTCTCATTGTGTTATGTCGTTGGCAGGACAATTGATCCCCTTTCATGTGTTGCTATTCTCCTATGGCCATGCCTCATTGCTATTCTCTTATCGCTCTTCTCTGGAACTGGGATTCTCGCCAACATGAATCGACTCGTGAACTTCCCAGATTCTTGAGACTGGCGAGATGTTTCTTTGTCATTAGAATATCATACCTGGTTCTAGCATTATTTAGTTGCTTTTCGTGTCTTAGTCAACTACTTCTCATATACATTCGAGGTATGAGTTTTTTCCTAATATGCGGTACTATGTACCTTAATTGGTCAGTCGTCTATGATTTTAAACCAGGAGTTTTCTTGTCATACGCCGAACCTGAACTATACCTGTTTGAGCAGTTCACGGAGTCAATGGGGCTTGAAATAAACCGAAGAAACCCCGTGTTCTTTTTGGCGTCCCTTTGAAGTCCGTTCATTCACCCTACTGGAGCGAATATCGGAATCCGCAAAGTAGCAGTGACAGGGAAAACAACAATAACAAAGATGGCGCAGTAAGCTTGAAGCTTGTGCCTAACTAGCACTGGCACGGATAAAAACGGAGGATGTTCCTAAGTTAATTACATGAATTGAGTTCTACAGAACGTTACTGTAATATAGCGAGTAGTGTAAGTTCTAGTTAGAGAGACCTAAAGTTGGCAACGCTCGTGAGTGCAACACTCGCATCCAGTTTCCGATTGGTCGTAGCCAGCTAAACAGTTCATGCTGACTGCAAGTGTAAATATAGAGTATCTCGGACGGCTAAGTACTACCTCTAAGTTATTCTCTAACTACCTACTACTAATTCTATTCTACTCTTTTCTATAGTGTGATAATAGTGTGATAATAGTGTGATAATAGTGATATTGAAAAAATGCAAAATGAAATAAGCCACCTTAAAACGCTATTTGGAACAAAAGAAGCGGAACACAAAAAAATTCTCGATGAACAGAACAAGAAAATGGATAGCTTAACCTCCCGCCTCGACCAGTTGGAAAAAAATAATCAACGCCGAGACATTGAAGACAAAAAATGTACTCTCGTCATTTCTGGAAGGGAAATACCGCAATCTCACGCAAACGAAATCTGTAAGGATACAGTCTGCAAACTCCTGAAGGACAAGATCAACATTGACCTCTCCGACACTGATATGACGTCAGCTACAAGAATGGGGAAAAAACCAGTAACTGGGAACGTAGATCAAAGAAACATTGCATTTGAACTAAAAGATTACAACAAAAAACGTGAAATTCTCAACGCCTGCCGAGAAAAGAAACCAAAGTTCTTCTTCATAAATGAATACCTCATACCTTCACGAGCTAACGCCATGTACATTCTGAGGATGGCCAAAAGGAAATTCCCGGATAAAGTTGGAACCCCAAAAACACAGGATGGAAACATTTTCATATTTAACCCCGGAAACCCAGATTCAAGACGCCGCGAGATCAACACGCCAGATGACCTCGAGCAATACCTGATGCAACAACTCAATATGACATCAAAACAAGTCATGGGTGACTAGACTAGGTGATCTCCTCAATTTGATTGTCAGTTTTCGTGCTAGTTTAACCCCAATTAGATATCATATCAGCTTATCCTCAACTTGATGTTAGCTTAACCTGAATCTATACAAATGTTTAACAGATGTGTTTGTAAACATTTATGATAGGTGTATGTGAACTTTTGCAACAACGCAATCAGCAATTTTTACCTCCCAATGTTACTGTGATTTTTTTTTTTTTTTTTTTTTTTTTCATTTTTTACCACTAAAGTTTTTTTTATTACGCGTAAACCATATTAGCTGATTATATCATTGTCATTAGGTGATCCCCTAAATTCCCTAGACTAGGTGATCCCCTAAATTAGTCAATTTCATTTTCATCCCCTAAATATGTCAACTTCGTATTAATTTAACCTCAATTAGGTATCATGTCAGTAAACCTCAACGTGATGCTCGTTCAACCTGAATCTATACAAGTGTATAACAGATGTGCTTGTAAACATTTATGACAGCTGTGTGTGAACTTTTGAAACAACGCAATCAGCAATTTTTTACCTCCCAATGTTACTGTGAATTTTTCCTCTTCTTAACCACTTAAGTATTATTACGCGTAAACCATATTAGCTGATTATATCATTGTCGTTGTAATCTTCTTATAATCTGATAATCGCTTCTGCCCTCCACTGCCATCGTACAACCATATTAGCTGATTATATCATTGTCGTTGTAATCTTCTTATAATCTGATTATATCATTGTCGTTGTAATCTTCTTATAATCTGATTATATCATTGTCATTATAATCTATCAGCAATTTTTCACTTACCAATATTACTGTGAATTCTTCCTTATTTACCACTACAGTTATTATTACGCGTAAACCATATTAGCTGATTGTATCATTGTCATCATAATCTTTAAAACTTATTCCCTCTTGTATGTGAACTTATGAAAACGCCCTCAGCAATCTGTTTGCACCAATGTAGTGATATCGAACTCCAATATTATAACAAATAAATAATAGATGTGTGTGTAAACATCTATGACAACTGTGTGTCACATTTTGTAACATCGCAATTAGTAATTTTTTCACCAACCAATGTTACTGTGAATTCTTCTCTATTTACCACTACAGTTATTATTACGCGTAAACCATATTAGCTGATTGTATCATTGTCGTCATAATCTTTAGAAATTTATTACCTGTTGTATGTGAACTTGCGAAAACGCCCTTAGCAATCTGTTTGCACCAATGTTGTGATATTGAACTCCATTATCACTCGCTCATGGACTGAGTTTGTGTGTACTCACGAAATCGCGCTAGATTTTTCTTTTTTACTCTATTCTCTCTTACTTAATAAGCTACTTTTTAGACTGAAATATCCCTTTAAGCTTGACTCTGTATTTCGTCTTAAGCTCTATAGTACCTAATTCTTACTTTTACTTATTTTAAATGACTGATCACCCTGTAATATTTGAGGAAATCGATCCAGATTTCAATCATTTGAACAGAATATATCCAAACCTAAACGACTCTCAAGAGTGTAGGTATACTAATATATCAGAATTCAACGAAACTATACGAATAACTGACCGAGATTTCTCACTCCTGTGTTGGAACTGTAGGTCACTCTATCCAAAATTGGAAGAGATACAATGTACTATTACTGAACTTAAATATAACCTAGACGTGATTAGCTTCACCGAAAGCTGGCTAGATGACTCGACTAAAGACATGATTCGATTTGAAAATTATCATAGTTACCATTCGCTAAGAAAAAACCAGCGGGGCGGAGGCATCAGCACATATATATCTAACCACATAGACTCGAGAACCATAGCAAGTGCAACCATGAATCAGGATCATATAGAATCACTCTTCGTAGAACTTTTTAGAGATGGTAAACGCATTGTGCTTGGAACGGTGTATAGGCCTCCTACAGCCTGTCCTATATCCTTCCTGAATGAATTGAATCGTATTATTTCTCAGTTCAACAGGCCCTTATACAATGACATAATAATATGCGGTGACTTCAATTATGATCTACTGAAACATGAAAGCCATGAACCAATCTCTAATTTCCTAACTACCTTTCAGTCTCAATCCTTCCTTCCGATCATTACAAAGCCTACACGAATAACCTCAGAGTGTGCTACGCTGCTTGACAATATCTTTATGACAGACCCTAGTGATTTTCTTGCTGGAATAATTACTTCTGACTTATCAGATCACTTCCCAGTTTTTCTTATTAAGAAAAATGTCTATATTGCTTGCACCAAGGCACGGGCTGAAACTTACTCATATCGTAAAATAAACGAATCAAATCTTGAAGAAATGCGCACCGTTCTAGAAGAATCAATGCCTACATTGCACATCTCTCAACAAAACAATAATACTACGAGCATTGATGAAGCAGTAGTAAAGTTGACTGAAACTATAATGACCGCATACAATCAGTGTTGCCCAATTGTAACTCGTACAGTTACCCCGAAAAATAAACATAAGCCCTGGATTACCAGAGACATCGTGATAAATATAAAGAAACGTCAAGCGTACCTAGCCCTCCTTTGCGAAGGACGAATATCTAGAGAAACATATAACCGATTTAGAAACTATGTAACAAACCAGATAAGAACATCAAAAAAGAACTACTTTACGCTCAAGTTTACTCAATTCAAAACTGACGTTAAAAAGATTTGGCATCTCCTTAACTCCTGCTGTAAACCGAATAATGCCGATAAAAAGAAAATTGAATATGTTGTTCAAGAAAATGTAAAATATCATGAGAAGAAAGAAATTGCTAATCTCTTTAATAACTTCTTCGTAAACGTAGGGAAAACAATAGCTGATGGTATTCCAAGTGAACCTACTGATCACCTGGAATTTATGGATCATATTCGAGAACCCAACTCCTTTTTCTTTACGCCTACAAACTCCTCCGATGTAATTACGTGCATAAACAACATGAAAAATAAATCGAGTGGGTTACAAACGTTTCCGACTAAAGTACTTAAAGTTATTGCTGACATTGTAGCCCCACTGATATCAAATATTATTAACCAGTCTCTCTTACTAGGCACTTTCCCGAACTCCCTCAAAGTTGCTAGAGTAACCCCTATCTTTAAAAGTGGTGAAAAAACCTGTGTAAACAATTATCGACCTATCTCCATTCTACCAATTATTAGCAAAGTATTCGAAAAGATTGTGTATAAAAAAGTGTACTCTTATTTTGAACAAAAATCATTTCTTTACGATAAACAATACGGTTTTCGCTCTAAAAAATCAACAACACAGGCTATATTAAATCATTTACAATTCCTCTATTCTAATATAGATGAAGGAAAGCCTGTCTTCTCTGTATTTCTTGACTTCCGAAAAGCATTTGATTGTGTGGACCATAAAATACTATTATCGACACTACACTGTTATGGCATTCGAGGGATTGCCCATGATTGGTTCAGATCATACCTAACAAATCGGAAACAATACGTTGTCATTGACGACGCAAAATCAGACCCACAGACAATTAGCCATGGAGTTCCACAAGGATCTGTTCTCGGGCCTCTCTTGTTTCTGATTTTTATCAATGATATTGTAAAATCTACATCATTCTTCAAATTCATACTTTTTGCCGATGACAGTACGCTTTCTGCGGTCCTTCCGAACCAAAATCCTGCTATGATTGTGGAGAGTATAAATACTGAACTTCACAAGGTTTCATCGTGGCTCAAAGCTAATAAAATAAGCCTAAATATCGAAAAAACAAATTATATTACTTTCTCATACAAGAAAGATGTATCTCTCCCATGCATTAAAATTGGCGAAGGTGAAATCGAAGAAACCAACTCATGTAAGTTTCTGGGCATCATAATAGATAAACATCTGACCTTCAAAGAGCACATCACTCATATTAGTTCTAAATTATCAAAATCCATCGGAATCCTAAATAAAGTTAAAAATTTTCTGCCTGAAACAGCTTTACAAATGCTCTACCGAACGCTCATTTCTCCATACTTGCAATACGGAATAGAAGCATGGCACGGAACTGATAAAAATAAAACCAACAAAATTTTTACTCTGCAGAAAAGGGCTGTCAGAGCGGTAAAGAACCTAGAATATAATGCTCACACAAATGATTCTTTCAAAAATTTACAAATACTTAAACTTTCGGATCTATACAAAATCTCCATCTGTAATTTCATTTACAAAACATTAAGAAATGATGGCGACAATAGCCTAAGACAATTATTGACTGCGCAAACTGGTCATCACGACCATTTAACCCGAAATAGAAGTAAATTCATGCTTCCTTATTATTCAAAGGCCAGGTCGCAACACAGTATTCTCTTCGTTGGAACCAAAACTTGGAACTCTATACCTGCAGAGATCCGTGAATGTAATTCGTACAAAGTATTCAAAAGACATCTTGAGTCTCACTTCCTATCAGAATACTAGTAGTGTAAGATCACCGTGTCGAAATCTTGCCTCCTACATGTAACTAATGATAATGTCATAATGTAACTTGCCTTGTGTACCATAACCAATCTTCTCTCTGCTCTTGAATCGTTTTATCGAACATACTGTTAAATATAGCCGACTTGTAAAATATCGAGTTAATCATCTCAATGATCAGTCTAATGCGAAACTAGGTTAAGTGAACTAGGTTAAACTTTTGTACACCCTAGAATAGCGTGATGGTAGGATGCCCTAGAAGTCGCTGAACTTATTCGGGCCCACAGGTAGCTATACTCAAATTTGACCATTGTACTAGACTTAAGTAAAACTCTACCTCTGTATCACCTACCTCTGTATCTCCTGTGGTAAATAAATTGTTTAAATTGTTTAAATTGTTTAAATTGTTTAAATATATTTCAAGCTATCTCCGCTCTACTCTTGCTGGCCACATGTCTGGTATTTGAGTATCTAAGTTGTAGGGTATCTAAGAGGTGAGTGAATTATGTACCTAATGTGTTGTGTCATTGCATTGTCTATTTATGTCAGCACTATTGCTGTGTTGTGTCTATGTGGAACCTATACTGTGCTCTAGTGTATGATTTCTAAGTTTCCCATATTGGCGACGAGGTGTTGGTAGAACTGCTGGGAGTGACTAACAAGTAGTGACTAGTGAGGGAACATAGAATTTGCCTAGTGAATTTTTTTTTTGTTCTGCTCACTGGTGTTGCTAGACTGGCTAGACTAGTGAAGAAACTCAGAATTGATCTAGTGATTGTACTATTTGTACTGTGATTTTTTGTTCTACTTTTCACAGTGTGTTAAACTTACTAAAAATTCAATATGCCATTGATGATTTCAGTGGGAGAATTTAATCCTTTAGAGGAAGAATTTGGAGACACTGCTATTTTTAATAAACAAAATAGGAGACAAGGAAAAAGCCCCCACACTAATTTCACTAGTGGGTCCAAAAGTTGCTAGGCTAATAAAAGACCTAGTGTCTCCTAAAAGAACCCTTGATGCTACTTATGACGAGATTGTGAAAGCGTTGAGATGGCATTTTAAACCAACAAGAAATCAGATCTTTGAGAGATTTCGATTCCATAAGCGGAACCAGAAACAAGGGGAAAGCATCGCTGATTTTGTTGCTAGCTTGAAGGCCCTTTCTCATACCTGTAATTTCAAACAGGAAGTGCTAGAAGAAACGCTTCTGGACAGATTCATTTTGGGTGTGTCCAGTAATGAAATTCAAAATGGCTTGCTGAATGAAGCTGGCCTGACATGGCAAAAGGCCATGGATCTAGCTACTGCTAAAGAAACCACACTGAGAGAAACAGTGGGGTTGAGGCAATCAAATCCTATTCTAAATGTAGGTCAGAGTAGAGTTCAGCAAACTGCGCACAAGCCTCAGGGCAAGACTCAGGCACAAGCTAGCCCCAAATCAGCATGCAGCGGCTGTGGTGGTTTGCACTGGCGTAGAGATTGCCCCTATAAAGACAGTAATTGTCATGGTTGTGGCCAAAAATGTCATCTAAAAAAATGTTGTTTCAAACTAAAAGGGCAGAAATCTGCTAAAGGCAACAAAAATAATTTTGTGCATGCTATGCATGAAAAAAGGGGGAGGGAACACCACCCTAACCCTAATGGAACTAGCAATGGAACCAGTGCAGACTACCCAGCCCCCAATCATGGGTGTTAAACAGTACCTTATACAAGAGATATAAAGAATATGAGAAAATTCTTCGAAAGAAAATCACTGAAGCGAAACAAACTCACTTCCACCAGGCACTGATAACGGCTAAAAATAACCTGAAACGAACTTGGGAAATCATTAGTGAGGTAGCCCCATATAAAAACCTAGATCGCAACAGTAATTTTGAAAATCCCTTGGCAACAGCCACAGATTTCAACACATTCTTTTCAAAAGTAGGGGCTCAAGTTTTCAGTGAGGTGTGTACCAATCCAGATGAAACGACAATTGAAAATTCATGCCCCACTGCACCCTCGAGGCCTGATGTCAAGTGGAGACCACGCCCTGTCGATTTACCGGAGTTACAAAATATCTTATACTCACTAAAAAACGCAAAGGCAATTGGACATGATGGTATCAGTCTTCAGTATATCAAAGACAGTTTCCTTGTTACAGCACCATGGATTCGTCTGATAATTAATACATCAATAGTAACCAACATGTTTCCAAACCAATGGAAACACTCCATTATTAGACCGTTGCATAAAAGTGGTGACCTAAATACAGCATCAAACTACAGGCCCATCAGTCTTTTGCCTGTCATGTCACAACTATTAGAGAAAGTGGTGACAAATCAACTGTCGTTTCACCTGGACGAGTCAAATCTACTCCACCAAAATCAATATGCCTATAGAAGAAATACTAGCACTCAAGACGCTCTGCTCAATATCTCTGAAAAAATATACAGTGACATCGATCAAAAGAATGTAACACTCTTTCTGCTACTCGATCTCTCTAAGGCGTTCGATAGCGTCGAACAGGATAGACTTCTACGTAAAATACTGAACTTGGGAATAGACACGCAATGGTTTGAAAGTTACTTGTCAAATCGATCTCATGCAGTCCGCATAGAAAACAAATTGTCCCCATTCATTCAAAACAATTTGGGTGTTCCCCAAGGATCCATTCTTGGTCCGCTACTGTTTTCTATTTTCATTAATGATTTCCCTCCATTGCCTTCTAACACACGGATCTCAATGTATGCAGATGATGTTCAAATTGCAATAACAAGTTCTGTATCGGAAATACCACAGACGCAAATTAAAGCCGAAACTTTACTGACTAGCCTGAAATCATGGTACGACCGAAATGGTCTTAAATTAAATGCTAATAAAACTCAATTCATTATTTTTGGATCCAAAGATGCAATTAAAAAAACTTCAGATCTTACTCATGCAGTTGGAAATGATAAAATAAATGCATCAGAAAAAGTTAAAAATCTAGGAATCTGGTTCGATAGAAATATGTCCTTCAAATCTCACGTTGAGACTACTTGCAACAAAATCTACGGAACTTTAATGTTTTTTCATTGTATAAAAAGTATGCTAGACGAAAAATCCAGATTATTAGCAATTCAATCCCTTGTGTTATCGCGCATTGACTACTGCAGCATAGTATGGGGAGAATTACCTAAATACCTTCAGAGGGACTTACAAAAGTGCATGAATTTTGCAGCGAAGGTGGTATGCAACGGTAATTTCAAAAGAAGTGATCACGTAACCCCTCTCCTCAATAAACTCGGCTGGATTCCTATCCAAGAAAGGCTCCTCATGCAGAAGGCCCAATACGTATTCTCCTCGTTATATCTTCCTCAGAGCAATGCTGAGATAGTGTGTTTCCATCCACCAACTGTAACCAATCAAAAACCGAATAGAAACAATAATGTCTTAGTCAACTATCGTTCATCTCACTTAGGGCAGAAGGCTCTGTCCATATCAGGCGCCTTACTGTGGAACAAACTTCCCCTGAGTATTAAAGTCCCTCAAAGACCGAGAGAATTTAAAGCCAAAATAACTCGTCATCTTGTGTCCCAAGAATAATTCTTAGTTACAGAACACACAAAATAAGTACTGTCGAATCTCATTTGCCTGGTATCTCCATTGCTCAAAAATCTCCCTCGCTTATTGTTTTATAATACAAGATATCACGCAACAGTTTTAAAGTATGCGTAGGTATTGTGATTTGATCGCCTATACGCTGCCATTTGCAAACATGCTTACTTGAATATGTGTGTACGTATAGAGGTGTATGTGGGCGTATGGGTGTGCATATGTGCACGTACACCTGTGTGCACTAGAGTAGATAAACCAGTCGAAGGTTGCATTTTATGTCATTCCTCTCCATTTCTGTGCAAGCATCAAACTAGACCGTAATGGTACCTATTTGTGTGTGTGTGTGTGGTTATCAATTGCAGACATTCTGCACCATATTACAAAGATAATGTGACTTTCTTTCTAATATGAAATTGTAAAGAATCCATGTAAAAAAAGCAATAAATTCGTTGTGTGATCATCGATTTATACTGCAGTATTACGCTTATAGTTATATGCTTATAATAATGTGATACCTATGTTTTTTTATCAATTGCCGACAATTTGCGCCATATTTCAAAGATAATGTGATTTTTTTTCTACTATGATTCCTTTATAGGACATTAATGTTTTCTTTCTTATTCACGTCCCACAATCGTTTTCATGTTTCAGACTTAGGTAGACTGTTTTGTGCCATTATTTTTAGTACGAAATTCTATAAAATTCATGCCATAATAAAAGATATTTTCTCCGTTTCCCTCGAATGGAATTTCTGGTTTATGCTGACTGGTTTACGCTGATATTCGCGCACATGCTTACTTGTATATATGTGTACGTGTGCACGCTATGCGTATGACACTAAATAGAATGCATATGTATTGCCTCGATGCATAGAAATGCATTTGTGTATCCTTACGAGTTTGGTGTAAGTATGTGCGTTCATTTGTATGTGTATATATTTGCGTGTATATGTGCACACATGTGTGTACTAGACTGACAACTAGCATTTTACTAGAGATGGTCTTTTTTCTGTTCACTCTAAACTTGTAACATTACCTAACTCGTCATCTCTTTATTATTGTAAAGCATTCATGTAAAAACTATACATTTGTTGTGCGATCATCCACTTTTTGTTTAAATAAAATGCTTATTAACTAATGACCGCTATGTTAAAATTGTTGGATTAGAAATACAAAACTTATAATCTTCTTGGTCCTCATGCTTATGTGTACGTGTATACATGTATAAGTATGTGTGTGTATATGTACATGTATATGTATATATGAATATATATATGTATATATATATATACGGATGTATATTTATATAAACATTTTTTTTCATGCTTCCTTAAAATGACACTTTTGACCATTGGCCGAAACAAGCGATTCATGTATTATTTCCTGGCGTCAAGAATTGCGAAGTTTTATGTCATGTACATGTAAACTGTCAAAAGTGTTTTCACCTCACAATGAAAATGCATCGTCCATGAAATTGTGTTGTCTCTTATAATTATCATTGCATGTATTATCAAATGTAGATTAAGCAAGATTAGGAGTACATTGCCCTCAATCATTTCTTTTCGACTAGTGACACGAGTTTTACAATACTCGTGTGTGTGTATCATCTAAGTGTATTAATTTTAAGAGATTTTAAAAACCAATGATGGTACTTTTGTACCATCTATGTTGGAAATATACTGTTTTTCTTTCTTTTTTCTTTTCTTATGGGGAAATATTTTCATTAGCCGAGGAAATGAAACCCCCAATCAAAATAAAATTGTTACTAAATGGTGTGCCATTAGAGATGGAGGTAGATACAGGTGCTGCCAGGTCTATCCTTTCAATGGCCACCTACTCTAAAATACCAGCTAAGTCAAGACCCGAGCTGAGACCTTCTGATGTTAAGCTTAGGACTTATGGCGGAGCCACACAAGTGGTTCGTGGGGAGATTAGGGCTAACATCCAGCGTGAATCTAGTGGTATGGTTCCTCAGCTAGCAACTATTGTGGTTGTAGACAGGGAGGGGCCAGCCTTGCTGGGTAGGGACCTGATTAACTCCCTAGGATTAACTGTAGTTGCTAATAGGGTACATAAATTAGTTACCCAGGCAGAGGGGCTAGTACAAAAATTTCCCTTCCTTTTCCAACCAGGTCTAGGTTGCTTTAAGGGCAGGAAGTTTAGAATCGAGATTGATCCCAATATAGTACCTAAGTTTTGCAAAGCCAGGAATGTGCCTTACTCACTCAGACCTAAGGTGGAGGCAGAACTAGATAGACTGGTACAGGAAGGTATCCTCAGCCCTGTACAGTACTCTAGGTGGCCCGCGGCGATTGTTCCTGTGCTCAAGGCTGATCAAAGCATCCGCATCTGTGGCGACTACAAACTAACCGTCAACAGAGCCACTAGGCTTGATACCTACCCCAAACCCAGAGTGGAAGATTTATTTACCGGGTTAGCCGGAGGAGTTATATACTCTAAGCTAGACATGTCTCGAGCGTACGCCCAACTTCCGTTGGATGATGAATCCAAGGAGCTCATCGTGATCAACACCCATAGAGGTCTGTTTGCTTATAATAGGCTAAGCTTCGGCATAGCCTCAGCACCTGAAATCTTTCAGCGTGCCATGGAAGGACTATTGCAGGGCCTCCCAGGAGTGTTCTGCTACCTGGATGACGTCCTGGTGAGTGCCACTAATGAGCAGGAGCACAACAAGCGTCTCCATCAAGTCTTGTCTAAACTACAGGAGGCAGGGCTAAAACTGAAAATGGATAAATGCCAAATTGGAGTGCCGCAGGTATCCTACCTTGGATACCAAATCGACAAGGATGGATTGCACCCCACTGCAGAGAAGGTAGCAGCAATCCAGAATGCACCAGCTCCTACTAATGTAACTCAACTGAGAGCCTACATTGGGCAGCAAAATTTCTATAGGAAATTTCTAAAATCATCTGCAACTATGCTGGAGCCCCTAAATACCTTACTGAGGGATAAAACCCCTTGGAAATGGGATACAAGTCAGGAGAGGGCATTCCAGAAGTCTAAACAAGCCCTCCTGGACTCCCAGACCCTAGTCCACTTCGACCCTCAGAAACCCATAGTGGTAGTGGCAGAAAGTCGTGCGTATGGTGTGGGAGCGGTGCTGTGTCACCTTATTGATGGAATTGAACGCCCCGCCTATTTTGCCTCCCGAACTCTATCAGCAACAGAACGCAACTACTCCCAGACTGAGAAAGAAGCTCTGGCTATGGTGTTTGCACTCAGAAAATTCCATTGCTACCTGTGGAGACAGGACTTCACTGTAGTTACTGACCACAAACCTTTGTTAGGACTATTTGATCCGGATAGAAGCATTCCTCCATTGGCATCCGGGCGCATTCAAAGGTGGGCTCTACTGCTGCAATCCTACAAGTTCACCTTGCGTCACCGGTCTGGCGTGCTGTTGGACACGGCTGATGCTCTCAGTGGTCTACCCTTGACAACTCCCGAGGAAGCTACACCTATTCCTGCGGAATGGACGTCCTTAGTAAGCTTCCTCGAGTCAGCTCCGGTCACCAGCACCCACATTCGCGACGGCACCCTAAGGGACCCAGTACTTTCGAAGGTATACAAATACTGCCAGGCAGGCTGGCCTTCGACGGTAATCGGGGACCCCGATCTCGCTCCGTACACTAGGAGGAGAGACGAATTGTCCACACAAAATGGCTGTGTGCTCTGGGGAGCAAGAATAATTGTGCCTCAAGCCCTTAGACAAGCTATTGTGGATGAACTTCACTCTGGCCATGCAGGATCATCCAGGATGAAGGAATTAACCCGCAGCTACGTGTGGTGGCCGCTTCTGGATAAAGATCTAGAAGAAACGACTAAGTCATGCAGCGAGTGCCTGAGCACTCGAGCCGCACCGACAAAAGCAGAACTCTATCCGTGGGAATGGCCGGCGAAGCCTTGGCATCGCATACACATTGACTACGCGGGCCCAATGGATGGAAAATACTATCTAGTGATCGTGGATGCACACTCTAAGTGGGTTGAAATTTTTCCCACATCTACTACAACCTCTAGCGAAACGATCTCGTGCCTGAAACACACTTTTGCGACATTTTGATTTCCAGTAACAATTGTTTCGGACAACGCAACGTGTTTCACATCGGCTGAATTCCAAGAATTTGTGAAGGCATGTGGTATGCGACATATTACGAGCGCACCATACCATCCTTCAACTAATGGACTGGCAGAGCGCATGGTACAAACTTTCAAGAAGAATATACGAAAGTCAACGGAACCCCTACGCCTAGCACTAGACAGGTTCCTGTTCAACTATCGGCTAACACCCCACACGACAACAGGTGTTACGCCCGCCGAACTGTTGTTAGGCAGGAAAGTTCGCTCTCGTCTTGATCTACTTTTGCCGTCAAAAGCAATCGCGTCCAAAGTTGCTCAACGCCAGGACGCTCAGAAAAGATACCACCCAGGGTCTCGCGCGGTTGACATTCCGCCGGAGTCATCTGTGATGGTCCGTCAATACACGCTGGGTTCCCCAAAATGGACCCCTGCTACCACCATTGAGAAAACAGGCTCGGTATCCTACAAGTGCCAACTGAAGGGGGGAGAGGTCGTTCGTCGACACCAGGACCAAGTTATTACCTGCTCGAACACCATCCCTGAACCCTTGGAACAACCTACGGAGGAAACCGTTGTGTTTCCACAACCTGCTCAAAATTCATACCCACCACCTCCGATCAATGAACCTGACACCGAAACACCTGATTACCCGATTCCCACCCAGGAGGCTAGGATGCACGAGCCTCCAAGTGCTAGCATCTCACGCAGGTCTACCCGGGCTCGGAAGCCTGTGGTGAGAATGGACCTTTAGGATTGACTATATTAAATAAGGGGACTTGGGATACAAGGGGGGGGTTTCTAATTAAGGAGGGAGGGGTGTAATATAGCGAGTAGTGTAAATTCTAGTTAGAGAGACCTAAAGTTGGCAACGCTCGTGAGAGCAACACTCGCATCCAGTTTCCGATTGGTCGTAGCCAGCTAAACAGTTCTTGCTGACTGCAAGTGTAAATATAGAGTATCTCGGATGGCTAAGTACTACCTCTAAGTTAGTCTCTAACTACCAACTACTAATTCTATTCTACTCTTTTCTATATATTTCAAGCTATCTCCGCTCTACTCTCGCTGGCCACATGTCTGGTATTTGAGTATCTAAGTTGTAGGGTATCTAAGAGGTGAGTGAATTATGTACCTAATATGATGTGTCATTGCATTGTCTATTTATGTCAGCACTATTACTGTGTTGTGTCTATGTGGAACCTATACTGTGCTCTAGTGTATGATTTCTAAGTTTACCATAGTTACATATTTTTGAGTCTCTAGGCACAATGAAACACTTAAGATTAAACACTTGTTACTTACATATGCCCCTCTGGGGCCCAAAAGAAAAAAGAAAAAAAGAAAAACAGAATATTTCCAATATCGATGGTACAAAAGTACCATCATAGGTTTTTAAAATCTCTAAAAATTAATACACTTAGATGATACACACACACGAGTATTGTAAAACTCGTGTCACTAGTCGAAAAGAAATGATTGAAGGCAATGTACTCCCAATCTTGCCAAGCACTACACTCAGACGAATCTCTTACGTGAATGATGACTCTGCCTGGAAAGCTGGCTTTATATAGGTACGATACCGGAAGCTTTCGAAATGGTCCTGCGTGAAAACGCGATGAGAGTTGATGCTCGAAAATTTTTCAAATATTTCGGGTCAAATTTTAATAGATTTCGGGGTAATGTTGAATGACAATAGTAATCTAAAATTGTAAGAATGATTGCGTTAACTTTATTTAATTTTTAGAAGATGGTTTTAATAATTTATGAAACTTAGGCTGAAGTGCGGCTGAGGGCGTTCACTACAAGTGCATTTTAGGGTGACCTAAATTAATTGAGTGTTCTCTTGATTTTGCTAATTGATTAAGTAGATTTAATTTCAAAATATGTCCTAGTAATGCACTTTGTCTCATCCTTGTGTTTATGTGATATAGGCATGCTTAATTAGTCACTATATAATTCTGTAGCTATTTAATTTTAGTTGTTAGCTTTTAAAGTTTGGTTAAAATACTCAGATGCCCAATCAGTAAATTCCTCTTGTTCAAAAATACCCATCACAACCTTATTTTATTAGTCCTTGGTATTGCAAGGCTATCATTTTGGATCGTAGATACTGACCCTATATTTTATATTGGAGGTCAGTCAAAATTATGCTCGTGTAAATTTTTAGTAATAATTTTTATCAAAAGCTTTAGGCCAGACAAATATATAGGCTTACATCTGGAGATTTGATGTTGTGTGAACGATATTGTCGTTATTGCGAAGTAAGACTTTCGGCTTGCTCTCGCGCACCAGAGCTGCGGGCTGATGTTGTTTCGTAGAGACTCCTCGCTCTGAGGCAGCTTGTTAATCAACAGTCGTTCAGTCTTGCATGTGTTAAGATTTAGCTCTCCTTTATACCCTCTGCATAGTAACCCAGCCTGCTGTTCCCGCACAGGAAGCTTACGAGACACTCAATACACCACTGCCACATTCACCTACCGTGCCATCTGCATGTATATATATGTATGAATATATATATATATGTATATATATACGGATGTTTATTTATATATATTTTTTTCATGCTTCCTTAAAATGACACTTTTGAACATTGGCCGAAACAAGCGATTCATGCATTATTTCCTGGCGTCAAGAATTGCGAAGTTTTATGTCATGTACATGTAAACTGTCAAGTGTTTTCACCTCACAATGAAAATGCATCGCCCATGAAATTGTGTTGTCTCTTATAATTATCATTACATGTATTATCAAATGTAGATTAAGCAAGATTGGGAGTACATTGCCATCAATCATTTCTTTTCGACTAGTGACACGAGTTTTACAATACTCGTGTGTGTGTGTATCATCTAAGTGTATTAATTGTAAGAGATTTTAAAACCAATGATGGTACTTTTGTACCATCTATATTGGAAGTATACTGTTTTCTTTCTTTCTTTCTTGAGCTCACATTTATGAGAGGCAAACTACCAACGGTAGAAAGTAATCGTCCAGTTCACCCTGAACGCCGTTACACTAGCCACAAGACTCCCCGTTCAATCCCTCGTACGGAGAACTGCCTCCTTTGCTCCCAATTACTTCGTCATCCTTCAACCCACATTGAATTAGGGTTCAGTATTGTCTCGCTAGCTGTATAACTCAACTGCCACCTGAGTCGCTTCACCATTCTTTGGAATAATAATACATTAGTCGTTCCACAATCTTACACACTTCAACTCACAATCACTGCCACGAGCCGTTTGTGGTCCTTCTACAAGATCGGACCAGGAACTCCTCTCCCTGAAGCGACCAACAGTTGACAGCTCATCGTTACTACAATAAATGCCCAGGCGAGCTAACAAAAGTCTGTCCTTGTCCTTCCTTTGGTTCAGTCCGTGGTTACGAAACGTAGTTTAAACTTGAATCATTTATGATGCCAAGAGAGCATCCGTATACCCTCACTCCTTCTAAGTAATTTTACTGTAAAATTCAATGCGCGTCCCCACGCGCTGGTGACCCTGCTCAATATCTTGCTTTCTAAGATAATCTAAAACCAAGTTGATTTGCTCACATTCAGTGAGGACTTCATAGAATCACTGGGTGGCATTGCCGGAATTCGATGCTGACCCTTCCCGTTAAGGATGTTTGCTCTAAACCATTCGACCACGGTAACGCACGGACACAACTTCTCTAGACAATGTTCGACGTAGGATGCTTCAGGAATGCTGTCAGTGAAGCAAGTGGCAGATGAGGGGGCTGCAAGTGTCAGTGACACGCCTTATACAGGGATGTAGGACCATATGTGGGGTTTAATCGGACATGGGTCATAAACAGATGTGGGGGCATGACCGGATGTGGGGCTTCCCCGGTTGTGGGAGCAAAATGTTGCCATATGGGGAAAGATATTTCAGATTTTTAAGATACTAAGTTATAATAACAATAACATTAAATTTTATTTTTGGGCACCACAAACAAACCCTATCATTGATCAGTAAAGGGTGCCACTAAGTTAAGTGTATCAGCTTACACATAACTGGATACTTTATAATAACGTTGATGATTGGATGTCCTAAAAATTTGTTCAACCCATTCAGGCCCTCAGGTAGCTATATTTTAATGTATCTATTTTATCATTTATCATAATAGCCATTAAAACACTCAGTGTATCATTTGTAGTAAATAAATTGTTTAAATATGGATTGATTTTCATTCCAAGATTAGAACAGCAAAATTTACAGGGTGTTACAGAGATATAACGCGACGACTAGCACAGCAAAGTAAATTTGCGAATTACGGAACATTTTTGGTCAACATTGATGTAACAGATGCAAAAGGAAAGTGTGCTAAAGCTAGATCTATGTAATACTATCTTTACTATTTGTCGAGGTTAAGGGATTCGTATCAATATTAACGTCTTGTCATTTTGATGAGTATTAATAAGCTTGTCCGAACGTTGAGTAAACTTGCAATATGAATGCTTTTTTATGTCTTCGTCTCAGGCATGGTAATTATGATAAATATAGTAGTTTACGTACTCATTATGGACTTCCATGCTGAGAAGTATTTTAAAATCCACGATCTGCATTTTCATATCAATTTTTAAACGAAAATTTCCTCTTTTTCAATTTGAACTAGCTATGATTCTACATATTTTTGCGTGCATACAGCATTTTCGAAACATAGGGTTAGTTTAATACTTATCATTTCATCAGTCATACATCCAAATAATGAATATAAAACACCTGAAGTGCTTTGTGTGTGCAAATTTCAATTCCCCCCAGTGTACATAATGCGGAGTTTCTTGATTGTTAACTGACCTTGACTGCAAGTTACCCGAAAGTGAGGCACTTCGGTTCCAATTTTCCCCTAAACGTAAGGCACAATTCAGTTTGCAAGATGGCACCAATGGATGTGCAAAAGTTGCACTCCGTATCATGTAGTAAAGGTAGAATGAGTAGAATTGGGTATTATGAACTAGAAAAAACAGTTGGGAAGGGAAATTTTGCTGTCGTTAAGCTTGCTACTCACATAGTTACAGAATCTAAGGTAAGAATGCCCGTACGCGATTATGTGTTTACAGTGCCAAAAGCAGTGATTTACATTGATAATTAGGAGCTGTAATTTATACATAATTTTCTGTTTGTTTCTCTGCTATTGAAATCAAATTGCATTTAGTTTTTTGTGAATTTTATATTGTGTTTTTAAATTGTGTTTATTTTTGGTTTGGCACAGCTATGCTATGTTTACTAATAGTTTCTGTGTGCTGCATAACATAGCTAAAAATTTCCTTAGAATGAAAAAATGATTTGTGGTCGTTAATTGCTTTAAGTATTGTGGAATAGATATTAGTTTCATTGTTATATTTAGAAGTTTTCATACATGTTAAAACGGTAATAAAACCAGACATGCGTAAGTGGTGTGACACATTCTAATTGTAAAAACCATAGCGTATATACATTTAGTAGTAAGATCACAGACTAAAGTTTGGGTAAACCTGAAGGATATGTCAGTTATCGATTTTGTAAATATTGATGCCTAAGCATAGTTAATGAGATGGAAATAAACAAGTTTTCTTCTTTGCACTTTCCGTCTCAAATGAGTATTTTATTAGTTATAGCGGTAAATGACTTATCGCAACTCCAGTGTTTGAAGTGGCAAGTAATTCAAGGAGCACGTCGGACAGCAACACTGCAATGCGCACTCTCTTCCAGCGCAATCTTCATCAAAGACAAAACCAAACCTACCGCTATACCTTGTTAAATACTCATTTGACAAAAAAAGTGTATAGAAGAAAAGTTGTTTCTTTCGATGTTATTACCGTGATTCAAGCAACAAAAATTCGAAAATCGATGAGTAGCTGTTTATTCGAGCGCATTAGTCATCAAAGACGAAACTAAACTTGCCGCTATAAATCGTAAAAGACTAATTTGAGACGGAAAGTGCATAGAAGAAAACTTGTTTATTTTGATTTGATTAATTAGGTTCAGGCACCAAAAAGTGGAAAATCGATAACTGACATATCCTTCAGATTTACCAAAGTTTGTAATGTGTTGAAAAGAAATTGTGGCTGTTTTACCTAATTGCAACATGCTGAATTTTGTATTCCATTAACAAGTATCTTGGTAAATGTTAATCGTTTGCCAGTAATCAATTTTTCAGTTTTTGGTGCCTATTCATAGTTGATGAGATCAAAATAAACCAAGTTTTCTTCAATGCACTTTCCATCAGAAATGAGTATTTAACAAGTTATAGGTAGCTGTAATTAGTTACTGCAACTCCAGTGCTTGAAGCGGAAGTAATTCATTGAGCGCGTTGGATGGCAACACTGCAATGGAGTCTTGCTTGCGACGCGCTCATCATCAAAGCCGAAACTCAACCTACCGCTCTAACTTGTAAAATACTCATCTGTCGCAAAAATTGCATCGAATAGAAGTAGTTTATTTCAATGTTATTACCATGATTCAAGCAACAAAGTCAAAAATTGATTAGTAGCTGTTTATTCTATCGCATTCATCATCAAACACGAAAATTAACACCGCTATAACTTTTACTCTCATTTATAATAATCATTTCCAACGTAGAGTGCATAGAAGAAAACTTGTTTATTTCAATCTAATTAACTCTGTTTAGGCACCGAAAACTTAAAAATCCATTACTGGCAAACGCTCCACATTTACCATTATCTCAAAAGTAGTATGATAGTACCTTAAATTATAACTTTATTTGGTCGATATGGAGTTTACGCCTTTCACGGAAATTAAAAATTCCATTCCAAAGAATTGTTAAAGGAACACATTTAAAAATGTTTTAGATGAATGACATTCTTCTTGCTGATGAGTAATTTTTGAATTATCCAACTCTGAAGTTATAGGAACATCCTATATGAAAGTGAAGGAACGGACACGTAAGTATACTGTAATGCGTTATTGACGTATTGATAGGTGAGGTTAGGGTAGATAATGTTAGATTAGTTAAATAAACCAACCTAAAATGTTATAAATCAACCTAAAATAGCTTACCTTAACGTAACCAAACCCACGCTGTTCTTTTCCCACCTATAAGTGGGCGTGTCCTGCCCGAAAAGTGGGCATGAACCAACAATGCAGCGAATGAGCAGTCGACCATATATTGTTATTCCTATCTGAACGTAATTATTGTTACATCTCAAAAAATCACGCATCAGGGAGCAGAAGGTCATTCGTGTAAAATGTTTTTAAATATTTGATTCTTTGGAACGGAAGTGATTCTTTGGAACGGAATTTTTAATTTCCGTGAAAGGCGTAAACTCCATATCGACCCTTCATTTCAGTTTACTGATAATTTAATTTTGTTTTATTGTCTCTAGGATTACCAGTTACAAAAAGAACTGTTAAATTTTGAGTAAGCTTGAAATTAGTATTTTTTAAATTAATTCTTGTTGTAGATTTCTGGAAATTATCTAGGTTCATTTGTTAGTGTAGTTGTGGCTTGACCTATGGTTAGGTCAATTATGTTATTATTTTCAATGTACATGCAATGAATAATTTTCATAAATGAGGAACTAAACAATTTTCTTGCGTATAAAGTATAATCAAGATTGAAAATATAAATTTTTTTTTTGATATTTGTCCAGGAGATAGCCATAATCAATTTCCTACTTTTCAGTGCCTAAACATAGCTAATTAGATGTAAATAAACAACTTTTCTTCTATGAACTTTCCGTCGGAAATGAGCATTTTACGAGTTATAGCGGTAGGTTTAGTTTGCTCAGAATACGTTTGGGTACTTGTAATTTATTATTTGCGGGCCCTATGGAGCCTGAACCCACTTCTAGGATCTTTTAGTTAATAACATAATAGAAATTATCAGCCAAAAATAACGAATTATAGCGGTATGTTCATTTTTGTCTTAGATGCTGGGAATGATTGAGCGCGTCGGAAGGGAGAGTCCATTGTAGTGTTGTCATTCAACGATCAATTATGGTCATCTCCTGAACATTTACCTTTGTTTTATTTGGGAGATTTTTAAAATTTAATTTGACTCTTACTTTATACTCGTATTAATATATGTAGCTATTTTAATACAATCTATAAATATTGGGAAAGCATTGGCAGCATTTAGGAAAAAAGGCAGTTTCTTTGGAACTGCTTTGGTTAGAAGAATTATTAACTATTATAACTTGTATCATAGGAATAATGCTTTTTTCAATTTTTAATGGTATGTTTGAACATATTGATAGGATGCAAAATTTTTCTGTTTGCACTATTTAATCTAGAATTAGAGTACAAAGTTATGAATAAAAGAGCAAAGAAAGTCGCTTTTAAATTCAACATTCTTATTATTACAGTCTAATACCAAAAGAAGAACATTTCGACCTGTTACGTCATTTTCAACTTCTGTCGATAGAAAATCACAAAATCACAAAATTCAATAAAATATCAAGTAAAATTGCAGACAATGAGGAAAAATGAAAATAAAAAAACATCATACTAAAAAACAACAAATACAGCCTAAACTAGCTGAAAGGGGAATGCAGACTGACTATCATTCAAAACCGGTTTTTCCGTTAAAATATACAAAGATTCTAAAATACGAAGTTTAATAATACCAGATGTGGATGCAATTATTTTAAAATTGTTCGAGCGCACTGGAAGATCGCATTTCTCTGCACGCGAATACTAAGGGCCCGTTTAGTTGAGCCCACGTACTCAGACGCACAACGTGCGCAACAATATTTGTAGATAACAGATGAGAGCATGCCTATGGGAGTTTTATCCTTATAATTGAAATATGACCCTTAGTATTCGCGTTGCTGAGCATGCTAGTAGGAGTTTTAGAACAGGCCTCCTCTCTACGCCATCTCATTCTGCCATCCGTTCTCATGCAGAGAAATGCGATCTTCCAGTGCGCTTAAACGATTTTAAAATAATTGCATCCACATCTGGTATTATTAAACTTTGTATTATAGAATTTTTGTATATTTTAACGGAAAAAACCGGTTTTGAATGATAGTCAGTCTGCATTCCCCCTTCAGCTAGTTTAGGTTGTATTTGTTGTTTTTTAGTATGCTGTTTTTTATTTTTATTTTTTCCTCATTGTCTGCAATTTTACTTGAAATTTTATTGGATTTTGTGATTTTCTATCGACAGAAGTTGAAAATGACCTAACAGGTTGAAACGTTCTTCTTTTAGTATTAGACTGTAATAATAAGAATGTTGAATTTAAGAGCGACTTTCTTTGCTCTTTTATTTATAATTAGGATTTGCAAGACGCAAAACATAAATATTCATTCATAGAGTACAAAGAGTACAAAAGCAGGTAGAACATGAATCTATAACTTTTTTGACACAGATATACAGTTTTTTGAGGTTTATTTTGCTTTTTTTATGCATATGTTTGTTCTTGTTTGCCTTGTATAAAATTTGTGTAATGTTAAAATCCACTGACAGTGTCACACAGAGTGTTGAGTGTTAAGGTCTGCATAATTATCTTTAAAATGCTGTTTGATTTTTCTAATTTAATTGAAAAATATAATATGAAATTTATTTGTTGTTTCTATTTATAATAGTATTATATTTATGATCTATGATTACTATATTTGTATTTCTATTTACATATTCTGGAGGCTGTTTTTGTCTGTTTAGTCTAATTCAAGTTGGTAGAAGTTAATGCATAACCATTGCACTTTACTTATCATGTTGACTCTGCAGCATTATTTACACTCTACTACGGTTCTAAGAGACTGCTGTTGTGAGGCATGATGACACTTATGCAATTCTTTGCACTTGGATACCTTGCTTCAAAGAGTTTTTTAAAACTTTATTATTTTTTTACATAATTTGTTTACAGACCTAATGTCCATTGATTGAAATTTTGCAAATAAGAATGTTTAACATCAATATCCTATTTTTTTGCAAAAAAACTTGCACAGCATATTTATGTACATTGCATTGTGTTTCAAACTTCTAGGCATTCATGGTTTCTTATGTTGCTGTAGTGTAGGCATCAAATGTTTTAGCAAAATAGTTTTATTAGATAAAAAACATTCAAGTAGTAAGTTCTGTAGCTTTTTCCAAAGATCAAGAATTATTTGATAATTTTTTTCAGGTTGCCATCAAAATAATAGATAAGACCAAGCTGGGAGATGAAGTAAATCACAGAAAAGTGATGCGTGAAATAGAGGTCATGAAGAGACTAAGACACCCCCATATTACACGGTTATATCAGGTAAGTCAGGAGTCAGGTATAAATCATGAGGAATTTGTCATATAGCTGTATCTCAGAAAGGTATTAAATAATTAGTGACTTAGACTCAATATTTGCTCTTGTAAAAGCTGACAATAAATGTTAAGTACAGGGGGATTTTTAAATATGGGTCCTAAAAGAATCATTGAAACTTCCAAAATAAAAAATTGATTTCAAATAACAAAGCAGTTGTGCAATTCTTAGAAAAATTGGTTTTATTTGATAACTTTTGACTACCAAATTCTTCTTTTGCTATTCGGTGCTGAGCTGTTGAGCTGTTCACAAGCAGTTCATTATGGTACTGGTGAGATCTGGTCCAATTTGCTGGATTTCTACCTTGATGTATGCCGTGAGCTGGTGTAGATTTGTAGACTTTACATGGTAAATTCTTCCTTTTAGGTACAGTAGAGTTTCTGACGACTGGACTTGCATGACAACTGGATATGCAATGAGTATTATCAGCATTGTTTACCATGTTCTCAAGGAGGCAATGAACAATAATACAGATGAATAATAACAATTAACATTACATCACTCACAGTAAAATGCTCATATTGATTACAATTGTAGAAACATTAATTTAACATGAGTTATTCCTTGCTTTAGTCTAACCACAAACAAGATGTTTCATTTTTGAATGTGAACACGCAATTTTTGCAAATGTTCCTACAAACTTTACTTACAATGAAGTAATCTACATTTCAATAAATCTTTAATTTTCCTATCTTCATGCTGATGACTTGAAGATAACTAGAATATCTTGACATCCAGACTTGTATGAGTCCGCTTGTCAGGAACTCTACTGTATCTCCAAAGGAAAACACCAACTCAAGGCATCCATTGAGGTAAAAATCTAGGGATTTGTACCAGATTGGAACAGCGCCTCAATTAAGAGCTTGCGTAGTTGTGCCAGTTCTTGTCTGTATTCAGGGGGTTGGCCCATTTATAATATTGTGTTCAAAATCTTATAAAAACTAAAATAGTGCTCAAGATTTTATGAAGTTATATTTTTTAAAATACACTGAGTTGGTTTCAGCTTGAGGAATAGTTTCCTTATGATGATACTCAATTTATGTAGCATGTATTAACAAAAAAAATGCAACTGAAAACAAATCTTGCATTTTTGGTTCTTAATTTGGTGTATTGAAGATGCTTTATTGTGTAAATATTTCACTTGTGTATTTGGCTAGCCTTTTCATGGTGTAATTTGAAATTGAAGTTTTGTATCCCAACTGAAGATCTGGGTTCAGTTGTGTCTAGGGATTCTATGGCTAAGGTATGGCAATTTTCTGTGTTCTGCCAGGTAACATTTTTTTATGTTCTGCTGTTCAACCTGTTTCTTTGGGAAAAATTCAAGGCTATTTTCGATCGAAATGTATTGGCTTAATGTATAAAGCAATATTCTTTAACTTCTTGTTGTTCTGTGTTAAAGTCTCTTAAAATCATGGTTTTATCATCAAACTACTATAACTCTTGATTGCTTTTCTCATTACAGGTTATGGAAACGCAAAGATCCATTTATCTTGTCACAGAATATGCTGAAAGAGGAGAGTTATTTGGTGAGTGTTGTCTTTTATTCTTTGTGCTTTTGCCATGCACCTTCCTGTTGTGCTTACTGTGATTGAATAGACTTTGCTGTAGCTGCCCTTATTGTCGAAGTCATTACCATGATGTAGCAGCTGCATTTGTCCAAAAATCATTTGAAAGGACGAAAGCAAACATAATCAATTCAGACCCTTTCAAGGTGAACATTGCTTGCACACATTAGTCATATTTTGGCCACACAGAACCTGTCAATTGCTTCTTGAAATTCTGTTGAAATGTGGGCATCACATATTTGAATATTCCCCTCAGGGGGATACAACTATTGTATCTTAGGGAATTAGCGCTCCTAGGGGAACCATGTGAGGGCCCGAGCTAAAGGTTAGGTAGGCTTCCTTTTTGTTGTAATAAAATAGGGTTTTGTTTTGTTACAGACCATCTTTTTTTGGTTCACTGATGTCCTGTTTTTCAGCACCTACTACTTTCTTCTTCAACTATTTTCTTGTTTCATGAACTTGTATCCTAGCTTACTGTTTCTGTGCACCTTATGCATATATTCTGTGTTCCCTCAACTCCATACTAAATAGTGCCTTCCTCTTTCCTTTCTTAGAACATCTTTGTTGTGGTTAAGGGAGGCTAAAACTTTCTTATATAATAATATTTGAATGTAAATAATTTATGTGGTTTTGTATTTACAAGCCTTGAGATTTGAATACCTTGGTCACTGTGTCTGGACTGAAAAATTGAAGTATTTTACTGATTTACAATTGTGAAAATGAAAAGGATTTCCTGAAGATTAAGTGTGAATTTTGATTACATTGGGATAATCCTGAGGAAACCTGAAGTGTTGCAAGTATAATTTTGTCTACAATTTGCACGTGCGGATGAATTTTATGCATCTCGGTCAGCTACTTCATGCCTTGAAATATGGGAGCTGTACAGTATATGCATTCAAGTGCGATTAGATTTACTTTTTACGCAATCTATTCTGACCTGCCTGTTATAATCATTGTTTTGATGCCATTTATATTTAGTTTAATTTTTAGGGCTATTTCCAATGCTTTTTCATTCATGTAAGCTTTATCCTATTTGATTCAGAATATTTAGTACAACATGGCCGCATGAAGGAGTCTATAGCAGCAGACAAATTCCGGCAGATGGCAGCAGCCATATACTACTGCCATCAGAAGGGCATTGTGCACAGGGACCTGAAGGCGGAGAATGTTTTATTTGACCAAAACTACAACATTAAAATTGCAGGTCAGTTTCTTTTGTGTCTGTGTGGTTGTACTGGCATGTTGTTTACTTGTGCTGAGACTGTGCAGCTCATTCAATGGGAGGTGTTCTTTTACATTGGTTTCAAGGGGATCAGGGCTTTGTGTGGCTGCCCATGACAGTTGATGTACAGGTGGCTCGGTGGTGTGTGTGGCTGCCCATGACAGTTGATGTACAGGTGGCTCAGTGCTGTGTGTGGGGCTGAACATGACAGTTGATGTACAGGTGGCTCAGTGCTGTGTGTGTGGCTGCCCATGACAGTTGATGTACAGGTGGCTCAGTGCTGTGTGTGGCTGAACATGACAGTTGATGTACAGGTGGCTCAGTGCTGTGTGTGTGGTTGCCCATGACAGTTGATGTACAGGTGGCTCAGTGCTGTGTGTGTGGCTGCCCATGACAGTTGATGTACAGGTGGCTCAGTGCTGTGTGTGGCTGAACATGACAGTTGATGTACAGGTGGCTCAGTGCTGTGTGTGTGGCTGCCCATGACAGTTGATGTACAGGTGGCTCAGTGCTGTGTGTGTGGCTGCCCATGACAGTTGATGTACAGGTGGCTCAGTGCTGTGTGTGGCTGAACATGACAGTTGATGTACAGGTGGCTCAGTGCTGTGTGTGTGGCTGCCCATGACAGTTGATGTACAGGTGGCTCAGTGCTGTGTGTGTGGCTGCCCATGACAGTTGATGTACAGGTGGCTCAGTGCTGTGTGTGTGGCTGCCCATGACAGTTGATGTACAGGTGGCTCAGTGCTGTGTGTGTGGCTGCCCATGACAGTTGATGTACAGGTGGCTCAGTGCTGTGTGTGGCTGCCCATGACAGTTGATGTACAGGTGGCTCAGTGCTGTGTGTGTGGCTGCCCATGACAGTTGATGTACAGGTGGCTCAGTGCTGTGTGTGTGGCTGCCCATGACAGTTGATGTACAGGTGGCTCAGTGCTGTGTGTGTGGCTACCCATGACAGTTGATGTACAGGTGGCTCAGTGCTGTGTGTGGCTGAACATGACAGTTGATGTACAGGTGGCTCAGTGCTGTGTGTGTGGTTGCCCATGACAGTTGATGTACAGGTGGCTCAGTGCTGTGTGTGTGTGTGGCTGCCCATGACAGTTGATGTACAGGTGGCTCAGTGCTGTGTGTGGCTGCCCATGACAGTTGATGTACAGGTGGCTCAGTGCTGTGTGTGTGGCTGCCCATGACAGTTGATGTACAGGTGGCTCAGTGCTGTGTGTGTGGCTGCCCATGACAGTTGATGTACAGGTGGCTCAGTGCTGTGTGTGTGGCTGAACATGACAGTTGATGTACAGGTGGCTCAGTGCTGTGTGTGTGGCTGCCCATGACAGTTGATGTACAGGTGGCTCGGTGCTGTGTGTGTGGCTGCCCATGACAGTTGATGTACAGGTGGCTCGGTGCTGTGTGTGTGGCTGCCCATGACAGTTGATGTACAGGTGGCTCAGTGCTGTGTGTGTGGCTGCCCATGACAGTTGATGTACAGGTGGCTCAGTGCTGTGTGTGTGGCTGAACATGACAGTTGATGTACAGGTGGCTCAGTGCTGTGTGTGTGACTGCCCATGACAGTTGATGTACAGGTGGCTCAGTGCTGTGTGTGTGGCTGAACATGACAGTTGATGTACAGGTGGCTCAGTGCTGTGTGTGTGGCTGCCCATGACAGTTGATGTACAGGTGGCTCAGTGCTGTGTGTGTGGCTGAACATGACAGTTGATGTACAGGTGGCTCAGTGCTGTGTGTGTGGCTGCCCATGACAGTTGATGTACAGGTGGCTCAGTGCTGTGTGTGTGGCTGAACATGACAGTTGATGTACAGGTGGCTCAGTGCTGTGTGTGGGGCTGAACATGACAGTTGATGTACAGGTGGCTCAGTGCTGTGTGTGTGGTTGCCCATGACAGTTGATGTACAGGTGGCTCAATGCTGTGTGTGTGGCTGAACATGACATTTGATGTACAGGTGGCTCAGTGCTGTGTGTGTGGCTGAACATGACAGTTGATGTACAGGTGGCTCAGTGCTGTGTGTGGCTGCCCATGACAGTTGATGTACAGGTGGCTCAGTGCTGTGTGTGGCTGCCCATGACAGTTGATGTACAGGTGGCTCAGTGCTGTGTGTGTGGCTGCCCATGACAGTTGATGTACAGGTGGCTCAGTGCTGTGTGTGTGGCTGAACATGACAGTTGATGTACTGGTGGCTCAGTGCTGTGTGTGTGGCTGAACATGACAGTTGATGTACAGGTGGCTCAGTGCTGTGTGTGTGGCTGCCCATGACAGTTGATGTACAGGTGGCTCAGTGCTGTGTGTGTGGCTGAACATGACAGTTGATGTACAGGTGGCTCAGTGCTGTGTGTGTGGCTGAACATGACAGTTGATGTACAGGTGGCTCAGTGCTGTGTGTGGGGCTGAACATGACAGTTGATGTACAGGTGGCTCAGTGCTGTGTGTGGGGCTGAACATGACAGTTGATGTACAGGTGGCTCAGTGCTGTGTGTGTGGTTGCCCATGACAGTTGATGTACAGGTGGCTCAATGCTGTGTGTGTGGCTGAACATGACATTTGATGTACAGGTGGCTCAGTGCTGTGCGTGTGGCTGAACATGACAGTTGATGTACAGGTGGCTCAGTGCTGTGTGTGGCTGCCCATGACCGTTGCTGTACAGGTGGCTCAGTGCTGTGTGTGTGGCTGAACATGAAAGCTGTAAATTGACTCAGGGAAATTGAAGATATTAGTTTACTTTTTAAATATTTGAACTTTAGTTCGAAGTAAATTCTACATTTCTGTGTTTATTTTCATCTTTTTTGTTATTTCAAATGACTTCACTCAGTTTATTGCTTAAAGCTTGATCAAGTAGTCGTATTTTCCACTGCGTACGTGCTGTAAGAAATTTAATTTCCAAGTTCATGAAAGAAATAGCGCATTTAACATAGCCATAAAGCATTTTTTGATGATGATGTGACCCACTAGTAGTCACTGAGGGCATTTTTGTAATGCTGCCGACCAACCAACATTCACTAACTCAATTTTCATAAATGCTTGATGAAAACTAAATAAAGGCATTATCTATGTGATGTTTATTTTTGAAATTGAGTGAATTAGGAATTATTTTTTAACTGTTGTAACAGATTTTGGGTTCAGCAACTTCCACAGCCAGGATGAGCTGCTGTCCACCTGGTGTGGCTCCCCACCCTACGCAGCACCTGAGCTGTTTGAGGGCAGACGCTACGAGGGACCCAAGGCTGACATCTGGGTGTGTTGCCGGCGCGACAGAGAATACTTTATTGTAGCATTGTGTCTTTAGTTCAAGTAGCTAGTGTGTAGTGCTGCTCCACTAGGAAATCAAACGAGTTGTGACTCTTTTGTCTTCATTTCTTGTGACTCTTTAATCTTCATTTCTCTTAGCTTGCACATTAAGCTGCACAGTAACCTGGAGATGGCAGAGGAGAAATGGAGAGATTGTCTATAGATGCTTAGCATTATGTGCTATTCAATGAAATATAATTTATGTATTATGTTTCATTTTATGTCAAACAATTATATATAATATATGTATTAAGGAGGCCGTCTGAGTAAAAAAAAGTCACTTATTTACGGATGGATTTCTCTAAAATTGTCACAGTAGGTGTGAAATGATGCAAAGATCATTTGTTCCTTGGACAAAATTTTTGTATCTGCACTGGATTTTTTTATTTTCGAAAATACGATAAAATAGTTTTTTTAAAA
Source organism: Morinoia aosen (assembly GCA_030386875.1). Lineage (NCBI taxonomy): Eukaryota > Metazoa > Arthropoda > Malacostraca > Amphipoda > Talitridae > Morinoia > Morinoia aosen. Next base: position 65,610,123 of record CM059566.1, read on the forward strand.
CTATCTTCTTCTACAATTTTGACGTTACAGAACCAGTACTTCGTTTTAAGATTGTTTATATGTCTATATAACCATACGCAATAGGGAATTTTGATAACTTCTTTTTGTGGATTTTGGGAATTTAAAAAAAATGTGACCTTATGTTCATTTTTTTAATGTCGTGTAATTTTCAAAATAATAGATGTATCGAAAAATGCTATTGCGAATGGATACACCTTGCTAAGCCCTATCGAATGGTATATAAACCATTCTTGTAGCTCTAAAATTGTGGAAGAAGATACATTTGAGAAACCAATCGCCAAGTTTCCATAAAAACATGTTTTTCACAAAAAAAAATTTTCTTCTTCTTATCTTTTGAACTACCGGGTTTTCTACAATAAACTCTAAAGCTTTTGTAGCTCTTCTCAAGCTCTGGCGATTGATATAATTTACATTGCTGTGGCTCTGGAACTCTGTGAAAAAAGCTACATCAAAAGAACATTACGTGTAATTCTTCAGAACAACCACTTATTTGAATTTTTTTTTTCGACCAAAATACGTTTTTTTTCAAGTCAACTCCTCTGTTTTGTAGCTCTTTTCAATCCCTTTGGATTGGTGTGCTTGCCATAGCCGTTGCTATGATACTGCAGCTGTCATCGAGCTATGAATGAAAGCTGCAGTATCATAGCTATGGCAGAACAGCTAAATTCTTAAATTGTCAAAAATGATCAAAAATTTTTACTCAGCGTTAGAATGTTTTGTTTGAATAATGAAAGCACTTTGAGTAGCCCATGAACGAACTCTATTGCCGTTGCCGCAAAGAAACACGCGCAATTGACCCCCAATAATGAGAGGGGGAGGGGTCAAGGTCACGCCACCCCCATCGCTTTCCCCCCTCTGGTGGGCGTACCATTCGGAGTAGACGTAAGCGGAAAGTACCAATGGAAGCGCAAGAAAATCCTCCATAAGATGCATATAAAAACAGAAAATCAACACTTATCCCGATTTCTACCTAGACGGCCTCCTTAAATGAAAAATGATATATATCATAAATCAGTGGGTCTACATTTCACTTGAAGGTCTGACATGTGTTAGATCCTTTTATACATTCAGCAAGCATTGAACCCGTTGCAGAAGATCACACATACCTTCGAAAACATTTTTTCTAATAGTTCCATGAAGCGCAAAGGTGATTTTTTTGCATTAGTTGCTTGAATTGACTAAGACAGGATTTGATACTTGATATGTTATAGAACTCGGTGGGTCTCAGTTTGTCTTAAATAGATTAGTATTTATTAGTCTTCTCCCTCACTACTACCAGTACATTGAACATTGCAATGGAACATAAATAGGTGCACCAAACCTGCAGTATTCTAAACAGTTATTGTGAGAATACAGTTGTGAAAACATTGTCACTTAGCTACTATCAAATTGCTGACTCTTAATGACTTCTGCTTACTCTTAATGACTTCTTAGCGGGGTACAACTATTGTATCTATGGGAATTAGTGCTCCTAGGAGGAATATGTGTGGTCCTGAGCTAAGAGTTAGGTAGGCCTTCTTTTTACTGAAAAAAATGTTTTTTGATTTTTTGAGGGCCATTTTTTTAGGTTCACTGTTGTCTTGTTTTTCAGCATATCGGACTTCCTTGTCCAACTTTTATCTTGTTTCATGACCTTTCTTTCTAACTTACTGTTTCTATGCGCATGTGATCTTGTGCGTCAACACACGTGTATAGATTCCGCATTCTCTTAGCTCCATACTAAACGGTGCCTTCATCCTTCCTCTCATTGAACATCTCTGTAATGGAAAGGGAGGCTACAATTAACTAATAATAAATCAATCTCATTTAATTTTATAAATTGGGTTGGATAAACTTGTGAATTGGGAGCTGTTGAACATCATGAATCTTACATGCACTATACATGCAAGGGGCCTGATGCCACCCTTTTGATGGAGACAACGATTGTAGCAATGGGAATTATCTCTTCTGAGGGAAAATGTGAGGTCCCAAGTTGAAGTTTAAGTAGGCCTTCATTTTTGTGTAATAGAATTTTTTTTGCAATGGTTTATCTTTTCCCGGTTCACCACTGTGTTTTCAGCTTCTACTACGATTCTTCAACTTTATCTTAATTCATAAACTTTATTCATCTTCCACCATGCACTTGGTTAGGAGACACATTTTGTGCATAGATTCCATTTGCTTAATTCCATGCTAAATGGTACCTCACTCTCTTGGGAACACTTTCGTTATGGTAATGGATGCTGGAACTAAGTTTCAATCTACAATCTACGGGAGCCTGATGCCGGGTACGGAGCGAGTGACCCCTTGTTTCAGCTTGAAGTTGTCTGAATTAGAGATCTCATTCATGTCCTCTCTTCACTCGACCTTAGGAACAGAAGCGTTGACTGGATTAATTGAGGAAATGGAGTGTCTCTCATAATCAAGACTAATATAAAAATTAGCTTGCTAGTTTCAAGTTTTCTCTAAACGTTGCTGTTTGTTAAAGCTAGTTCATCTACTTGGCAATGTATCTTCAATTGAGAGTTGGTTTGATGAGTTAATTTAAAGCCTCAAGCCACAGGTGTTCTAAAGGGAGTGAGGATGAAGGTACTATTTCGGATAGAGCTCTGAATCTATGCTCAAGGTGTGCTTTTACACTAGATCCACTGCACAATGAAACAGGTAGGAATTAAGCTAATGAAATAAGCTGAAAATTGTACAAGAAAGTAGTAGGTGCTGTAATATAGGGTAGCAGTGAACTTGAAAAGATTGTCCTTAACAAAACAAAAAACCTTTTCTGTATCAATAAAAAGAAGGCCTATATAACTTTCAGTTCGTGACCTGACATTTGATATTCTACTAGCAAAATTTTCCCTCCTATCAAAAGCTAAACAATCATTAAATTGCTTCTACTTTTATATTATTCATATCTTTTAGTGATCCCACTTATACCATCACATGAGGTCACAGAACGTTCAGGAGCTGAGCCACACTGCAGAGTGTGGCAGTCATACCAGTCAATCCACTGGTGAAAGTGGGTAACCATTACTCCATACTAAGTTTTTGCTTTACAAGCCGTATTGTAATACTGGCAAAAATTTTAGCACTTGTTACAGCAGGCGGCCAGGCTAAAAGGCTGCCGTAAGCTGATTGTGGTCACAGCGAAACAATGGATAAAACACAATTATACTGTGATGTCTTCTGCTTTAGGAACACTTTGGTTTGCTGTCACATAGCTAACTTTTAGCTCTGAAGATTGAAAATTAGTAGGGTACAAGCACATCTCACAGCGGTTTGTTGCATAAACATCACGCTCATTAGATCTGTTTTCAATGAAAGGAGTTCGTTTTATGAGAGCCACACAGAGGAATTGAAGCTCCTCGCGTGTTTGAACGCAATACTTGCGGGAACTGTGCACTAAATCTAACTTAATCGCTTTATTTCAAACTTTCTTACTTGAAACCCCTCAGGGGGATACAACTATTGTATCTATGGGAATTAGCGCTCCCAGGGGAACCATGTGAGGGCCCGAGCTAACGGTTAGGTAGGCTTCCTTTTTGTTGTGATAAAATAGGTTTTTGTTTTGTTACGGACCATCTTTTTTCGGTTCACTGCTGTCCTGTTTTTCAGCACCTAATACTTTCTTCTTCAACTTCTTTCTTGTTTCATGAACTTCTTTCCTAGCTTACTGTTTCTGTGCACCTTGTGCATGGATTCCACGTTCCCTCAACTCCATACTAAATGGTGCCTTCCTTTTGCCTCTCTTAGAACATCTTTGTCGTGGTTAAAGGAGGCTAAAACTTTCTTATATAATAATAACTCGGATCTTTCATAATAAATATGAATAGTTTTCATCATTATTCTGTATTTGTTTATGCTACGTTTTCGAATAGATGCCTATTTCATAGCGCACCACATTTCAATATAGGACACTTTCTGCACTGAAATAAAGTGAATGTACTTCATTATTATTGCTGCATGCACAATTGAAGAGTCAAGGATGTGCAGTAAAGGCTGTAATATCACTGAAACTTTTTGTATTTGACCTCTTCATTATGCCTTCACTGTGTATTTGGACAAGGAAGAATCATGGCAGATCTTTCACCAGAGTTTGGGTGTGGTGCTCTACGTGCTGGTGTGCGGGTACCTGCCATTTGATGAACCTAACATCGGCGAGCTGAGGAAGAAGGTGCTCAGTGGCAAGTTCAGGATCCCTTACTTCATGTCTACAGGTGCCGGTCTTTACTCTATTTTTTTTCACTATCCTCTCCTGCAAACCTATGTAAGGGTGCGCATCTAGTGTCTTCAGCCTGCCTGTTGCTGTATTTCTTCACGGGCTTTATGCGTTCACAGACACCCGTGCGTTATGCCATTCACTTGAACAGCTGGGCAGCACGCAGGTTGCAGTCACGAGCTGCTTGGGCGCATGTAAGGGCTCTGGCTGTGCATCTCTGCAATTTAGCTATTGGAATAATTCAAAAACCTTGCACTTAATCTAGTGTTCCATCATCTCCTTTTGTCTCTTGCACTGTGTGTACCATCTTTCCCTGCTAATTCGTCAATGAAGTATGGTATTGAAATGAAGCATGAGTAAATTGCTGATAAAGATGAATACATGCATTTGCTGCAGCTGTGCTATTGTGCAGAGTGTGAGGAGCTCATCCGTAGAATGCTGCAGGTCGACCCGGACAAAAGGCTCAGCCTGCAGCAGATCCTGCAGAACCGCTGGCTGGTGCAGGTGCGAACCGTCTCCTTGCTAACTGGGATTTGGTGTTTGTAGTCTTGGTAAGGAGGAAGAGTCTAGTTCTTTGGTGTGAGTGTGAAACTAAATTCTTATGTATTTACCCCTCAGGGGGGGGGTACAACTATTGTAACTATAGGAATTAGCACTCTATGGGGGAAATGTGTGAGGGTCCGAGCTGAGAGTTAAGTAGGCCTTCTTTTTGTTGAAGTATAATTTTTGTTATGGTAAAGGCCACCTTTTTTTGGTTTACTGCTGTCCTGTCTTTCAGCACCTACTACTTTATCTTCAACTTTTATCTTGTTTCATAAACATCTTTCCCCAATTACTGTTTCTACGCCCCTTCTATAATAGATGCCGCGTTCCCTTATCTCCATACTAAATGATGCCTTCCTCCTTCCTCTCTTTGAAACGCTTTTGTTTAGCAGTTTGGTAGGCCTAAACTAACATCCAATTAATATTGTGTACTTATACAGTGGTCAAAATAATGGAAACACCTAACATTTTGGAATCATAATCTTTGAACATGTTATAAACAATCAAAACTTGAGATATTTTAATGTTTTATTGTTCATTATTGTAGCTATTTGATATTTTATTTAAATTTATTGTGTTTTTTTTTTACAGATATCTAAAAGAAAATTTTGGTCATAATTTTACAAAAATGGCTGATCTCTCTGACTTTCAAAGAGGGCAAATTGTTGGTGCTCGTATGGCAGGTGCTAGTGTAACAGAAAATGCCCGAATATTTGACACTTCGAGAGGTACTGGCTCATAAGTAATGACTGCCTTTGAAAACGTCCTCAGCAAAGCACATATCTGGTCGCAAGTCACAGTTTTCCTAGAAACCGTCAAACTCTAAAATCGAATTGTTAGAGAGGGTCGCAAGACCACGGTTCTCTAAATCACTGCAGACCTCAAGGAACACCTACAAAACCCAGTTTCCACAAAAACTGTTTGTTGGGAGCTGCACAAATGTGGATTCTATGGAAGAGCTGCAATTAGGAAACTTCTGCTTTCACAGACCTGTGTTTATGAGCGTTTAAAGTGATGTAGAAGCCATCAGAATTGGTCCGTCGAGCAATGGAAAAATGTGATTTTTCTCTGACAAATCATTGTCTACCTTATTTCTGACCTCCGGCCGAGTATGCGTTTGGAGGCAGACAAAATAAGCCTTCAATCTAGACTACATTCTCCCAAACTTAAAACATCGCGGGTGTTCTGTGATGATCTGGGGTGTTATTTCTTGGAAATCCGCCGGGCCAATGATTTCCCTTCATGGAAGACTTGCCAGCCGAGACTGTTCAGGAATTTTGGGCGTCTAAGTTCACCCTATAGTTCAAGCACTGTTTCCAGAGGGGAACGCCATTTTTCAAGATAATGCCTTAACCCTTTTGGCTCCCAAAGTTCAAACAGTTATGAAGAAGTTTTCAGGAATATATGTTCAGTGAAATTGTATTTTAACATATTTTTTTTCTGTATAAGCAGGTGCTTACTTTTTTAAATTAAACAATATGACACCAAAATAGATAAAAAAAATCTGAGAAAAAAATGTCAATCAAATTTTTGCCCAAACTCATCAGCACAACAATGTGCATATGAAAAACTAGCTCAAGTTTAATAAAAAGATATTAAGTAGGTTGTGCAGACCATGAAGCTTTAAACGGGAATGGAAATCTAAAGCAAATTGCGCTTGAAAGGTTTCTGGAATCTCTAAAAACCTAGTTACATGAATGCTATTATCTCTAATTTTGTCATTTAGCTCAAAATATTTCTGTACTAGCCTGAAATTTTATGAGTTTCCTTTACCCGTCTCCACATGGTCGACCTACCAAGAGGTTTGAAGAAAATGGGTCAACTGTGCAACTTACTGTACATTCATTAATCATGTCAGAAGTTTCATTGGGGGTTCATTGTAAAGAGAGAGAGTTGCTCTTTCTGTCAGTGGGGAAAAAAATACTGCTACCCCAATGAAAATCTACGAAATTCGAGTTTTTATTTCGGTAAAATACAAAAAGCAGAAATCAGAAAATCACTGGCCATTTTTTATTTATTGCACTTTTATGTTTTTTTATGATGCATTTTCATAGATTCTGAGTTGCTGAATCTTGTGGTATGTGAATTTTTTTTCAGGTCCAATAGTTCCGGAGTTATGTGCACTATATGTAAAACACAGTTTTTATTTTTTAGTTCATTTTGTGTGTAGGCTGTTATCAAGCAGTTTTTTTGTTTGTAAAGAGTTTGATATGCATAGAGCTTTTCCTCCCGAATACAATGGTGGTATTATTTTTTGCGTAGGAGTAAATCTGTGGATTTGGACTCCCATTTTTGGAACAAAAAGCATAAGAAAATAAAAATGATGGCGACCTTCTTAGAGGCAGAGTGTGTGCTGGTATGCCTCAGCTACACTGCTGGCCTTCTAAGAGGTTGTGCAGCGCCGGTAGCTACACTCCAGACTGAGCAGAAGAATTCATACAGATTTGAGCTTGATACCTCTCCTTCCCTGTTCCTCCCACCTAATTTTACCTTACACCAATGAATAGCGCTCAACGAGACGCTTAAGACCATATATAGCAACCCTAGGTTTGCTGATGTGAAACATGTGCTAGCTTTGCCGACCTTCTAAGAGTCCAGGACGTGGCGACGGGTTAAACTGGAAGCACTAGCCATCTTGGCAATGGAGTAGCCGTCAGAAGACAAAGGGTTAAATTCATACTGCTAGAATTGCTATAGAATGGCGCAAGAAACATTCTAATGAGGTTGAGCGTCTCATCTGGCCACCACAATCCCCAGACCTCAACATTATTGAGCATTTATGGTCGGTTTTTCAGATTCAAGTAAGATGTCAATTTCCGCCGCCATCGTTTCCAAATAACTGGAGGGTGTGTAAACTGAAGAATGGGCTAAAATTCCTTTGGAGACAATGCACAATCTGTATGAATCAATACCTTGGAGAATTAAGGCTGTAATTGTCTCATAGGTTGGACTTACACCATATTAAAATTTATTTGGTCGATATTCCACGGTGTTTCCATTATTTTGTCCAACTCCTGTATATTGTTGATGGTTTCAAGTTTATCTTATTTGTTAATATTTACAGAATACTTTTCTTAGTTACGGACTGGGTGGCAGATGGGAGTTTCAATTCTGATATTTAAGCCCCATTTCCATAGTCGTTACATATGATTCACAGTAATTTTTAGTTGATTGATCACGATAGGAAGTTAGTTTACCGAGGCTAGATTATCATTTTGCTGAGGATGGCAAGTATTGTACCTTTGGGAATTAGCACTGCCAGGAGGAAAATGTGTGAGGGCCCAAACTGAGAGTTAGGAAGGCCTTCTTTTTGGTTGAAATAAATGGTTTTGTTGTGTTAAAGACCACCTTTTCTTTGGTTCACTGCTGTCTAGTCTTTCAACACCCACTACTTTCTTTTCAACTTTTATCTTGTTTCATAAACTTCTTTCTGTTTCTATGCCCCTTCTGTGTAGATTTCGCATTCCCGTTCACCATTCTAAAAAGTGCCTGCCTTCTTCCTCTCTATGGAACGCATTTTTTTGCGGTTAGGTAGGCCTAAACTAACATTTAATCTAATCTAATGTGAGCATAGAAATTTTTAGTACTTGAAAATGTGTTTTGATGTTGCTTCAATGGTAATGTTGATGTACAGCACGGGGCGAACCTTAGCGTGCAAGATTGCGAGCGCCTGCAGCAGGACGGCGGCGACAGCAGTGCCAGTGAACACGTCATTGCGCAGATCACTTCCTTGCTGGGGGTTGACCGGGACACCGTGCTGCAGGTATCTCTTGGTGATGCGAGTTCTGGACTTCGATGCGCTCACACACTGCTTTCTGGGTTTGTTAGGCGTTTGTTCATGTACAACCATCAAGCCCTGCATTTCTTGGTTCTATGAAGAATTAAGTAATTGGACGTTCATTGTGTGCGATGGCTTACATTTTTCTCGTGATTTAGCCCCCTCAGGGAGATACAACTGTTGTATCTATGGGAATTAGCGCTCCCAGGGGAACCATGTGAGGGCCCGAGCTAAAGGTAAGGTAGGCTTCCTTTTTGTTGTAATAAAATAGGTTTTTGTTTTGTTACCGACCATCTTTTTTCGGTTCACTGCTGTCCTGTTTTTCAGCACCTACTACTTTCTTCTTCAACTTTTTCTTGCTTCATGAACTTCTTTAAAAATAATGGTTGCGATGTTTTAGGATAGAAATATTTTGCTCCTTGGCTATTGGGATTCTGAGGGCTCTATATTAACGAGTGTGAGCTACCCAAATCTAATGAAGAACAAACTTATTCTGAAATTGCCTGAGAAAGCTGCACTTGTGCTCTTCCTCCGAAACACTTCAACAGCACGTGGGGTAAAGGCGATGCTGTAGTTATTTTAATGAAAACTATTTTGGACAAATTTTTCATGCTTTCTAAGCACTTGAAGCTCCTATTTCTGTGGCTGCTTCATACAATCTAATGTACCTACTCTCCACCGTTGCACATATCCCTGTCATGGAGTTATTGCCATACTGTTTTCAAGGGGTCAAAACAGACCTCTGATAACAATTTACAAAGGGGTAGGGTCATGACATCAAAAATGTAAAAAAGTGTGTACTGCAGTTAGGAGATTAGGCTGATCAATGACAGTAGTTTAATTTTTCTGTGGCTATTTTGTGCACGCACCTTGTATTAGGTGGTATCGGACGGACTCTTTTTGGACTGTACTGTGTGTACCTGTATCATGTACTGTGTACACCTGTATCATGTACTGTGTACACCTGTATCACGTACTGTGTACACCTGCATCACGTACTGTGTACACCTGTATCACGTACTGTGTACACCTGTATCACGTACTGTGTAGACCTGTATCACGTACTGTGTACACCTGTATCACGTACTGTGTAGACCTGTATCACGTACTGTGTACACCTGTATCATGTACTGTGTACACCTGTATCACGTACTGTGTAGACCTGTATCATGTACTGTGTAGACCTGTATCACGTACTGTGTACTCTTGTATCACGTACTGTGTACACCTGTATCACGTGCTGTGTACACCTGTATCACGTGCTGTGTAAACCTGTATCACGTACTGTGTACACATGTATCACGTACTGTGTACACCTGTATCACGTACTGTGTACACCTGTATCACGTACTGTGTACACCTGTATCACGTACTGTGTACACCTGTATCACGTACTGTGTACACCTAGGCCATGTACTGCGTGTACACCTAGGCCATCATGTACTGCGTGTACTCCTGTGCCACGCACTGCGTGTACACCTGTGCCACGTACTGCGTGTACACCTGTGCCACGCACTGCGTGTACACCTGTTCCACGCACTGCGTGTACACCTGTGCCACGCAATGCGTGTACACCTGTTCCACGCACTGCGTGTACACCTGTGCCACGCAATGCGTGTACACCTGTGCCACGCAATGCGTGTACACCTGTGCCACGCACTGCGTGTACACCTGTGCCACGCACTGCGTGTACACCTGTGCCACGCACTGCGTGTACACCTGTGCCACGCACTGCGTGTACACCTGTGCCACGCACTGCGTGTACACCTGTGGGCCACGCACTGCGTGTACACCTGTGGGCCACGCACTGCGTGTACACCTGTGCCACGCACTGCGTGTATACCTGTGCCACGCACTGTTTGGATGACAGCACGTATGTTGCTCCCAGTCTGTGCAGGGCCAGAAGTTCGACAATATCAGCGCAATACACGACCTGCAAGTGGACCGCATTCGCCAGTGTGGGGGGGCAGCGTCCCCCACACCCGCTGTGTCCCTCCCCCCTCCCCAGCAGCACCAGCCTCCCTACTTCACCTCACCTCGCCCGCTGGAGGGGGAGCTCCCTGCTGCTTCGTCTGCCTCTTCCCTCGAGCTGTCCTCCCCTCACAGCCTCACCCTGCCTCCCCAGCACTCGAGGAAGTCGTCCATCACTACAGGCATGTCACTTGCGTTTGTTGCAGCAACCCTGATCTGCTATTGAATCAAAACCAGCTCAAAGTTGGCTTTCATACTAAACCTTATCTCTTCATTTCTGTTGTATCATTAGTCTGTATGGATGAGTAATCGGAGTAGCCGTTGAGTGGAGACAGTCTAGTACGACACTCACCATCAATAGGTGCTGGTCTGTCAGTTCTACTGGAATTTAAATTGTGTGTCACTTCATTCAAATTTTTGCGTTATTCATATACTAGGGGACACAGCCTGTTAAAAATGATGCGATTCGGTATTTTCCTTGAATAAATTTTCCAGATGGGGATGATAAATAGTGATGTACCGATACCATTTTTTTGGCCGATACCGATACTCCGATACTTGGAAATACCGATACTTGGAAATACCGATCCTTTGACCGATACTTATTGCAATTATATTAAAATAAAATCCTTGTAAGCCCTACAATATGTATACATGGGTGTTTTAATAAAATTATTTACTAATATATTTAATAATATAACAATATTGACAAAAAAGTTTTCGATTAGGAATGATAAAGCTGCTCTTACTATGTTAACTATATCGTTTGATTAGTTTCCCGCACAAAATTTTTTAATTGTCATCTTTCTACTTTATTTCGTATGATACCATTATCAGCATGCATGAACTAACAAGTATTCACTGTTTGGCAATCTTTATTTGCCAACTGAGGTTATTATCCGACTAAATTAATAAAAAAATGATATTTTTCTCCATTCACAGGCGTAAACTAGTAATATAATGTAGCATTTAGTTTCAGAAATAGCAGCGTGAATAGCACACGTATGTACTAGCACACACAGTGTGCAGAAGAAAACACTGCTCTTCTTGGTTTGGGGCCTATCAAATTTAATAATTTCTTTTCGCCAAAGTATGTTTTTTGGTGTGAAAAACACAAAAATAACCATTTTGTGGAGAAATTATTTATTAAGCCTGAAATTTGCTGATATCCATTAATATTTTATGAAAATACTGCAGTTTCTTGGTACGTTTTCGCCACGCAAATTCACGCAGATATGAATCTTATCATTTCTCGGTGAGTGCCTCCCGGACATTTTTTTTTTCATTTTTAGACCAAGCTATGCACTCTCAATCATTTGAGTGTGTGCACCTGTTGCAGGGTCCACGAAGTTTTCACCATGATTAACAGTAAGGTGTTTGAATATATACCCTTGGTTAGGTTAGGTTATATTAGTAACACTTAATGAATAAATTCTCCACAAAATGGTTATCATTTTCATGTTTTTCAGCGCAAAATACATGATTTGGCGAAAAGAAAACGTTAAAATTCGATAGGCCTCAAAACCAAAAAGATCCGCAAATACGCAACCAACTAACTTGTTCGTGAATTTTTCAAAAATCTTAAAATAGAAGAGAAATGCAAGATTCGTAATGTACGGCGATTTACATGCTAAATCAAAATAGAATTATCAGCTACTTCTATATTAAATTTACAAAAACTTCAAAATGCGCCTTCAACTTTATTTATTTGGTTTGATTTTTGTTAGCCTGTCACATACGTTAAGAAATGGAAATTGGGCCAAACTATATAGGTTTTAGTTGTAAAAGTATAATAATTTTGTGTTGCTACTGTGTTTAACTATTCATGCTACATAGCTTTCACTCACTGACAGTACGTGACTCATCGGGAAGTAAAAGTAGTAAATTCAGTTAGCAGGCCTAAGTAAACTCTGTAATTCAACAGTTAGCTGACTCATTTACTAGGTATGAATAGGCTCTTCATTTGATTACTAGTGTGCACGGCCCGCCAAAAATGACGGGATTCAATACCTTTCTTAAACAAATTTTCCAAACGTGGATGACTAATAAATATATTTGTCATAACAGTGCCCGTGATAAAAAATATTATTGTACTTGCGCACTGGTGAAACTAGTATCACAGATACGGTCATTATGGCTGCATTTATGAGCGTGACAGAGAAATGGAAGAAGCGGACTCCAAACAAATAAACCAAGGGTATTTTTAGGGAGTAGCAGGACCATTAGAAATTCTAATGGTCCGATGAATACCGATGTATCGGTATTATGGTCTAACCGATACCGATACATCGGTACATCACTAATGACAAATATGTCCATCCTAATACTAACCGCAACTGAAATTATCTTGTACTTGTACGCTGGTGAAACTCGTATCACAAATACGGTCATTATGCAACCTTAAGAGCCTGACAGGGGCACAGACCAACCAATCAATCGATCAAGCATGCTACAACTCTGTATTATTAAATAGGGGATTTTTGCAAAGCATGTAGCCTCGTAGTATCTTCGTACAGTGCATGCCTCACTTTTATTTTCTTTCTAAATAGTAAGGCGTTGTTGCCATGATGTTTGAATAAAAGTGCTAAAATGTGTTAGTCTCTGCACTCGTGTACATAATTGATGACCCACTCTGTTGAGCTGAGTTCATCTGAAGGCGTAACCACCTTGTTCGTGCCGTTCGTGCCCAACGCTCTCCTGCCTTGTTGCGGTGGGAGAGCTTGTGTGCTCTGAGGAATGGTGAGGCTATGCAGTCGGGACTTTGGTCCTGATGGGCACAACAGTTGCGGATAGGCTCTCCTGGAGCAGCCAGACTAAAGGGGGGGGAGGATACCATGAGAAGACTCCTCATGTAAATATAAGAGGGCTCCGGTAGTCAAAGTTTCTAAAATCTCCGTTATCCCGAGCAAACATGAGGCTGCCACGAGCTGGAGCCGACAGTGGGAGGAGGTATTCACCTTTTGGTCAGTGTGCATCTAGTGAAGTAGAGATGTATCAATAGGCTACTGACTGCTTGGGGGGGGGGGGGGTCTCTTCCGGACGGAGTTAGTCTGTATAGAGGAGAGGTGACCCTTTCTGATACGGGAGACCTAAGCCCTTTGCCTCCCAACAGGGACTGCAGTTCCCAGATGGCTAGTGCTTCCAGTTTAAGTGAATTGATAAAATTTCAAGGGGGTTCAACTAGTAGGGAAATAATTTGAACTAAATGACAAAATTAGGGCAATTAATAGTATTCCTGCAACTATGTTTTGAGACATTCCAGAAGTTTGAGTTTCAATTTAAAGAGGAAGTAAGCAAGCACTTGCTTATACAGAAAAAAACATGCTAAGGCAATTTTGCTGATATTTCAGGGTAATGACTGCAATTATCTTAGAAAACTTTTCCCTTTACTATTTGAGTGTTGAAAGGAAAGGGTTAAACAATGTGTTCACTTTAGCAATTTCAAAAACGGCCGACGGCTCGTTCTTCAGCTATGGACAAAGATTCTCGAAATTACTCTTCAGAGGCGCCAATGTGACCATTGTCATATCCCAAGCCTCTGTGTGGTGGTAGTGGTGCTGCTGCTGCGCATGGACTTGATTGAGACAAAAAATTAATTCTTCAGCCGTGCTAACCTAGTCAGTAATCAAATCTTACGTTTATCCTGCTTATGGATAGAAACTGACGCTTGCGACGTCTACATCTATTGCTGATGATGCAAATGAACAACATTCAACGCCTGAAATGAAATTCAAGAAAACTTCATCATAAGCGCTAATGATTACTCGTTGGCTGAGGTGGATATCGTCTAAGCCGGTACGGAAATCTGCCGCATACTTGTGAGTGAATGTGCTAAAATTACTGAAATGCGAAATTGCAGCGTGCTAGTCGAGGTTAAAAACTACCACCAAAGTTGTTCCATTACTACTATAAGGTCTCTTGCGGGAGTGGAAGTACAGTGTCTCTCAACGAACACCATAACCAAATAAAAGGCACAACCTGGTTGTTAACTGCACTTTAGCGCTCCTCGTGCTCACCTGAACACCGCTCGTAGCCAACTGAGACTGGCGAACTACGCGCCGCCCCACATTAGGTTGAGCCGGCACAAACTATAATCGCCGGCATGATCAGCACGCACGCGCCAATCTTATACAGCCTAAGATTGGTATTCAAATCATCCCAGATACAGATTTTCGAATTTTTGAGAAACTGGAACAATTTGATGCGAAAGAAATCTATCGTATTAGGAAGGAAAGTGGTGATGGTATGACGATCCCAACTCATGTGTGCATTGATTGTTACGTTTGATCGCTGCCTACTATCTGCTGCTTCTGTTATTGGATGGACTTGATTCCAAGTACGCCAGTACATAGTAAGGCTGCGGCGATGCTCCAAATGTCAGGGTTACGGCATGGTGTAATAAAGACTTGTCGCGCCCTGCGGGAGGTATTTGAACTCACCGTTTGCTGGAGCAGTATGAGTTGCTGGGATGTCTCTCCTTGCAAGTTTTATACTGAGGCTGCACAGCGCTTCAGTGTGAGACCACGACCTCCAACTTGCCCCGTGTGATTGTTGACCGATAAGAGCAGTGGTTTCCCAGAGATAAAGCAGTGCGTCATTTAGAGAGGGACCGCAGCAGGAGGCTGTTTCTGGGACCTCTGGCCCAGAGGAGAAACGCGGTGTACCATACTTGGCTCTGGGACTCCCGGAACTGAGACCCTTACCTTCAGCCCTGTCATCGCCTTTCGGTTCCCGGGGCAGACAGACCACTAGGGCGATCCGTTGTTGGCCATTAGGTCTGCTCAGGACCTGCCTCTGTCTTGCGCGACTTTGGGTGCAAAAAATTATTTGGAAACCCAGAGCAGTGTTGGGACTGTGACCGGTCTCTTTGACTGCAACCAATCGCTCTAAGTCATGTCTAATAGAGAGAAGGATGAAATGTTGCGAGGCCCATCGCAGGATAGAGTTGATGAGGGACGTGGACTTTTGAGCGGTGTTTCTTCTGTGCCTGTTGTTCGAATTTCTTTTACTACTGAGTGGCACTCCCTTTCTATCTCCAGGTGAAGGTAAATTGGGGCGAGCTATCAGAAAGCAACCCACTTTCAGGCAAGAAAAAATTTCATAAAGGCTGAAAAAATGTCAGCGCTTGGAAAGTGTGCTTGTCGAAGGGTCCAGTGGATCTTTTAGAGAGGGTTGAGGACTTAGATGCGAGAAAAATACCCTTGTGACCCACGGGTTCCAGTCTCTAAAACGTGTTTTTGTACTGCCTGAAAAAATGACCACTGAAATGAAGAAATTTTCCATGCCAGCATATGTGCACTCAATTCCCCCCCCCCCCCCCCCCCCCCCAATGTGCAGATGCACCCTTAGAGCTCGAAGGAAGAGAGTGGCAAATATCCATGAAACTCGAGACGAACCGCTGGGAGAAAACAAGCGTCCCCTGAAAAATCTTCTAGTCAATAGAGAGTAATGAGTTTCCTGCAGTGCAATTGTAGAAGTTATCACGGCAATCATGGTGATTGGATTACTTCAGTAGCTTCAACTGAGTTGTGCATGTTTCCAAGGGACAATGCTTGGAAGCGTAAAACCTACACTACCAACGAAATATTTTATAGAGACTTTCTTCCCTCAACCAAATGCGGTGCCGGTATGGGCTTAGCTATTTTAAGTGAGACGAGATACCTACTTCTCTTGGCTTGCGTTGAATACTGTGCTGTAGGCAATGGCGGTGTCTTTTGATGATACACCACGGCTACTTACAGTGCGTAATCTTAACTTGCCTTCTGCCAATCCTATCTTTACAGCAGGTCTGGTAAATTTGTATGATTAGTTACCACGACTAGCGCTCATACTGGACGATTTCAACTGGAACGCATAGCTTGGGAGCAATACCACCATTCATCAGCATGGGAGGGTTATTGACGGGCGGTTCACCAACTCAGAAACATGTTTACTAAACACAAGATCATCTTCGTATTTTCATGCGCTGACGGGAAATTTAGGAGATAAACTATCCTATGATTGAGCTAGAGCATGAGCACAGCAAGCACAATTATCGTTGCAGTTCTTCGATCGGGTGCAACAGCTTCCTTCTTCTCCGACCTGGATTAGTGTAACAACCAGAGTGCGCGTATGCTATTTCTTAAACATTTGCCCTCCATAGATAATGTCGCGCTTGTGAATGCCGTGCACATCTCGCTCATGAAGAGCCTTCCCGTGCACATTACATGTACACCTACGTGGCGCATTCCAATTTCTTAGTTTTGTGCGGGCTGTAAGATTCCCAAGAAGGACCTGCTGCCGATTTTGGCCTTGAGGCAAATCTTCTTGAACCATGTGTTGGGAAAGCACTCGGTTCAGAGAAAGATATACACAAATCCGGTCTCCGTTGAGTGTGTACGTGCTGGAAGACTTCTGTGGAAAACGTCTCTATCTTTTCTGCTGGAATTGTATGCGGTGGCTGAGGCTCTGGACGTGGTTGTGGAAATCCCTCTTCGGGTTTGTTGTTTTCACTAACTCTAAAAGTGGCTATAAAGCTATCCAAGCTTATCTTAGCAATCACTCAATAATTAGTGACACAGTCGCTCGACTGTTCCATTTGGCCAGAAGCCCAAAGCGGGTGCAAATATGCGAGGTGCCTGACCATGATGATGATGGGGGGGGGGGATGTCCGGAAACGAGGGGCTGATGTTGAGGCCAGGGTGCTGCCGTATCTAATGACCGGCCCATCAACCTGGGTCTCCCATGTAGGGATTACTACCCCATCATCAAGCTTTTGGTACGTAAATTGTGGCAACAATACTCTAAGTTGGAGGTTAACAATAAATTCCGCTCAATTAATCCTGTAATACAAGAATGGACTTCGGTAGAATGCTTTAGTCGACTCCAGGAGGTAGTCCTATGTCGGTTGCGCTTTGGACATTGTCAACTTACCTATGGCTATCTGATGATGCGCCGTGCCGCCCTTAGCTGGAATGTAACACTGTCTTGTGCCATTGACCGTACAACAAGTGCTCGATGAATGTCCAAACTTTACTGCTGCCAGGAGGGACTCTTTCTTTTATCCGGGATGATCACGTTGCTTGTAGAGATGATCCACGACCCTCCCCGTTCTCGCTTCAACATCAGTGCTCTGGCAGCGTTCCTCATTGTCGATATCGTCGTGCGGGTCGACGTGTGGGCTCGATAAAAAGTGCTGTCTTCTGTGCAGCTACCTTTCCGGGACGCTTGCTTTTCCGCGCAGCTGCCCTATCTGAGGTTCGGGGAGGGTAAACCTACGCCGTAATCAGTCCATTAGAGCAACAGGGGGAAATCTCTGTTTGTGCTTTGGACCGTTAGGAAGACGTATAAGGGTTAATGTGGATTGATCCCTGTTCGGGCGCCAATTGATGGATAAATTTGGGTTGGTCCTTGTTCGGATGCCACCTTTTGATAATGTCCCTGTCTTAGGGATACCGGAGGGTCGTCAGTTTACCGATAAAAGGCCGTATTTTCTTAGGCTGGTTATTCCATTGGAATATTCCTGGTATTTCAGGGATAGAAGAGAAGTCAGTTTTGCTGACTGATATTTATTAAGTCGATGTTCGTCAACAGTTTTTCTGTTGCTGCAACAAACTTCCAATAATTTCCAGAATTTCAGACGGCTGTGTGGCGAAGTAGTGAAACTTGCAATAGCAGTCAAGCAAAAAAGTGATTGAGCTAACAAGCTATGAGCTAACAAGCTAACGAAAATTTGAAGATCGTGACAGAAGTACGTTTTGCAAGTATCTGTGATACGCGAGCTTAGTTTACTCGAGGGAAGAATTATTTTCCCTCCGAAGTACAGAGGCACCAATCGACCTATCTTGGCGATGGCCTAACAATGTACAACTGTCTACGCCGTATGATTCCGCTAAAGCTTTTCAGGGTAATCCTTGATTCGCTGTACTGCGACAGTTGTCTTCCTGAGGTTTGTGTGGGTACCGCCTACACCGTAATTAGTCCTTTAGAGCAACTGGAAAGCTGAACTACGTTTGTGCTGAACTACGGCAGCACCGTTAGGAAGACGTACAACTGTTTACGCTGTTTGATTCCGTTAGAGCTTTTTAGAGTAATCCCTGATTTGCTGGACTACAACAGTTGTCTTCCTTTGCGACAAAACTATGTAGCATAGTTTGTCATCCTGAGGTGGTCCTTTAAACCCCTTTTAAGGCGAGGTTTCTCTTTAGACTAGAGCCTGAATAAAAAGGGGAAAGGAAACTTTTGACTTAAAGATGTGAGGTGTTCATTGGTGATTTTCATTACAGTGCTTCTTAAATACGAGGATACATTTCAGCTAAGACAGTGAATCATTTCCTTTCACAAAAATAGCGTGTACAAACATGAACAACTGCATGACTCAGCAACTACATGTAAAATATTGGTGATACTCATCTAGATAGTTGAACTAATGTCAACTACTTAAGGTCTAACTAGAGACATTAGCGTAGACACAATGAGCTAGGGGGGGGGGGGGGGGAGGGGATAACTCATCTATTTTTCACTATGCCACGAGCCAAACACTTAAAAGAAAATATTGAACTATCGTGGGTAACTATTGAATACTAGATTCGATACCACATGCTTTGCCTGACACTTATATTATGTGATATTCTCAATAAAATATAAATTCAGTCCCATGCAATGCAGACTAAAACTTGTGGGTGCACGTATTGATTGAATTCAGACGTCTAGACACACTGCTTACAGCTACCCATGGGGTGCTCTGAGTAGGCGATGTAGTCCGGAAGTGTACCCAATAAGCTGCTAACCTCGGACAAGAGTTAATGTTGGAAAATGAAACCTTGAATCTGTAATGCTACTCTAGAAGGAGTACTAAAAGAAACTGGTCGAGCGCACTGTGTTGTCACTCGGCTCTGAAGGGGTTCTAGCATGAGTAAGACGCACGACCAAAGTGTGGGTGGCCAGCTGGAACCCTCGCTTCCGAAATCTAGCCACCACTATTAATACTCAACACACGTTGCTTCTAAATTAACTCATGCTTACCTAGCCTAAGGTAGGGAGGTCCATTGTTGCAAAGTGCCGGAAGCCGTGGTGGAAGCGAAACTTTAAATTTATCATTATTATTCCGATTGAATGAACCTTTACACGTTCTCTCAAGGGGTCACAGTATTGTATTTATAGGAATTAGCACTTCCAGGGAGAAATGTGAGTGCCCGAGCTGAGAGTTAGGTAGGCCTTCATTTTGTTGAAATAAAATGTTTTAGGTTTTGTTAAGGATCATCTTTTTTCGTTTTACTGCTGTCTTGTTTTTTAGCACCTACTACTTCTTCAACTTTATCTCGTTTCACAAACTTCTTTCTCAACTTAATGTTTCTATGCCCCTTCCGCATAGATTCCGCTTTCTCTCATCTCCATGCTAAATGGTGCCTTCCTCATTCCTCTCTTTTGGAATGCTTTTTTAGCGGCTAGGTAGGCTTTAACTAACATCTGATCTAATCCAATCTAATCTCTAAACGTTCTTGACAATTCTCTGAGAACTGAGGCTACTATTGAAACTTGTAGAAGCACCGTTTCCATCCAAAAGCGGCAGTGGATTGGCGCTGATGATTTACAAAAGGGATTCGTGTGTTCGGCGCGAGGCGAGCGTAACGCTGCTGCACTAGTAAATGATGCTCCTTCTGTGTACTTCTACTTCCGCCTGACTGCCAGACCGTCTGACTCTTGGAGCTCCTGACCTGACCCCTGGACCGCCTGATCTCCTGACCTGGACCATCTGTGTGCAGGAGTGGTTGAACGCTCGCTCCTGGACCTGGCCGGCCCGTCTACCTCTCTCGCACTGCCCACCAACTCCCAGCTCGCTGCCAAGCTCAACCTGGTGGCCCCGCTTGACCAGGTACTGTGTTGCATCTGCGTCTATGGTCTGGTGTGGCCCTTTGGTTTGTTGCCTCGTGTAGCCCGTACTTCTGTAGCCTCGTGTTGCCCCTACTTCTGTAGCCTCGTGTTGCCCCTACTTCTGTAGCCTCGTGTTGCCTCTACTTTTGTAGTCTCGTGTACAATATAGTTGTGTAGCTAAGGCATGCATGGCGGTTGCAATCATATGCAGTCGAATGCATTAAATTTCATGCATTGTTCACCAGAGATGATGCGCTGCCTCCCATGTTCATGTTAACTAATTTCAATATTTTGTGTTGTCTTGTTTTTGCCTTTGGGCATGTGAAGGTGTGTTGCGCTGTAATGATGGAGAGGAGATGGAAAGAATAAATAATTGAGATAGGGAGGTAAAGATAAAGAAATAAGACTGTTTTTTCTTCACATGTTTACTACTCGCAAGCTGCCTACACATGTGAGAGTCAGCGTGATGCCACCCACCCCCTCGAGGGGTTCATCACATGCGCTTCCTTATATATTTGTGTAGTTAAGACTACTTCGGGGTGGTCCAAGCCTTGAAAAAATTAAGCTGTTGGATAACGCTTCTAAAATGCAGTTTTTGGTTTATGGAGTTGGTTATGTTTACTTTATGTACCGTCTGAGGGACAAGAGTATTTGCGCACGTGAGATTCTATGTTCATTTAACCATTAGTTGAGCAGCATGCATGGAACTCTAACCGATTATAGTTGTTAATAGTTGAACTAAATTTCTCAAATAAAACATTAGATTTCTGAAGTATATTGATTCATTTACAGTAAAAGACACGTATGGTGCGTGATAAAGGTATTCTCTTCAACATTTTAAAACTTAATTTTTGATTGTGAAGCCTTTACTTTTTATTTCCTTAGAAGGATACAACTATTATTGCGATGGGTACTAGTGCTCTCAACAGTTAAATCTGAGATTTCTAGCTGATGTTCAGGTAGGTCATTATTTTGTTAAAATAAAAGTTTTGTTTTGTCTGTTGCGGTTCATATTATTCCGATTCATTGCTGTCCTTTTTCCGAAACCTGTAACTTTCTTCTTCGATTTTTATCTTGAATGACAAAGTTTTTTCAATTTTGCTGTTTCCAAAATCAGGGTGTGGGAACCCACGCACAAACACACACCCACTCGCGCACACACACATCCACACGCGCACACACACACACACACCCACACGCGCACACACCCACACGCGCACACACCTTATGCATTGATTATTCGTTCCCTAATTAGCTAAATGAGTCCTTCCTCTTTCCTCTTGTGGAAACGCTTTTGTTGTGTTTAGAGAATCTTTTGCCCATTCTTCAAACAAACATTTTCTTTATGCTTTTATCTGATTTTTCAATGCTCGCAACGATATGCAATCAGGTTGAGGTCCGACGATCGATATTGATTGTGATAACATTGATTTTATGTTTAATTCATTATTCGCTGGTTAAATTTGCCGTATGAATCGAAGTCATTGTTATTGGAATACCCACTTGAGATTTTCGCAAAAGCGAACGTCATTGGGGAAACGATTTAAAAAAAAAAAATTTTACCACACAGTACATGGGTACTGTCCATCTTTTCTTCTATGATTTGGAGTGCACTAGTGCCATGCAAGGTCAAGCAATCTTCCAAAACTTTTTTTAACATTTTTCGTAAATTCTAATCCTTTGCCTCCCGACGGGAACTCCAGTTCCCAAATGGCTAGTGCTTCCAGTTTAGGAAAGTTGACAGAATTTCAGGGTGGTTCAACTAGTAGGGAAATAATTTGAAGTAAATGACAAAATTGGGGCAATTAATAATATTCCTGCAACTATGTTTTTAGACATTCCAGTAGATTGACACATTCAATTCGCCATTGATATCCCCTCAGTATAAGCTTCATGCTCTATGCAAAACATTTAATACCTTTTTTATTCAACTTGAGCAAGTTTTTAATATGTACATGTTTTTACAGATAAAATTAAGCAAAAACTAAACTGGTATTTTTTCTCTAATTTTTCTACCATTTTTTTGGCGTCAAAGCATACATTTTTAAAGCATTTTTTTCTATTTAAAAAGGAAGTAAGCACCTGCTTATACAGAAGAAATAACATGCTTGGGCAATTTTGCTAAAATATCAGGGTAATGACTGCAATTACCTTAGAAAACTTTTCCTTCAACCTTTTGAGTGTTGGGGGAAGCCAAGGGTTAAACAACTTTCCATGTGCTTTTTCGTTAGCAAATGAGTTTAGGAAAACCTACAACTCTAGATGTTTGTCTGTTGCTCTCTACTTATGGTTCTGTCTCTTTTTTTTGTACCGTCAATATCAGTTTATAACTTCTTCTTGGAATGACTGGCTTATTTTTTACCCTTCTCAGCAAGTTTCGACGTGCTTGCTGATTGATTTTTTGGGGTGAGCTTAGCCTCAACCAGTGGGTAACCGCTTGTACCATAGTTGTTAAATTTGCGAATAATTAGCCCTTAAAGTACTGACGGGACTCTAGTGCCAAGATGGCTAGCGCTTCCAGTTTAGAGTATCTAACACAATTTTATAGTTATTTAACTAGTGAGGGAATATCTTGTAGTTAATAACAGAATTATGGAAATTAAAAGCATTCATGGAACTAGTTTTGACATATTCCTGAAGCCTGCTTGCGTAAATTATCGTTGATTACCTTTAAGTTCACACCACAAGGTCCGAGCAACATGTTCAAAACCTTTCTATTTAACCTGAGCAAGTTTTTTCTGACCTTCGTTTTCTGATAAGTTCGGGCAATAACTTGTAACTGACAGTAATTTTCATCGAGCTTCGTGAAATGTTGATCTACAAACTTTCAGACTGTTAGAAGATTTTTATCTGTATGATGGTCATTTTAAAACAGGAGGATTATTATTTTGCTGAAATGGTTGAATAAATTTTTCATTTACCGTCCATGTTTTTGTTCTGCATAAATCTGAAAAAATCTAAGGTTTTATATTACATCAATATCTTAACCATTATGAACTTTAATCTGCTAAAGTTTCGTGTTTGTCGTACTTCTAATAGTTTAATAAACGTATTATATCATATGTGCAACCAATTTTGTCATCCCACTGTTATAAAGTTTAATATCATGTACAATGTTTAATCTATATCTCAAGGGATGTAAAGGTTGTACTGTATTAGTCAATTTATTCTGTTGTAAACATGTTAGGCCTTGTAGAGGAAGTCCAGAGTGCGACTCTGGAAGCACTCTGCTCATTTGATCCATTTCCATGTAGTAATTAGCGCTCATTTGTAGCGTATGCCAACGTTGGATTTCGGCAGTCATGCTTCCTTTTTGTTAGGAATGGGTGCCGTTGTGCTCATAACGGAGTGACAGGGAGCGCAGGAACATGCTGTCGTTTAGGGTGGGACCCGAGGTGTTGGTAATGTTGGAGTACTGCGCTCATGTCCTTGTGACCTCCGCAGCACACGTGGTCCGGGACTGAGCTGAGCCTGGACAGTGATGTGGAGGCAGAGATGATGGATGGGGAGCTTCCTCAATCGAGCCCCGCGTACCCTCCCTCGGGAATGGCCTCCAACCCTGTAGCCCCCCCTCACGGGGACGTCCAGAAGTACCACACATCTCGCCGGCACACTGTAGGGCCCAGCGACACCTACCACCATCAGGTGGGTAGTGGGTGCGGAGTGGTGCACGAGTACCCTCTGTGTGGAAGGACCTTCTGTGCAAAATTGCCCACTCCAGTAGTGTGGAGGACTGGTAATCTACCCATTCTAGTATGAAATATTGATACCAGCGTCAAATTGCGTAGTTGTTAACAGAGGGTGGGGCCAACCAAATGCCCGAGTTTAGAAGACGCGCGCAACAGCTGTGGTGGTGATGATAAATGTGTGTGGTCACCACCATCTTCCTGATGCCATCTTTAAAAAGTGAGCTCTTATTGCCTTTCAAAACGCGGGCATTTGATTTACCCCATCCTGTACATCTTCCTGGATTGTAGTGGTGCAGGTCACCTAGTCTCTCCACTGACCTCGCTCTGTACGTGCATGAAATCCATTTTCCCTATCTTATACATGGTTTATGATGCTTTGCTATTTTCAGCCCTGGCAATATATGCGTCATATGAGCATTGGTATGATACAGCTTAATTCTATTTTACCTATCTAATACAATGCGACTTCATTTAAAACATGAAGGGAGTGTAAGTTTTGATGTATCTTCAAATTCACTGAAATATTATGTAGATATTAAAACGTGTCACGTTCTGTGATGTGGTGTGAACTCAGTGGAATGGCGAGCAGGTGCTGTGCGGCGTACAGCACCTGGGGCTGCTGCTGCCTCCCCAGTGGGTGCCGGGATTTGGCCACGAGGGAGGGGGTCAGTCCCAGGCCCTCACGGAGCATGTGTACCCGCATGCTCTCTCCGCCTTGCGCGGCCTCGATATCTCCGGGCCAGCGGCGTCTGACAGGCCGCACGCTGGAACCACGTACGATGCGGCCGCTGCCGCGATGGCTGGGCAGAGTCGCAACGGTGGCGGTGCGGTGGACCTCATGGAGTGCCAGCTCAGCCCCCACCAGCTCCACCACCACTACCATCACCACCACCAGCAGCAGCAACAGGTACTCCACTTACAGCACCAACTGCTACAGCAGCAGCGGCGTGAAGCAGATCCGGGCACAGCAAACAACGAAGCGGCGGCCGCCATGCTGGGAGAGTCTCTTCACCCTTCAGTGTCAACTGAGGAGGGCATCAGCGCTTTGTACGGCCCCACACCACAGCAGTTTATGCCCACGGGTCTTGGTCCTACAATATTGAGAGGAGGCCCTCTGCTCGTGCCTCAAACTTACTACAAAGACCAGAATTTGCTCAAGCCGCCGTCCATACTGGAATCAGGTAAAGTTCTTGTGCATTCGATTTTCTTGCTCTACCTACATAGTGCATTTGTCGCCTTATCCTTGAGCTACACCAACATTTGTTTTGGTGGTAAACAAGTTATTGAAACATTCGAATCTTCTAATATTTTGTGTTGGTTTCACGTGCCTAGCATTCCCGTGCCATGGGGGGCTCTGGTTATTATTACCTGATTGATGTTTCTCTCCACTAGCAGTCGTGAGGGGGAAGCAAAATGAATTGTGATGTTTACGTGTGCTCTGTAGTATTCACTGTGCTATGTACGCAGCGAAAAATAATTGGTAGTGATCAAGCTGCTTGATATTTACTTGGTTTTTAAACTAAAGCTGTCTAACTTAATATAATATTTTTCTTAAGGTTTTGTTTTGGAGGTCTAAATAATTTTTTTATTACTAGCAACTGTTAACTTTTATGGACCGAGTGTACATCCGTGGCGCCGTTAGTTACTACAACTAGAGTGCCCATTATGAGTGTGAGGTAACATGTTTGACTTTGGTGTCGTTCATCTCTGGGGCAGCGGGGGGATTTGGACGGCGCGCGTCCGATGGCGGCGCGAACCTGCAGCCTCTGTACCAGCGCTCCCTGGCCTCGCCCTCCCCGCCCCTGCAGAACCCTCCCCTCCACGCCTCGCCCCTCCACCACCATCACCTTGTGCAGCAGCAGGTCAGTTGCCTCCTGCTAGTCTCAGATGCTGGAGTCTGCTCTACTGGGGCCCCTGCCGCCACACGGCTACGTAACTTGTTCTTGATGTAACTCAAGAAATTGTCAGTCTACAACACCGCAAAACTTATGGAACAGTTGGAGCACAATGCATTTTTAGAGCAATTATTCGTTTTGCTTGTTGGTTTCCAATGGTTGGCATTTATCTTCTACTTCTGAAATTTTTCAACAAGATGGCTAACTTGAAGATAGATGTTATTGTTCTGTTGCGCGTAAAACTTCAGATAGCCTAATTTCATTGGTTATGGCCCCACTTGTGTGCGTATCTCGCACCTGTTCTAATATTTGCTTCTGTGTTTGACAATTTTGCCGACAATTGTGTTAATTGCATAATGTCTGCGGAGACCAGAGTTCCACAGCTCTAAGCAATTAGTCAGCAAGAAAATTGTGTAACTCTGGAAAGAGTTGCTGTCGCGGGGTGAAAAAGTCTCGGAAGTTTTCTTTCCAATATATTACCAAAAAGTGTAGTTGACAGAATTACAGCGGTGAAGAGTTAGCTTGGCAATACTTTGGTGCCGCTGGCCAAGAAAGCCAGCCAGCCGCCGTAGTGGAAGGCGAAAAGCTATAACGTCGTTTGCTCTCGAGGGTTCTTCCTGTACGAGTATCTGTAGAATACTAGTAGTAAGATTTGCTCCATCTTAAGAACTGTAAAAATTGTGTTCATGGAAACGTGATTGAATCCCATGTTATGCTCTGACCAAGATCACGATTCTGGTTTTTGCTGGAGGAGCTCGTTGAGTGATATGAGGATTGGAGCAGTGTCGTAAACAACACTGGATCTAGGACCATGGTAGTTCACTGTGAGCTACTTACTCACCGACATCTCTCGTGTTGGAGTGAAGTAGCAGGTAGTGGTTTCCTCTGATGACTCAGGAAACTCAGGATGACACTGTAGGGCTGTTGTGTTGCAGGTGCAGCAGTCCGACAGAGGGGGTGAGGTGGAGGGCAGCAGCAACGGAGGCGTGTGCTACAGCAGCACCAGCAGCACTAGCGACTGCAGCAGCGACAACACCACCACCACCCACAGTACCTCCACTGTGGATGGTGGCGGTGGAGGCCCTCTGATTTTAGGATCACCTTCTTCGCCTGGTCAGCGCTTCAGGGATGAAATGATCGACCCGTCTGATGTGGCCAAGTAATCAAATGATTCAAATTTTCTATGTGTGTGAAGTGAAGTTTGTGGGAAAGATTTCGAGTGATATGTTCATGTGTGTTGCCATGCAGTTGTAAATCCTCTTCTGCCCTTCCTTTTATGTTGAAAATTTATTTTGTACACTAAACTTCTTATCTACTTACAAACAACTGTTTGAAGCTGAGCTTCATTATTTGAATCTCTTTCAAAGTGTCGACGGGGGTTTAATCGTTAGAATGACTCACTTAAATGAAAAATAAATCATAAATTGCCCAACCTAAAACTTGAAAACTTGCTATTTTCACTTAGATACCAAAACTAAGACAGGATACTGTGGTAAGCCATTGAGTATCACTACATAGATCACCAATGCTCGTGATAGTTCGTCCAGGAATAGAATTAGAATATTAATAATGTTATGTAGCTGTAAAGTTTAGCCTTGACATAGAAACTGAGGATACATACATAATACACAGTAGCATGGTGGGGTAAGTTCTCAAGGGGATCGCACGACTTTCGGAAAAAGACCCGATTGTTCCGTAATTTGACACTCATGCGGATTTTTGGGTGTAAAATCTTTCTTGCTTTATGAAGTCTTTGATTTTTTCATAGATAACCATGTACAAGGACTTCCCTCCCCTTCACTTCCTCCTCTATCCTATTTCTGTGATCATTTTTTCTCTCACTTCTCCTATCTTCCTCCCGTTGTATTGAGCTCATTCCCTGCCTTGCTTGCTGCCTCTGCTCAGTTGGCGCAGACGTTTATAAGCTGTTTAGTTTCGCAATGAGTCACTGTAGATGCGCAATTTTGGTGCCATTCAACACAGAAACGTTTTGCTTTTTCATTATGAAGAATACATTTTTGGTTTTTGACAGAATTTTTCTTCGCAGCTTTTCCCTGAATATTGGGGGATACAACTATTGTCTCTATGGGAATTAGCGCTCCCAGGGGAAAAATGAGAGGGCCTGAGCTGGGAGTTAGGTAGGCCTTCTTTTTGTTGAAATAAAATGTTTTTTTGTTATGTTAAGGACCACCTTTTTTCGGTTCACTACTGTCCTGTTTTTCAGCACCTACTACTTTCTTCTTCAACTTTTATCTTATTTCATGAACTTCTTTCCCATCTTACTGTTTCTATGCCCTTTCTGCATAGATTCCTCATTTTCTTATCTCCATACTAAATGGTGCCTTCCTCCTTCCTCTCTTCGATACGCTCTATTTTTGCAGCGGTTAGGGGAGGCTTCAACTAACTTATAATCTAATCTAATCTAATTTCCCTGAATATTTTTTATTACCATTGGTTCCTTATTTCGGATCATTGGGTTTTAATGAAATGAAACTAGAAAAAAAAATTATTTATGAACAATACTAGGTTAAGTTCATACTTCAGTAACTTCTCTAGCTTCAATACTTCAGAAGATAAAATGACACAAACTTGGGAAACTGTACTTCTGAGTGGAGCATATTAAAGGTAACTCCCAGGGGCCTCTTGGTGTTTGGCAGACTGATGTGACTCGTAGTTTACCGGGAGGACCAGGAACAAATTGAAAATTGTTTATTAGGTGCATTCCACTTATAAGAAATTGAAATGAGATTGAACCGTGGTGGGTAGACTTGCTTCCTAATTTTCTTCCCTTGTTCTCTTGTATCTTGCGTTCTGACGTGGAGCCTCCATTTTTTGATCACATGCGCCGAAATGGTTACCTTACCTGTCGAGATAAAAAATGAAAAATAAGAGATTTTCAAATTTCTGATCATTGCTTGCTGACAGTAATGAACCGAACGCCACCCAGGTAATGTTGGTGGGGAATGTGCTGTACTCATTTAATGTAGAATTTTTCTTGTGTAACATTTGTTTGTCAAAAGAGTGTGGACGACCTGACTCCAAACAAGTGGATTTTTTATTTCTGACCTATTCTCATGATATTTGATATTTCAAGAGGTTCATTGAGTTCTTTTTTCAGTTATGGCTTGTATCTCTATACGTCGTGTCCTGCTCATCCTGGCGAT
This sequence comes from Morinoia aosen, assembly GCA_030386875.1. Classification (NCBI taxonomy): domain Eukaryota; kingdom Metazoa; phylum Arthropoda; class Malacostraca; order Amphipoda; family Talitridae; genus Morinoia; species Morinoia aosen. The sequence goes on from CM059566.1 coordinate 65,639,231, forward strand.
GATGCTTTGAACTTGACACATGGACTCTTTCTAATGGGACGCGCTCACTTCTTGTCTGGTTATGTATCACTCAATGGCCTTCAATCTTGAGTGATTAAGATCTATTTATTGATCTTTTCCTACTGTTGGCTTTCTTTATCTTTCAAAATGCTTGGTCTTCTGCGTGTGTTAAGTGGATCTTTATTATACTACGACTCTTTTCTAGCACGCCCGTCCCTGTACCCATTTACTATGGCACAACACACAGATGTTCGGGGTTGCAGGTACATTTCAGGGCGGGGGGGTAGCCAGCGCGCTACCGTGCCGCTGGTTGGTGACAGCAGCACGAGAGCAGCGGGTGACAGCTCTCCTATGGGGGGAAATACTGGGGAGCTGCCGAGGAAAGTGAACCCTACGAGAGCGCGGCGGACGGGCTTGCTGACAGTCACCGAACGCCACCCAGGTAATGTTGGTTGGGAATGTGCTGTAAAAAGAAAGGATTTTGAAAATCTGCTGCTGCTAGACGGATGGGCGTTTGGTTGATGTGTGAGGGATGCGTGTTAGGTCTCCGTATGAGTGATGAAGCATGCATGTGTACACGTGCTGATAAAGGAGTTGTGTTTGGAGAAAGTATCACCTGAGTCGTTGATGTGCGCCTTGTGACGATGCCTCCACAAGGCATTAATCTTCTCCTCCCACTGGATGAGAGTTAGGGGCCAGCGTGTCTCGTTAGTGACCATAGGATCCTGCCCAGCGCTCCGTTCATATGGCTCTTCTCGAGTTGACTTAATTTTCTAACCTAATTTTGCGTTTAGCCCATGCTGAATGACAAGAATAGAAATAGGGTATTGTTATAGGAACAAACCAAGTGGCCAGTTTTTGGTTGCTCTTCAAACCAATCTTGCACAACTACCAGAGTAGAAGTAGAAGAAAACTAAATCATTTATACAGTCAGCAATTTTCACGTCGAAGCACCAGTATGATCGTATTAGTGACAGCTTCATGATAGCCGACAAATGTGTGTTGAGTGGCAGCTTCGTGGTACCTGGATGACTCGTGTGGTCTGGAGAGTAGCAGGTAGTCCCAATGCTTGAGTGCCATTTACACTGCCAGTCCCCCCCTTGACGTTGTTTGCATTGTGCTCCCGTGGGGGCGTCCAGCTCACTCTCAACTTAGGTGCATGGCCGGCCACGCTAGACACTGCGTCAGGCTGCTTTCTTAGTAGTCCGTAGAGTGAATTGTAGTCTGGCTATGCTCTGTGCTGTGCAGCTGTTAGTGGTGACTGGTGACCAGCAGCTGCACTAGTAATGAACATCTTCACTAATGACATTCCTCTAATACTCATTTCTGTTAATTTATTTCTTTAGTTATTATGCTTCTTTCTAAAATATTAGTTGTTTGCTATTGTGTCTTGCATTTGTTGTTGATAACAGTTCATGAGTTTTTTTAGTTTGAATTTTTAGTTATTTGCTATTTTGCTAATTTTGTTTTCGTTTTTAATTATATTTTACTTTTTCAGACTGTTTGCTAATTTTGTTCTGTTCCGAACCCCACATCGTCCCTCATCCCACCTCCACTATCCTATTTCTGTGATCATCTCTTCCTTTCACTTCTCCTACCTCACTCCCGTTGTATTGAGCTCATTCTCTACCTTTCTTGCTGCCTCTGCTCAATTGGTGCAAATGTTCATGTGCTACTACTCCTAAGCAATTCATTCCATGGTCAGTGGTATAATTTTGCCATCTTGTTGTTTTATTCCTCTTCAGTTTGTTGTTTCATTCTTCCCTTGCTTGTTGATGCTGTGTCCTGCTGCTCTGATGTCCTGTTGATGTCACACTGGTTTGGAAAACGAGTCGGTATTGCTCCTCTTGAAGCTCGGTCGACTGGTGCTCTCTTGTTCGCTTGAGTGATTCACTGCTTGTCAACCTTTTTGCTTGCATCTCGGCACCTCAACGTCCGCAGTTCTGAGCCCTGAGCTCGTTTTGGAGGCAGAGGCTCGTATGAACAAGTGTTACTCTCCCCTACACCTACAGCGACAACTGCAACGGCAGCTCAGCCAGGACAACCAACGCAGGCTGGGCCTCTCTATTCCTGAGGAGGAAGACTGCGATAGTCAGGATGAGGTCACCACACGCAGCGGGCCTTGCCTCGCCTCTCGCTCTGCGGTTGCTTCAACTGTACCATCCAGCCTCGCCGCGGCGTTCTCCTTAGACTCCAGCAGTGGCATATCATCCAAATTTCCAAGTAAAACTGGTGGTCGATCCAAGAGGCGACTCTCCGATTCTATGTGTTCACTGCTGAATGCGGGGGTGGCTACGAGTGGCAGCGTAAAGGCGGGAAGGTCAAGAGAAAAGCTGTCGCTGAGCTCCCAGCTACTGAGCAATTTGAGCTTTAATGTCACTGAGACGTCGAGCAGCGGCAGCATCACGGCGGGGCGGCCGCGTGTCAGGCGCAGCTCTGACATGAGTGGCGGAATCACTGCAGGGAGGCCTGTGCGCGGAGGGCGTTACTCCGAGACTTCTGCTCCACGCATCGATCTCCTCGACACAAGTCTTGAGCTCTTGCATCCTGTTCTGTCCCCTCCTAGTGCTCCATGGGGCAGCAACACCAGCTCCAGCAACTCAGTTTCCAGCGGCAGTTCAAGCAGCACGAGCAGACTCGCGCCTCTGGTTCCTTCTTCAATGAATACATCTGGGCGTAGTACGGCAGGAGGGATCACTGCAGGGTTGCCTGTGTGTCTCCCGTGCGACACAACCCTCCCTTCCATCGTGTCTGGTCTACCCGTGTGCAACTCCACAGTTGCCGGCATCACTTCAGGTGTTCCAATGACTCATTTGAGAGGCTCCAACAGCTATGGCATTGTGTCAGGCATTCCTCCCTTTCTCTCTTCCAAGTCTTCAACAGTTTTCTCTGACACTAGGTACTTGCCTGTGTCCCCTTCCCTGGACACCAACAGCAACCTTACACCTGGAAGTGTCGCCGTTCCTGGCATAATGTCTGGCATTCCTGTCAGGAAACCAAGTCACGATTCCAGCTCCTCTATCTATAATGACAACAGTGATATGTACAACATGCCTCGTCCTCTCCAAAGATACCCGTCGCGAAGTTCGCTAGTGAATGAGACCAGCTCTCCAGGCTTAGTTCAGTCTCTCAATGAGATGGAGATCAGTGATGATGCGTCTCCTCTTCACAGGATCACTAGCAGCACGCGTAATGCCAGCTCATACAACAAAAATATTTATTCTTCTAGTGCATACAGTACTAATGCTTATGTAGAGGACAATTTAAATAAAAGTAATTTGTTGGAGTCAGATGCTCATGACTCGCCAATGGATGACATCAATGAATATCCATTATCAAACCCTTCAGTCAGTTCTAGTATTCAGGACGACGCTCTTTCTGCCCCGTCACCTATAATCAATTTTGATACTTTCTATCCGGGAAGTGAGTGGTCGGATCATGGTCGTCTAACTAATGTACCTTCAAATGACTTCAGCACTCCAGCTGTGGAAGCATTATCAGCAAATAACTCTTCTTTTCGGAGTACTGTAAATGACTTTCACTCTTCCTCTTCGCCCGCTGCTGCCGAAGCTCTTAGGAACCCCGAGTTATCTAGTCATGAGAATATCGTAGCATCTAATCTCCCTATGTTTAGTGCTTCATCCAGTTCTGTAATACAATATGCACATCCCTCTTCTACTAGTTCTACCACTGTTGGCGGTGGAGACCGAGTTCCAAACCCTGAAAAGAGCCTGCTTACTAATATGAGCAGTAGCAGTGCTGCTGGGCTCTCAGGTCCGGCCACAGTCGTGTGTGGAAGCTCTGATCAGGGGCTCAAAGACCTTTTGTTGAGCTGGCAAAAATCGCAGCCAGGCTTTTCCTCTATTTCCACTTCTGGTCACTCTTCTCCCTCCTCATCACATGGGGGTTCACTCAGCACATCACACAGCAAGCAACAATCTCCATACCAGCGTCCTCGGGCGGCGGGGAAGCATCCAAGACAGAGGCGAACTGGGCTAGCCACTCTTCTCGAAATCCCCAGGCCTAGCGAGAGGCTCAGCCCCGCCCCCTCACCTGGGCTGGAGGCGGCCCGTTGCAGCCCGGCACCCCAGCGAGACGAGGCGCTCAACAACTGATGTCTGCCTCGCTGTCATCACTGCCCTTAAGTGCCTGCACTGTTCTTAATACTCACCGTATATGCTAAGCTAATTCGGGAACAAGAATGAGTCCATTATTGGCGCGGCTCATTTTTTTTCTGTGTGAACTTTTTTCGTCGTCATTGCTGTTGGTTGTTCAGCTTCTGCTGGATATGAGGGTGCTACTTCTGCTCACTTTGATATTACTTTTGATTATTTATGATTCTTAGATTGTTGCATTTTTGTTGGCATTATGTCTTACGTCAGAAAATGTAAATGTCAGGCGTGCTGACGAGGTGAATAGCTTTTTATTGTCTTTTAATGGATCAGTTTGAGAACCCCATTGAATTGCTCGTCATAAGGGCTTGAAGGAGCAGCATTACGCTCTGTGAACTACTTTCAAGTTCTATCATAGCACACAGTTGAGGCATCCCTGTTCCTGATCCTTGACTTTGAACTCTTGTAAGTTCATTGTTTAAAAAAAATTGCGCTCGTGTCCAACATTTTTCATGTCTTCGTGCTAACCGACTAACTAACAGCTGCGGTTGCCCTTTCCTTCACTTAGGAGTTTGCTCTAGAATTTCTTTGCTTGAGGCTGGTCAGGAGGAAAAGTATAATGTGATACCTGCTAAGCCTGTTTTCAGATGTCTTGGTCGTGCCATTGGTCACTTCGTGTGGCGCATCTCGATCTCATATATCGAAGCTCTAAACTCTATCATGATTTTTACTACATTCAAATTTTTTTCCATTCGTGGTCATCAGGTTGGTTTAAAAAATTCAATTGATTTTCTTCCGATCGTGGTCCATAAGTTTATTTCCGAGCGGTTTGAAATTCTGCTTTGGATTTCTTTTTCATTCCATCACTTGAATCATAAGCTTCTTCATGAGACGAGGCCGTTGCGGAGACTCGTGGGAAGATCGGCTTTGCGAGCGACCGCCGCCACCTCCAGGTTACTACGCCTTTTGTGTTCTGCCGCAAGTGCTTCGGGAATTCATTCTGGGGGTTTCAGCTGTACAAATTGCTTCTGAGCTCTTCTGCTTCTCCTGTACCTATTGTGTGAAATGAAAACTTCTTTATTGTAGTTACCTGTGTTGGGACACGTACTTCTGTGATGTGGCGTACATTGTGGGAACAAGTACATTTAGTGGGTGCAATAAATATCCGATACATGGTCAAAAGTATCTCGACTATTAATACACAATCTCATTGTAATCTAGTATTGAAAAATCTTGGTGTATTATTGTATGCTGAAAACTAATTCGGTTTCAGAAGACGCAAGCTGTAATACTTTCCGATGATCTCGGCAAAAATATCAGATGAGCGTTTCAAAAAGGATCCAATACAGCTTTGTATTGCAGCTAGTATTTAATGATACTACCTTTCGTTGCTTGTAGTACAGCTTTCAACCGTTTGGGAAATTACCTTATGAGGTTCTTGCAGTAATTTGTAGATATTTAGACTCGCACTTCTGGGCTTACTATCAATAAATGTTAGATTACGGGGATCTCTTTGCTAAGTCTTAAGTTTTAATTCCTGCTGCAGGTTTCCAATGTGCTTTAGAACTGGCGACTAACTTGGCTATCCTATAACCTTCATTTTCTTCCTCTGAAGCAATGTTGCAGTGCTCCCAGCTGTATGTTGCGGATCGTAGTTTTGCTTCAGTGTCCATTCTCATGGCAATTTCAAGTCACCTGCAGGCCAATAAATTATTTTCCAGGGTGTTGTAATAAAGCTGAGAATTTACTTTCCCTTAAAAATTATGAAACCTGCAGAAGAGAAGCAGTCCTACACCATTATGCTGCCCCCACCAAACCTCACTATGGGATGTATTATTCGGATCATGCACCACTGAATTTTTCTGTCTTTAACCGTGACTAACACTATTCCTGCCCTAATAACTCAATCTTCATCTCGTTAGACCTTAGTCCAGCGTCTTAAAGATTAGTAGACTTCTCTAAATGTTCCTTTGCAGAATTCAGACGAGTTTTGGGAAGAATTTATTTCAACATAGGTGTTTTTCTTGGTATGCAAGAACATTATCCTTCCTACCAAAGAACTGCTCTAATTTTGTTAATAGATATATTCGACCTAGCCGGTTCCAAATCATCTAGAGGCTCGGATCGTGCCGCTCGAGAATTTTTCGTTTTCTCTACAGACTATGTTTAGCTTCACGGTTTAAAATTTTAGATTGACGCCCTGAACGTGGCAGATTTAAAGCGGACTGACACGTGAATCGGCGAATTGTGTCACCAATGGTTGAGATTGGAATTTTTAATGTAAATTGTATTTTTTCAATCCCCCAAAGTACTTCCGTCCGTGAATGATTAGTTCTCAAGCCCTTTATGGCAACTCTTTAGTCTTCGCTGTATTTGAATTAGAACGTTGAAAGATAACCTCCTCGTGTAGCTGTTGAGCATTGGCTGAGGTCTGCTGTTGCGCGTGGATGGAGGGATTATTATTCTTTTAGAAAGTTTTACAGCATTCCTTAGACGTTAACCCCTTATAAATGTTCGAGAACTATTTATTATTCTTAAAAACTGTTATTTTTTGGTGTGTTGGATGTTTTTTGAGGCGATGTTTTACCACTCGCGCATTCTTATGCCTTCTTATGCCGAATTTGTATTCAGCGTACACAAATACTCATGATGTTCAATTTTAAATAATTTGTAACTGTTCAACAATGGTAATTTAACTTTTGACCGTCGGTTGATTATTTATTGTACCCATTGAGTGTTTTCCATTTTATTCTAAACAGGAATTATCAACACAACCATAGTTGGGCCGAAGCTTTCGGTATTAATGTGCTCTAGCAGTCAAGTGAAAATGCAAATTTTATTTTGGACATTGTTTAGCTTCATTCTTCGTCTATCTTATGCTATGGGAAAAAGTGCTCACAGGAGAGGTACTGTTCAGCCACTGAGATAAGCCTTGGCTGACCATTTTTTGTGACCATTTTATTTATTTCAGATTTCATACCTTTTTCGCTGTTTCATCACTGTCTTTTCTTCCTCTTCTTTCTTGTTGTATGCGCAAAGCATCTTCTGTAGCAACACATCTTGGGTATAGATTTCACGTTTTCCTTTGTCGTTACAAGAATGGTCCCTCCTCTTTCCTTTTGGAATACAAATTTGTAAGTCTAACTGATTACTTCATTACTGTTGAGCTACATACGTCTGAGTAAATCTCGCATCTTCCTCTGAGTAAGGCTAGAGCATATTCATATCGAAAGCTTGGGCTCAACAATAGTTAGTCTGATGATTGCTCAGAAGATCAGAAATCAAACTTCAACGCATCCTTTATTTGACTATGCGTACATACTTGTATGGGGGTAAAATCGTTGGGTGAATACTTTCGGATATTTAATAAAAAGGGGAGAAGCAGGAAAACCGCGCAAAATATTTTACTCCTTCGCAAACATGTGGAGAATCTACTAGTAGTTTTAAAAGTAGTCGTTTTGAGAATTTGAACGCGATCGTTTTGGAATAATAATGTAATCTGGCGAACAATATCGCAACACAATGAAATTGAGAGTATTCAGAACACAACTGTTCATGAAAAAATAAGGTGATGCGTACGGTTTTCCTAGTTCTACGTGCGAGTAAAAGGGGTTTTGTAAGGACCTGAGCATATGTTGTGAACGTATGTGGTTTTGTGGACGTGTCCCCTCAGGGGCATACAATGATTGTATCGATGGGAATTAGCGCTCCCTGGGGAAATATGTGAGGTCCAAAGCGAAAGATTAGATTAGGTAGGCCTTTTTTTTTAAATAAAACAAGTTTTTTGATTGATCACGAATCGTCTTTTTTCGGTTTGCTGGTGTTATTCAGCACCAACTACTTCTTAAACATTCATCTTGTTTCATGAACTTTTTTTCTGCTAACTGTTTCTATGTACCTTGCGCATAGATTTCACGTTCCCATTACTTCATACTAAATGATGCCTTCCTCTCTTTGGAACGCCTTTGTTACGGTTAGGGAGGCTTAACCTAACACTAATGTTATCTTTTTGGACGTGCTCGTGGTGTTCCCTAGTTTGATCGTAGCACTGCAGCCAGTAGAGCAAGTTACGCGTGCAGCTGTGGATGAGATGTCTAGACTTGGTGTGGGTTCAGACTTCCAGGCTGCTGTAGGGGCCACGGCGGCTCTGAATGCGGTGCTGTTCTGGTTCTGATATACGGAGTGTGAACCTGCTAGCTATGTGCTTGTACTGTGCTATCCTTCTGCTGATTTTAATTGTGTACTGGATTTTTGTGTTGAGATATTAGCTTGGTGGGGCAACTTTTAGAACCTGTGAGAAAACTTGGCAAGGAAGCTGGCGGCAAAAACGTAACGCTTCATACTAATTTTAATACAAGAGCTTTGAAGTGCAGGCTTCACTCATTTCCAGTGAACTTTTTACTGAACAGAAAATGCATGTATTCAGGAAAAAAACGATTATATTGATTCTAGCTACCAAAAATGTACCATTCAAAGATAAAAATTGAATAAAAAACCTGTAAGAGAGGTTTTACCTCCAGTTCAGTACTTGAAGTGGTGCAGAGCTTATATTATCGAGGGAAGGTTTGTGCTCGTATTCGTGGAATAATATGCTTTCTGTAGTTCGTAAATCTGCAGTGGACGACGATGCTATGACGTGGAAGTTTTCATTTCGGATGGATGGTCAAATTTGATTGCATGGTCTTTAATTCTTCTGCACAGTGATGTTGCTGAAGGCTTACCAGTGCGTCACGACATCCTCTGGTGTTCAGTAACTCGTGTGGCAGGTGACGCTCGGTCTCCTCGCAATAGGTGGCACTACATTGAAATTTTCACTGTTCCCTTTACCACGTTTTACTGGTGCCGAATTGTGTCATCTTCGTTTTTGTATCGTGAAGGGAACATTCTACAGGCAAAGATTTGATAAGGATTACTTGCACATAGCAAGTATTCTAGCTCACTCACACCTTCCCAGGGTGGTACTGTTAGCATACCCACTTGGAGTTGTAACTCATTGCGTAGTGTGCGCTCCCAGGGGGACAATGTGATGGCCTGAGCTGAGAGTTAGGTAGGCCTTCTTTTTGTTGAAATATAATGTTTTTGTTATGTTAAGGACCACCTTTTTTCGGTTCACTGCTGTCCTGTTTTTCAGCACCTACTACTGTCTTCTTCAACTTTGGTCTTGTTTCATAATCTTCTTTCACAACTAACTGTTTCTATGCCTTTCTGCGTAGATTCCGCGTTTCCTTAACTCCATACTAAATGGTGCCTTCCTCCTTCCTCTCTTTGGATCGCAATTGTTGCTGGGTAGGGAGGCTAAAACTAACGACTAATCTAACTAATCTAATCATTGCGTAGTGTTTATGTAATTCGAAAATATAATGGCCATAAGGTATTTAATTGAATTGTTATCAGTGGGTAGAACCAACGTGGGGGGGGGGGGGGGCCCTCTAACATCTGGGTCTTTGTATTTGGGAATTTTCACTGTTCCCTTTACCACGTTTTACTGGTGCCAAACTGTGTTATCATCATTTGTATCGTAAAGGGAGCAGTCTATAGACAAGGATATTTGATAAGGATTACTTGTCCATAACAAGTATTCCAGCCCACCCACACCTTCCCGTGGTGGTACCGTTAGTATACCCACTAGGAGTTGCAACTCATTACATATCGTTTATGTAAATTGGCAACATAGTGATCATAAGCTTATTTATACGAGTGTTGTCCGTGGGTAGAACCGACGTGGGGGCGCCCATTAACACCGGGGTTTTTTTTTTTGTTAACTTTGCGTATTTATTTTCATTCTGTATCTTGTAAGGGAGAAACAAACTAAAACTAATAAAGTATTATAAGTAAAACACGTGATCCTGGTCCCGGGGGGTCAGTGCCCCGAGGACTAGGGAGAATGGCAAGGGGCGGCAGAGGATCGCGACCCAACCAGAGGAGCTCTGCGGGGGAACGAAGGGCGACTGCGGGGGAGCAAAGGAAGTCATCCGCCATACCCAACGAGGTAAAATCGATCAGGACGCCAGTAAAAGGACATGCAAGTGGACCAAAGAGCAGCACACCCCTTAGTTCGACCTCTGCAGCGGGCGCGGGCCGTCAGACTGGGAAACGGGAGCACGAGGGGGGCATGTCTGCTCGAATCACCGACATCGAGAACAACATCGACGAAGTCATGGAGTGCTTGGATGGGGTGCTGCCGGAGTGTAATGTCGCTAGGTTAAATACAACGAGCCATGCCTCTGGTACGCCGAACCTAATCTCCAATGAAGAAAGAATCGAAAAGCTTGAAAACACCATTAAAGAAATTACAAAATTACTATCCTCCTTATCTTCTTCCGGAGAACTGAAGAGCTCAATCAACCCTCCAAGACAGAAAGAAAAAATCAAGTTCATTCCTTTGGATACTACGAAACAGCCGCCACCACCTCCAGTATTCACGCGCTTTTACAGCATGAAGTTTGTACAGGAAACAAAGCGTGCAATTGACCCTTACTCGATTGAAAAGTTAATATTTGCCCTGACAAAATTGCCACCGAAGTCCATAACTACCAGCGGAAAAGACAGCTTTACCCTTGAAGTAAGAAACGAGAGCCAAGGCCAAACACTCATGACTATCACACACATAAACTCAACACCATGCAAGGTCCTCCCCCACCCAAAACTCAACAAATCAAAAGGACTTATCTACATTAAAGAATATAACATGGAAAACTTCACTGAATTTGCAGCCGGACTGAAAGAAAATTACAACATTAGCGATGTAATAGACGCAACCTTCATCAAAACCAAATACGAACAGACCAGCGCCCTAATCATAGAATTCAACTCTGAAACTCCTCCCGATTACATATATATAGCGAGTGAGAGGTCCGATACAAGGGTATATCCGTACATCGAGAAACCCATGCAATGTACAAACTGCCAAATGTATGGACACACCAAGAAACGGTGCACCCGAGCGCTCACTTGTGGAAAGTGCGGAGTGGAGGGACATAGCAGCGACCAGTGCCTGGCAGCGGAAGCTGTGTGCTTCCACTGCCGAGGTTCCCACTGCGTCAAAGACAAAGCATGCCCGAGACAAGTTGAAGAAGAGCAGATACTAGCCATCCAGAACAGCCACAAGGTTAGAAAACGCCGCGCCAGACAAATGCTCAACGGCCCAACGAACTTGCCTGAAAAATCTTCACTTCTACATCCCACACATTTCAAATGCACATTGGATCCGAAAGAAAAACGTAAGATGTCTCCGTGGGTTCTCGAAAAATGCCTTCAGGTCGAGTTGGGCGACAAGCCCAAGCAAATTACCTCCCAAGGTGAAAACTCTTTTATTATCGAGGTAACCGGTAAACAGCAAAGCATCCAAATCTGTAACATAACATCCCTAAACAATATCCCAGTCTCCATATCTGAACACCCACACTTCAACTTAGTCAAAGGACTCGTGTATCTGTACGAATATGATCTGTCTGACTTCGACTGCTTTCGAGAGGGGCTGATAGCGGACTACGGACTGTACGACGCGGTGAAAGCAACCTGGATCCGACCAAAGAACCCTCTTTCTCAAGCACTTCTACTCACTTTCAGCCAGGACCTCCCCGAGTACATTACCATCCCTGGTGAACAATCCCAAACAAAGGTACTCCCATACGTGCCACGTCCCATGTTTTGCAAAAAGTGCCTCGAATACAACCACACGCAGAAACGATGCCCCAGCAATGTAGTGACCTGTGCTAGGTGCAACAATGCAAACCACGATAGTGGAGATTGCACCAACACCAAAATAGAATGCCACAACTGCAGCCAAGATCACTACTCAGGATCTTACAAATGTACCGAATTCAAATATCAGCAAGAAATTCTCACCATTCAACACAAATACAAACTAACCAGAGCCCAAGCAAAAGTTAAACTGGACTCAGAACAACCAAACTATCGCCACAGCTATGCTGCTGCCGTAATGCCAAACAGCTCAGACGCACCCAACCGACAGCCACCCGTCTCTCGGGAACAAGAAGCAGTAGCAGCTCCCACAGCTACCCCATCCGGACCCTCTAAGCCCCAGAGTCCTATAATCTCCACACGGAGGAAGAGAAAAAACTCCGAGGATCAAGAAAAACCTACCGAAAAGAAACAAGTAACGGAAGCAGTTTGTGTTGATCCATCCACTGGAGAAACGTATACAACCCCTATCCAAATCATATCAAACTACGACTCTGCAATGAGTGATAGCGAAATCACAAGCGAGAACAATCCGACCGTAAGAAGTGAAACAAGAAAAATCTACCAACAGTATCAAATGGAAACTCAACTAAACCAAAATGAATAGTGGAGCCAGCGCGCTGCAGTGGAACTGCCAGGGTGTTCGGGCCAAAAAAGACGAATTATTACAACTAATCAGCCTTCATAAACCGTTTGTAATTGCTCTCCAAGAAACCAAACTGTGGCACAACTGTAACTTCTCAATACCTCAGTACGTTCTGCTCGCCAAGCATGGACACGTCAATGTCACACCCCATGGAGGAGTTGGCCTTTTAATCCACGAATTCATTCCCTTTCAGGAAGTTCCCTTGACTTTAACCATGCAAGCCATCGCAGCTGCCGTCCAACTCACTCAGCGAATAACCTTTGTCTCGCTTTACAGCTCAAGAAGCCACATTTTATCTTTACAATTATTGAACGAGTTATTGGTCCAACTGCCTCCTCCTATCATTTTGATGGGCGACTTCAATAGCCACAACACAATCTGGGGATGCCAAGCTACAGATGCCCGGGGCCGTCTGGTAGAAAACTTCATCAGCCAACATAACCTGACTTTACTCAACACGGGAACTCCGACTCGAATATCGTACAACTCTGAATCTGCAATAGACCTGACCATAACTTCTCGCCTTGGTGCTGACCTATTATGGAACGCATCCGAATCCCCAGAAGACAGTGATCACTGCCTTATTGTACTGAAACTAATAAACTCACCGCGCAACGAGATGAGACGCACCGTGTGGAACATCAGGAAGGCAGACTGGACGTCGTACAAGGCCTACCCTAGGTGGGAGGAGCTCCAGATACCCGATGAAGCTACATGTGCCGAAGCACTTGAAGCATTCACCAGTACATTGACAGCCGTAGCAGGGGAATGCATCCCCACAACCGAACTAACAACCTTTTTTCCGAAACCCTACTGGAGCGCAAGACTTACAGAAACGCGCAATAACAGAGAACGCCTCTACCAAAGATACAGACAAACAAAATCCGTGCAGAATGCCCTGTGTTGGAAGAGAGCTAGAGCCATCCATAGAAACCTACTGCGAGAAGAAAAACGTAAAGCCTGGATTTCACTCGCCAATAACTTCACAAAGAACACAGCAATCAGCTCTATATACGAAAATATCCGAAAAATCAAAGGAAAATCGCAGCGGCATTTATCAATATTAAGGGAAAACAATGTGACATACTCGACAGTACCAGATATAGCAAATAAACTAGCAGAAACTTTTAGCCATATCAGCAGCACGGCCAACTACCCTCAAGATTTTATACAAGAAAAACTACGAGCAGAAGCTAACGAAATTGATTTCTCGTCTCACAATAGCGAAATTTACAACAAAGCATTCTCCTCTGCCGAACTCGACTCTGTTTTAAACACCACAAAGAAAACATCACCCGGAGCTGACGGAATCTCATACGAGATGCTAAAACACCTCCCAAAACAGGGCAAAGCAAGTCTCTTGTCCCTCTACAACAAGCTGTGGCTCCATGGTTACTTCCTACCCAGTTGGAGAGAAGCAGTAATCATCCCGTTTCAAAAACCTGGAAAGTCTCCATACTCACCATTGAACTACAGGCCAATTGCGTTAACAAGCTGCCTCTGCAAGACTCTAGAACGACTCATCAACAATAGACTCCTTGACCATTGTGACATGCACGGTTACCTGACCAATATTCAATGCGGTGGCCGCCCTAACCGATCCACCATCGACCATCTAATCCGTCTCGAAACCACTATCCGAAACTCCTTCATCCACAACGAGCACTTCATAAGCATATTTTTTGATCTTAAAAAGGCCTACGACACCACCTGGAAATACGGAATCATGCGAGACCTTTATAATCTAAGCCTCCGCGGACGACTCCCTTACTTCATAAAACAGTTTTTGCATCATCGTTCCCTCAGAGTACGGATAAACAATCACCTATCCGACCCATTTCCACAAGAAGAAGGCGTCCCTCAAGGCTCCGTCCTATCAGTAACCCTCTTCATCATTAAAATTAACAATATTGCCTCCTTGATCCCAAAAGATCCGCGGTATCACGCATCGTTATACGTTGACGACTTCCAGCTCGGGTACCACCACAGCGACCCCAAAATTGTTCAGGCCAAACTCCGAGATCAACGCACTAATAAACTAAGCCAAACTCCGAGAGTGCATCGACATGGTAGGGCTCTGGACTCGAGCCAACGGCTTCTCCTTTTCAATGGACAAATCCAAAGCTGTACATTTCACCTCTCTACCGGGTCTGCATCTGTCACCGCCACTCAAAATTGGAAATCAAAACATAGAGTATACTGATGAAATAAAATTCCTTTGGCTAACATGGGATCGCAAACTTACCTGGAAGACCCATATCACCAACATAAAAGCAAGCTGCCAGAAAAACGTGAATATGCTTAAATCTATCGCCTCACACGAATGGGGTGGAGACCAAGCAACTTTACTCCACCTATACCGACTATTCATCCGGCCAAAATTAGACTACGGTTGCATAGTCTACTCCTCTGTTTCGTTATCAATACTCAAACAGCTTGACCCCATCGTGAATGATTGCCAACGACTAGCTACAGGCGCATTTGAATCAACACCGATCCCTAGCTTACAAGTAATATCCGGTGAGATGCCCCTTGAGCTGCGAAGACAGCACCTTTCGCTAAAGTACTTCTACAAAATAAAAAGCCACCTGTCAAACCCAGCGCGCAATTGTGCCATACGGCCCATCGACAGAAGACTGTTTAATAATAAACAATACTCACCGCCTTTCGCCTATCGCACTGTCGAACTCATGGAATCTCTAGATCTCCACGAGCCTCACATAAAGCCTGCCTTCTCTTATAGGCTACTGAATATCACCACGCCCACATGGAAAACCGCCCCCGCCAAAATAAATACAGAACTGACACTCTACAAGAAGGAATGTACCCACCCAGTCCTGTACATCCGGGAATACCAGCGACTGCGGCGCGAGGAATACAAAGAGCATGTCCCGATCTTTACCGACGGTTCCAAGTATGATGACAAAGTCGGCGCCGCAGCACTGTGTGGCGGTACGAGGGAGATGATGTCCCTTCCTGGAGTTACATCAATTTTCACTGCAGAACTCTACGGTATTGAAATGGCTCTAAAACTTATTCGCGACCGCAACCAAGAGAGATTTTTAATCTTCTGTGACTCTTTGAGCGCCCTCACAGCACTGCAAAATAAGCGTACCCCCCATCCCCTTGCGCGGCATCTCATACATCAAATCGACAAACTAAGCCGAGACCACAAAACAGTTAAACTCTTCTGGATTCCGAGCCATGTCGGCATCGAAGGCAACGAAGCAGTTGACAAACTAGCTAAAACGGCAGCACTCCGACCCGCAGAAAATGTCATGACTTTCTACGGAGACTGGTACCCAATCATAAGTAGCAAAATACGTACCCTATGGAAGGAAAACTGGCATCGGGGAAGAAATTTCCTATTCAACATACAACCCGATCCGAACTCCTACAAACGAGAAAATTTAACGAGAAGAAGCGAAGTGGTTCTGAACCGCTTGCGATGTGGCCACACACGTCTCACACACGGATACTTAATGAATAGCTCAGTCCAAGAACCTCCGCCCGGCTGCCCTCTTTGTTTGGGGGCTCGCCTCACCGTACATCACATCGTCACGGACTGCCCAGCCTTACACAACGCAAGACGCCGTCACATAAGTCTATTTGCCGCTGACCACCACCCGCCTCTCACAATCAGAGACCTGCTGGGCCATGACGCCCCTACCGCCGAAATTATGGAATACCTTCGCAAAATCAACGCGTACGACCTCATATGAATTATACGTGCCCCTGCCAAATTACTGCAATCTATCTATTGTCATCGGATGCCAAGCATACGGAACTGCACACTTGTGGACCTCTCAGAGTCCAACTGTCATACTACTTACCTTATTTCCGATGTGCGCTGAAACGAGAGTTCAACACCACACAAACTGACAATACTAACATTAATCCAGTTGCCTGTAGCAAGTCCCATCGCTCATAATGTGATCGCCTAGCCGATGTGTGATTACCTAGCTGAAGCTAGGGGGGTCCATAGTTGCAAGTTGCTGGTGACCCTGGTGGAAACGTAACCCTAAACTTATTATTATTATTATTATTTGTATTTTTTGTTTTGTCTGTTTATCTTAGAGAACTGCTCTGTGTTAAAAAGTAAGACTAAAACCGGCCCCCTTGCTTTATCAAGGGGACTCACCCCTCGAACAAGAAATTAGAAAGATGACCGAAGAGAGTTTGACGGATCCTGGTGAGAGAGGAATCGAGGACGCGCAGCATCGGTTGTGCGACGAGATAGACGTGGGAGGTTCTGTCGTCGAGAAGGAACAAATGAGCAAGATAGCGTGTAACAAAGGATGAATTCAAGAAGCAATAGATTCGATGATCAATGAAAAATGGAAAAAAGCAAACCTAGTGATCTGAATACCAGTGAGATAACCAAAATTGAGAGACAATCGGCGCAAATTGAAGAAGCGGTGTTGTTGGCGCAATCCAGCACTCCAGCAGGCCTGAACGTTTCGGGATCAGACCACAGAAAAGTTACCAGAACGTAGAAAAGAAAATACGTCCCTTTAGTGCTGACAAGGAAAATACTTTCCTAGGTACTTCTGTCACCTTCGGCGCTGGGAAGAAGAGAACGGTGAATCCTTTGACCTACTTGGAAATATTGAAGAGGTTACTGGACCGAAACCAAAGAGAATCTTCAGTATGAGCCGAGAAATGGTGATGGTGGAGGTGCGGAGTGCAGAGCAGGCGGAGAGGATCGTCGACCTAGAGTGCGTGGAGGGTGCACCGTGCCAGACTGCTGAGTACAACCGTTTAAACCATTCAGTAGTCCTCATCTACATTAATGACTTCGACATAATTGATACAGAAGAATTCAAAACTGGACTTCAGGAACAATACAATGTGCAAGAAGTTACCAAGGCAACCTTCATCAAGCTAAGGTATCCCGAAACCCAAGCTTTTCTTATAACTTTCAGACAACCGACCGTCCCATACATCATTTACATCCCGGGAGAAAAGCAAGACACCAAAGTTTACCCATTCAAGAACAAACCGACCATGTGCTTCAACTCTCAAGCAATATGGACATACTGCAAGCGCTGCCACAACACCTCAGCTGTCTGCAGGAAGTGTGCTGAGGTGGATCACACCTCCCTTTAACTGCATGTCGAACCAGCTGAGGTGTCCTCACTGCGGGGATCCTTACTCTGCTGGAAGCATCCTGTGTGCGAGGGAAGTGGAGGAGAGAAGTTTGCTGGAGATAATAGCAATGGAGAAAGTAACTATGAGACACTCTAAGCAAATTAAAGGTGAAATTTAAACTCTGTAAGTGCAACCATCCAATAAGTTCATTACTCACTTTGAATGCAAGATGAATGAAGCCCACAGGCGGAAAATGCCGTGGCTCTTGGAAAGATGCATCTCTGAACACCTTGGCAGCAAACCTAGAGCGATCAGGTCCCGAAACAAAACGGTATTCTCGGTGGAAGTATGCGACGCAACACAGAGCCTGAAGATGAAGCAGCTACATCAATTGTACTAACTACCCGAATCTGTGGAAGAAAATCTTAACTTCGCAGTCCAAAAGAGGCTTGTGTACACCTACGAATATGACTCGAGCAACTTCGAAGGATTCAAGAAGGGACTCTAGGAAAAGTGCGGCGTGCAAGATGCTGTTCACGCAATTTGGATAAAACCTAAGAATCAGTTTGCTAAGCCCATTCTACTATCCTTCAGACAGCCCATACTTTCAGAATATATAGATATTCCAGGGGAGCAAGCAAAGTCGAGAGTGTACTAGATGAAACACAAACCAATGTTATGCAAGAGATGCCAGGAATACGGCCACGGAATCAAGTACTGCCAAGAAGAACAAATTTGCCCTAAGTGCAGCTCAGCTGGCCACGGAGTCGAAGACTGTAAATCCGAGGAGCTTAAGTGTCAGCACTGCGGGGAGAAACATTTCACGGGTGCGAAGAGTTGCAGGTTGAGAGCAGTGGAGGAGCAGATTTTGGAATTCAGAGTAGGGAGACGGGAGTTTCGAAGGGACAAACCAGGCTGCCAAGGCAGTCACGACACACATTAATCCAAATAATATGGAAGTACCAATAAAAAGAGAAACTGCCTAGAAGACCAGGAAACGACGTCGGAACCCGAGAGAAGCAGGAAGAAGATCGGAAAAGACTTGAAACAAACGGACATAGGAGTAGACTGTCGTCTATGAGTGACTGTGAAGAGTAGAGAACGAAAGTATGTGAGAGTCCTAAGACTGGAAGGCTTTTCACTACAACTATCAACCTTGACCGCAGTTCAGGCACTTCTGGAAAAGAAAGGGAAGCTAGACTAAGAGAGACCAGAAAGATCTATGATGAATATACACGTGAGACGAGAGGGAGAACTGAAGAAGAGGATCGAGCTAATTATGAAGAGGAGCTTAAAAAGGCGAATTCTTCAAAACCAAGAGGGAAAGCAGGGCGGTAGTCATGTGGAATCTTAAGGGAGGATTACAGGAGGAGATCTCCGAGGGGCAGAGAGGAAGGGAAGAAGTCTGGGCGACGGATGCATTAGAACAGTAAAAGCAAGTGGAGGTGATGGCGGAGGAGGAGATAGTGTTTATCCAGTAGAATGTACAGGGAATGACAATGTCGAAGGAAGATGTGATTAATCTCGCCAATACTTTTAAGCCTACGGTACTAGCTCTGCCGGAGACATTCTATGGCAATGATTTTGTATCACCTTTACCAGACTACAACGGTTTCTGCAAACAAGAACATTACAACCACAGATTCCATGGGGAAGTAGCATTATACGTTCACTCGTCGATCCCCACTCAAGAAGTTCAAATCCAGTCGTCGACTCAAATAATAACTGCCAGAATTTGTCTAAATCAATACTAAGTAATAACTGTTGCATCTATTTATCTGCCACCGTAATCGAATGTAAACTTTGATGAAGTATGTACTGTGATGAAAACTTTACCAAGACCGGTTGTCATAATGGGTGATTTTAATGCTCATCACACTGATTAGGGCAAAATGCAATAGATCAACGAGGACTATTGCTACAAAATTTTTTTCATACAATTTCAATGTAATTAATGATAACTCCGCAACGCACCCCTCAGGGGGATACAACTGTTATATCTATGGGAATTAGGGCTCCCAGGGGTACTATGTGAGGGTGAGGGCCTGAGCTATAGGTTAGGTAGGCTTCCTTTTTGTTGAAATAGAATAGATTTTCATTTTGTTACTAACCATCTTTTTTCGGTTCACTGCTGTTCTGTTTTTCATCACCTACCACTGTCTTCTTTAACTTTTTCTTGTTTCATGTACTTTATTAGCTTACTGTTTCTGTGCACCTTGTGCATAGATTCCGCATTCCCTCAACTCCATACTAAATGGTGCCTTCCTCCTTCCTCTCGTGGAACATCTTTGTCGTGGTTAAGGGAGGCTAAAACTTTCTTATATAATAATAAAAACTCCTCAACGCATTTATCAGGAACACCTATAGATCTCACGCTGACTTCTCCTGAAGTTACGCTAGGTGTAAAATTCGCTGTATTGCCCTCTGTTCTGAGCAGCGATCACTTTCCTATAACGGTGACTCTATTAGTGCGGCAGGCAGACGGACGTGATGAAACCGAGGGTTGGAATTCTAAAAAGAGCAACTGGAAGCAGTACAAGTAAGATGAAATTTGGAGTGATGTACATGAACGTGACGTACCGGAAGACCCAAGAACAGCGATTGCAGAATTATATGCGAAGTTCTATCATGCGGCTGAGAGATGGGTACCGAAGTACAAGAGGCGACGATTCTATGCCAAACCGGGGTGGACAGCTGACGTGAGGTAGCTAGGCGAGAAAGAGGGAAGTGCTATAGGTTGTACAAGAGAACTGGAGAGATTGAGGACAAGGTGAGGTGGAAGAGAGCAAGAGCGGCGGTGGCAGCGAAGACCTTCGGGAGGCTTAACAGAACAGCTGTAGAGAGTATGTCTCGACTCTCAATACCAATACACCGAGCAGCTACATTTGGGAAAAAGTCAATAGAATCCCTGGCAGAGCAAAGAAGCAAATAAGAATGCTAAACGAAGGAAACGCCCAATTCTCTAGTGTGAATGAAATTGTAGAAAAATTAGCAGAAACTTTCAAAACTGTATCCAGTAACAATAACTACTCTGACGAATTCAAACAATATAAACAACTGACAACAAATTCCGATTGACCTCATGAGCGACAACAGTGAACCCTACAACGAGCTCTTCACCATGCAGAAACTAACATCGGCCATCAAGCGAATAGAGTAACGACGCCCGGACCAGATAACATCAGTAACCTCATGATCAAGAACATGCCGGACAAAGCGCAACACTACTTATTGGAGGTATACAACATGCTGTGGGTGAAAGAATACGTCTATCAACCCAGGAAAGAAGCAATATTAATCCCTATTCCAAAACCTGGCAAGGACCCACAGCAACCCTAATAATTACAAACCCATTTCATTCACCAGTTGTTTGTATAAAACTTATGAAAAAATGATCAATAGAAGATTAATAGAATATCTAGAAAACAACAAAGTGCTAGCTGATATCCAGTGTGGTTTCCGAAAACATCTCGCAACTGTAGACCATCTCGTGAGATTCGATACGTATGCGAGGAAATCGCTGGCCAGTGGTAAAACTGATATGGCTGTATTTTTCGACCTAGAGAAAGCATACGTTATGACATGGCGCTATGGTATCATGAGAGATCTCGCGGCTGCCGGTTTGAGAGGCAGACTACCGAAATTTGTTGGTGAGTTCCTGAAGAACAATATTTCGAGTGAAAGTTGAAGGTGAGACGTCCTCTCCTAATGAGCTCGCTACAGGAACTTCGCAGGGCAGCACATTAAGTGTAACCCTACTCGCCGTCAAAGTAAACTCATTGGCAGAGGAAATCCCAGAATAAATTTTCAGCTCTTTGTTTGTGGATGATCTCATTGCGTACGCGGATTATAACAGCACGAAAGTCCAACAAATCCTGCAATCAGCAATAGATAGAATCACTCATTGGGCCAAATACAACGGGTTCAAATTCTCATCAACGAAGACCACAGCAATGCAGATCTACAAAAGGAATGAGCCCATGTTGATTCCAACGCTAAAATTGTCCGACCAAAACATTCCAATAGTCGAAAGCACTAAATATCTTGGACTCTATTGGGACCAGAAGCTCAACTGGATCACCCACATTCACAAAGTTAAGGCCCAGTAAAGATCTGAACCTAATGAAATCCGTTTCATCCTATACATGGGGCTCAGATCAGGAAATTCTAATGCGACTATATAGATCGCTCATCCGCTCCAAGATCGACTATGGCAGTATAGTCTATGGCTCTGCGAGTGCAACTGCGTTGCAGTAGCTAGATGCTGCGAATGAGGCAATGCGTATAAGCACGAAGGCGTTCGAAACAACACCGATGACAGACTTGCACGTCATCTGCAATGAGCCAAGATTGGAACTGAGAAGGAAAGACCTGCTGCTTCGATATTACTTCAAATTCAAAACCTCTCCGCGCCTGCCGCGTCACCGATGGGTCACTTCGGTGGCCTCGCGGAGAGGTGGCAACGTCGCTCCTGACTTTAGCTATTGAATGTCTCCCTCTTTGTTTACTCTCTATCATCTCTTTGTTTCAAACTTTATATTTCTGGCTCTATAGTTTATTGTATTTTCATATATTAAAAAAAAAATGGCAGGGGCACCTGAAGTCTGGAGCGGCGGCAAAGAGCAGGCACCGTGGATGCACGACTGCCACCCTAGGGTGGGGATGCGTGACTTGCTACAGCTGCAACATCGCAACAGGGCCCCGCTCTGCATGAATTTTGCGCCTTATGGAGGGGTTAAGCCCGGTCGTGCATCCACAAAACAATCAACACTATGAGTGAAAACAAAAAGCGAAGTGTTGAGAAACCCAGCATAACTGCTGCGGGATCTCAGCCCCGTCATGGTGCTAAGGAGGGTGGTACGGCTCGCGCTCCCAAACCTAGTTTGGGACGTGGCCAATATGACGCGTCTAACGACGCCGAAGCTACCACTCGTCTTTCACCGCCTGACGGGCTTCGGCCACCCGTCAACCCCCAGAGAGAGGAAAACCCTCAATCTGTCGACAGAAACAATAATGACAACAAAATGAAAAGGAATAGAATCAAGGAAAGAAAAATAAAGCAACTGCTAACACTGGAAGACGTCTTTAGTAAGGAACGAATTTTCCCTCCTTACTACGTATTGACATTCCCAGGAGTAAACATTGAATCCCAGATAAATATCGTATCAACGGATAAGGAACTAAAAAAGTTGATTGGAAACCCGAAGAGGATCTCGAAAATGAACCGATCATCCTTACTAATTGAGGTGCAAAATGAGGAGCAAGGCCGTACGTTGGCCACATTAACCAAATTGAACAATGTACCTGTGGTGGTGGAGCTCCATAGGATATTGAACTCGGTCAAGGGGACTGTCTTCAGCGATGCCATGGGGCAGAGCTCGGAAGAGGAACTGCTCGTGAAACTGAAGGATCAAGGAGTGGAAAAGATAGAACGAATGAAAAGGCGAGTTGACGGAGAGCTGGTTAACACCAGCCGATACGTTTTAACTTTTGCCCGTACAAGACTGCCTGCCCTTATTACACTGGCCGATTGGCACAGGGAGATAGTGGAATTATATGTGCCAAAACCAATGCGATGTCTCAAATGCCAAAAACTAGGGCATACGCGTAACTGGTGTAGAGCCACGGAAGAAGCGTGCGCACGGTGTGGAACCAGTGGACACCGGATGTCAACGTGCACAGAGACCCCATCCTGTGTGAACTGTAGTGGAGACCACCCATCGAATAGCAGCGATTGCGACGCATTTAAGTTCCGAGCGGAGGTTGCAGCCACACAAGCTAGAGAGCATATCACCCTCTCGGAAGCCATGGAAAAAGTAAGGGACCGTTTCCACGAGCAAAATAAAACCTACAGATTTGTTACAAACAGATCAAACTCTAATAACCCTAGTGCAACTCCCCTGGGTACCAAATATACCCCATCTAACAAAGACGTCCTCTCATGTCCTTCCCCATCGCCGCATATGGAGAACAAAGCCTTAAATTCAGGCCGGTTTGCATCACTAGCAGACGAAGATGATGGAGGAAACTGAAAACCTGAAATTACAACAAAGCCAACCCGAAAACCGCCAGATAGCGAATGAGTCGAGAAAGCGTCGAGCCTCGCTTCCTGACACCTTGCCCAAACAAGGAGAAGCCTTTGCCGGTACCTCGGCCTCTCCACCGCGACAAAAGAGGCGAACTGGCGAATCTATGCAAAAAGCGACTACAACCGACCCAGCCGGCCTGGTTAACTACGACAGTACGGAGGAAGCATGTGAAATGGAAACTAATCTAACCACCAAAGGCACGGAACAGACCAGACCATCACTGCAACACTCCACCAAACCAAAGCGTCCTCAAACATACGCGGACGCCATAATCACAAAAACTGGAACTAACAGTTCAGACCCCACCAAAAAATCAACTCAACCAATGCGCCCTAAACCAAAAAACCTAGAGCCCATCCCTGTATTACAGGGAACAACCTGCCCACCAGCAAGCACTGGACCGGGAAAAACAACAGCCCATTCAGCCTGGCGCTGAATGGCCCTGGGCTCCCTCTCACAAGAAATGTTAAGCAGCATACTGCAATGGAACCTACAATCATATAAGTCAAGATTCTCAGAGTTAAAACTACTACTTATACAAATATCACCGGTTTGTGTTTGCCTACAAGAAACCCTTATCAAGCACCCAAATACACGTGCACCTGCTGACTACTCACTCGTTCTATCACCTCCAGTTCGCGACGACGGACACGAGCGAGGTGCGGCAATCCTTATACACCATAAGGTTAATTTTGATCGCACACAACTGAATACCGACCTTCAAGCTGCTGCAGTTAAGCTTTACTTCGACAAACAGTACACCATATGTTCAGTGTATCTTCCTCATCACCAAATCCAAAAGGAACAAATGGTTCAGCTGATTCAACAATTGCACCCGCCGTTCTTGCTACTTGGAGATATGAATGGAAGAAGCCATCTATGGGGAGAAAACCTAACAAACTACCGTGGCCGAATGTTTGAAGACCTCCTAACGAACAACAACATATCTTTACTGACGGAGGGGTTACATCCCACGCATTATCACATCCAAACCAACACATACTCCTGTATTGACCTGTCCTTCTGCTCACCAGACTGCATTGCCGACTTCTCATACAAAGTCCATGACTCCTTATATGATAGCGATCATTACCCCATTGAAATAACCTTCCGGGAACAACGTGTCTTTGCGGGACTACCATCGCGATTCATCACAAGAAATTCTAACTGGAGGCTCTTTGAGACTCTTACCGCGGTGGACACTGAGGAGCTTTCCCCCGAGCAAGCGTCAATCGAGGAATTAGTTACCCTCATCGAAAATAAAATACGCGCGGCTGCGGAAGCGTCCATACCCCGCAGTGGAGGAGCTCTGCGAAGACCGCCTGTGCCCTGGTGGTCCGAGGAGTGCAGACTGGCGAAAGCAGAAAGAAAACGAGCCGAACGAACATTAAAAAACCGCTACACATTAATTAACAAAATAGCATACAATAGAGCCAAAGCCCGTTGCCGCTGGGTTTTTAATCAATGTCGGCAGAACTCATGGAAAACATTTGTATCTACCTTGAACCAGCACACCAGCCTTCACCAAATCTGGAAGAAAATCAACAAAATATCAGGCAAATATACCGTCGACCCTTCACCATCCCTATACTCGAATGGGATAGGTTCGCCGCTACTGACATCGCACATGGACGTTGCCAACTTACTTGCCGTGACCTTCTCTCAGGCGTCCAACCTGACTAATGCCCCTCCTCAATTTGCAAGACACAAGAGAGAGGCCGAAAAACGACTCCTCGATTTCACAACACCCGAAGATCGACCGTATAACGCACCCTTCAACATAAGCGAATACAAATCTGCACTACGGCTCGTAGGCGAGACGGCTCCCAGCGCCGACGAGATCACGTACTCCATGATCAGGCACAGTCATCCAAGCCTACAAAACCTTCTCCTACGTCTGTATAATAAAATTTACGCAACCTCATGTATACCTCACCAATGGCGCACCGCAATAGTTCTCGCCTTCCCTAAGCCTAACAAAGATCCCAAAGATCCGCAATCCTATCGACCAATTTCATTAACTTCATGTCTCTGTAAACTGCTAGAGAAGATGGTAAACGAGCGCTTCATGTGGGCTCTGGAGTTGAGCGGACACATAACCCCAACGCAGTCAGGTTTTCGACGCAACAGGAGCACCACGGACGCCCTAGTTCAGCTGGAGAGTCACCTCCATAACGCCATCGCCTCGCGGATTCACTCCATAGTGGTCATGTTCGACATTGAAAAAGCATACGACACAGCTTGGAAATATGGAATCCTCCAGAAGCTACATGGGTATGGATTGCGAGGTCTCCTCCCTTTATTCATCAGGGAATTTTTGGCTGATCGAAAAATGTGCGAGTTGGACGCGACCTCTCAGAACCGCGAACACTGGCAAACGGAGTGGCGCAGGGCAGCGTACTCAGCTGCCTGTGCTTTATGGTCGCCATCAATGATATTGGCACCAACCTCCCACGTTCAGTCCGGTCTTCGCTGTATGTTGATGATTTTATGATTTATGCCTCTGGGCCATCAACAAGAGGAGTAGAACGACAACTCCAGTTGGCCCTCAATTCATTTGAGAAATGAACGCATGAAACAGGATTCCGCTTTTCAACAGCCAAAACCAAATGTGTGCATGTATGCAGAAAACAGAACTGTCCGAAACTTGCCCCGAACCTGGCCCTCCACAATGAACCAATAGCCTGCGTAACACATCACAAGTACCTTGGTCTCTGCGTAGACAACGGCCTAACATGGCGCTAACACATAATGCAACTAAAAAAGTCGTGCATCCAAAGTTTGAATGTCTTAAAACACATCTCCCATAAGAGCTGGGGGGCAGACCGACTCACCCTGCTCAGACTCTACACCATGCTGATCAAACCAAAAATAGATTATGGACGTGAAGCTTACTCCTCCGCTTGTCCTACCCTACTGCAGTCAATTTCAACTATCCAAAACGCAGCCATACGTATTGCAACTGGAGCCTTCCGCTCGTCTCCAGTGATGGGCCTTCGTGCAGAGAGTGGAATAAGACCTATGAATGTCTCTTTAAACATTAAACTTCTCAACTACTACATCCGAGTATGTTGTAATCCGACTGCCCCGCTGCACGAGGTGTGTGAAGCTGTGGACGGCACAGAGAGCGATGATGACCAGGATCAAGATGCCTCCAAATCTTTCATTGGCAGAGCAAAGAAACTCCTGAAGGCTAACCGCATTGACCTGTCCCGCATCCTCATGGAGACAACTCTCCCAATCCCACCATGGCAGATGAACAATGTGGTCATTTGTGAAGAGCTATATGGCTTTAACAAGGGGGCCAACACCGCTCAGGTACTGCGCTCAGCCTTTGTGGATCATTTGGCAAGGCATGAAAGAAATTCAGTGATCTTCACGGACGGATCGAAGACCGAACAAGGTGTTGCATATGGCTACAAGCATGGGGACCGAGTAGTCAGAGTGCGGTTCCAAAATACTGTATCCCACTACACGGCAGAACTGCTCGCCATCCGGGATGCAATATCATACTCCTCAACGCTACCCGGAAATTCGATCACTATCGCAACTGACTCAAGAAGCTCCATACAAGCAATAACCAACATCCGCCACCCAAACCCCATAGTTGCCTCGATTAAGGAAATACTTTTTCATGACCACCGCAGATTCTACTTGTGTTGGGTACCAAGCCATGTTGGAGTAGTCGAAAACGAAGCCGTCGACGCGGCTGCTCGGGCTGCGACAGAAGACGGACCAGTAATTCATGTCGGACTGCCACGATCGGACATGAAAATGTACATCCGAAAAACCCTGACTACCGCAGGGACTGAAGAATGGCACACAGTGGCCATTAATAAGCTCAGAAGCATCCACAATAACACCAAACCATTACCCAACGCGCTGTGTTCCAACCGCCACTGGGAGAGGACACTGTGCCGCCTACGAATAGGTCACACTCAGGTGACTCAAGGATACCTGATGGACAACAGCGCACCGCCTTACTGCGAGGACTGCATAGTGCCCCTGACCGTAAAACACCTGCTTATTGAATGCCCTTCATACATGGAGGAGCGTATACGTTTCTTTGGCCCTAACCCCGGCAACCTCTCCTTGCCCGATTGCTTGGTTGGGAAACCGTCGGAATACAGAGGACCCTTATACTTCTTACATTCTATCGGTGCTCTTAATAATATATAGCTGAATGGCCGAGCGACATGTGCTACAGCTCTCGGCGCCCTGCTGGGGAGGGGGGGTTCCAGCATGGGTGAGTCGCTCGGCCAAGTGTGGGAGGGTAGCTGGAACCCCCGCATGGGGGTACCAGCTACCACAAGTAAAATTCAACCCTGACCGGACCTGCAAACTAGATAGAAAATATTCAAACCTTAATAGCTTATGTAAGGAGCTAACTTGCGAGGCAGCGCGTGGTGATGATCTTTTTTCCTGACCCAATCGAGCTGAACTACACACCATGCCAGTACTAAAGTAAAACGTAAC
Source organism: Morinoia aosen (assembly GCA_030386875.1). Taxonomy (NCBI): domain Eukaryota; kingdom Metazoa; phylum Arthropoda; class Malacostraca; order Amphipoda; family Talitridae; genus Morinoia; species Morinoia aosen. Next base: position 65,667,349 of record CM059566.1, read on the forward strand.
ATACCTTAAAACTACAACTATGCCGCCACGGGGCGATGATAGGAATGATATTTGCTTTATGTACAGAAATGACGAACTAGGAAATACCGAAGTCACCGATGAAACAAACGTCTTCGTAGCGTCTTCGGTGGTGAAACGCCCTATATAATAATAATAATAATAATAATAATAATAATTCAAATTCAAATGCCACTTTCTAAACCCAGCGTAAAACTGCGTCAATAACTCAAACCTGGGATTGTTTTTCACTAGCCGTAAATGCATCTCGGAACCAATCATTCAAAGACTGCGCCAGACCATCACCGAGTACAACATTCCGACACAGCCAGTGCAACCATTTTTCACACCGACATCGTTTTCATGGATGCTAAGGAAACCTAAAGTTGAGCAGCATATAGTGAATTGTAAGAAGATGGAAGTGATACCATCTGTAATGAGATAAATGCATCAGGATAACATCAGCTAATATCAAAACTGTAAGATCATTTACACAGATGGCTCCAAGTTTCCAACAGGAGTTGGAGCAGCGGCCGTTATGGAAACATAATCAAGAAGGTATCTTTACCAGTTGCGGCAAGTATTTTGACAACAGAGCTACACGCAATCAAACTTGCGTTAAATATAATAAAAGAAACACAATCCCGCAACTTTGTGATATGCAGTAACTCCATGAGTTCCATCCTAGCAATAGACTACTACACAACGCACAATGAACTTTTAAAGAAAATGATGCTTGAGATGCATCAAATTATAGCGGGTGGGAAAAACATCACGATCAGCTGGGTCCCAGCCCATGTGGGTGTTGCTGAAAACGAGCGCGCAGACCAGGCTGCAAGGGCAGCAGCACTGAGACCATCTGAATTTGTGTTGATCCCGTACAGAGATTGGTTCACAGTGATAAGGAAGAGAACATTCGAGATATGGAATCATGAATGGCAAGAGGCGTGCAGAAAGTTCAGAGCAATCAAAACATGTCCCGGAAGATGGAAGACGAGTGTCAGTAAGTTAAACCGCCAAGAAGAAGTCGCCATGAACAGGCTGCGACTGAACCACACGGCATTAACACACAGTTACCTCTTGGACTCGGAAGCTCTTGTACAGAGACCTGTATGCGGATGGTGTGAAGTGGCAGTTCTAACAGTGAAACATGTGTTGGAGGAGTGTGCGGCGCTACAGCAAACAAGAAAGAGAGAGTACTCCGACCAGTCACTGGAGGAAGCGTCAGTGTGGCTAAGCTGTTATTTGACGGTGGACCTACCCACAAAGGGCTGGAATATGTGAAAGAAGGAAATTTATTTGGTAATTTATAAGAACATACGAAAAAGAGCGGAGTCAATCCTATTGTACCAAACGGTTATTTATAATGGTGACTAGCCAAGTTGTTGAAAACTTATGAGACAGAAGTAGATATGGACTGCTGACAGTATAAAAGTTAAATGGTCGAGCGTACTGTGCTGCCATCCGCGACGTTCGGTGGAGGGGGGGTTCTAGCATGGGTAAGACTCTCGGCCAAAGAGAGGGCGAGTAGGGTAGCTGGAGCCTCCACTGTGGGGTCCCAACTACTGCCTCTCACAAAATATTAGACGGTATTACTGTCAACTCTCATTGCTGTGATAAATGGCTTTCTCTTATATAAAGCGTCCCTGTCTCTTGAGGTGAACAATTCTTGGTCTTACAAGTAAGTCGCTTCCGAAGCAACTGTGGTGGTCGAGTAATGATTTGTGGCCGGGCGCGCTGCATGCGTAGGTACCTCGGGAGATTTCAGCGCGGGTAAGGCGTCCGGCCATAAATGGGTGGGCAGCTGAAACCCCCTACGGGTCTGGCTGCCCAGTTTCTTTGAATGTACTGTAGTATGTAAAAAGTTGTAATGCGGACATAATTGAAATCTTGATTTGTAATTAAAATCTTGGTGGTCATATAATGTTGATGCTCAAATAATTTTGATGCACATCTCTTGTAGTTAATTGGAAAAGTCTGATGCTTGTTAAATTATGTGAACTTCGGTGCGATGTAGTTTGAGTAACTGACACGCTAGCAAACCCTTTTTACTAATGATTTTGTTGATCTGAATGAGCGGATGATACCTTTATGTAGGTAAATGCGTATTGGAAGCAGTAAGAAAAGAAAAATACTACTGAGAAGTTCAGTAAAAATGTCATCTTGTAACTATGAAAATGTAACTTAGGTAGAAATACCAAAGCGACAACTAAATAGTCTGTGACCGAAGTTGTCGTTAACTGAGTTTATAATTATTACATTGGCCACACGTGTAAAAATATACAACGTTACTTCCCGCTTAGTTTATAATTTGATCCTTAGCGTAGAGTGGGCCACGTGAAGTTAAGTTGCGGAAAAGCAGTGCAATATATAGTTGACGGTAATAGGTCCAAACTCGTAGGTTTTAGTTTGTCTTTGGCCATTGTGTTTGAATCCAAACTCGTGTGTGGAATGGAACAGAAAAGTAGCGCTTTTAATTCATACTTTGTTCTTACTGGTTTATATCTTCTATTTTTATAGGTTTTTTTCTTCAGTAGTCAGGATCGATGCCTTAATTTTTTTACTAAATATGTATTTTATCTTTTTGATAACTTACTCTTACTGAAGAAAAATTAAGACTGCGCTCGAAAGATCTATTTTTCCTACAAGTGGTGTAGAGCACAAGGTTTTTTCGCACAATCTTGCTGTGTATTATGGGATAACAATGTCTCAACGACGTCAGTTCGTGAAATCACATTTGGTAGATCTGATTACAGTGATGATCGCCACAACTGCAAGCTTAGTATGCTGTGGCTCTTGAAAATGCCAGAACTGTTTTTACGCCCTTATTTAAACCGCAATGCTGTGCTACTTTATTGCAAATACGAGCGAGCTTGTCTCGCTCATCGAAGGTCAGTAGGAACATGCTGTTAGGAGCTTGCTTGAACTCTGTTACTGTTGAATTTGCTTTTGCTTTCTGTAATTTAACAGATTTCGCCTTTATACTGAGTTTGTACCTGTTGTTGAGGAATGAATTTGCCTGTTATTATGCGACTAAATAGTGGCTTATTTTTATTTGAGCTGTTATTTTGGCAGTGTTTGATTCAGTTACTTCATGTTTGCATGTGTTTTTCTTATTTGGGTAGCTTATGCTTTTTTAATTAATAATTGCACGGGCTGGTGTTTTTCAGTTTTGCATGTGTTGCTGTTATTTTTAGTTGGTTCAATATTTTCAGTTGCTCATTCGCGCTGGTACTCTAGACTAAACTGCGTCGAGTTGTCTGCCAGAGCGTCACGTGGGCATGAAGGCGCCTCGGGGAGATCTTGCCCTCCATGCGGGCCGTAGTCAGGGTGCTGCCTCCCCCAGCTGCGCGAAGCTGCCACAGCGCAACGTGCAACGCTTGTTGAGCGTCTTGTGTTGTGTTAGTTCGTAATAAACTAATTTTATGGAACGTCAGGAAAAGTTCCTCAGAAATAGGAACGTCATAATTATGGAACGTTGATTCTAAAAAAATTGGAGCTAAAGGGCGACATTTTTTTTCATAAATATGCCAGTGAGACAAACTTATTCAGTTTAATAATTCTGTTTCTACTCTGTATCTCATATTCCAAAAACTGTTCAATGTTGACTGGCTGAGTTTCAATTTTAAGTAATTTTCGATATCATACGCATCAATTTCTGGAAAATCTGATGACGTAGTATAGCCCTTGAAGTTTCCCAAAAACAGCGATAGGTATTCTAGGAGACGCGCTGTACTAGTTTGATGTGATTAGTTAGAATAAGGTGTTGGTCTTCAGAGCCAAGCATCGGGACTTCAGCTCCCATTAAATGTTCCTAGATAACTCACAGCAGACTTGACATGTTTTTTTTTTGCTTTTGTTAAATCGGTCTAGTTGCATTGTTTTCAAAATTCGGTGTAAGGCCATTGCTGATGTGCATGTGCGTTCTGTGCTTCAATAACTCCGTACCATTGCAGGTGGGAGTGGCGGGAGTAGCCGTGAGAGCTTCAAAGAGGCGTCGAGCCTTCACCACGCCAGCGACCGCTACTCGCCCATCGCCCGACGCTGCAGCGACACCACCATCAGCCTGTCCGACATCAACACAGAGTTCCACTACCTTCAGGTGAGTGCCGCTCTCTGCACTTATATTTCCCAGCAGCGCTCATGTACCTGTGCTACCACGCTACTTAGAGGTAACTTGCATCCAGTAGGGACCAACCACTGCCTCCTCATCGTCTATTTGTGCAAGAATTCGAGCGTTTGAACTTGGGTGCTAAGACCTGGCCCTGTCGCTTCTCATTTCAGGTTCGTCATGTTAATGCTCAACTACCATGATAAATTATCTAGTCTGCCTCTACTATATCCTTCTTTTCTCTCCTGTCCCTGAAGCCTTCAATTCCCTGTGATCTGTACCGACAGTTTCCTCACTTGATGCTGTGAACGCTTCAACCTCTCCTGTATCACTTCATAAGTTTATCACAAACATTTTTGTCCTCCAATTTGATTCACTTATTTTTACAAACGCTGGTCATTCATTTTTATGTAGCGGTCTGCGCACTACTCGACAACTTTCTCACTGCATGCAATAGACCCTCAAAATGATATTCAGCAAACCAGGCCACGCTAACCGCTTGTATCTAATTCTTCATGTCTAGCGCGAGTATTCGTTTAGTGAAATCCGCACTGAGACCTTTCAAGCTTTTATGGAGAATCATGATGGAAAGCCAAATCCTCTCACTTTCACTTTTTGCAATACCCTTGGTGAGTCGCCAGGTAATTTAGGTATACAATATTGACGCACTAATGTAATCCGTAGTTTGTCTCATTCGTATGGCAGCACGAACCAAATTGTACGACCTGCGCTGGTCTTTCTGCTCCTAGTGCGACCACCTCTGCGCTGCTGATATTTAGTGCTTGTCCTTGAGTCTGTGTGAAGACTAGGGGTTTTCTCTCGTACTGTGTTGTGTCCGTGCTCAGCCCGTAGCCGTAATTACCGTTTTGTGTGCTCTGCAGCCCGTTATAGTAATTTGACACCTTTGTTTAAAATATAGTTCAAACTCAGCCTCTTGTGTAGCTCTTGTGTAGCTCTTGTGTAGAGTTTACTTTTATACACGAGTGTAGCGGGTGTAAGTAGCTGCTGCAGGACGTCTTCATTGAAGCATTAGAGGATGGCTGGTTTCCTGTTGGCTCTGCTGAACAGGGCTCAGATTGGCTCCATTTGACCACAATGTCATAGCTGATGTCCGTCTTCCGATAATAGGCATGCTCATCATCAAGTATGAAACTTTATCTCTTCCATGGTTTCTAAACATTTTTTCGTTTTGTAAAACACTAAACATTTTCTTTGCTGTTTAGAATGTTTAGAACACTATACTTTCATGACTTTTTATTGCACCAACTGTCGCCCTTGCTAAAAACTCGTAAGATCCGGTAAAGTTTCCTTGATTGTGCATTCAACTCCACCTAAGTGGCACCTCGCTATAAAAACTCCTCGCAGTATGTACATGTATTCGTAGATATTCTTTCCCTTTACTTCTACTTATTTACGTGGTCGTTCACACACGTTGCCCAACTGCCACTTCTCATTTCTGTACATTTCTCTCATTCATATATGTTCCCTATAAATATGAGACATCATACAAAGATACATCGGTCAGATCACTACGTCTGTCGTGCTCCGCACTCTCCATGCTGGACAAGCAGACGTGAGTACGGCAGTGGCTAAACACCTAAACCTGAGCAGCTGCGCGAATTCTGGAGGGCGGAGTGCAATGTTAGCCTAGCTCGTCTCAAGTTTTCTAGCTAACATTCACTGCTGGATTATCTACTGTACATACTGGCATCGTGCGTACGCCTCCATTCTGCGCAGCTCACGTGCCTTGGTATCCTATGACGCATTCATTCTTGCAGTCGAGCATGAAATGCGGCCTGTTAAATAATTTATTGTTAAATCATAGTACGGCTTTTATATCATGCTCCTTCTGTTACGACACTTCTTCATCAATTGTATTTTTAATTTCTTCAGAAGCTTTTTCTTGCCTATTCTGTATAGTAGCATTTGTGATTGATGCTCGCTTAATCATTTGTACGTAGTCTGCCTAGATAAGTTATATCTGTAGCTTCCAGTATATTCACGTAAATATTTTTTAATTTTGTTGTAATATTGTCTGATGCTGTAAAATTTTGTCTGCCAGCCAAATTGTTTTTCTGATTCTCGTTGCTCTCTTGTGGATGCGATGATATCCAATCCAATCTTAGTATTCGGAAAAAAAGTAGAGCTGCTGCATTATGCAATGTGGTCATGCGTACGCATGCTCTTTGCCACCCTATCATCCATGTCGTAAGGTGGACTCTACCCATACCCAACTAAAGTGCTCAATCTTCTCCCTACATCACGGTTTTTCTCACTAAAGTATTACCAGTTCAAAACTTAGAATTCAGCTCAATGGTCAGTGAATAATTTTTTCGATCAGAGTTAGTTTTTGTTATGTTTTAACTGGAACGTCTTATCAGCTCTTAATATGCCTCAGTGTAGGTATTGCATTATGCAGTATAATTTGACTAAGTCAAGTACTTTCAAGTTTCCAGTATCAAGTAATTTTTGCTAATTGAATTGAATTTACTTGAATGGGAGGATAGATGTGAAACGTGAGCGCACACTTGACGCACTGTATAGAGCAGTTGTGACATACTGCACCTCGTTGCTCACGGAGAGCTTTCGTTTTTTATATTTCTCTCCGACATGATTGATTTGTGCCGTTCGGATGTACAAGAGAGGAAATGATAAATACTCTTGATCTACTTTCTTCTTGATTTCTTTTATTTATTCTTCGACACATCAAACGTTCAGCAGCGTGATGACTCCTCGTCCTAATGCTGTGGAACTGTTGAAGTTCTGTCCGTAGAGATATCGGCTGCATCGTCCAATTACACAGAGCTGAGGAATTTCAGCTGCAAAGCGCGCTGTTGGTGCATGTGTCACGTTCTCAGCCCGAGCTGAAAGTTTGTCTGCCTATTGGTCTTTCTTGTATGTTTAAATGGGGCCGAGTTTGTGGAGAGCGATTTGTGTCCGAGTCTTGAGAAGTAGATGTTGTGCAGCCTCCGCTAAGTCAATTTTCTTAATAAGCATTCTTCAGACGTGGTCCATGAATCACTCGCTCATGCTGATCGAAAGTTGCAGCCAACACTCCGTGTCTCCTTGGATACGTCATTCCGGTGCACTAACTGGGCTGAACTTCAACTGTTTCCTGCCAAAGCGTGCATGGCACTCAGAGATCTTTATTTAAATTTGTGCATTTTAGAGCTTTTGTTTCTTATAATTAGATTAGTTAATTTTTTTAAGAAAAGGGGCTAGTTACATAGTCTAGCATCTTCTGGAGCAAGTCTTGGCTCACTGGTTAGATAGTACCCTCAATCAGTATACTTGAACCTATTTCGATTTTTTGTTTGATGATTTTCTTTATCTTTTGCCTGTGTGCGGTTGTTGGTGGGGAGGCAGGCTTTACTAAGCACCACCGCACAGGGGAGCCGCTCTCCTTCTCCTCGAGGCTCCTCCCACTCTCCTGCACCGGCACTCTCTCAAGGTCGAGGTAGTCAACACTCATGCGGTTTTCTTGTGTTTCTTTCATCCATTTATGGTCTTCTTTGTACTCTTTATCTATGTTCTTCTCCATAATTAAGTGTTATAATCCATCACACTTCGGTGTTCTCATCGTCCACCGGACTGCAGCATCCTTCGATGATTGGGGTGGTCACCTTCATAGCAGTTCCTTAATTTTTCTGAGCACTTATTCAATTCCTCTTCTTTTTCACTGTGCTAGTTCCCTGCTTTTATTGTGCGACGTAGTTGCCTTAGTCATGCTGGTCTCCATCTCCCTTTCGCCGTTACTTTCTCAAGAATCATGTTTCTGTTTAGCAAGGTGCTGATTCACTTCGCAGTTGTGGAGAGGTAGCTTCTTCAGAGAACATAACACGCATAATTTAAATTTGTCCCTGTAGGTTTGCCGGAGATGCTTGCATGAAGCGTTGTTATAAATTTTCATTTACAACACAGTCATAAGTTGTGCACTTGGTGCTGATTAGTTATTTGAGTCAAATGGCGCGTCTACTGATGACTGGCTCAATGAGGGGTTTGGAGACGTATGTATACTTCACTAACTTATGCTTTGCCCCCTTTACATACTCTCTTTTGGCGCCATTGCGTGCTTGGCGTACTATCAGTTTTCCACCGAGTAGTTCATGGTAGCAGGAGGGATCAGGGCACTCTCTTTAGGATAGCTGTAAGAGCAATCGTGTACCTGTGCACGGGGCTCACCTTTATTCTGTAAGCAATTATGTACAGTATTATTTGGATCCGAAAATGAAAGAGCAAGATGAGCTACTTATATCATCAAGATGTACCGGGTATTGTGTATATAAATCGATGCATATATTTCAACCATATACAGAAAAACTCAAAAAATAAAGCGATTTTCATGAGTGACAAAAACCTCAAAACTCTGTCGTTTTCGAGGAATGATACCCTGAAATAATTTTAGATTCCCTTAGGAATAGGCTAAAATACGCGCCAACAGCCTTTCCAAGAAGTTCAATTTTACTCGTTGGCTGCATTGTAAACCTATTCCTATGGGAATCTTAAGTTATTTCAAATCATCATTTCTCGAAAACGGAGTTTAGAGATTTTTGTCCCTCATGAAAATTGTTTTATTTTGAGTTTTTCCACATTTTTGAAATATGTGCATCGAATTACACAACACCTTGTCGATTCCAATAAAACCTAATTTTAAACGTTTCGGCCACAGGCCATCATCAGTAGAAAGAATTCTGGAAAGGTACCAAGTAAAAATGAACTATTTTCGAATGACAAATCTAAAAATAAGTTATAAAATTACGTTAATTGCGATCATCTATTTACTGTGGCTGTAGGAAGGGATCTAAGAGTGTTGTTTAAAACCGGATTAAGTTTAAAAATGTACACGGACTCGAAAACGCGCATATCTGTGTAAAACTGTGGTTTTACTAAAGCCCAAAATTGATTGACAGAAAATACGTTATCACACTCGTCAGAATGTTCTCAAAAGGCGGAAATGGGGGTTTTGACAGAATAAAACCTTTTCTGAAGCTCCTACCAGAATACTCCCAAACTCGAGTGCGAAGAGTACGAGATGTACATCCAATGCACTCTGATGCTAAGCGTGCACAAATAAACTTATAAACAATAGTAGCTTGCCTTCCGGTAGGAAGGTTATCTTTATTATTGAAAAAGATAATATTCTAAAGTTATTCACCAGTGCAATTCTAAAATCAGCATCAGTAAAATATTTTTCAAGAACACCAGTTATTTCTTTGTTTAATTTCTCACACTACACACTAAAGTAAGGAAGTTATACATAAGCTGTGCTAGGGCGGAATCATTGTTGCCAACTTCAGATCTGTTGCCGTAAAATCAATCGAGGAATGAACGTATTTCCCCTCAGGGGGGGCTACAACTATTGTATCTATGGAAATTAGCGCTCTCAGGGGGCAAATGTGCGAGGGCCCGAACTGAGAGTTAGGTAGGCCATCATTTTGTTGAAATAAAATATTTATGTAATGTCAAGGACCACGTTTTTTCAGTTCACTGCTGTCCTGTTGTTTAGCACCTACTATTTTCTTCAACTTTTTTCTCGTTTCATGAACTTCTTTCTCAGCTTACCTTTCCTATGCACCTTGTGCATAGATTCCGCATTCCCTGAACTCCATACTAAATGGTGCCTTCATCCTTCCTCTCTTTGAACATCTTTGTCGTGGTAAAGGGAGGCTGAAACTTTCTTTCAATCTAATCTAAATGAACGTATTTTTGAATCTACGGAATTTACGGAGTAACCATTGTTCTTGAAAAAATCTCAAAAAGGCAAATTCTTGATATAAATGAAAAAATTGGTACATATTTTAAAAGCGCGAGAAACCAAGGTTTAACACTATTAATCTTAAAAGACCACGGACAGAAACTGTAAAAATTAAGGTCTAGTCCTGGAAAACTTTTTTTATAAACAGTGCTCTCGAATTTATCTGATTTATAAATTAGACATCCTAAAAATTAAATGTTTTTTATTTCCATAGTAAATTTTATATTTTCATGGTTTTTATTCGAATAATCCAAGAACAATTGGGCCTGAGATGGTTCTCGAAAGAGCATGGACGTGCCATCTATGTAACGTCTATAAAACACGAGCTTAAAAGACTTGGTGCAGGTCGACAGTCACTGAACTCCGTTTTTACACATAAATATGTTTGCAAAAGTCGGATCCAAAGGCAGGCCCATTGCCGTGCCTTCCGTCTGACTATTATTTTGAATCAAACACAAAAAATTAACCGAGTACAGATAATTCTGAAAAATTTTTTGAAAAGCTTCCGGGAGAGGCCTATGATTTTTGTTGTAGAATTTAGGAAAAGTTTTCTAAGACAAATAACAATAGTCACATGCAGAGATTAGTAGATAATTATTCTACAGATGGAAGCCACGAAAAAAACTCATCATCGACATATTTTTCCGATTTTGAGACGAAAGCGCACGAGTTGTCAATATTAAAATCATTGGTACAGAGAGGTAACATTAGAGGTGCTAAATATTTTACTAACGAAAAATTGGGAGCATTGTAGGACGCAAATATTTTACAAAATTGGTACTTAGTAGTAAAATTAGGTTTATGAATTTTCTGAAGGAAACTCCCGGTCCAGAACCTTTGACGTTAAAAGGTTACTATGTAAGACGTTTCAGAACAAGAGGTACAAAATTGCATACCGAGTAGAAAATGACCAAATAAACACTTTTTCTTCTATGAAATTTTCCCAAAATAGTTCGGAATTTTTTAGATATTAGCTGTTATTGTTTAAAGGATGACATTTAATTACACAATCACTTGCAATATTTGTTTTGAATTCAAGTTACAAACACTCCTATTCTATGAGAGTTTACGATAATAAAATTTAGTTTTAGAGATATTTGGTAAAATTGTTTTAGAAAAAACGTTTTAAAATGTTCCAGATGGTGCTACCAGGTTACTTCTTGTTTGTCTTGTTGGCACTGTTCAGTTTCAAAGAAGCCACGACTCCGGTAACATGAACCGTTTAACTAATGCTGAAAACGCAGATATGCACCTTGTTTATGGTGCTGCTAATGGCAATGTGAGACAGGCAGCTAGAGTGTATCAAGAGCGGCTTCCTAACCGATACATACCTGGTCATAAAAGCTTACAAATTACCCCAAAGGCTACAGGACAATGAGAGTTTCGATATTAACAGAAGAGAAATGGACGCCCAAGAGATGAAAACGTTGGGGAGGTTGTGGTAGATACTTTTTGACAGAATTCAAGAGCTTTCACGCGCAGAGTTGCAGCAGCTCTGGGATTACAGGTCCACTGTAGTATTTGGAAAATCATGAATGATAATTTCCATCCATACCGTTTTCAAAAAGTTCAAGCATTGAATCCCCAAGATTATGAATTACGAGTGTTATTTGCAGAGAGGTGCCTTTACAAAGAATTGCAAGAACCTAACTTCTCCGAACGTGTATTGTTTTTGGATGAAGCAACATTCACTCGTAAGGAGAGTGTTCAATTCCCACAATGAACATGAATTAGCACTTGGAAATACTGCACGCTTCCATATTTGTGCCCAAAATTACCTGAATGGTCAATTTCCTAATAGGTGGATCAAAATGGTCCTATTACATGGCCTCCTAGATCTCCTGACATGATTACGCTCGCTTTTTTTTAACACATGAAAAGCCTTGTTTATACTACACCCATTGAATCTGAGGAAGATGTGGTCAGAATTGAAATGTCTGCTAATGAGATATCTGAAATACCAGACGTGTTTCCTTTTTGCATACCCTGTCAGAAAATTCACTAAAAAATTCCTGTAAACATTTTTACGATTGCAAACTATTTTTTCAAAAGATAAAAACAATTTGCAAAATCTAAGTGAAAAATAGGCAAGCAAATTGCAAGCCAAACGTAAGTATGTGTTCAAATCGAGGAGACAGTACCACTGAGCTAGAATGAAAAATAACCTGCGATGGGTCCACTGAACCGACCTTCCCTTGATCGCGTCTTGAAGTCTGGAAAGTTAAAGAAAGAAATAGCGGGTGTTTTTTAAAAATATTTTACTGATGTTAATTTTAAAATTGTATTGGTGAATAACTTCAGCATATCATCGTTTTTAATTATAAAGAAAAGCTTCCAGCCGGAAAGCAAGCTATTCTCGTTTATAAGTTTATTAGTGCACGCTTTGATTCAGAGTACATTGGTTGTACATCTCATACTCTTCGCATTCAAGTTGGCGAGTACTCTGGTAAGAGCTTCAGAACGGGTAGAATTTTGTCAAAGCTCCCATTTTAGGCCATTCGAGAACATTCTGCTGAGTGCAATACCGTAATTTCTATCATTCAATTTTCCGTATTGGCAAAACCACAGTTTTATACAGGTATGTGTATTCTAGAGCTCTTGAAAATTTTTAAACTTGATCCGGTGTTAAACAACACTCTTAGTTCATTTCCTTGAGCCATAGTAAATAGATGATCACAAATAACTTAATTTTATATCTTTTTAGATTTGTCATTCGAAAATTGTTCATTTTTCTTGGTACATTTTCACAATTCTTACCTCAGATGATGGCCTGCGGCCGAAACGTTTAAAATTTGGTTTTATTGGAATATATAGCTTAATGATTATGGTAGTTTTATCTTGCTCTTTCATTTTTATTACGGTTGCTATGCCTTCCTGATGACTGCTGTTGTTTACATTATTTGTATCTATTCATTCGCTCAGGCTAAGGCAATGACAGGTTTTTGTCTTTTCTCTGTCTCCTTTCCTCTTCATTTGGTATAATGTTGAACAAACTTATTTTTGCTTTGTAACTTGGCAAGGTGGGCTTTGCAAAATAATTTGCTGTGGCGTCTTTCCTACATATTATCCATTGTTCCGCACCCTTTAATTGCTGTGAACAGGGCTGTAAACATTTTTTTCTTGCTTGGACTGTGTTGCGGATTTGTCTCTAATGTTTGGTCGTTCATTTTATTCTTAGTTTCTTTATTTCCTGCGCCTAACTCTGTTCTGTACCCTTACCCCTGCGCTGTACAGCTGCTGCCTTGCTGTGCTTTTTGTCGCTTGCCAATCACCATCTTGCTGCGACAGACAGAACTAGAACGTCGGCCCAGGTGTTCTGTGGTGCTGCTGCTGCTGCTGCTGCTGCAGCAGCAGCTGTTTTGGAGACACTTGCTCTCTTCTTGACGTCTCGCCGCCCGTCCTTACCTGCTTCATTACTCCGATTTTTATAAGCATTGTTAATTGCTGTGCTAGCCAGCAACTAGGATTTCATTGTTTTTTGTTTCTGTGTTTATCATAGGAGTGAAATTTCTTTGTTTTGTTATTTTTCTGCTTGTTCTGTTAAATCCTTTTTTTCATCATTTTCTGCCATCTTTTGCTTTATCCTTCGCTGATGCAGCCAACTCGCTCCTCGTTCACACCTCAAGTCTCGCTCGCAGGTGTCAGCTGAACGACGCCACTTTTCGACCGCGTGCTTTCCCCACTGTGTACTGTGGCTCTGCAATGCTGTAGAGTCGCCCTTTGCTTTCCTGTGTTGATATTTTGTGTGTGAGAGCTCTGCATGAAGATATGTGGTGTTAATTTTTTGGAAGGCATTTTGTTATGTAGTTACAGCTGAGTGGGTCGAATTTAGTTCTCCTTCGACTCGTTAAAGTTAACTCATCGAATGCCTGTTCCGAAGCTAAGAATTAGAGCTCACTTACTGCTAGTGGTTGTGAGCTGAGAACGTTGTTATACTTCTGCGGCCGGTGCAGGTTTGGCTTAACGTGTGCGTTGATCATAATGTGTTCTAAGGTCTGAGAAATAAGCTTCGTGCTATGCGTATTTATAGTGTAAGCTATTGGTTTTGTGCTGTAACTATATGAACTAGAGTCTGAGCTTTATACTGACGACACAGGACTTCGGTTGCAATCTGAAAACGAGCCGGGTGACCGATCTCGTTCCTATTACAGTATTCTGTTTTATGTATTTAGCAGGCGCACGTGGCGCTTCTAAATCGATCCAAAGGATACATCTTGCGGCAGTTTATTTCGAATTAATACACAGTTTTCTTTACTAGTCTGTAATAATATTTGGTGAAGTTTTCACAGTTTAATTTAAGCCGTTATGGCGTCATTCTCCCTCCCGAAGCTTGAGGGAGGCTTCCAAGTAGAACTGCTTTGCATTTAGTTGCAAGGAGTCTACCATTGCACACCACCTGTCCTCTGGCACTATGTAGTTCTTAAGTAGTACTGAAATTTGAAGTACCGAAATTCCTACTGTGGAACGAGCACAAACGTGTTCACAACTTTGTGAGAAGGGACACTCACTGCTACTGGTGACTGAGCGTTGTGCCCGAGATCCAGGTCGAGCGAGCGTTGTACCTCTTATCTCCCTCTAACAGATCTCCTTTCCTCGTTATGTTCTCGTCGAGATGCTTTATGGTAAAGATTTTAGGGAGTAATTATAAATTATATAGTCGGGGGTAAATAATTGAAGTACCTGATGATTTGAAAAAGTAAAATGAGAGAGAGAGAAAGCAAAGAAAGTGTGTGTGTGTTTTGTGTAGGAGTAGGGGGTAAATGGAGAAATACCTAAAGCTGAGGGGGTCAGTGATGAAGGAAAGGTTGAGAATGGCTGTCTTAGGGGTTGGGTTTTTTATGTTATCTACGTATTGTAGGGTCATCCGGATTTTTTATAGAATGAGCTGTGGATATCGTTATTAGGGCTCAGATTCCATGTTGTTCTATACTTTCTCATTGGCGTCCAGCATATAGTCTGTGCTGTTTGAGGCTTATTCTATCACCAACTCCTCACTGTTCACTCCTGCCTCCTCAATGGGATACAGCTATTGTGTGTATGAAAATTAACGCTTTCAGAGGAACATATGAGGTTCTGAGCTGAGAGTTAGGTAAGGCTTCCCCACTCAGAGATATGCAGCTATTGTATCTACGGTAATTAGGTCTCCCAGTTGGAAAATATAAGGTCCGAGCTGTGAAATTTTTACGTTCCCTGTACCACGTTCAACTGGGAGCAAGTTATTGAATCATTAAGCGTAGTGAGAGGGAGAATGAAGTCGTCAAGACAAAAATTAATTCAGAACTACCTGCTTACGGACAGGCGTCCAGCTGACCCGACATTTCGTTGTGATACCTTTGTAAAACCCAATGATTTTTGTGCCTGTCTTTAAGTTTACTTCTGAAGGATTGAGGTTTTGAAATTTTTTCCAAATTTTCTTGATTATGTAGAACTGAATCGAGCGGCGGCCGTTGCTCAGAACTTGAATCCCAAGTCATATTTATCTTTTTTAAATTTCTTACCTTCCATAGCTTATAAATTGTTTAAAAAATTACCCTTAAGTTACTAAGTCTAAGTTATTCCAAATTGATCTATTACTTTGGATTATGAAGTAAAAACTTTGAAGATTTTTAATAATTGCCAGCGAACACCTCGCACCCTGGCTTTGAGGCGAGGAAACCTCCTCTGAGGCCGGGAGCATGTGTGCGAAAAGACAAATAAACAAAAATTACAAGCAGATTTCAACAAAAGAGGTTCAAGCACTGCCATCAATGCAGGGAATGCAAGCCACAAAACATCACTAGTGCTGAGAAGAAAAACATGAGTGATGAAAAACTTGACTCAGTGACTAAGTCGACTCACTACCATGGTCCAGCAGTGATAACCATAAGCTAGACCGCTTGGAAGCAAAACTAAATGAGGTGTTGGATAGACTCTCCGGTCGAAGAAGCGAGCAAATGCCATGAACCTGAACTAGAAGCGGTAAACTCACACACAACAGACGATCAATAAACAAAAATCGAACACTGAAAAATGTTGATATTAAAACAATAGGAAAAGAAAGTAATAACCCTGGTTATATCTGAGAGTGTGTGAAAGCTAACCAAATTTAGTAAAACACCGCATCGCTAAAGCAAGAGATGAAAAATTACCCCATTTTTGCGAAGTTCTTCATAGTTAAATTAAAAATTGAAGACAAGACGAAATAGTTAAACATACAGGCCTAAAATCAAAACGAGTAACTTACGAGTACACAGGTAGAAATAGCTTTACTATAAAACCTCGAAATATACTCGATCTGACTGTATTAGAAAACTTGAAAACTTCGGCGGTACTAATTGCCAAACTGATAAACACCCGTATACAATCACTGCGAAAAGCTGACATACATTTAAGAGTACGATATAGAATACATTGCAGACTTTGAAGAGCTCAAGACCAATAACACAATATTACGAACGTTGTCCGTGCTAACTTCATTGAAACGATTTTTCTAAACAACCACCTTTCTCCTGATTCTTCAATAGCCATACCCCACCGAACTCCATATGTATCCAAGGCGAAATAAAAGTTATGACAGTGTATTCATTCGTAGGCAAGCCTATGATTTGCTGCCCATTCGAAAACTATGGCCAGAGCCAAACACTGCCAAACCAGATAAATTACAAACATTGCGGAGAAGCTGGTCATAGTCGTGAACGCACTTGCAAGCATTGCGAGGGCTAGCATCAAACTGGCCATAGGGAAAGCCCCTAAATTAATAGAAACCAAAATATACACAATCCATTATGAACAACGAGAAGGTCGGCTTCGCGCTTTACAAATTGTCTCAGTGCAGTCAAAACTACGAGTGTCATATACCAACAACTTTAAGACCCATGGCTGTTAAAAACGTGTGTTGCAAGCCAGATCCTAAGAAATCCCAGAACCACCCGATCAAGTGGCAAAAATTTATTATAAAGATAGCTTGCAAACAACGAAAAAATAAAATACATTGAAACAAGGACCTCAGCAATAACTCTGTGCAAGTAACAGAAAATAACTTTGTCAACCTATCAAAACGACTTTCCTATATCTACAACTAAGACCTCACGTAGTTCGGAAAGGTCTATCAAGGTCTCTTGAAAAACATCAAGAGCGTTAAACCAACTTACTAGATTGAGTGCCGCAATACAAAGGCAAAAGCACTACTTTTGGCAGTCCGTGGTCCTACTCATATGAGTGTATCGATGCCTGCGGCCAAGACTCCAAGTGCAAAGTATATAAATATTTGAACCGCCCCAATGCTTTGCATTAAATGTTTAGAATATAACCACAAATTAAAAAAATAATAGTGAAATGTTTGTGTGCAAAAAATTCCCATCAATGGAGAATCGCACAAAAAATTCTTGAAATTATTGCAAATATATCCATGAAGCCGGAGACCGAAAAAGCCCAAACTGCGCTAGCAACAAGAAATCTTTTCTACTCATACGATACAGTCTCAAGAAAACAATCTCTTATACCCTAGACGAGTCTCAACGCGAGCAAATCTATGCATAAACTATAAAAAACCAAAAGAATGAAACAGTGACTCTATCTTTGTTTCAATCTTCCGAAATAAATAGCAATACTAGAAACGATTACGTAAATTTTTGTTTTTATGACTATAACTCAGCTTCCACGGAGCGGATAACTCGATTACGTGACTATTGACACAAAGATAGTTCGCATCAAACCCAACACAATCGCTCAAACCTGCTATTAATATGGAAACTGCGATCGAAAATCCGAAGGCGGAGATGATGGCTCAACCCAATCATGATACTATAAGACAAAACGATATTTTACGAATTCGAACTTCGCCCGAACTACCAACACAAACCTCCTAAAAACAAAAAGAGATCAAGACCATGATCCAAAACAAGATCTCGCTTCTACAGCCACATTAAATATGATAAATGTCGATACTACGCCCCTCAGGGGAATACAACTATTGTATCTATGAGAATTAGCGCTCCCAGGGGGACTATGTAAGGGCCTGAGCTGAAGGTTAGGTAGGCTTTATTTTTTGTTGAAATAGAATAGGTTTTTGTTTTGTTACGGACCATCTTTTTTCGGTTCACTGCTGTCCTGTTTTTCAGCACCTTCTACTTTCTTCTTCAACTTTGATCTTGTTTCATGAACTTCTTTCTCATCTTACTGTTTCCGTGGCTTTTCTGCATAGATTCCACGTTCCCTTAACTCCATAATAAATGGTGCCGTCTTCTTTCCTCTCTTTGGATTGCCTTTGTTGCGGGTAGGGAGGCTTAAACTAACTATTAATATAATCTAATCTAATCTGTCGATACTACGCAGATCATAAACGACCGCATTCTCTAGAATTAGGTATGGCTCACTAATGTAGAAATAGTAAACAGTGCGACTGCTGAACCACCATCAGAAGCAATCATCAACAGGGTCAATTTGGGAATCTTTCTGTGGAACTGCCAAGACATCATAGTAAAGAAAGATGAACTGATGGAGGCAATAAACAATCATAAATTCGAATAATTTTACAAGAAACAAAATTATATGCAAATTGCGATTTTAATATAAGGTGCTAGCGCAATGTTTCGCGATATAGGCACTATAATCAAACGAACCATGAAAAAGTAGGAATGTTTATTCGTAGTTTAATACCTCTTTGCGAATAACTTGCTGACAGAACTGCAAAGTGTATCTATTCAGGCTAACAGGTTAGCTGACCGTCTTATGCATTTACATACTAAATTGACTAACGCACTTAAGAAATATTGACTAAATTGATCCACCAACTACAGAATCCATACATCCTAGCAATTACTTTTAACCGCCATAACACCATACAGGTTTGCAAGAAAACAAGTAACTGGCATATTAATAGATACCGCCATCACCAACGCTATCGACTTAACATTGTGTTCCCCAACATAAACCGCACTACTCGACTGGTGTGCTTTTTGAGCAGCCCGGAGATAGTGACGACTGCTCAAATAAAGTTATGTATACAAAAACAGATCCATCCAGCCTTTCGCAACTTTTTAGAATTTTCAAAGGTAAACTGGAAACGGTATTCCCATAACGAAGCATGGAATTAACCATTGCTTAACACTGCAACTGACCCTATGACCATAGCGAGCCACTATTTGTGAATATATACTGGGGATTCTATTTTGCTGAAATGCTATTCCTACTTACACCCCTGAGAAATATTCTAAATATTGGTGGACAAAATATCTGCAAAAGTGAGGAAAAGAAGAAAATATGCAAAAAACTTCCGTAACAAAAGCATTTCTACCCTAATCAGCCGCTAACACAAAATTCGAGAAAACATGTAAGAAATTCGTCAGTCAACTTAAACGACACTTAATGGCTCAAGTGTATGAAATAATACGAAAAGTGTAAGATGACGTTCTAAGGTAAGTTTACACATTGATAGAAAACAATATACAGTACAATACCTGATATTGGGAATAAACATGTAAAAATTCCTGCGAAGTATCTAGCGACGATAATAACTCAGCTGAATTTCAACAATTATAAACTACCTGTAAAAAGATCGATTCATATAAATTCACCGAACTTGGCAGTCTACGCCCTAATTTTTAAAACACACAAATTAGAATCCGCTCTCATGAAAACTGCTTCACAAAGAAACTATGAACAAACATAAAAAATTCAGTAGCAAAGTAATACGTTCAGCAGAACTACTACAATACATCTAGAATGTGTTTAACAAATTTTAGACAACAGGTAATTCGACCTCAATAGTGCGATCAAAGTCTAAACCATATTACGCAGCTGTAATACCAATACCAATTCCAAAATCCTGAAAAGACCATAGTAAGCCAGATAGCCACATGCCCATCGCCCGTAGCACTTGTGTGTGCAAATTGAAAGAACGAATGAGTAGCATAAACAAGATAAAGAGTAAGTATAGACGCAAGAAAGGTCTACAGCGAATCACTTAGTCAGATTATACTCGGCAGTAGAAGAAGCTTTCGCAGTGTAGATGCAGAAAAAGATGCTGCGCTACGGATCGCTTAATCAGATTATACTCAGCAGTGAAACTAACTTCCGTATATGGAGAACTCCTACTTTTTTAGTATTCGATTTTTTAAAAGCGTACGATAGAGCGTGGAGGTTCTGAATTAAACGGGATGTTTTCATCTCTAAATCCTTATCTCCTTTAAAATTTTCAGCTAAATCTTTTGAGCACCGAACGCTAAGTGTTCAAATAAAAAACTACAGTTGAAGCATTCACAAACAGCAGAACGGAGTCCTACGAGGCAGCGCCTTCTCTGTTACATTATTTGTTCTCAAAGTAAACGAAATAGGCGAACAGATTCCACAGGACATTAAGCTCCATCATTCACTCTATGTTGACGACTAGCAAATCGAATACCATCATCAAAATGGTGGTCTCCAAATAGCGGCTTCAAAGTTCACCTCACAAACATGAAGCAAGCCTTTTAACTGTATATATGGATTATTCCTAAGCCCAAAGCTCAAATCCAATCACGGAACTATTCGACATACAAATTTGCATAAATTTATAGGTTAAATCTTTGATGAAATACTGAACTGAAAGCAATGCGTGACCGCCCAAAGTGGAAAGAAAATACCAGCCGCTATGTACTGAAATTGATAAGAGCTGTAAGGTAAATAAAGACCAAATCACGACTGCCAGGATGTACAGAAAAATAACGAGACAATTTTTGCCCATGGATCTATTCAATCTTTAACTCGGAACCCGTCACGAGACGTAGTTGTCATCGTTGTGAGGGCTTTAAACCTCAGATTTTAGTCAGAGAGGAATTAAAAAAACTGAGCTGAAGGTACATAGGATGAGAAAGGAAAGGACAAAAGAAAATAGAAACAGAAAGTGTTCTACGTATTTCTACCATCGTGCATCCGGGTCAACCGGGGATAAGGACAGCTAGAAATAGATGTTTTTTTATTAATTTTATATACATTTACGAATGAACACATGAGTATCCAACAACCAAATTCAATGCGACACAGAACACAAATCTGTCGCCAAATATACCATGTAACAACTAACCGTAAAGGAATCCCGATGGAGATAAAGAATCTCAAACAATACCTAAAGATTGCGCCCGCGGCTATAATTATTCTCAAAATGAAACAACGCAATTATTTTGAAGAACGATACAATTGGTAACAACAAAACGCTTGTTGAATACTAGCAAATACTGGATGCCATTACGTTGTACTTTTCCACGTATTGTCGTTTAATTGGAGTTTGTGTTAATTATGTATTTATACTCGTAGAGGACCAAATTATGAGTTCACTTCCCAGTCTTTTCCGCTCGATTCTACTGTCCCCTATTCACGTGTTGTAGATTGTCGCTGAAGTGAAGAGCAGCCACATTAACCATTTCTTCAACGCTGCGGGGCTGTGCTAGCCCAGTGCAGGGTTCTTGTCAAGGTCTGCCTGTACGATTTCCGATGCTGCTCTTGCTGTTGCTTTGACATGCGTCGCCTGTACGTACTGATGCTTGGGTTTGGTCGGCGCGCTGTAGGAGCTTTGTGACTTGGAGGTTCTTGCCGATTGTTCGAATATTGCTGCAGACTTAGCGATTGCGTGGTTCACATCGACATGCTGAAGGTGCTTGCGTACTTGAAGATTCATGTTGATCAACTCACGAGTAACAAGTAAACTCGTTTCGATGCCGTGCTTCTCGTCATCTGGCTTCTTGCTTCTGACGGTCACCGGTGCGTCGCAGTTACGATTGGTTCGTTGATTCTGGGGATATGATCTTAATGCTTTGAATTCTTCGCTCTGCATCCACTATCTACCCTATTGCACCTGTGTTGAACTGTAATTGGTGTCCGGCACACTGGCCGCTTTACCCCCCTCAGGGGGATACAACTATTGTATCTATGGGAATTAGCGCTCTCAGGGGGACTATGTGTGGCCCGAGCTAAAGGTTAGGTAGGCAGAGAGCCTACCTAACCTTTAGCTCGGGCCACACATAGTCCCCCTGAGAGCGCTAATTCCCATAGATACAATAGTTGTATCCCCCTGAGGGGATAGAATAGGTTTTTGTTTTGTTACGGACCATCCTTTTTCGGTTCACTGCTGTCCTGTTTTTCAGCACCTACTACTTTCTTAAACTTTTTCTTGTTTCACGATCTTTCTTAGCTTACTGTTTCTATGCACCTTGTGCATAGATTCCGCATTCCCTCAACTCCATACTAACTAAATGGTGCTTTCATCCTTCCTATCTTAGAACATCTTTCTCTGGGTAAAGGGAGGCTAAAACTTTCTTATATAATAATAACTATAATAAAAATAATAATAATGGCCGCCTCACCCACGCAAAATTCACTAGTCCCTCTCGATTGTTCCACCAGCAAAAGACCCCGTTTTGTTCTTGAGATCCGCTTTTATTCTCTTCGCTTGCCTCCTTCTGGAAGCTTCGAGAGCTTTCTCTCTTGTCCTGGTGCGTTGTTCGCTGATTGGTCTAACCCCTGCACGGCGTTGTATCTCTCTCTTCGCAGCAAATTTCCATGTGCTTATAGGCTGTTGCTTGGCGGGTGTCTCTCATCCACGTCATCTTCCTCGCGCGCTTTCATCCCTCGAAGAATGTTGACCGTTGTTCAAGCTTGCTTTCCCAAGCCTGCCTGCTCCATTGTTTAGAGTTCGCGTAGGTTATGCGTGACAGTTACAAATTCTTTATGCGTCCAGCCCAATGAGCGAGGGAAACCCGATAAGTTAACAGAATTTTGGCCAATAAAATATGAGATATTCTACGAAATACCCATCCACTTCACATTTTCGCGCTCTTTTCGCAATAAAAATATATATATTTCTACGTGTCTCGTTACATCAATCACATGCGAGGCACTTTGCGTGGTTACAGGAACATTTAAACCTAGCCCAACAAATAGTCTCTCTCTATATATATATATATATATTCGTATATTTTGGAAACAGTCTTTCTTTCAAGCATATTTCATTAAAAAGTGCGCCGTTTTTATTATTGATTAGTTTTTTATTAAGATTTTCTATTTTCCTAAATATATTTCTAGCATCATTGCTAAGGAGGTTAAAAAGGTCGCTAATAGTCGACGCGTTTCGGCGCTCTTGCGCCATTCTCAAGCTATGCGAATAAAATGCAGCTATGATTTCTGAGGTGCTATTGTAATGGCTGCTCGGGATCGAATGAAAGGTAGGGTGGCAGAGTCGCCAATGTGGATTGGCTTTGTTGGCGGCTTATGTCGAATCTGTGGGGCGTACAGTCAGTAGACGCGGCCACGTGCAACTCACGCGGTCAGCGTCAAAAAAGTTTGAGAATGCGGTGGGTCCCGGTGCTCTGGTTGTTAATTGTTGGTTTTTTCTGTTCTATCAGTATTGCTTCTATGATCTGTAATCTATTGAAGTCTGTTTCTTTGCGTAGAATTTTTGTGTTGCTCACTAATTGGTTTCTTGTTAGGGCTTGGCCGTGTGTTTCCGAAGCGTGTTGTTTTGGGCCTCCTGTGGATAGGTGCATGGTTAGGCGTCTTGATAGGGTGATAGTTGTCATGCCTATATACGAGCGGTTTAGAGGTTCACAGTCCTCATGGTTGCATTTGTACTCGTATATGACATTGGTCTGTTTCAAGGCTGGTAGTTTTGTGCCAATATTGTTTTTAGAGATAAGGCTGGCGACTGTATGGCTTTTGTAATATATGGTAAGTTGTAGGCGTTCGTTATCAGCGTTGCATTTAGTGTTGTTTTTAATGATTTGCTTTATTATGCGTTCATCGGCTTTGTATGCTGTAGAGTATTGGTTTTTATAATATACTGTATGTATAATTTGCTGGTCCGGGTTGGTGCTTTTGTTTATTTTCTGTATATATTCTTTCAAGATGTTATCAAAGGATGTGTTTGAGTATCCGTTATTAATGAATGCCTGCTTTAGCCTTGCTATGCTTTCATGGAACAGCTGCCAATTGGAAGATATCTTGTATGTGCGATGGACGAGCGCTTTTATCGTACTGTCTTTATATTTTTGTGGTGTTTCACTTTCAGCATGTAGGTAAATTCCAGTGTTGGTAGGTTTTTGGTAAACGGATGTGGTGTAGTTGTTGTTGTTCAGGTAGATTTGGACGTCGAGGAAATGGAGATGGTTTCCTGTGCCAATTTCATGTGTGAATTTTAGTATAGAATTTGCTTCGAATATTGTTTTGAGTTTGGTCAAGCATGTAATGTCCACAACCAAAAAGCAGTCGTCTACATAGCGACAGTATATAGCTGGTTTTGTATCTGGGTTGTTGTCTAATATTTTGTTTTCAAGGTCTACCATATAAAAGTTGGCGATTGTTACCCCGAGCGGACTTCCCATACTAACACCATCTGTTTGTAAATACATTGTGCCGCCGAAAATCTTAATAAAAAACTAATCAATAATAAAAACGGCGTACTTTTTAATGAAATATATATATATATATCTATATATAAGTATCGAATTACCCGACATCAGATGATATTAATTTTCAATGTTATTACTTCAAAACCCGATTCAACATGGAAACCCTTTTTCAACTGCATATACTGTTACGTCATGTGATCTTGTGAAAACAGGAAAATAATGTTAAATTTCCCGATCAGATTACAAATGGGTTATGTACAAGGGCGGCTCAAGAGGAAGGAGAGGAACATAGACAGATGGGGTTGATTGTGTGTGTCATTGTTCGCACAGGAACATTTCTAAAAAAGACCTCAATATATTTGGCGAAATGCACTCTACATGCCATTGATATCATTGAAGATGAAAAAGACAGAAAATTGAGTGTTGTTAATGTGCTAAATTACAAAACGCACCACCCAGTGCTACATCGAATAGAGTACATTATTCACGACGCGTAAATTAGCAGCAAATCAACATATGCTGGATCCCTTCTCGTGTTGGAATAGATTAAGATGTCGTTCATGCAACCGCCAAAAGTGCGACTTGAAATTATAAGGAATAAATTTCAATTACTTACACGGATTAGAAACACATTATGCAAGCCTTGTTCAACCAGTGGAAAATCAGATGAGAAAACTGTGAAAACTAAAGAGAAAAATGCAATCATTACATGAAAAAGAGTTAGATTTGGGTAAGATATCACATAGAGAGGAGGTAATACTAGTTAACAGGTTCAGAATGGGACTTACGTTCATATACTCTTACAACTTTCGCAAAGGATGTTTATCACTTTGGTGCCTTTCTTTACTGCTACGAAAAGACGAAGAGGGAAATTTCAACATTAGCAAGTATACTTGGCGCTTACAATTTTTACTAAAAGTTGAAGGAAGCAGGATACGTAATTTTCGAATACTTCATGACGCATCTCAGTTGTATATCAATATACGTGTGACCACTGCGAGCGCTCCTAAATTCGTAGCACTGGGCTCCAAGTATTTGTGAGGTGTGCTCAACACATGGGAGTCTCCTTTCGCACTGGCAATAACATGACCAAACCAACCAACTCGTCTATAAGAGAAGACTGTTTAAAGAAAGATCATATCTTTAAAAATACAAATTTCAAAATTTTGGATTCAATCTTGAAAATTTCTGATCTCCGCATTTTAGAGTCGATGTACATTTGAAAAAACCGTCCGTCAATAAATGAATGTGATACGGCGGTGAAACTTTCTATTGTTTATTGAAAGTTTCTGTTTTATACTATCTTTCAAATATCAATATTTTATATCTAGTTTATTCGGAAAATTTAGAGTTATAATTTTATTTAAACTTCCATTGATTGTACTTCGAAGCACTGAAGGTGAATTTTTTTGCAATCTGAAACGTTTGCTTTTTACCATGATATTCTTAGCCACGTTAGCCACGTTGGTTTCCTTTTTTATGCTGAAAGCCTGTTGATGTATGTTATTTCTTGCCAGGGAAATGGAAGACTTTCTAAATCAACTAAAAAATATCGTGCACAAGTATCCGTTATTTAATATGGTTGCTGTGCATGATTTTTGTGTTGTAAGTCAAGTGTAGCACTGATGTAAGCTAAGTATGTCGCGATATTTTACAGAAACACAGCAGCAAAGTTGCAGCGGAACAGAAGCTCCCGCGACTACGCCGCCATTCGCCCAACTCGAGTCTGTCGAGCACCTCGTCCCCTCCTCCCACTCTCCTCCGCACTCCCTCCCACTCCCCACCCAGCCTTCTTTCCTCTTCACTGAACACTCCCCCTAGTGGCGCATCTCCATCCTCGTCCTCGTTCCCCTCGCCCTCCCCGCTGCCTGCGGCCACCGTCATCACGTCACACGTCAGCTTCACTCCCCCATCCCTCGTCGTCCAGATCCCCTCAGCTGCTGGGGGAGCGTTGCCCCCAACGTACGGGGGAGGCAATGACGGAAACGAAGCTATGGTGCATCACCACGCGCATCATCTCCACCATCACCAACCTCAATTCCACCAACCGCGATGCCTCCACCCTACACTCCTCTCTCCTACTGCCAGTCGCCCATCCACTCCTTCGTCATCTTCCTCGCCTTCACCCCTTTCCAGACCAGGTAATTTGTTCCTGAAACTGATGGACTCGTGGTGTTGAAATTTTTATTCGGAGGGTGAATCGCTGTGTCTCATGCCCTTACTGGGACACTGCTTGAGTGTGTTCTATCTGGTCGGCCTAGTGCTATTGGAAAGTTCTGAATGACCTCCCGTTAAATTGAGAGCGCCTCTTGGTAAATTCTGATTTGTTTCCCTTTACTTTTATACTAGTTCATGACTAGTTTTCCTGTACTTGAATATTTTATGCTATCTATTTCCGACTTGAATATTTTATGCTATTTATTTATGCATAGGTGGTAATGTTAGTGTCACCATGTTGTCGGGTCTAATATAATATAAGTTTCTCTTTCGTCTCATCTCATCTGTGGCTTGACTTGCCATTAATAATTTGCCTCATTACCTGTAATCCATTGAGACTTTTTAATCTCTATACATTGCTTTAAAATGAAGCTATTCATATATTGGGGGCTTTATTGGCTTACCATGCCAAAAATTACCCTCGCGATCGGGGCAGGCTACTAACAGTCGACCAATCGACGTGGCTGGCAGTACCGGGCGTTGTAAAGCAGCTACTTAGAATGCCCACTTTCCGTGATGGCTGCCGCGATTCTTGAAGCGGTGCTGTTTTGAGATGCTACCTAGGTAGTCTTATTGGATGAAGAGGCACAGCCAGCTCTAATTGATGCCAATTATGGGTGCTGTAAAGCTAATCTTTTGGACACGAAACACACGCAATCCTTAACGAGTTAGTGTTTGAAGCGCATAACATTTTATGTTGGGTAAATCAACTTCATCAATTGCAGTCATCAGGCGGCCTATTTTTAGCTAATGAAGTCTCTTCATGGAGATACGACTATTGTATTTGTTGGAATTAGGACTCGCTGTACTAAAAGACCAAAGAACCCGAGCCCTTAGAGGGCCTCGGCTCTCAATGCCAAGCCCTTAGAGGGCCTCGGCTCTCGGCTCGTCGATGACAAGGTCCTCGGCTTGTCATTGACGTCACGGTACAATGACAAGCCGAGGACCTTGTTGCCCTCTAAGGGCTCGGGTTCTTTGGTCTCCAAACCATATTTTCGAAGATGAGCAACCACCTCGTCTACTGTCACCACGTTTTCGTCAACAAGAATGTTGTCCAAGTAACTGTCGGTACCCCGCCAAATTCGGTTATCCTTCGATAACACCGCATTTACAATCACTGTCATGATCTTGGGGCGCAATTGAGCCCAAATCCCAGTCAGGTCAGGTAGTAACACTTATCTCGATATCGTACATGCTGGTACGGCCACAAACTCTGGTCAACGTGAATTTGTAAGTAGGCAGATCGGAGATCTACCAACTTTAATGGTTCCGCTTTCTGTCGCCACCTTCGCGTAGCCTCATTGCAAACTACGGCCTCGGCCCCGGGATGGCTCTCAACGTGGTCATTTAGCTCCCTGAAATCAAGCACCGATCGGACCTTGTTTTTACTTTCCTGGACTACGGCCATTAATGGAATAATTCCTGTTGCACATTTTTTCTCACACGGCCGCAACCAGCCCTTCGTTATCCAACGTTCCACTTCTTCATCAAACTTTCCTTTGGAAGGACCGGCGTTCACACTACTGTAACTCTCGACAGTATTGCCTAACACCGGTGCCACTCCACCCTTCCACCGCCACTTTACAGTCCATTTAGACCCATCGAACTCCGCGTCGAAATCTTGATTCCGTATCACGACCGTCTCAGCAGGGACACAAGCCGAGGCAACTTCAGGTTTGCCAGAAAGAAAACAGTCTGCTCCAAACTTAATCATCCGACCGTCTAACGACACCCCACCACATGCTCGGACAAAATCCATGCCAAGTATGACATCAACACCACGGCAAATCTGCGTCACCACACAATCCAGGGATACCTCCAAGTCAACCACCTTGATTAAAGCAGTAGTTTCTCCTTTGCTAGGAACCTCTCCTGTCGAACGCGATAATGTAACACACCCCACCTGACACCCACGTCACCAATGTCTTAGCGAGAATTGACCATGAGCACCCCGTATCAAGCAACGCACGGGCTCCTCGGCCATTAATCTCAACAAAGAGAGTAGAAAGTGCCTCTAACCCTGCTTGGAAAGAGCTGCCGGTGCACCAGCTCCCCCTGGCTCGTTTCTCTGCTGACAGTCTCATGATATGTGACCATCTTTGCCACACCTCCAACATGTGACCTTGCGCTTAGGGCATGATTTAATGAGATAAGGCCCACCACATGTGAAGCACCTTATTTCCTGAGACGCAGAGGCACTGCCCCTCGAAGCCCCACCAACGACGGCTGCCGAGAATCCGACAGGCTTCTCCACGCTTTCTGCTAGCAACGATCGGGCTCGCTTCACTACTTCATCCAGCGCCAACGTTTCAATTTTCGTTAATACGCGAAGCTCCCGCGAAACTTCAGGACGGCAAACCAACCACGAACGCTTGCAAAAAAAGTACATCTGACTTAATACCGGCCAGCTTGGCAAGTCTTCGCAAATCAGTCATAAAAACATCGACCGGCTCGTAACACCACACACGTCTCGTGAACTGTGCGTACGCCTAGAACGAGTTCAAAGCAAATGCATCAACCAACGCAGATTTAAAGTTCTCATAAGATTTCTTCTTCGCGTCACTAAGTTCACTGGACACCGCAAAAGCACTTCCTGACAAGAACAACGGTACCAGAATTTTTAGTTCTGTAATATCCTTCAATTTTCGTACCAGGTCAATTTTATTCAGCCACTCCACCACATCATCATTTCCATGATGATGTGAAATATCCCCTCAAAATATCCCCCAATTTTACAGCCGCTGCCATCGTGGCCTAAATAGCTTGTTGTAAAAAATTAGAACTCACCTCAGCTAAGATGAGGGTACTCGACGATACGACGAACACAGTACGATTCAAAGTTGAGCAGGTGCAATTAAAAATAACAAAACGAACAAACACAACAAACAAAGCAACACAACCCAACACTGAATAACTAACACAAAAACAGTAAACAAGACAAACACCGGAACGCCGGCAGACAAGCGACCGCACCACCGCCACAACCTCTCTCCACGACGTCCAGCTTCTCTCTGCCCGCCAGCCACATGCCGGCAACCACACTCCCTTAGGGAGAAAATGTGAAATCTTGAGCTGAGTGTTAGCTAGGCTTTCTTTTTGTTTGGAAATTTCACTGTTCCCTTTACCAATTTTACTGGTGCCGAACTGTGTTATTATCATCTACGTATCGTGAAGGGAATAGTCTATAGACAAGGATATGATAAGGATTACAAGCACATAGCAAGTATTCCAGCCTACCCACACCTTCCCGTGGTGGTACTGTTAGTATACCCACTTGGAGTAGTTACTCGTTACATATTATTTATGTAAATTGACAACATAGTGTTTACAAGGTTTTTTATTAAATTGTTCGTCAGTGGGTAGAACCAACGTGGGGGGGCGCCCACTAACATCTGGGTCTTTTTTTTGTTAGCTTTGCGTATTTATCTTCGTTCTGTATCTTTTACGAAAAAAGCAAACAAAAACTAATAAAGTATTATAAATAAAACACACGATCCTGGTCCCGGTGGCTCAGCGCCCCGAGGACCAGGCAGAATGGCGAGGGGCAAAGGATCGCGACCCAGCCAGAGAAGCTCTGCGGGGGATCGGAAAACGTCCACAAGGGAGCAAAAGAAGTCATCCGCCAAACCCAATGAGGTAAAATCGATCAGGACGCCGGTTGCAGAACATGCAAAAGGACCAAAAAGCAGCACATCTCTTGGGTCGACTTCTGCAGCGGGCGCGGGCCGTCAGACATAAAGTGTTTGGATGGAGTACTGCCGGAGCGTAGTGTCGCTAGGTTAAGGACACCGTCTGGGTAGAAATCGAGATGAGTGTTGATTTTCTTTTTTTATATGCATCTTATAGAGGATTTTCTTGCGCTTCCATTGGTACTTTCCGTTTACGTCTACTCCAAATAGTGCGCCCACCAGAGGGGGGGAAAGCGATGGGGGTGGCGTGACCTTGACCCCTCCCCCCCCTCATTATTGGGAGTCAATTGAGCGTGTTTCTCTGCGGCAATGGCAATAGAGTTCGTTCATGAGCTACTCAAAGTGTTTTCATTATTCAAACGAATCATTCTAACGCTAAATAAATATTTTTTATAAGATTTTGACAATTTCAGAATTTAGCTGTTCTGCCGTATCTATGATACCGCAGCTTTCATTCATAGCTCGATGACAGCTGCAGTATCATAGCTACAGCTATGGCGAGCACACCAATCCAAAGGGCTTGAAAAGAGCTACAAAACAGAGGAGTTGACTTAAAAAAAACGTATTTTGGTCGAAAAAAAAGAAAAAATAAAAAAGTGGTTATTTTGAAGAATTACATGTATTTTCTTTTGTTGTATATTTTTCCCCAGAGTTACAGAGCTACAGCAGTGTAAATTATGTCAATCGAAAGGGCCTGAAAAGAGCTACAAACGCTCAAGAGTTCATTGTAGAAAATCCTGTAGATCAAAAGATAAAAAGAAAAACATTTTTTTTTTAAAAACACGTTTTTCTGGAAACTTGATAATTGGTTTCTCAAATGCTACTTCTTCCACAATTCCAGAGCTACAAGAATGGTTTATATACCATTCGATAGGGCTTAGCAAATTGTATCCATAACTGGAGACATTTTTCGATATATCAATTATTTTGAAAATTACACGACATGAAAAAAAAAATGAAAAAAGGTTACATATTTTAAAAAAAATATTCCCAAAATCCACAAAAAAAAGTTATCAAAATTCGTAGCCCCTTATGGTTATATAGACATATAAGCAATCTAAAAACGAAGTTCTGGTTCTGTAACTTCAAAATTGTAGAAGAAGTAGGATTTTAAAAAACCCTATTTTATCATATTTTTCAAAAAAAAAAAACCAGTGCAGATACAAAAATTTTGTCGAAATAACAAATGATCTTTCCATCATTTCACACCTACTGTGAAAATTTCAGAGAAATCCATCCATAAATAACGGACTTTTCTCCTACCCAGACGGTGTCCTTAAACGCAATGAGCCACGCCTCTGGTGTACCCAACCTAATCTCCAACGAGGAAAGAATTGAGAAGCTTGAAAACACCATTAAATAAATAACAAACGTACTACCTTCCCTATCTTCCTCTGGAGGATTGAAAACCTCTATCAACCCTCCGCGACAGAAAGATAAAAGCAAGTTCATTCTTCTGGATTTTGCAAAACAGCCACCACCGCCAGTATTCACGCGCTTCTACAGCATGAAGTTTGCACCGGAAACAAAACGTGCAATCGACCCTTACTCCATTAAAAAGTTGATTTTGGCTCTGACAAAATTGCCACCGAAGTCCATCACCACCAGCGGCAAAGACAGCTTCACCCTTGAAGTGAGAAACGATAGCCAAGGCCAAACACTCATGACTATCACATGACTATCACACCGTGCAAGGTCTTCCCTCACCCAAAACTCAACAAATCAAAAGGACTTATCTACATTAAATAATATAACATGGAAAACTTTACAAAATTCGCTGCCGGACTGAAGGAAAACTACAACATTAGCGATGTAATAACGCAACCTTCATTAAAACAAAATACGAACAGACCAGCGCCCTTATCATTGAATTCAACTCTGAAACCGCTCCCGATTACATATATACATATATATATATATACACCAGGTGAGCGGTCCGACACAAGGGTGTATCTGTACATCGAGAAACCCATGCAGTGTACGAACTGCCAAATGTATGGACACACCAAGAAACGGTGCACCCGAGCGCTCACTTGCGGAAAGGGCGGAGTGGTGGGACACAGCAGCGACCAGTGCTTGCTGCGAAAGCAGTGTGCTTCCACTGCCGAGGCCCCCACTGCGTCAAGGACAAAGCATGCCCGAAACAAGTTGAAGAACAAGTACTTGCCATCCAGAACAGCCACAAGGTTGGAAAACGCCGCGCCAGACAAATGCTCAACGGCCCAACGAACTCGCCTGAAAAACCTTCACTTCTACATGCCACATATTTCAAATGCACATTGGATCCAAAAGAAAAACGTAAAATGTCTCCTTGGGTTCTCGAAAAATGCCGCCAGGTCGAGTTGGGTGATAAGCCCAAGCGAATTACCTCCCAAGATGAAAACTCATTTATTATCGAGGTAACCGGCAAACAACAAAGCATCCAAATCTGCAACATTACATCCCTAAACAACATCCCGGTCTCCTTATCTGAACATCCATACTTTAACCTAGTCAAAGGACTCGTGTATCTGTACGAGTATGATCTGTCCGACTTCGACTGCTTTCGAGAGGGACTGATAGCAGACCACGGACTGTACGACGCGGTGAAGGCAACGTGGATCCGACCAAAGAACCCTCTTTCTCAAGCTCTCCTACTCACTTTTAGACAGGACCTCCCTGACTACATTACCATCCCTGGTGAACAATCTCAAACAAAGGTAATCCCATACGTGCCACGTCCCATGTTCTGCAAAAAGTGCCTCGAATACAACCACACGCAGAAACGATGCCCTAGCAACATAGTGACTTGTGCTAGGTGCAACAATGCAAACCACGATAGTGAAGATTTCACCAACGCCAAAATGGAATGCCACAACTGCTGTCAATATCACTACTCAGGATCCTACAAATGTACCGAATTCAAATATCAGCAGGAAATTCTCACCATTCAACACAAATACAAACTAACCAGAGCCCAAGCAAAAGTTAAACTAGACTCAGAACACCCGAACTGTCACCACAGCTATGCTGCTGCGGTAACATTAAACAGCTCAGAAGCACCCAACCGACAGCCGCCTATACCTCGGGAACCTGAAGCAGTAGCAGCTCCCACAGCTACTTCATCCAGACCCTCCAAGCCTCAGAGTCCTAAAATCTCCGCACGGAGGAAGAGAAAAAACTCAGAGGATCAAGAAAAATCAACTGAAAAGAAACAAGTAACTGAAGCAGTTAGCGTCAATCCATCCAATGGAGAAACGTATACAACCCCTGTGCAAATCATCCCAAACTACGACTCTGCAATGAGTGATAGTGAAATCACAAGCGAGAACAACCCGACCGTTAGAAGCGAAACAAGAAAAATTTACCAACAGTATCAAATGGAAACCAAACAGAACCAAAATAAATAGTGGAGCCAGCGCGCTGCAGTGGAACTACCAGGGTGTTCGAACTACCAAACTGCGGCACAACTGTAACTTCTCAATACCTCAGTACGTTCTACTCACCAAGCATGGATATTTCAATGTCACACCCCACGGAGGAGTTGGTCTTCTAATCCACGAATCCATTCCCTTTCAGGAAGTTCCCTTGACCTCAAGCATGCAAGCCATCGCAGCTACTGTTCAACTTACCCAGCGAATAACCTTTGTCTCGCTTTACAGCTCAAGAAACCATACCTTATCTCTGGAACTATCAAACGAATTATTAGCCCAACTGCCTCCTCCAATCATTTTAATGGGCGACTTCAATAGCCACAACACAATCTGGGGATGCCAAACTACAGATGCACGGGGCCGTCTGGTAGATGTCTTCATCAACCAACATGACCTAACTTTACTGAACACGGAAACTCCGACTCGAATATCGTACAACTCTGAATCTGCAATAGACCTGACCTTAACCTCTCCTCGCCTTGGTGCTGATCTACTATGGAACGCATCCGAATCCCCAGAAGACAGCGATCACTGCCCTATTGTACTGAAGATGATGAACTCACCACGCAACGAGCTGAAACGCACCGTATGGAACATCAAGAAGGCAGACTGGACGATTTACGAAACCCACCCCAGGTGGTAGGAGCTCCGGATACCCGATGAAGCTACATGTGTCGAAGCACTAGAAACATTCACCAGTACATTAACAGCCGTAGCAAGGGAAAGCATCCCTACAATCGAACTAACAACATTTTTTCCAAAACCGTACCGGAGTGCAAAACTTACAGAAACGCGCAATAACAGAACGCCTCTACCAAAGATACAAACAAAATCCGTGCAGAACGCCCTGTGTTGGAAGAGAGCTAGAGCCATCTATAGAAACCTACTGCGAGAAGAAAAACGAAAAGCCTGGATTTCACTCGCCTATACCTTCACAAAGAAAACACCAATCCGCTCTATATACGAAAATGTCAGAAAAATTAAAGGAAAATCGCAGCGGTATGTATCAATTTTAAGGGATAACAATGTGACATATTCGACAGTACCAGATATATCAAATAAACTAGCAGAAACTTATAGCCATATCAGCAGCACGGCCAACTACCCTCAAGATTTTATACAAGAAAAACTACGAGCAGAAGCTAACGAAATTGATTTCTCGTCTTACAATAGCGAAATATACAACGAAGCATTCTCCTCTGCCGAACTCGACTCGGCGTTAAACACCTCAAGGAAAAAATCACCCGGAGCTGACGGAATCTCATACGCGATGTTGAAACACCTCCCAAAACAGGGAAAGGAGAGTCTTTTGTCCCTCTACAACAAGCTGTGGCTCCATGGTTATTTCCCACTCAGTTGGAGAGACGCAATAATCATCCCATTTCAAAATCCTGGAAAGTCTCCATACTCGTTATTAAACTACAGGCCAATTGCGTTTACAAGCTGCCTCTGCAAGACCCTAGAACGACTCATCAATAATAGACTCCTTGACCATTGTGACATGCACGACTTCCTGACCAATATTCAATGCGGCGGCCGCCCTAACCGATCCACCATCGACCACCTAATCCGTCTGGAAACCACTATCCGAAATTCCTTCGTCCACAGCGAGCACTTCATAAGCATATTTTTTTACCTTAAAAAGGCTTATGACACCACCTGGAAATACGGAATTATGCGAGACATTTACAATCTACACCTCCGTGGACAACTCCCTTCCTACATAAAACAGTTCTTGCAGCATCGTACCCTCAGAGTACGGCTAAACAATCACCTATCCGACCCATTTCCACAAGAAGAAGGTATCCCTCATGGCTCCGTCTTATCAGTAACCCTCTTCATCATTAAAATTAACAATATTGTCTTCATGATCCAAAAAGATCCACGGTATCACGCATCGTTATACGTTGACGACTTCCAGCTCGGGTACCACCACAACGTTCTCAAAATTGTTCAAGCCAAACTCCAAGAGTGCATCGACAGGGTAGCGCTCTGGACTCGAACTAACGGCTTCTTCTTTTCAATGGGCAAATCCAGAGCTGTTCACTTCACTTCTCTACCGGGCATTCATTTGTCACCATCACTCAAAATTGGAAATCAAAATATAGAATACACCGATGAAATCAAATTCCTTGGGCTAACATGTGATCGCAAACTGACCTGGAAGACCCATTTCACCAACATAAAAGCAAGCTGCCAGAAAAGCGTGAATATGCTTAAATCTATCGCCTCGCACGAATGGGGTGGAGACCAAGCAACTTTGCTCCACCTATACCGACTATTCATCCGGCCAAAATTAGATAACGGTTGCATAGTGTTCTCCTCTGTTTCGTTATCAATACTCAAACAGCTTGACCCCATCGTGAATGATTGCCAACGACTAGCTACAGGCGCATTTGAATCAACACCGATCCCTAGCTTACAAGTAATATCCGGCGAGATGCCTCTCAAGCTGCGAAGACAGCAGCTCTCGCTAAAGTACCTCTACAAAATAAAAAGCCACTTGTCAAACCCAGCGCGCAACTGTGCCATACGGCCTATCGACAGAAGACTGTTTAATAATAAACAATACTCACCGCCTTTTGCCGTTCGCACTGTCGAACTCATGGAATCTCTCGATCTCCAGGAGGCCCACATAAAGCCTGCCTTCTCGTATCGGCTACTGAATATCGCTACATCCACATGGAAAACCACCCTCGCCGAAATAAACATAGAACTGACTCTTTACAAGAAGAAATCTACCCATCCAGCCTTGTACACCAATGAATACCAGAGACTGCTGCGCGAGGAATATCAAGAGCATATCCCGACCTTTACCGACGGTTCAAAGTATGATGAAAGAGTCGGCGCCGCGGCACTGTGTGGCGGTACGAGGGAGATGATGTCCCTTCCCGGAGTTGTATCAGTTTTCACTGCAGAACTCCACGCTATCGAAATGGCTCTACAAATTATCCGCGGCCACAACAAAGAGAGATTTTTAATCTTCTGTGACTCCTTGAGTGCCCTCACAGCACTGCAAAATAAACGCACCCCCATCCCCTTGCGCGGTATCTCATACATCAAATCGATAAACTAACCCAAGACCACAAAACAGTCAAACTCTGTTGGATCCCGAGCCATGTCGGCATCGAAGGCAACGAGGCAGTTGACAAACTCGCCTAAACGGCTGCACTTCGACCTGCAGAAAATGCCATGACCTTCTATGGAGATTGGTTCCCAATCATAGCTAGCAAAATACGTGCCCTATGGAAGGAAAACTGGCATCGGGAGAGAAACTTCTTATTCAACATACAACCAGATCCCAATTCCTATAAAGAGAAAATCTAACCAGAAAAAAACGAAGTAGTACTGAACCGCTTGCGATGTAGACGGACACACACATCTCACACACGGATACTTAATGAACAGCACAGTCCAAGAACCCCCGCCCGGTTGCCCTCTTTGTTTGGGGGGCTCGCCTCACCGTACATCACATCTTCATTGATTGCCCGGCCTTACACAGCGCAAGACGTCGTCACATAAGTCTATTTGCTGCTGACCAACACCCGCCTCTCTCAATCAGAGACCTGCTAGGTCATGACGCCCCTATTGCCGAACTTATGGAATACCTTCGTAAAATCAACGCGTACGACCTCATATGAATCAGACGTGCTCCTGCTAGATGAGTTTACTGCAAACCGGCTATTGCCATCGAGTTCCTAGCATATGGAACTGCACACCCGTAGACCTCTCCGAGTCAACTATCGTACTACTTGCCCCATTTCCGATGTGCGCTGAGACGAGTGCTCGACACCACACCGACCGAGAACACTAACAATTAATCCAGTTGCCTGTAGCAAGTCTCGTCACTCATAATGTGATCGCTTAGCCGATGTGTGATTACCTAGCTAAAGCTAGGGGGGTCCATAGTTGCAAGTTGCTGACGACCCTGGTGGAAACGTAACCCTAAACTTATTATTATTATTCTTTTTGTTTATACTAAAAATGCGTCCGATTTTT
Source organism: Morinoia aosen (assembly GCA_030386875.1). Classification (NCBI taxonomy): domain Eukaryota; kingdom Metazoa; phylum Arthropoda; class Malacostraca; order Amphipoda; family Talitridae; genus Morinoia; species Morinoia aosen. Next base: position 65,704,887 of record CM059566.1, read on the forward strand.
TACTTTTTTTTTTAGTTCACTGCTGAGGTGTTTTTTCAGCACCAATTACTTTCTTCTTGAATTTGTATCATATTTCGTTACCTTTCTTCCTAATTTGTTTCTATGCGCAGGGGTATTGTGTGGGAACACACAATAGATTCCCCGTTTCTTCAACTTTAAACTAAGTGGTGCCTTCATACTTCCTCTTTTTGAAACACTTTTGCATTGGTTAGGGAGGCTCAAACTAACGAATAATCTAACCTAGTTAATAAAGTTCAAGCTCAGCACAGGATCTTTCCAGGAAAACAAAGAATGTCTAATCGCCTGCCATGCTCATGACAACCTAGCCAGTTTTCCTCAATTTTGTTCTGCGAACGATAATGACACTTTCATTGGCAATAAATAAATATCAAATTTATTCTTGTGTCCTTAAGACTGTTCTAAGTGCTAAATACAAGAAACTCCATTCAAGGGGTTTGAATCAGGTGTTGAATGAAAGCAATGAAAAAGTAATTTACGCGATCATATACAGACACGAACAATGTATCAGGTCTTTGAAATGTGACTCATCAGTAGAATTAGTGCACCAGTCGAACACATGCGCTGGTCAACTTTGTTTTATTAGAAGCCGAAAAAGCGTTGAAACGATTCACCACTGAAAATCTATCCTACATGACCCGTAGTTATCTTGAGTTTTTAGAAAAACCTAATGAATGCGAATCAATTGTGAAACTCGTTCTAAAAACATAAGATAAATAAGGGCCATTTCGGAACGATTTTCAATGAGAGGGCTGGAATAACAACGGAGTCTTCGAATAAATGAATGTTCGTGTATAATTATATGAAGAATGTTCCAAGGAGCGTTTGCGTTGCATTAGAATGTACTTGGAGGAACTTTCACTGATCTCTTTACCACGTTTTACTGGTGCCGAACTGTGTTATCATTTGTATCGTAAAGGGAGCAGTCTATAGACGAGGATTTGATAAGGATTACTTGTCTATGACAAGTATCCCAGCCCACCCACATCTTCCCGTGGTGGTACCGGGACTTAATACCCACTAGGAGTTGCAAGTCATTACATATTGTTTGTGTAAATTGGCAACATAGTGATTTATAGCTTATTTATACAAGTGTTGTCCGTGGGTAGAACCGACGTGGGGGGGCGCACACTAACACCTGGGTTCTTTTCTTATTAGTTTTGTGTAATTATCTTGAATTGTTCTTGTGTTAAAAAGGAAAACTAGAAGCGGCCTCCTTGATTTATCAAGGGGTCCCATCCCTTATATACAATCAGCGAATAGAGCGCAGCAGGTCCTCACCGAGGAGCAATGGAGCCTCTGCAGCTGTGCGAAGAGAGAACAGGAAGTGACCCACCTGACACGGTAGAACAAGTGAACAAAATAACAAGTTCTAAGAGGCGAATCGAAAGAGCGATTGAGTTGATGCTGGGTGGAATTGGAGAAAATGAAAATAACATGCCTGCTGATAAATCCGTTCGATAAAAAATAAATCCGTTCGATATTATAGGAAAAATCGGAGAAGTGACTGGCTCAACGCTGATGCGGATATTTAGCATGAACAGTGAAACAATGCTGGTGGAGGTTGCGGAGTGCAGAGCATTCGGCGAGGATGGTGGATCTAGCGTGCGTGGATGTGCACCATGCCAGACAGCTCAGTATGGACGCTTCAACAATTCAGTGGGCCTCATATATATATATATATATATAAATAACTTAGACATAACTGACATAGACGAATTCAAGACTGGACTCCAGGAACACAACAATATAGAGGACGTCACCAAAGCCACTTCCATCAAACCAAGATACCCGGAGACCCAAGCCTTTCTGATTACCTTCAAGCAACCGACATTTCCATACAGCATATACATTCCTGGTGAAAGACAAGACACCAAGGTTTACCCATTTAAAAACAAACCAATGATGTGCTTTAATTGCCAAACATACAGACACCAAACGCTGTCGCAATACCTCAGTTGTGTGCAGAAGATGCGCCGAAGTAGGGCATTCCTCGCCGAGCTGCACGTTGGACCAGCTGAAATGTTTTCACTGTCTAGGTCCTCACGTAGCAAGAAGTATTCTTTGTGAAGGTGAAGTTGAAGAGAGGGGCTTTCTAGAAATAATAGAGAGGGAAAAAGGAACCATGAGAAGAGCGAAACAAATTAGAGAAGGAACAAGTGAAACCCGACTAGTACTACCATCCGACAAATTCATAACGCACTTCGATTGTAAGATGATCGAGGCACACAGACGGAAAATGTCGCCGTGGCTCCTCAAGAAGTGCATCGCCCAACACCTTGGAAGTAAACCCAAAGCAATCAGATCACGCAGCAAAACAGTATTTACAGTAGAAGTAAGTGACGCAACACAAAGCCTCGGGATGAAACAATTGCACCAAATCAACCAACTACCTGTCTCTGTTGAAGAAAATTTGAACTATGCAATTCAAAAGGGTCTCATATATATCTATGAGTATGACTTGAACAACTTTGAAGAATTTAAGAAAGGCTTGTTTGAAAAGTGCGGTATACAAGACATGCCACTTGAATGAAACCAAGAAATCAGCTAACCAAGCCCATCCTCGTATCATTCAGACAACCCATTCTCCCTGACAACATCGACATCCTAGGGGAGCAAGCAAAACCAAGAGTCTACGAGGTAAAACCAAAACACATGATGTGCAAGAAATGCTTAGAATACGGCCATGGAATAAAGTATTGCCAAGGGAGACAAGTATGCTCAAAAGGTAGCTCAGTTGGTCACTGCATAGACGACTGTATATCAGAAGAGCTGAAATGTTATCATTGCGGAGAGCAACATATTGCAGGTGTGAGGGGTTGCAAGACGAGAGCAATTGAGGAGGAAATTTTAGTTATACAGAGCAGGGAAAGAGGGACAGGCCAGATTGTTGTTTCATCACCGGCATCCCAATTTCTCAATGAACTTCTCCAAGGCAGTTACTACGCCCAATGATCCACTTGATGTAGAGGTAACAAACAGAAAGAGAAACCGCCAAGAAGACCAGGAACCATCTCCGGAACTCCATTGTAGTAGGAAGAAAGCTGGAAAAACTAATGAAGCAGATGAGAAAAAAAGTAGATTCTCTTCCATGAGCGATGGTGAACAACTCGGAAGAACGAAAGTGGTGTGTGAAAGCCCCCAGACTGGAAGACTATTCACAGCAACAATAAACCTTAGCTCCCCTACAGTAACACCGGAAAAAAAGAGAATCCCGAGGGAGAGAAACTAAGAAGATCTTTGATAAGTATACGCACCAAGAGCGAGCAAGATCGGACGACCAAGACAGGGATAATTACGAGGAGGAATTAAAAATTGCAAATTGTTCAAAACCGAGGGTTAGGGGATGGAGGTTCCCCGGAAGATCGAAGGAAGAATACCGCAAAAGATCTCCAAGAGGGAGAGAGGAAGAGAGGAAATCTGGGCGAAGGACTCTTGAGGAAACTAGGCGTAAGTGGAGGTAATGGCGACTGAAGAGACAGTGTTCATCTAGTGGAATGTCCAAGGAATAGCATCATCTAAGGAAGACCTGATTAACTTGGTCCAAACTTTTAAACCTGCAGTGTTAGCTATCCAGGAAACTTTTTATGGCAATGATTTTATATCCCCAATACAGGGTACAACGGATTCTGTGAGCAAGGTCACTAAAATCAACGGTTCCATGGAAGAGTGGTGTTGTATATCCACTCTTCAATGCCAACTCAAGAAGTTCAACTACCATCCACCCTCCAAATAACAGCAGTCAAGATATGCCTAAACCAATACAAGGTGATAACAGTTGCATCTGTTTATCTACTTGCTAAGTCAAATATGAACCTCGAAGAATTATTCACTGTAATAAAAGCTTTGCCAAAGCCGAATATCATAATGGGGGACTTCAACGCCCTTCACAGCGAATGGGGCTGTAGTACCATAGATAGACGATGACGGCTACTGCAGAAGTTCTTATCTCTGGATAATTAATGATAATTCTGCCACCCATATCTCTGGAACAGTAATAGACCTCACCGTGACTTCTCCTGCGATCGCCCCTGACGTGAAGTTCACTGTACTCCCGTCGGTCTTGAGCAGTGACCACTTTCCGATAACGCTGACCCTATTGACGCGACAAGCTGACGGGCGGGTTGAGATGGAAGGATGGAATTTTAAGAAATGTAACTGGGAATGGTATCGACAGGATGAAGTTTGGGAGAATGTACAAGAACTCAATATACCTGAAGACCCTGAGGCTGAGGTTAGAGAACTATACGCACGATTTAGCCATGCGGCTGAGAGATGTACATATACCCAAATACAAAAGACGACGGTTCTATGCGAAACCTTGGCGGACGGCAGAATGTAAAGCTGCATGGCGAGAAAGAGAAAAATGTTACAGGTTGTGCAAGAGGACTGGGACGATGGAGGACGAGGTGAGATGGAAAAAGGCGAGAGCGGTTGCAGCGAAGACGTTCCAAGAGGCGAAACAGAATAGCTGGAGAGAATTTGTCTCCACTCTTCACACCAACACACCAAGCAGCGTTATCTGGGACCGAGTGAACAGAATCCGTGGTAGGGAGAAAAAACAAATAAAAATGCTTAATGAAGGAAATGTCCAATTTGTAACGGTGAGTGAAATTGCGCAAAAGCTGGCTGAAGCCTTCAAAACTGTTTCAAGCTACACAAACTACTCACATGAATTTAAACAGTGCAAACAACAGATAGAAAGAATTCCTATTGACTTTTTGAGCGATAATACTGAACATTACAATGGGCTTTTCACCATACAGGAGTAAATGTCAGCTATAGAAAGTGATAGAATTACCACCCCCGGACCTGATAACATAAGCAATCTCATGATCTGGAACATGCCAGAAAACGCTCGCCACTTCTTACTGAAGATGTACAACAGGCTGTGGGTCGAAGAACATGTCTACCAACCATGGAAAGAAGCAATAGTTATTTCCAATTCCAAAACCCGGCAAGGACCACTGCAACCATTTAAATTATGGGCCAATATCGTTAACTAGTTGTCTGTGTAAAACCTACGAATAAATGGTTAATAAAAGATTGATGGATTACTCGTATTTAGAAAACCACAAACTAATAACTAGTCTCCAGTGGGGCTGTTGAAAACATCGCTCAACTGTAGATCATCTGGTAAGGTACGACACTTACATAAGGAAGGCGTTGGCTTGTGGTAAAACTGTTCAGGCTGTGTTCTTTTATCTAGAAAAGGCGTATGATACGACTTGGCGTTATGGTATCTTGAGAGACTTTGCAGCTGCCGGTTTGAAGGGAAGATTGCCAAAATTCGTTGTGGAATTTTTGAAGAATCTAACCTTTCGGGTGAGAGTTGACGGTGTGTTATCTTCGTGTGAGCTCGCTACAGGAACGCCGCAGGGTAGCACACAAAGTGTGACACTCTTCGCCATCAAAATCAACTTACTGGCGGAGGAAATCCCGGAGGAAATTTTCAACTCCTTATTTGTGGATGACCTCCTCATCGCCTATGCGGATCATGACAGTACCAAAGTTACACAAACCCTGCAATCAGCTATAGATCAAATCACACTCTGGGCCAGACATAATGGATTCAGATTTTCATCAACGAAGACCACATCAATGCAGTTTTACAGAAAAAATGAGCCCATGTTGATTGCAACATTAAAATTAGAAAATAACAATATTCCAATAGTTGAAAGCACCAAATTTCTCAAACTTCACTGGGATAAAAAACTCAACTGGATAACTCATATTCACAAACTGAAAGCCAAATGTAGTAAGGGCCTTAATTTAATTAAATCTGTGTCTTCTTTTTCTTGAGGCGCAGATCAAGACATCCTAATGCGACTTACCGATCTCTCATTCGTTCGAAGATTGACTATGGGTGTATAGTCTATGGATCTGCGAGTGCGGCTGCGCTGCGGGAGCTGGATGTTGTGTATGAAGCGATGCGCATGAGATCAGGAGCGTTCAAAACAACACCAATAGTTGACCTACAAGTCCTGTGTAATGAGCCTAAATTGGAAATACGGAGGAAAGATCTGCTCCTCAGGTAGTATTTTAAACTGAAATGTCATTTTCTGAACCCAGCATATACTTGGGTGAATAACTCTAATCTTGAACTATACTTCACCAGCAGAAAATGTATCAATGAGCCAATTATTCACAGAATCCGCAGGACCATCAACGAATACAATATTCCTACTCAACCAGTACAACCCTTCTTCACGCCTACCTCCTTATCATGGATGCTTCCAAAACCCAAAATTTGAGCAAAACCTCGCCGGACGGAAAAAGACCGAAATTATGCCTTCCTCATTACGATCCCTGTATAAAGATATCAGCAACTATCCAAATTGTAAAATCATTTACACAGATGGCTCCAAATCCCCATCAGGGGTTGGAGCAGCAGCCGTCATGGAAAACGTTACCAAGACGTTGTCTCTACCTATAGTAACAAGTGTGATGACAGCAGAATTTCATGCAATCAGACTTGGTTTAAATATAATAAAAGAAACCCAACACCGTTACTTTGTAACATGCAGCGATTCCATTACCTCCATACAGGCAATCGATTACGTCAATGAAAACAACGAGCTTTTAAAGAAGATAGTGCTTGAGATCCACCAAATTATTGAAAATGGTTACAATGTCACAATTAGCTGGGTCCCAGCGCATGTGGGTATACCTGAAAACGAACGTGCAGACCAGGCAGCAAGGGCAGCAGCTCTGAGACCAGCTGAATTTGTATTAATCCCGTACAGAAATTGGTTTTCGGTGATAAAGAAAAGAACTTACGAAATATGGAGTCAAGAATGGCAAGAGGCATCCAGAAACTTTAAAGAAATCAAAGCAAGCCCTGGAAGATGGAAGAAAGGTGTCCGTAAGCTGAATCGCCAAGAAGAAGTGGTGTTTAACAGGCTGAGACTGAACCATACGGCACTGACCCACAGCTACCTCATGGACCCTGAATCACTTGGAGAGAGACCGGTTTGCGGATGGTGTCAAGTGGCAGTCCTAACAGTGAGACACATTTTAGAGGAGTGTGTGGCGTTACAGCCACCGAAGAGAGATAGGTGGCTTTGAGCGGTGACGAGGAAACACAAGTGTGGCCAACCTGTTATCTGATGGGGGACCTATTCATAGAGTACTGGAATTTGTTAACGAAGTGAATGTATTCGGTAATATATGATATTGAATCTGAGTGGACCCAGTTCGAGAGTAGTGAGGTTGTGTGTTTAAGTCCTTGAGGCTTGTAGAAGTTGGTATATTCTGCTGTACAGCTTAGAACCAAAACGGCCGAGCGTACTGTGCTCCTATACTCGACGTTGAGGAGGGGTTCCAGCGCGGGTAAGATGCTCGGCCAAAGTGAGGGTGGGAGCTGGAACCCCAACTTTGGAGTCCTAGCTTCAATCCTTCCAAATTTGTTGTTCCCTTGCATTCGTGTACCCTGATTCTTCAGGTAAAGACTACGAGTTTCAGCTATATTGGCTTCAACCTATGTTCTTATGGTGATTGAATCCTTATGATGACGGGTAAAAAAAGCAAATGTTGTGATATGTGCTAGAATGTCCATGACGGCTCCTTCTTGGGTCGCCCATGCCAAATGGTAGTTTTCGACATGTATGTACTGCAGTATCGCTGTGTAACGGATGGGGTGGAATTTTGGAGAATTGTGGTGGCCCGACGAAAGGAGGGCACACTTTATGTATTATGCCAGCTAATGGTAAAGTCGGACATGAGTTCTGTGTTTTTTTTTGTATTGCGTTGTATCGCACTAGGTTGTTCAGATAGAATATGGGAGCAATAACGTGGTAATTGAAGTAATGTGTATTGAGAATGGAGAAAGATGGAAGACACTCGTGACCTCAGCGTATCACCTTACAACAACACAACAACTTTGGTAGAAATGCCAAAGCGACAACTTAATAGTCTGTGACCGAAGTTTTCATTAACTGAGTTTATTATTATTATTATTATTTCGATTCTTAATGAAGCAAGTGAGCGATTCGATTTTGTTCCTATTTCAAATTCACGAATAAAAACCTGAACCGGTCTTCATCAAAACATGGAGTTTTAGCTGAGGTATCTAACTTCGAGTTTGTAAATTCAGTCTCTCCGTCCGGATCCTTGTGATGTGAACTATTTATCAGTTTATGAAAGAAACATATTTGTCTTGTATTACAGTTGAAAATTTGCAGCAGAGTATTCAATGGTCGTGTGTTGTGGCATTGATTAATAATTCCATCTGCAAATTAATGTAGAAAATTGATAATGAGATCTAAGGGCGACCCGAGTTTTCCTTCAGAAGATCTAACACAAATTTGTACAACTGTTGGAAAAAATAAATAATTTATGAAGCGTGAGTGTTGCTCGAAGTATTACAACTTGCATATCTGGTTTAGCATGAGTTTTTCTTCTGTTTCGTTCTCGCTTCACTAACTATTAATTGCCGGAATGCAGTCCTATTGAAAATCATGGATTATCGCAGAATCTCTCGAAGCAAGAATCTATTATGTTTCTTAAATGTTCTCGTAACAGCTAACCAAGAGTTAAGGTACGAGAAGCAGACAAGTCTCAAATAAATTGAATCATTTTTCGCCTGTTTATGAAAATGTTTCTTTCTGCTGGAAGAAAACATTTTTCTGGTGCTAGAAAGAAGAAAGAAGATTGCACGATGCTTACCAATCAGTTGCATGCGTCACCGCTTGTAGTTCCAAGTAATGTGCTGTAAATTAATTCTGTTATTGACAACTGCCGCGCCACTCATGCCCTCTGCAATGGCTGACAGCCTGCTCGCCCGTCTTACATTTTGGCTTTCAACGGTTCTAGTCTTTCTGCTCGCTGTGCTGCCTTCTTCTGTCAAACCTCCTTAAAGAGTTCCGTGTCAGCCAATGCCGCCGTACAAAATACTTTGGTGACCTGCCCTCACGCAAACAAACCTGCGATAACATGCGCAGTCACTGATGTTTTTTATTTGGCTATAAAATATCGGCTTGCTCGTATTGAAGATACTTTGTTTTTATGATTTTTTGGGAACTTCCCATTCGTGTTCAGGGTTACAGTTAATTCCTGAATATTGGTAGAATATACAGCAAATAAAATATCTGGTAGTAAATGAAGCCCGATGTTGATAGGAGGCGTAATTACTGTGATCAGGTTCGAGTAAGGGAGAGGAGGAAGGCAGTGCGTGAGTAGTTCTTGCTGAAAAGTAAGCACGGTAGAGTATTGAGCGGCGCTAGTAAATATTTGTTGATAGTTTTTCCGATTTCAGTAAATAAGTTCTTTTTTAAATGCCTATTATGTCTAGCGTTGTAAATACATTCTTTGGTGTATATTTTGTATTGTATTCTAACTTACCCCGCACCTCAGGTTCCCCTCATCCATCGGGGAGCTGCGTGGAGGGAGCAGCAGACGGACTGCGGCAGTTGCAGCTCCAGCGTGCTTCTCCTGAGCTCTCACCGCTCCCCATTGTCTCCCCCAGCTCCTCTCCCCGTCCTGGGGCCTCTCCCCCTCCTCCTCCTCCCCCTATTCTTGGCTGCATCACAGAAGAGCCAGCCAAAGTACTTTTCCAGAAAAATCCTCAAATTTCTGTCACGGATGAGACAGGTGGACAGTTCATGCTGACGTCCTCTGGCTCATCCCCTGATGATGCCATGGAGACGAACGAGCAGTCGCTGCGTCAGTCTCTGATCGCCATGACCCAACAACTTTCCCCCCACATCAACCTAGTGGCCTCCCTCTCTTCTCCATTGCCTGGGTCCCGCAGTCCTTCCCCTGGCCCATCTCCTGTGGGGCTCTCAAAATCATCGTCCCTATCGTCGTACCCGTACCCATCTCCGCAATTGTCCCCCCACCACTACGCCGGAAAGGTTATAAAGGGCTTCAGTCTTGACGATTACCCTCTACCTTGCGACACAGACAGACCGTCCATCACGCGCGGCACCAGCAGTGCTAGTAAAAAGCAGCTCCAGTCGCAGCAGCCTCTGCTGCCTCTCTCCTCTCTGCAGCTGCAGCCTCTCCGTTGTGCCGAGCCGACGCAGCAGCGACAAAATCAGGATGTGAAACCCGTCGCTCTTGCTGCACAGCTTCGAACTCCTGAACAGCAGAAGTTTCAATCATTAACGTCCTCCCAGATGGACAATAACGACTGTGTTCTACCGCTCTCACCTCATGAACATTCGTCCAGGCCGTCATCGCGTAACGAACGCAACCTCATCCGTCAAGATGCTGTTATCACAGAACCTGGCTTGCCAGACTGTGCCACTACACAGGAGTCTGACCTTGCCAGCTACAACACTGCTAGGTCGCGCCACCATGTGTTCATCTCTAACACGGATTTAAGGCACAGCTTCCCACCTCTCGTACACTCAAACATGGACAGCTCAGCGTTGGTGGGGCTGGAGGAGCCCGCAGATATTTTTACGGAATTTGGTTCGTGTCACGGGTGCCACCAGTTTACGAAAACCAATAAGAATAGAGAAGCTAGCCTTCCTTCTGCGGTTCATAAAACAGAAAGTGGTTCATTGGTTATGCGGTTACCTCCCAAATGGCTGGGCATGGAAGGTAGTGCTGTGGTAGCAGCACTCACGGAACTTTTGCGAGCAAACGCCCCTTCTCTCACCAACGAAGGCCTCAGCGCTAAGGGCCTGAGCGTGAGAGCAGCATCGGGAGTTCGCGTAGATGTAGAAGTCTTGAAAGATCTACATAGCGCGCGGCTCACGCTCAAACTCAAGCGTCTGGAAGGTAACGAGCTGCAGTACTCGCGCGTCTGTCAGCAGCTCATCAACTGCATGAACGCTTAAGCCTCTCCTCTAAGCAGTTATCTCTGCTGCCTTCACTTAATGATCTCGACCTACGCTCGTTTTGCAGCCGCTTGCGCAGGCTAGTGCTTGATCTCTGTTGTATCTGCGTGATGACATTCTTTGCTTGGGCAGTCTCATTACGAGTCACCTTAACTGAAGCCTCTCTGCTTAATTCTCTGATGTCATCTTATTGCGGTGATTTTTGTATCATGTAAGCGTTGAAATGAGACGTGCTCATAGGCAGGCGTGGTACGACTTGAAAATTTGAACGTTTGAGTGTGTAGAGTATGCTACATTTCAAATACTCGTTTGCGCAGTGAAGATAAACCGTAGATATTAACAGTCCAACGTCTCAAATGCGTGACCTGTTTGTTTGTAGTAATAATTCAGAGTTTATGTGAACGATTTGAATTGACATGCTTAGTGTGACTGTGTGGTTGACAAGTGTACACAACATTTCCTAAACTCTTTCTCTCCACCTCCTTTTTTGAATCAGTGATAATGCACTGTTTACAGGTAGGATTTTTCTGTCTGTATTTTATGATACGTAAGATCACTCCTTCGTGAGCAACTCATTTTAATTGGAAAGATGATGCAGTAGAACGGCATGTAGAGCATCCAGCGTCGTCTGTTAGTGTTCTCTGAGGTGTTTCAATACTAGCTGAACTGGGACTGTGCATCTGGATAAGTAGCTGTCTTTCCTTTGCAAATCCAAATGCTCTTTTTTCAAGAATTATGCGGCTAGAGAAGCTGTGGTTTTTTTTTCAAGTTAATTAATAACTCATGAATATTATTTAGAAGAGAAGCGCACGTTCTTCATTCCTCGAGTTAAGAAGAAATGGGGTGACTCCCCACGAACCATCTTTTTTCTGTGCTCAGGTTTCGATATATATCGAAGTGTGTACATCTCGGGATCACGTGGTTCACTCATTTGGAGTTCTGCCGCCTTAACAGGTGGAAAATATGTTGAAGTAATTTAAGTGCGTTTGTGAGTCAATTGAAAAAACTCATCTTCCGCGAGACACATTATTTGCTTTAGTAACACCGGGCTATTATTGATAGCGATTTTCTTTGGCTTTGGTTGGTCATGTTGGTTTTTACCCTCCAATTGTACTTCAGAATGCAAGCTGTGGTCGTGTTAGCGTGTTGCCTGGTCGGCTGAAGCTCACGAGTTGTGTCACTGCAGCCTGAGTCGCGGCTCACTAGTGCGGACTTGCGTGTCGTGTACTGTGGGTGTTCGGTTACCCAACCGAAGCTATTTGGGGAAATTCTGTTTTATTCTTAACGTATAATATTCAAACAGAACCTGCGTTTGACGTGCTTTCGTTTGTACGTGATGTGGGCTCGTATTCGATTTGTTTTAGTCGTTTCACCATCCTTGCCATTCACGTGCCAATATCGTACTTCATGCTTCTCTCACACGCCTTTCACAGAACTTTTATTACGCTCGAGTTGTGTAATTCTCAGGAATTTTGTATAAAAATTTGCTGCACTCCCCTAGGGAATATGTGAGGTCCCGAGTTATAGTTCAAGTAGGCCTTCCTGTCGTTAAAATAGTTTTTTTTTTGTTATGGACTATTTTTTCCGTTTCACTGCGGTGCAGTTCTTCAGTATATGTTACTTTTGTCCAGTTTTTCAGCACCTATTACTTTCTTTTTCAACTTGTATCTTGTTTCGTGGACTTCTTTCTCAACTTACAATTTCTATGCATCCTGTGCTTAGATTCCGCGTTTTTTTTACTCCGTGCTAAATCATGCCTTTCTTTCTTTGGAAGGCCTTTGTTGCGGTTACGGGAGCATAAAGTGACATCTAATCTAATTTGTGCTGTGTTCCCACTTCAGCAACCACCGTGAAAGGACCTGTACAACCTTGCTAATCAGGCTCTGCAGTTCAAATTTTTCTAGATGGGGATAGTGAGGGAATCGTTTTAGCCAACTAACATGCTCACTTTCTAGTCATCTGCCGTGTAAATGCTTTCAAGTTGTGAAATCGTCCGCGGTCCGTTTTGAGCACCAAGTCTTCATTCACGAGAGATAGCAAAGAACAGGAAAAGACGCGTTAGAACATCATGTCTTTAGATAGTCTTTTCCTTGAGACGTAGTAACGACTTATTGTCGCCGTAGAGACACTCGTTAGCTTCTACATGTGTGAGATGCTTCTCGCATTTTTCTTTTTACTTCTTGTCATGCCGTGCAATCTTTTTTTGCATCTTTTCCAACTATTTCTTAGTTTTTTCATCGTTGTTCGTCTTCTATATTTGTTTGAATCGTTGGTTTTCAGAGCTGAGCATTTAGTGAGTCTGTGTTGTACGCTGATTACGTCTGGTCTATCTTACGCATTGTTCGCTGCTCAGAAACTTAGGGTCCAAAGCGCAGCATTCGTTTCGCTCTTGTGTCGACTTCGTAAAAAGTTTTCCATTTGGTTGATTCTCTTATTTTAGTTTTGATTCACTCCAAACCAGGCTTAAATTGCCGTGCTTTTTATGTTCATGTATGATCAAAATTACAAGTAATCGAAGTTCTGTAAATTAGGTTAGTGTTTTCCCTCGTTTCATTCGTTTGCCTGCGGTCTTCTCTGAGAGAAATTGTACTTACGACTGGTGCATCAAAGTCGCACGAGTTGTGTCCATAATCCATGTTTCTTCAAGTCGCATTTTATTGTGCTCATACTCTGTGGAGCCTTACTAACCGTGTAACAACTATTTCTTACGCATTCCCATCATTCACGGACATTCCATGTTTCTCATTGAATTCATTCTATATTAGCTTTACACTGTTTGTTGCTCACTCCTCCTTGATAGTTTTATTGTCAGTAGATATAAGGAAGCACTGTAATGCTGATGCTAGGGTAAAAGCCTCGGGGTTTTGCGAACGGGTATTTATTGATGAGTATTTTTTTTTGTCACCGGATTTATTTTGGGGAAGGGAAACATTAGCTGTACTAGCGTATCCGTTCTCTGTCCAGGTGCATGCTGCATAGGCGTGTGTAGAGTACCAACTGTGTGCGCGGCTCCTGCCAGGTAGAGTGAATTTCAACCACAAACGACGAGCGCCAGATAATACATAAAGTGGCAGTGACTGAATTTACTTGATATTGGTACAAAAGCGCGTACGACTCGGCGTCCTTCCGCTGTCGCCATAGCAAATACGCGTTATTAGCTTTTTTTTGCCCGAGGAAATAATTTACTTTCCCATTTATGGAGTTATTTTGAATTTGAGAACCTAAAAGTTAACCTGAGAAAATATTACGAGGAGTATATGATCATGACGTTTTATCGCAACAAAATCTTGCATCAATTATTGTGCTAAGTTTTATTTCTTTTCACCGATATTAAACTTGAGTGTAGTTGAACAGCCAGGAATGTACGTTTAAAAAAATTATTGTGAGAATCATGAGGCTTTACAAGTGGAAATTTTCCACGCGCTAAGTCACGTCAGGGGAATAGAACTTGTGTACCTATGAGAATTACAGTTTTTAAGGGGAATATATGTGGGCCCGAGCTAAAGATTAGTTAGGCTTTCCTTTTTTAGAACAAAATAGGTTTTTGTTTTGTTACCGACCATATTTTTTCGTTTCAGTGCTGTCCTGTTTTTCAGTACCTACTACTTTTATCTTGTTTCATTCTCTCTCAACTTGCTGTATCTATGCACCTCGTGCATAGACACGTTTCCTTAATTTCTCTACTAAATGCATACCTAATGGTGCCTTCCTCCTGCCTCTCTTTGGGACGCCTCTGTTGCGGTTAGGTAAACTTAAACTAACATCTATTCTAATTCACGAGCTGACTTGGGAAATATTCCCTGTAAATCTATGTTCAACCTGATAGGCCGTGAAAAATTATTTTTGTACTTGCAGCTTCGTTTATTTTTAATCCATTGACTGAGAATGTTGAAAAATTCTGACGTTTGTGACAAAAAGGCGAACATAATGGAGAAGTGTTGTTGCAGTTACAGATGCACAGGAAATTCCATACATTTCGTTACGTATTTCCCAATCATAAATTGACCACTGCAACCGAAGAAGATGCACATTTTTCGATAATTACAGGCTGATTACTGTTATTCAACGAGTAAACAGTATTTTAACCTATTTTCGCTCCCTTTTCCTATCAACCCTTATTATGGCCTGCCGCAGTCGTTAGTGTGCTTTGTGTCGGACGTGGGAAAGTCCTTGAAAATGATGATAATTCATCAGAGAGCATCAGCTCAAGTTGCTCTTCAATTACATAGATTGCGTTCTTCTAGGTTTTTCGTTTTACCTCGAATGAGCGTGTTGTGTTTCATGTTATATGTGAGGTAGACTACAGGACCTCATGGGTTTTTACCTTGGATGCATCCAATGACCAGCCTCTCAATTTAGAAGCGTGTGTGTGTGTGTATCTCATTATTCTTTTTAACAATTTGATGGCATGTTTGAGCCGAGTCATTTCTATTTATTATTAAGCGAGACTCGGTCTGTTCTTGCGTCGATCTCCATATTTTCTTTAGCTGGGCGCTAAACCCATGCTTATCATGAGTGAACTTTTTGAATTTGATTACCACCTCACCTGGTTGTGGTAATAGAAGTAACTTCAACACTTTTATTTAATTGCAACTAAACTGTGGACACAATAATGTATTTGATGACCTGATGCGTTGCAGTATAGAATAAAATCAATATGCGATCTCTGAATGAATAGCCATATCTGTATACTGATGCATGAGATACGGAGCGAGAGATGTGTAGCAAGAGCGAAAAGTAAAGTTCAAGATGTGTGTGGGAAGGACGATACGTGTAATACAATAAAAGCCCAAGAGATGTTGCTGATACTGGTGAGGTATTTCAGAGCTTTGAGTGAATTGAAATAGAAATGAGCTGGCTCGTTCGTCTTATAATTTTAGAACTGTGCTTAACCCGTCGCCACGTCCTGGACTCTTAGAAGGTCGGCAAAGCTAGCACATGTTTCACATCAGCAAACCTAGGGTTGCCATATATGGTCTTAAGCGTCTCGTTAAGCGCTATTCATTGGGGTTAGGTAAAATTAGGTGGGGGGAACAGGGAAGGAGAGGTAACAAGCTCAAATCTGTATGAATTCTTCTGCTCAGTCTGGAGTGTAGCTACCGGCGCTGCACAACCTCTTAGAAGGCCAGCAGTGTAGCTGAGGCATACCAGCACACATTCTGCCTCTAAGAAGGTCGCCATCATTTTTATTTTCTTATGTTTTTTGTTCCAAAAATGGGAGTCCAAATCCGCAGATTTACTCCTACCCAAAAATAATACCACCATTGTATTTGGGAGGAAAAGCTCTATGCATATCAAACTCTTTACAAACAATGAAACTGCTTGATAACAGCCTATACACACAATGAACTAAAAAATAAAAACTCTTTTACATATAGTGCACTTAACTCCGGGACTATTGGACCTGAAAAAAAATTAACATACCACAAGATTCAGCAACTCAGGATCTATGAAAATGCATCATAAAAAAACATAAAGTGCAATAAATAAAAAATGGCCAATGATTTTCTGATTTCTGTTTTTTGTATTTTACCGAAATAAAAACGCGAATTTCGTAGATTTTCATTGGGGTAGCAGTATTTTTTTCCCCACTGACAGAAAGAGCAACTCTCTCTCTTTACAATGAACCCCCAATGAAACTTCTAACATGATTAATGAATGTACAGCAAGTTGCACAGTTGACCCATTTTCTTCAAACCTCTTGGTAGGTCGACCATGTGGAGACGGGTTAAAATGAAGAAAACTAAATTTTGATGTAAGCATGTTGTCCAAATTTTACAAGTTATGGGTCGCCTCAAGGGGATACAACTATTGTATCTATGGAAATTAGCTCTTCCAAAGGAAAATGTATTAAGGTCCGAGCTGAGAGACAGTAGACCTTCTTTTTGTTGAAATAAAATGGTTTTGTTATGTTAAAGACCACCTTTTTTCGACTCACTGCTATCCTGTTTTTCAGCACCTACTACTTTCTTCTTTACTTCTATCTTATTTCATAAACATCTTTCTCAACTTACTATTTCTATGTATCTTCTGCATAGATTCCGCGTTCCCGTACCTCCGTACTAAATAGTGCTTTTCTCTCTTCGGAACGATTTTTTTTAGCGTTTAGGGAGGTTTAAACTACAATCTAATCTACAAGTTATGGGCCATATTTGTCTTTATATTAGCTAATTTTCCAAAAGAAATCGCATGGTCTTGGAAGTTGGAAGTGCTGATCGTGTTTTTTAAATAGATTCATATTTTAGAGCTTGCTCACTGTGAAAATATTTTCACAATTTAATCTAGTTTCATTCTTGTTATTGACAAATAATGGATGTTGATTGTACTGTTGTCAATGTTGAACTTCTTGAATGCTGGAACGAAACTATCTCTTTCTGCCTGTTGAATGTTGCTGCACTCGCTCGTGTGTTCTTCTTTGGCGTTTTATTGTTGTGCGACAACGTGGCTGCTTGCTTGCGGGTTGTCCCGGATTTGTCGATGATGGTTTTTTGTTTCTGGTAGACTCTGTCCGTCCTTAAGAGGGTGACCCTAGATCTCGTCACTCTCGGAGAGGAGTTTTAGCAGTGTATATCATTGTCGACTGAAGCGTACCTCGGAACATTCCCTCAGTGCTATTCTTGACAACCAATTTCTAAGTCAGAAACTTTCATGTCATGTTCATTCATTGAGACTCCTTATCTTTTATATTTTTAGTTGAAAAAGCCTGTATATCGCGTAACTCACTTTTAGATTTCTTTGACCATCTCAAGTTTCTGAACGGTACACTTGAATGAAAACATTTATTGTATTCTCTCATCATCTGCACCACCCGGTCGCTGACTTATTACTCACTATCTCACATATCAGAACATTACACGTTTATGAAAACTAACTCTACATGCCATCATCATCACTACCCGTCGTACATCAAAAAAAATGGCTCACACTTCTCATGCTCGCACTCCCAACTCCTGAGAGGGATGCAATTATTCTGTCTGGGGGAATAAGCATTCCTTTGGGGAAAATGCAGGGTCCCGAGCTGAGAATTAGGTAGGTCTCTTTTTTTGTTGAATCAAAATGCGTTTTTTTTTTTTGTTTTGTTACGGGCCATCGTTTTCGGTTCACTGCTGTCCTGTTTTTCAGCACCTTAGACTTTTTTCAATTTTTATCGTGTTTCCTAACCTTTCTTTTTTAACTTACTGTTTCAGTGCGCAAAGGTTCTTGTGTGGGAACACACCTTGTGCAGAGATTCTGCGTTCCTTCAACTCCATACGTAATGGCGCCTTCATTCTTCCTCTTTTTGAACATTTTTGTTGTGGTAAAGGAGACTTAAAGCAACTTATGATCAATCAATATCACTCATACTCTTAATTAGATAAACCTTTTCAATATCTTTCATGCTATTTTATCGCTCTGATTTTTTAGGCCCCCTCAAGGGGATACAACTATTGTATCTATGGGAATTAGCGCTCCCAGGGCCCGAGCTAAAGGCAGCAGTGTGAGGGCCCGAGCTAAAGGTTAGGTAGGCTTTCATTTTGTTAAAATAGAATAGGTTTTTGTTTTGTTACGGACCACCTTTTTTCGGTTCACTGCTGTCCTGTATTTCAGGACCTATTACTTTCTTCTTCAACTTTTTCTTGTTTCATGATCTTCTTTCTTAGCTTACTGTTTCTATGCACCTTGTGCATAAATTTCGCGTTTCCTCCACTCCATACTAAATGGTGCCTTCCTCTTTCCTCTGTTAGAACATCTTTGTCGTGGTTAAGGGAGGCTAAAACTCTCTTATATAATAATAATGATTTTTTAGGCAAAACTTGGCGACTGCAGAAAGTACGCTACCAGACAACCAGTTCGTTGCCAGACAGCAGTTACCTGAAGGGGACCTAAGCAATTTTATTTGGTGCTTCCTTTCAGACAGAAGAAATGTATTCAGCATTTGCGTGCTTCACGCTTTCAATCCCTATTGGCGCTCATATCGAAGAAATTTTCCGTTTACATTGCTTGCAACGCTGATGGACTTGGCGTTGCAAGAACAGGCTTAGTTCGTCGTGGGCTGATGGACGAAATTGTGCCTTTCCTTTCTCTTTTGGGTGGTCACGCATTTAAATCTCGAGACTTGAGTGCAAACATCATTTTTTCAAGTCGTAAATTTTTCATTTGTTTACGTTGAATATTTCCAAGTTGTATTTTTGTCATCTGCTTTTATGTAGACTTCTGTCAGAGCAATTCCTGAAACTATTATAACTTTGTGTAGCTTCTCTCTATTTCACTCGTCGTATTTGTACTTGTGCCAACATGGCGCGTGTCCTGAATTTAATGTTTACATTATTGCTCTGGGTGAGGTATCAGTGTTTGGCCTCTTTTGTTATCACAAACAAAACGTTCGTATATAATTTCGACGGTGTCAACATCTTGTAGAGGTCATGGCGGCAAATGAGCTCAAATCGGAATTACGAGGTATCGCGCAGTGTTGATTTGTAGAGCTTCATGGTGTGTTTTTCTGTTGCTATTTGGGCAGTATTTTTTAGAGCTTTCTTGTCTGAATGGTTAGTTCTGGCTTGTAAAATTTGCGAACTCGGTTAGGTATTTGCCTTATTATTTAATTAAGAATAATGCCATGAAAACTCAAGCATCTGATGACTATTATTTTATCTTGAGAGTCTAATCTAATCAAGAATATTTGTTTATTTTACCAACTTTGCTCATTTTGATCAGGCGTTCATTTTCGCTAATATTAGGTCCTAAGCTCTTTCCAGACAGTTAAACTTCTTGCCTTCATGAATTTTCCAGTTAGTATTTAATGACGCTTAGTACTCCGTGAACTTGAATTCTTCAAAGTTGAGAAGCAGCTGTTGCAGCGTACTGCGTATTTGTGCTTGTGTGGCGACTGCCATGTATCATACACTTTGGTGCTCTGGTGGTTTGTATAAAGACACTTTATTGTTTGTGGTGGTGTGATGAGGAGTTCTCGTATTTTTTCGGATACAGGCCGTATAAGTACGGCACGCTCTATTGTTTTTTGTACTTGCCTTTTGCGTAGTGTTTAACTTCTACTGAGGCTGAAAATTGATATTGTTGCGTTGTCAGTTTTTTATGAATGTTGTGGAGCATTGGAGCGTGCGTTTCAACATTTTTTGAACTGTGCCCTCGTTCATGGTTATAGATGCGTTTGTAAGATTTAATTCAAATCTGATCTTTTTTACAAATTTCAAATTTTGTTTTCTTGAAAATACTTGACTTAATGAAATAATTTCCAAAAATGGAACTATTGGCTTTGGCCTAGAGGATTTAGAAGTATTTTTTCGTGAAATTTCAAGCCTAATGTGTTCCTCTCCTATTTCGTGGAAGAACTAACTTGAAGGCTGGCAGTGCTTGTTTTTCCTTGTCTCGTTTCAGTGTGCGTTAGCAGCGCACCATCGAATTCTCTTCTCTGCTCTGGTCATGGGAAAGTTTTGTGATGTAATCAGAAAGGTTTTTTTTATTTGTGCTTCTCCCTTCATCTTCCTCGTGCCTTGATGGCGAACTCATTCGTTGCCCATGACGAGCTCACTGACCAGCGATAGCTGCGGGCATCTAGTTGCCAAATTCGCCAGGCCTTCGGATTCTAAGTGTAAATTAATTCACCGACGAGCTAGAAATACTGCTGGTCAACTTCCGCTTTGAGTAAACTACGCAAAACATTTGATTACCATAAAATCTGAATACTTTGAAATGGAAACTGTGATGCCCAATATTCCTCATTGTTTCATCAATGTTGAACGCTTTCTAATTTTCTGCTCACTTTCTTAACAAATGTTTCTCTCTTCTGTAAGACTGATTGTGATATGTTCAGTGTCCCGAAGTGTCTAACTTTTCTTGTTAATTAGAGTGTATTCTATCTATATTTTTCTGAATGTACTTTAAAACGAAACATTTCAATGTACACTAATGTGTGATTATTGTAACATTCATATCCGTGCTGATTGTGAAAAGCTTTGTTTGCTTCAATCATTTTAATTGAATGCTGCCATCAATGATCTGTTCATTCTTTTAATGAATGCACTAGTGCAATGTGAAAGCTATGAGATTCTAGTCATGAATCGTCTGGTCCATATATTCCTTCTTAATCCTATAAATAGCAGACATCAGGCATGAGGCGCTTCATTTGTGTTAGAAGGCGCACTGCAAGCAATTAAAACGATTGTAAGACATGTGAGTAAAGCTACACGTGACTCGCCCTAGCGGTACTTGTGATCAGCTCCTGAGTGGAGGATGCGCGCGCCTTCTAGCATCGTTATGCAAGCGTTGCGTGAGTGGTGTGAGCTCAGTCGTGTTAAATTTCGAAGAAGCGACCTCTTTCAAGTCGCAGGTTGCCATACTATCAACACTTGCCATTACTTGCACCTCAAAACTGAGAAGTCCAGTTAGCTGTGAGGGCCCTTCACGCTAAGTGCGTGAACTCAGTAGTGTCGTTGGCGAGGTCAAGTCCTTCCTGTACATATTTGACGGGACTACTTTTTCAATCTGTGATTTTATCATTTTACAAAGTCTAATTATATTAAGTCTCGTTTCCTAAACAGGTGATTCATTGCCCTTTTTCTTTTCCAAGCGCTTTAAGAGAAACCTTCTAGGAGGTAGTTTTTGTGCTTTCTATCGGAAATGGAATTCTACGTTGGTCTTTTAATTGTGATGCGCTGTAGTTACCGAAATTATTACAAGAGAACTCCATGAAATACGTGGAGGAGTAGGGCCACTGAATGTACTAGACTTGCACGCAACTTTCCCGAAGCAGTACATGGAGGATCGAAAATAGGTGTTACTGAGTTGCTTAGTGGTTTTATCCTGCGAATCCTGACATTCTCAAAGAATAATCAGCAATTCCGTGACGGGAATAACCTAACCGTACGGTTTATATTATAATATGCTAGACCACCTGTAACCTATTTAGTGAGTCAAATGTTTTACAGCGACCATCAAGCCAACGAGATAATCAAAGTTTATTAAAGTTGATAGATTTATAGCATTTCCCTTCATTGTAGCAATCTGGAACGAATCTAAAGAAGTGCTTCTTTCATGCATAAACTAGGTACGATTTTCATCGAAAATCAATGCACACTCTTCCTCTCTCACTCAGAATTTTTACCAAAATGAGTATCAAAAAGGGACTGATATCCATGACTATTTTATGAAAATAAAACAATTATGCGGAACCACCATGTTTATACTTGAAATTTTTTCCACTGAAAACCAAATTAGACAAGTGGAACTTCTTTGAAGTTTTGTTTCTTGATCCTCTTTGCTTTCTGCTGTGCCTCCTTCTTTCTGCCGAAACCGAGGCGCTTCTTCCTCGCCCACAATTTGTTGGCTCGCTCCTCCCTCTCGCGAACCTCGCGCAGCTTCTTGTATTTCCTCTTGGACTGCTCGTCCAGACCAGGCACCACGTGAAGCAAATCCTCCTCCTGAAAATACCATCAAATGTTTCAGTTAATTGGATTTGAATGTTTGTGTTCTCTACACGCCGTTTCTGAAAGCGGAGTATTTCAACCTATAATATTTATTGTACGTAGCTTAATCTGAGTTCATTTTGAGCAGTAGGCAGCTATCAACAATACGCACAATATTATCAGCCATCACTGCCATAGGTTAAAACGATCTCATTCCTATGTTTTTAAGTGCCTACACAAACTTTGAACTGCCTACATATGTTCCTACCAAAAGTATTTTTCGGTATTTTCGGCCCTTAACTAACTAGTATGATCAAAACTACTAACACTGATCCCTATTGAAGCTTACTTAACTTGAAATTAGCACAAGTCTGTGTTGCTGAACGTATTGGACGAATCCTGATATGTTATAGATCTTCATGCACTCGGTGGTTAATAATAAGAGGCATATCACTGTCTCCCTCCTAGAGTAAAGCATTCATATCCTACACGCCATCACGCGTCAAGGGTAAATGTTAAGATTTAACTTGGCAACATGAGTGCCACCCTTTCCAGTGCACCCTCCAGCAAGTCAAACAGATTGGCGTGGCGAGACAGACTCAAATAATGAACGATTGAAGCGTTCGTTCATTTAGAAATTTTTCAAATTTCAAATTATTCTACTTTATCTAAAACTATATTTATTGCGTTTTCACAAGACTCGCATTGAATTTTTAGCAGATGATCAATCCTACATCATTATACGCATTTCAGTTCCCAAAACAATAATGAATGAAAGGAATGATTAAATTGCTTCATTAAAAGGATAATTAATAGGATGGAACAGAATATGGCACAACCTGCAATGAGCCAAGTGGCCCAGTCTCGGGTTGTCTCTAAGTCTCGTGCCGTCAAGCACCATCACACACAGGCATCAACGTAACCATTACTAATATCAACTTTCACGTACAACCACCAGTACATTGATGTTAACAATTCCATAAAAGCGGTCGTTGCGCAAGTGTTTCTCTATAATTTCACAGTTTTTTCCTATTATTGGAAATAGTGAAGGGCCAAACTCGCCTTTTTCCACCCAATGCTGATGCTACTATCCGATGCCAATGCATAGCAGCCAGAACACATAATGAATTGGTAGTATAAATTTTGGTGTGGTGATGGACCTACAAAATTAACTACAATTGCAGCTGATTCTAACAAGTTATAATGCCTTCTATAGCAAGTTCACGACTAAGATAGTGACGTGAAAAGAGGATCAGTACATCTACGAGATAAGTAGAACTCTGGCATCTAACAAAAATACTTATTTCCAGCAAAATAAATTACTTACATCTTCTCGCACGGGCTTGTACGACAGCACGTCTCCGAAGGACGTGATTTTCACTTCTCCGAAACCGAAGTCGCCTTCCAGCACCTCAGGGGTAGCAACTGGAAGCGGATCTGGTACTTTCACCTCCGTGGAAGGCTCTGATCACAAAAAAAAAAATATCAATTAGCGGCAACGGTGCCACGGCTGATTTTCACTTGATGCTACACACTGATACAATATTTCGAAGACAACACGAGACAGTGAAGGCTCCAGATTTTCAATGCTGCGAGCGTCAGAGAAAACAGTAGACACAAGTAAGGCATTCAGACAATTGTTTGTGGGTGCCCGTCGCTTTTGCTCCGTGTGAGTACTTCTGATGCCTCTCTTTCGTTGTTAGCTGCTGTCAGATATTGACAGCTCTTTCTTAAACCGCATAATTTCGTTTAAAGACAATTCAAATTACGAAACCAGGTCCAGTTACATCATTTAAAGACATTGCACATGCATACTTTTTCGCACATTTCGTTCATACTTTAACTACTGGTAAACCCTGGATTCTGGCTTTATTGCCTTTGTTGCTCCTTCATAACGAGCATTTATAGTTAAAATTACATTCTTTTTAACATTCAAAGTTCTATGAGAGAGAAATTTACTTACGATCTGAAGATGCTTCTATCGCTTCCCTTCTTAAAATTAGTACAAAATCGTGAGTTTTCTTCGAACCACGCATCGTACTGAGATATGAATGAAGAAATTGATTAGCTCAGTACACAGTTCTCATCTCCCTCAAGTTCAATGTCCACATCATTGGCTCTGACCTCCGTTTCCATAATTCCAGCCCTTAAAATAACAGTAGTACACAACCACGACGACCGCACACGCACACACACAACGATACGCCCAACCCTGTAAAATTTTATGGATCTGCCTTTCTACTGCAGTACTTAGACGCAACATGAAACAACACAGGAGATGATGAGAGAGCGAGCATGATATGCACTCACTGTCAGATATGTAGAGCGGCACGCGCGCCTTCAGTCCTGTGGAGAGGTACAAAGTCTTGATGTTGCTGAAGCCACCAGGGAAGCTCTTGCACAGGTGAGCCAGGCTGGCATTGAGGTTCTCCACCAGATGTTCCACTGGCTGCGCTGCGTGTCCGAACTACAAAAAAAATTTTATTTGCACACACAAAACGTAGTGAGATAAAATATATCTCAAAAGGATTGGCATAGCCCTCAGAGTGGAATAACAGCAGACTCGTGAGTCAGTAACAATGCTGGCAATGGTGAGTGACAGCTAAAAATGAAACTATCCGCATAGACTTTCTGCCATGCCTCCCATACTTACTTGCCTTAACAGTGTTATCTAAGTTCCGCGCAACGTAAAAACACAACTCTGCTTGACAGATAGCTTATTTTTTTAGATACTGCACCATATGCACGGTGAATGATCCAATAACGCAATCCAAACCTCGCTATGACTACCTAACTCTGATACCACTCGTAATTCAAGGAAGAACGAACTGTTCCTGGCCTTCTTCTCTGGTCTACCACACCAGTCAAGAACAAGGTCTTTGCTCTCAGGACAGTATTTTGACACACCCAACTTAAAGAACGAACATAGGAAGAAACGAAAATTAAGAAAATTCTTGATACGACCAGTACTGAAAACCATGAACATGATTTTACGGTAATCGAGTCAATAAGAAGAAATTCATATACAAGATCCAACACAGCAGCACACCCACTCGAACTCGTAACATGAACACAACCATCATAAAATCATTTCAAGAAACTACCATATATCATGCCATGAGCAAGAATTGGCTAAAACGAAATGGTTTCAGAATTAAGAAACTGTGAGGCTTCCTTATTCCATAATCTCTAGGAATGATCCTGATGAATTCAAATTGGTTGAGAGTGAATCACCATTTATGGAGGCGCACCAACTCTTAGCGGCTACACATACAGCTTTCTTCATCCCTATACTGATCTTCACTACTAAAATGCCAAAGCTTCCAAATTAAGTAGGTGTGGTCAGAGTACATCTAAACCTGACGTCCACAAATCATCTTACAAAGACGTAATAAAATTTTAGCTTTCTACAAAGTTACAAATTTTAAACTTTTACAGTTGGAGGATTGGCATGACACCGCATTCGGATAAGTTTCCGACTGAAAAAGCTATTGACACAATAGAATTGTTTTTTAGTCCATCGCTGCACTATTTGAAAAAGGAAACGGGGATTAATTAAATAAGTTAGTTTAAGACCTCTAACCACAACATAAGTGTTCCAAAGAGATTAAGAAACCATTTAGTATGCAGTTAATAGAGTGAAAAAATCATGTACTAGGCGTGGGTCCACACACAAGATCTCGTGCGCATTGAAACAGTAAGTGGAAAAAAAGAAGCTTATTAAACAGCTTGAAAGTTGAAGAGAAAGTAAGGAGGGTCTAAAAACAGGACAGCAGCGAACCAAAATAAGACGGTTTTGAGCAAAAACAAAAATGTAATAAAATTATTCTACACTCGCGAGCAAAAGTTTGGAATCACTTTCTTGAAATTGGTTCCGCGCGATTTTGAGCACTAAATATTTTTCCAATAACCATAAAAATTACATCAATTCAAAGGTTCAACTCTTAACTTTAAATTGATACCAAATTCATTCAAACCAAGCCAGTATTTCGGGAGCTATCCCGGATCAAGTGAAGGCGTAACGGAAAAGATGTGCTTGAATTCTTAGATACGTCGCGAGTAGCGACCTATTGACCCCCTATAAAAGCACCTGTTATCGGATTTGATTTCTCAGTCCACTTTCACACGTTGGTCGGTACACATCTCCGGTACTTTTGACCCTTTCCTTGAGCGACAATGGAGACAACTCCTACCGAAGCAGCACAAATCGTAGCCCTATTACAAGAAGGGCTCAGCCAGAGAGTTGTCGCTCGTCGGCTCCACATAAGCCAGTCATGTGTTTTGAAAGTTTACAAACGCTTTCGGGAGACTGGTGGCTTTATCCTGAGACCAAGATCTGGACGACGCCGGTGCACCTCGGAGAGGGATGACCGTTTTATTGTATCAACCTCTCTCCGAAATCGGCATTTGACTGGTGTCGACGTTCAACAGGAGCTCCGAGATGTTCGTGGGGTAGCTGCCAGCGAGTGGACGGTTCGTCGACGACTCAAGCAAGCGAACTTGACTCCAAAAAGGCCTGCCACAGGCCCGAAACTCACGGCAGCTCACCGACAAGCACGCCTTCAATTTGCTCGCACCCATCTTGATTGGGAGGTTGAGCAATGAGTCAAGTTCTGTTCTCCGACGAGTGCAGGATGTGTTTGCACGGTAGCGACCGAAGAGGTCGGGTCTACAGGCAGCCTGGGGAGCGATTTGCGCAGGGCTGTTTTGCTGAAACAGTGGCTTATGGGGGCCGGCATTTCCTTCGACGGTAAAACGGAGATTGTATTCGTGCCTGGCGGGGGACGAGGAGGCGGTCTAACTTCGGACCGGTACATTTCCGATATTCTGCTGGAACATGTCGTTCCCTATGCAGGATATATCGGTGATGACTTCCTCCTTATGCACGATAACGCTCGTTGTCACACTGCCCGTGGCACAACTGAATACCTCGAAGAAGTCGATATCGCCACATTGGACTGGCCAGCGCTCAGCCCTGACTTGAATCCCATTGAGCACGTGTGAGATGAACTGAAGAGGAAGGTTCATTCCAGAACTCCTGCTCCTTCATGTCTGAATGAGCTGAAATCGGCTTTAATTGAGGAGTGGGAAGGTATCCCACAAGAATCAATTCAGAACTTGATCAGGTTGATGAAAAATCGTCTTCGAGCAGTTATTAGGGCAAGGGGAGCGAACATAAAGTATTGACACTTAATTTTAAGGCTAAATAAATTTTTTATTGATTATTTTTTGTTGTTTTATTCATTCCCATATTTCCTTGTTTTCCTACCTCCTTGATTTTATCCGGGATATCTCCCGAAATACTCGCTTGATTTGAATGAATTTGGTATCAATTTAAAGTTAAGAGTTGAACCTTTAAAATGACGTAATTTTTATGGTTATTGAAAAAATATTTAGTGCTCAAAATCGCGCGGAACCAATTTCAAGACAGTGATTCCAAACTTTTGCTCGCGAGTGTATTTGAACAAAAAGAAGGTGGTCTATCTAACTCAGCTCAGGACCTCACATGTCCGTCCCCCTTAGGATGGAGTTAATGGAACGAGGAATCTATGCACAAGATGCCTTTCCACACCAAATCCCTATGCATAAATGCAGTAAGATAGGAAATTAATTAAGGACACCAGAAGTACTAGGTACTGAAAAGCAAAACAGCAGTGAACAGAAAAAAAGATGATTCATAACGAAAGAAAAAAACTTATTCTACCTTCAGAAAAGGAAGAGCTGCCTAACCTCAAGTTTGGCACCTCACATTTTTCCTCTCGGAGTGCTTATTCCCTTAGATACAATAGTTCTATCCTCCTCAGGGAAGAAAGCACGGAGCGAAATCAAACGTCCTAATCCGGACCAAGTCAAAATATGAGAAAGTATTCATTCTCTGTCACCAACATATTTAGCATTTCCTCACGCAGCTTCCACACAGATGCTTCTCTAGTCTGGTTTCTCTTGCTGAGGGCGATGCGACATCATCAAATACTGCTCCTTCAAATTAATACGTTTGTACAAAGGTTAAGATTTTATTAGATTGTATGTTAGTTTAAAGCCTCCCTAACCGCTACAAATAAAGAGTTTATCAAAGAGAGGAAGAAGGGCGGCACCATTTAGCAAGAAGATATGGGAATGCAGAATCTATGCAGATAGGGCATAGAAACAGTAAGTTGGGAAAGAAGTTCATAAAACAAGATCAAAGTCGAAGAAGAAAGAAGTAGGTGCTGAAAAACCCGGACAGCAGTGAACCGAAAAAAAGATGGTCCTTAACATAACAAGAACATTTTATTTCAACAAAAAAAAAGCCTACCTTACTCTCAGCTCGGTCCCTCACATTATCCCCCTGTGAGCGCTAATTCCCATAGATAAAACAGTTGTATCCCCCTGAGGGGTTGTATAAAACTCAAATACACTAGCCATGAATACATTAAACAACACAGTATAATCTACTATGGTAACTAAACACAATCCTGCCTCAAACCAACATGCGCTGAAAACATCTCAGAGCACGCCAGGCTCTGATACTTACACAGCCGTGCCTGCTCGACTGAACTAACTCATTCAGGTAAAGTCTATCACACTAATAATCTAACACTACAATGAAGTCTGGCACAGTCTGTCATTTTCTCACGAACCTATTAGGATGGCATCGTACCTATTCTTTTCATCTTCTCATACAGCTGTGAAATTATTGAACTAATTACAGTATTCAAGACCATATAAGTTCAACTTTTCAGTGAACTTCTACCCATGTGATGACTTCTAATCAGAAACTTACAACAAGGCTGGACTGAGTATTCTTGAAGGTCATTTTGTGGCAGGTGCTGTTGAGCTTCTCTTCAATCTCGTTCTTTAGGTTCTTCTTGTTCATCTTCACTCCAATAGGAAATCTGAGAAACGAGAAGAGATGTAAGACCATGATCTTCCTAATGAAAATAGGTACAGAGTTTGATCAGTAAAAATCAATCGAGCAAAATGAAAATCTATGCGGAACAACGTGCAAAATGCCTCTATAGATGGCATAATTGGTTTAACTGAGTAAAATAATGCTCGTGTTGAAAAAATGAAAAACAACATAGGAAACGATTAGTTAAATTTTTAAACATGAACAACTACTCTGTTTAGAAAAAAAAATCCATTGCTACAAACTACGAATGTCTTATTTCAGAAAAAGTGATTTATAGCAGGTCTGGTTAAGGGGGTCACTTCAAGATTTTAATTTTTTCTCGTCCGATTCGTTTGAAATTAGGCCAGTATTTGTATTTGCTGAAAAGAACATACGTTACTTAAATAACTTTTTCGATTTAGGGCTTATTTTTTTAAAATACTAAAAATTTGGTTTTTTTTTTGTACATTTTATGGATATTTCAAAGGAATAGAAGTCATTGAGTTTTCATGCTAGAACAAAATCAAAAACAGTTTTAGAATCCTTGGAGCATTTCTAACAAAAGTACAGTTGAAAATTTTTACATTTTCCACTTTTCGTTTTTTTTTGCATACGATATTTGATCATTAACTCAAATATACACTAATTTTGGGTTTTGACCATGATAAAAAAAAATCATTTGTACAATTGAAAAATTTTTACCGTACTTTTGTTATAAATGTTCCAAGAATTCTAAAACTGTCTTTGTTTTTGTTCTAGCATGAAAACGCACTGACTTCTATTCTTTTGAATGTTGACAAATAAGGGTTTGTTAGTAATAAGGCCTAAATAAATTTTTACCTGAACTGTAATATAATGGACAATTTATGTAATTGAACGCTGTTTTCATTTTTATTTCGATAATTCCCATGCTTTACTTCATATTCACACTGATATTTAATTTAAAAAAAAAATAATTATAAAAAATCATGAACTTTTTTGTAGTCTGATTCTTATGAAACTTGACGATTATATTTTATTTAAAAAAAACACAATTTCTTTTATTCATTTTTTCGATTCAGGCCTTAGTTTTTTGAAAAATTAGACATATCATTTTTTTTTATTGAAATTTCAAAAGAATAGAACTCATTGAGTTTTTATGCTAGAACAAAAACAGACAGTTTTAGAATCCTTGGAACATTTCTACCAAAAATACGGTAGAAAATTTTCCATTTCCATGAAATCGAAAATTCATGATTCATGATTTTTGGCCCCCTTACATCCCCTTGGGGGGGTTCTAGCGTCCGTAGCGTCATAAAATTTCAGGGCACAATAACCCATCACCTAACCATCCTTTTTCAACAAACAAAAAATGAACCCAGGTGGCCCGCACGGGCCAAATTTGGCCCGAAGTGACCCCCTTAAGAAAACCACCTCAAGGCCAATGAAGAACAAGGTGGACGGGGTCAATGAACAGCATTAACTAGTGCAAAAAAGAGCGTAGTTAGCGAGTTAGTGTCCAACTAATAGAATGAGAACCTAAGTCAATAAAAATGGTGCACTACACAATAGAGTGAAGAATCCAGAGGCCAAGCAACACTTCACGAAGCACTCTTGATAAAAACCCGCCCAGCACAAGCCTGTTTCAAGCAGCCTGCCCACCCACGCATCATAAAAAGAACACTGGCTCAAATTCACGCAAGCAAAGGAATATGGGACAACGTTGAGCATGAATTAGATAAATGTTTACACTCTGTAACTAAAGAAAAACTTTTCATGCATAATATTTTCTTCACTAACTTCTGACTCTGCCTGCTGAAAAAACTTTTCAATTCAAGCGCACTCCAGTACCTATCTTTAACGTCACAGGACCATTTCCTTGGCATTAAAGGCAAAGTTCCCTAAATACGTGCACGGATGTCATAACATCCAAATGAAGCAAGCAAAAAAGACTCGTGTCTGTTACACTGCAGCATCAACAACAGATGGTGCCTTGTTGAGTCACTTAAATGAAAGATGGAAAATGCCCTGCACCGAATCTGAAGTTTTTACAACTCGATGGGGACGCATCCGAGCTAAACTAAATTTTGAATGTACGCTCATCAGATAAGGTATTATCACTGCACTCTAGAAAGAACTGCAATGTATATAATAGCCCTGATCTTTAGAACACAGCTGAGCTCTGTTCTGCTAGCGATAATGCAAGAAATCCAATAGCATGATGCATATAAAAGCTAGGACATGGAGTTGAAGACCAAATGCTTGCATCTTAACTCCATGCAAAAACCAAACAAAGTGCAGTAAAGCACCATTCCTTAACTCATGACTGGTTGACAACAAAGAAATCTTACTTTTTAGATACAAGGAAAGACTTTCCGAGCACCCTGGGTACAACGAGGGCCACTGAGTTGTCACAGAGCACAACGTCAATGCGGTCGCACAGCTCCTTTCGCGCCGACTGCACCGAGTACTCATCCCGCAGCTGCCCGATGGACATGATCTGCAGCAAGGAGAATAAATCAGAGATTGATTTTGACCAAATGCAACGCAAACGTGAGACGTAGAATTTCTTGTTATAATTACTACCATGGAACCTAGGTTCACCATCCAGCTTTCTGAGTCTTCAAAGATATTAAAACTGCATAAGGAGAATAAGGCAACAGATGTGTCTCACACAAGTATGAAATTCAAAATGAATACACAAATGCATGAATGAGTATTAATTGATGCACAATTCAACAAATGGATGCTCCTTATGGATGCACGTATGAATTTTCAAATCCAGTACAGCAGTTTAAAAGGTAGTTAACCGAGGTGTTTTGTGATAGAAGAGCTCAGCTAGCCTACTATACATAACAAGTTACTGAAACTCCCAAATTCAAACGCATCACACATTCTATGTACGTAGTTGCGCCATAAGTTATCGTTATGAAACATTGCATGATTTTTTCATTCAGATACAGACAAAAGCATTTCTTAGTCAATTCTAACAAAGCATGACTTACAACACAACACATAGACCCACTCTTTAAAGCTGTCAAACAAAGCTGCTTACTAACTTCCGCAGAAAATCAGACAGCTGATATTCTTCACCTTGGCAGCTACTCTAAGGCTTTTAACTAACAGAATAACTCGGCTGGCAAGGAACGTTAATGATCTAAGCGTTTATATGAAGAAAATTAGGCACACTAAACTCATAAATGTTACTTGCAGTGGCTAGTTTAGGCGACACACATCTTGCACTAGATAATTGATCATGAACAACAGTTGCTACCAACTTTGTGAGCAGGGAGCGTTTGGAGACAGTATATTTTTTAAGTTAATAGAAATGTTATGATCAATTGCTCCTGCAAGGAACCTTCCTAAAGCATATTATGAGGGCAGCAGAAGTGCACACAGGAACCCACCTCAGTAATGAGATGGTTGCAGCCGGCCGCTGTGACGAAGCGCCGGAAGTGGTCGTTGGAGAGACGCGGGTTCTTAGGCTTGGGATAATCCTTTGTGACGAGTAACACACTCGTGCTCCCGTCAGTCAGGCTGTGAGGCAGCAAGCTGAAACCAAATAACACATAATGAGTTCAAATTTGTAACAGATTTACTTCTCTAGTTTGGTGTTGAATATCTTACCGAAAAACACTTAGAGTACTTAGCAGTGTTTTGGAGATAGCATAACTTAAATGAAGAAAAATCTAATGTACAAAACACAAAAGAAACGGCCACACCTAACGATTTCTATGCATTTCGTTTCAATGTTCACTTTGAAATGAATTAGGAAAATACAGCAACAAAAATACTCAAAAATCTACACACAGGTACAAAAAAAAAACTGTCAACATGAAAGAAATATGAACATAGTAAACCTAAGAAAAGAAAAGCAAATGTGTCGGTAAAAAAGGAAAAATGTGTTGTGATTCTCATTATCATGAAATTAAACTCTGCTTTTTTCCAAAGAAAAATTTTCTTATGATACTCTTGAATGAGGATCTGTTGCTCCCCTCACGCTATACCACCTCCCAAAAGTTTTGTTTGTTAGAAAAAGATTTCCATGATAGGTCTCACCAAATGATAGACCAAATATAATCTGTGGATTGAAATCAAAGTGTTGGCTCAGAAATAATAATAACCCAAATCATGAGCCAACCATTTGTTAATTTAGCTGCGTGTGCAGAGCATTACCTGTACAAAATGTATTTTAAATTACGAGTGTTTCTAGCTGCTAAACCTTCCAAAAATAACTTTTCCTAACATTTTGATGCATACATTGCAGGGTTGGCACATAAAAAACCCACCCAAAAAAGCCCACCCAAAAAAGCCCACGTAAAAAAACCACTATAGTGGGTTTTTTTGGGCTTTTTCGGATTTTATTAGTGCAATTTGAATTTCACTTGTTTTCAAGCTTATAGAATCAAAATGAGCTAAATATTAATATTGTCAAAAATTTGTCCAAGGCATTTGCATGACTATGAAAATAAATATTGAAAAACAAACAAAAAAACACCACTACAGAAATAAAATAAGAAAAACCCTATTCACAAAAAAAACCTGAGGGGCTAGTATATTTCCATGAGTTCCATTTTCAAAGTAAAAAACCAAAACTAAGAAACAAATGCAGTTTGGCTATTTGAGAGTATAGGGGCTTCTGAATTCTTCCTCCGTCTTCTAGACTAGATTGCTACTACAGTACTACTGTATTTCTCTTACTACATCCACTGCCATTTCATCGTTGTCATCCACATCATGATTATTTGTGAGGTGGCGATATAATGAGACCAATTTCTGTGCGCGTTCCGATCCTAATCTATTTCTCAATTTATTCCACACAATTCCAAATGTTTAGAAAATTCTCTCAATGGATCCTGAACTTGCGAAGCAAGAATGAAGATTGCTTATAAACTTGCAGAAACCCTCTGCCAGTGTTTTTTCATGAATCTGTATTTTCTGCTGTTTCATGTCTTGAATATCCCACCATCAACGAGGAGTCATTGTCTTGGTGATATTCTTAACATGTGTTTTGGGAAGATGTTGGAGTCTTTCAATTTATACAAATAAAGCGCACTGATGAACTCCGGATTGTACTCAGCCAACCACTCTTCAATATCTGTCTCCTTTGAGAGCTTTGCCTGAAACAAGTCTAACAATTATAGTCAGATGGGGTAAGACACGACCGCAGCCATCATGGGATAAGAAAGTAAATAAACGACTGGCCTATGGTGAGCATTCAAGCTGCACTGGAACAAATTTGCCGGTGGAATCTGTTAGAGCATTTATTTCTAATCATTTTAATGTTTGCTGCTATCCTGAACTGCAAAAATTGATTTTTTTGGCAAATGTAAAAAAAAAATTTGGGCATGTCACTACATGTTGTAACATGTAACAGTGTGGTTGACTGACTTGGCTTGCGCTGCTAAGCCCTCCAGCTCACACAATACACATGTTAAGTTGTTTTTTATATACACATGTTAAGCATGACTGTTAAGTGATGTGCAGCTGTCTTGCTTCAAGTTGCTTGTGGTGGTTACTTATGATTTGCATGGTGCTTCCCTCTCACATGACTTGTGTCTGTCTGCTGCTAATACAACTTACTATGAATTGACAAGCAAAGCAATTCTCTTTGCACATCTTATATCTTTACAGACTGCAGAGCTATGTCCCTATGCATATGGAAATTGGTAAATGGTAATTGTGATGGACAAAATTAATTCATATATTGTTCATATAATGTAATAATTCACATAATAATGTAATATGATGTTGGAAATAAAGTAATCAAATAACATTATTTACTCAATAAGTGTATATATAAATCTGGAAAAGAGTCAACTGGAGCTATTTGAATAACTCTTTTAAACAAAAACAGGTATTACCAAAAACCCAATAAAGCCCCAAAAAAAAACAATAAAACCCAAAAAAACCCAATTTAACCCAAAAAAAACCCACGTGGGTTGGGTTTTTTTTAAAAACCCAGGATTTTTTCCATCCCTGATACATTGTTTCATTTTATTCAACTCTTTACAGAAAGTTTACAACACCATCTGAAGCAAACCTCAGCAAACTAGGTGTGTCTGAACATTTCCATGCATCACAAGTGTTGCGACACAACTTCGTAACCATCTTCTACCAAAATTTCTACAGTAACTTTCAAGGTATCACAAGAAAGATAGGATTCAAACTTATCTGAGGTGATAACTTTCCTTAGCCACCCTCCCTCTTTACCATTATGTTACAATTTTTCAAACCATTTAATGTTCCGTCAATTGAACACAAAGGCTTTTTAACATACCTTTTTGAAGGGAGTTCAAAATCTCTCATTCTTCCAGATATTAAAGTTTTACAAAATGAGTCTTCATTTGCTAGTTTAAATTCTTTAAAAAGATCAATGAAGGGTTCTCTTCATTATTCAAAACAACCATTGTCAAATTGTAATAAATATTGAATAGAAACTATCCTTCCAGCTAGAATTATTGACAGTAGCTATCCGCACACTGGTACACCACAATTTTTCTCCCTACAGAATTCCCTTTTCCTTTTCAAAGTTGGCTTCCCAGTTGTTGTAGATTGAATTTTAACATTAACCATAGAAAGTTAACTTGGGGTGATTTTCTTTTTAGTGAATTTGAGGATGATGCAATTCACACATGAGGGTGACCATTCTAGGATTAAAAAAAATCTGACAAGTGGAAAAAGTCTACCCTAATCCAGAAATTTTATTTCCATATGTAGAATGAGATGCCTACCTATCTCTTAGAGTCTTTCTAAATAGAATGCACTATGTGCAAACATTTTATCAGATCAAAAATTGAAATTCTTTCAGGGTTTACTTTAAACATGTAAGAACACACCATCTTTGTCAACAACCATCACGTTTGCTCATTTATTCCAGCACAGGAGCATACTCAGACCAATGCCTGTCCAGAGCACTATCAAGTTTTGAAATTTAGCAAGTGGAACAACATATAAAGCATTTTAGGTAAGCGATGCTTTATAACTTGAATCCATCAGTTCTCACTTACTTGTACCCAGCCTAAAAGGCCAATAAATAAATGTCTATAACAAAAAAATCCGAACAAAATACAAATTTTGTGAGCACAATAGATCTCTCTTCTCAGCGTTGGTTTCAAGTCGGGTCTAAGAACAGAATAGCTGTTGTCTGATTTGATTAAATTGCAAAAATGACTCAAGAAAGTAGATTCAGTACAAAAATAACATGTACGCAAACTTGTGCATAAAATGTTTGAAACAAATCTCTTATAAAGAGTGAAAAAAATATGCAGGATAAGAAGGTGTTATACATAGAACTCACAATCTGAATATCTTTGGGTGAGTGGGCTTGGTGGCAGAAGGTTGGGGAGGAACCTTGAAGCTGTCGATAGTGAGACACAACCGCCGCTTGTTGGAGAGCTGCGGTAGAGCTTCTGCAAAGAGCAACTTTTTTCCAGCATCATCAGTGGAATCCTGTTGACTGTATTGCTTCAGAAGCGTTGTGATGCACTTCTCCATCTGAAATTAATTGAGATAACTTTATTTATTCAACATGATAAAGGAAGATCCTCCACACTTGCAAACAATTGGAATTCAATTCTGCACACCAGGTCCTGCTTCAAAGAAAACGAAGAGCTGGCATAACTAAAGAATCAATTTCAACAGCTGGACACTCACAGTTGGTTAGACATCAAGTGTTCATCAAGTTAATTTTTCAAGTGAACACACATCTTCAGCTAAATAGAAGACTACTTTTCATGGATCTCAAGTCCTTACAATTTAAAAATATCATCTGAAAATAATGAAACGGTGAGATTTAGAGTTATGGTTACCTAATTCAAGACTAGGCTTTCATCTAATTAAGACACCAAGCATTTCAGGCTTGAAACCATCTCAAATGACAAAATACATTACCAATCAATGGTAAAAAATTCTCAATAGATCATACCCTTCCACAAAATGGAATTTCAATATATAAATACCTATATTACCAAGAGTGGAGTAAACTAACTTAAGCAAGAAAGGCAAGACATCTATTTTAATGCAGCTTGCATGCAGGTGAAGGCAGCTTACAACTTTAAATGTCCTCAGCGAAAGCAATAGGCACAAAGCTAAACCCATACACCAACATCACAGAAGTACAGGCCACATCTTCAAGAAGTTGGTGAGATATACAACTGTCAGGCTATTGTAATAAATAACGTATTGGAAATAAATATTGTATTGTAATAAATAACGTACATCCGTCACGGACTTCAAAATTTCATTAGCTTGAATTCATTTCGGCTCAACTTTTGAAGCCTGTTTTATTAGCTCGACAATCTCCAAAGCTTGAATTCATATTGGCTCAACTTTTATCAGCCTGTTTTATCAGCGTGAAAAACTCCTTAGCTTGATTTTTATATCGGCATAAAAAATTCAAAGCTTTTAGCTCACAGCTAGAATTCGTTTGGCTCAAATTTTTGACGCTTGAAAAACAGCTAGAAATATCTTTAAAACTCTACCAGATCAAAAACTCCAAGAATTACGAAAAAATACTCGCAACTTGAAAAAAACTGTGGGCAATCCCTAACTCAATAAAATTAAGTCAACCTGACTTTTCTATTATCCCTGAAAATATCAGGAAGATTCCTCTGGAATAAAAAGCCTCTGAAATTACAGCCCTCAGAATCCCTAAGATAGGGACAACTATCAAAGGTGGCTCCCAAGAAGGACCAACCTTAATAATTCACAATCGGGCCGAACAGAATTTGCGGCCCTAACAATATAACAATTTGGCACCCAACAAGGATACTGCCAAACAAACTATTTAACAATTTGGCACCCAAGATGAATACTGCCAAACAAACTATTCAACTATTTGGCACCCAAGATGAATACTGCCTAAAAAAAATATTTAACAATCAAGAGGGGAAATTTAAGTTTCTACCTAAATCAGAATTATGAATACTTTACCAATTAATCTTAACATGTTTAATTAGCTTATATTACAGATTCACTAAATATTAAAAACAAAGAAAATGCCAATAAAATTTATCATTTTACTTAGAGAAATGAAAAATAAAAATATACAAAAATTCTTAAATTGTAAGGTCAAAATCATAAAAAGAACTGTTAATCATTCTAAAATCATCACAAATAATTAAATTGCAATTCTCAGCATGGCTGCTAATTGCTGAATGGGGACGAGCCATAAAGTTACTGGTACCAAATTTTTGCGGTGCTTTGCCACTCACATAAATATTCCTTGACATGATTCTGATGTATGCCGATAGGCACAACTATCAGATTGTACTATAGGTCTGTCTGTTTTTTATTAGTATGATAAGGAGAGTAAAAAAACATCAAGTAACAGTCGTTTATTCAACAACATTCTCCATGGTTAGTAACTACTAATGACCCCCTACTAAACAATTTTTTAAAGCCTCATTTATGGAAATTTTGGTTTTTGAATCAAAAAAGAACCACAATTGTCTTTCAAAGTTTTCCCCCTGAAGTGATTGTCTTGACTCCTCAAGAGATGGAAGTCTGAAGCAACACCTGGAGAATAGGGCAAATGCATCAATGTTTCTCATTTCAGTCCTTCAATTGAGTCCAAAATAATTTGTGCCTTATGCGGACGCGCATTGTTGTGCTGAAGGATGACGCCCTTTCGATTGACCAAAGCTGGGAGTTTCTTCTTTAAGGTATTTAGTCTTTGCAACTGTTGACAGTACAGTTGTTTTTTGTTTTCAAGAGCTTGTTGAGAATAATTCCTCTCATATCCCAACAAAAAACAAAAATTATTTACAGCTGGAGGTCCAGGTTTTGGTTGTGATTGAGGTTTAGCATGTTGATCTAGCCATTGATTTGATGTTTAACATAGCCATACATAATGAATTTTTTATCTATGGCAACAACTTTATCCAGAAAAGGTTCTTGAAGTTGGCAAGACTGCGAAGGTGCACAGACATTGATGCACTGCTGACAATTAACAGCATAGAGGTCATAAGGAACCCACTTCCCAAGTTTGAATTTCTTTCCCAGCTTTTTCAAGTGACATTGAATTGTCATGGCACTTACATTAAGTTTAAAGCTCAATTGCTTAATGGATACTGTAGTATTAGCTCCAAGGATTGCCTCTAATAAAGCTGCATTAAACTCAACAGAATGACCTTTTTAAAGGCTACCTTCAAGGCTGTAATCCCCATTTGAAACTTTTCAAACCATCTTCTACATGCCCATTTAGTAACTGCTTTTGGACTTCTTGAACAATTTTGGCAGCTGTTGATGCATTACATCCTTTGTGAAACTGAAACAACATTTTGTCTTATGTGTTCTGTTGACAGCTTCATCAAAACTGAAGGGTTGAAGACAAAAATGGATAATTCTCTAAATGAATTTCACTGCAGTGTATGAAAGACCACAATACAGTGATTGTCTTGCAGAATAGATCACAACTTAATACCTATCTCTGTAATGCAAGTTCAAATTTATTACATCACAAAAATGGACAGGACTTATGATAAGACTCAAAACAGAAAATAAACTAACAGAAGAGTGCATGAGCCTAGACATTTTAGACTTGCTGAATATTTTTACAAAAATAATTCATTTTAAATAACATGCTTAGCCCAATTTTCCTTCAGATCATTACTGCATAATTGTCATTGTTTTCTGTTTTTTCATTGTACATTGTATTGAGTGGAAGATACTGTGCATTAGAGTTCTAATTAGAGTCCTAAAGATTATCAGCAAATCAAGCATTAACTCAAAATGATGTATTTTACAGAACTGATGAAGCTGGTTTCCAAAATGATTTAAATTGTATTGAATTAAGTGAGCAGTGTGAATGTTGTATGTCTGCAACTTTAAAATGAGGAAAGTTCTTTAGAGTTTTGTTTCAATGTGTGATAAATATTAGAAGGTTATTCAAATATTTTTCAAGGTTTGTGTCTTTTACTTGGAATGTAGCACAACAGCTTTAAAGTAAATGGAGGTGAATGATTTATTCAGTACAAATTTGTAAGTAAAAGAAAGGCTAATGAAATTGGTCATTTCTTTTACTGAATCAATAAATCATTCACCTCCATTTACTCTAAAGCTGTTGTGCTACATTCCAAGTGAAAAAAGCCAACATTAAAGAATATTTAAATAACCTTCTAATACTTATCACATTGAAATAGCACTGTGAAGAACTTTCCTCTTTTTTAAATTGCAGACATACAACATTCACACTGCTCACTTGATTCCATGTGATCCTTGTCACAGGATAGAAAGAAATGCATCAAGGTACTCTGCAGCAACTAATTCTTGCACAAACATGACTCATGTTGCATAATAACTAGACCTTTAGTCACATTTATCTAAAACAGCCACTCACCTTTGATGTCCCTATAAGTTTATCCAATGTCTTCTGATCAGGCATTTCCCCTCGTTTTTTTTCAAAAAATTTTGATGATTTCCCTGAATTCTTCTTTGGTTCTTCAATCACCTTTTTAGGAGATTTGCTTGTTTTTTTAAGCCCATCCATCAGTACTTCTGCCATATGCTTAGGCTTTTTTGCCAGGGCTTCAACTGTGGGAGCTTCCTCGTACTGCTTGCGACGTCGCACCCGCACCTGTCAAGGGAAACCAAATATAAAGTGATCATTGTAGGGCAAATATGCAGAGTGTCCCAACCCACAAAACACAGAATTTTAGGACACTCAAGTTAGAGTTCACCGCAGGGCTGCTTAACTGTCTTTTCCTAGCCAAGTTATTAACTAGGAACTAGGCCACTGCCTGAAAGAAATCTATGCCACTATGAGGTAAAATTTTCACTCAATCTACTCTGCTAGTTTTGACCTCTGATTTGTGGGTTTAGACACTCAGCATATTTGCCTTCAATTATCAATGCATAAGGATAACATTTCAAATGTTTTCTAATGTGGTTGGATGTTTTTTGTTGTGGTGAGGAGGTGGTAGCTCGGGACATGAGTCTGGTAAAAGAAGTGGTGGGCTGAAGTTGTGTGAGCCAGCTCTCTGGTCAGGTATCTTTTTTGTTTTTGGTGCATAGGTTAGAGGTTTGACATCAGACACATCACTGGGTCTCGTTCATTGCTTCTAGTGTCACAGATTGCTGTTTTTCTTCACCAGCTGAAAGAGCATTATCACATAAAAGGTGAGTTAATTTTGTTTTCTCACTTGCTTACCTAAAAGCATTCTCAGCACCACAAAAAAAATTGTTCAAAATATCTCATCTAAGATCACGACTGACATGATTAAGCCGTTTACCGATGCTCGTGATGTTGTAGCATAGGTCAAGAAAGTGGAATTGGTTGCCAGATTGCAAAAGATAACTGATGTAGCATTGGTTCTGCCTTTGTTCTTGGATGATGCAGCATTGGCGTAGTATTTGCAGATGAGCAATAGAGAGCAGAAAGATGTAGAGAAAATGAAGTGAAGATTAGTGCTTGCTTTTAGTGACAGTTCTCATGTGGCTTATGTAAGTAAGATTGGTCCATAAGAAGAGGTGCGGAGAAAATGTTAATATTTATGCAACTGAAATAAGTAGATTGGCCAGGTTAGCCGGGTTAGAAGGCGATAGTTTGGACCGTATTGTGATGTTAAATTTTGTTTATGGGCCGCCTGATGTCATGGGCATCAAACTACAATAAGTAAAGGATTTGTTTTATTTACCTATGGCTAGTATTATTGAGAGGACTCAAGTTTGTACTAATAATATTGGGAAAACTAGTAGTGCCATAGCTGTAGTGACGTTTTCTTCAAGACCAGCCTCTTTGTCACGTAGAAATGTGAATAATGGGGAAACATCCAACAGTAGCTGTGATGCTGGAGGTTTTGAAGGATGATGTTACAGGTCCTAGGTTTTGTCCTGACAAAAATAAAGATTATATGTTGTAATTGTAGAGAAGTTGGACACATATCTACTGAGTGTAGTGCAGGAAATGAATGCAGGGAAACGATTGATATTTATTTCTAAAAAATTATAAGAATAAGTTCACACGATTTTTACTTAAACAGAATTATAAATCACTATATAATATAAATAGATTTACTTGACCAACTTATTTCAATCCACACCAGTTGATACACTTCCTCCCAGAAGAACATATTTTACGTTTTCCCCAGTCATTGACATGCTTTCAAAAATAGTTCAGAGTTCCAAATGTCAACCTTATACAGTAGTCTTGAATGAAAAAATTTTCAATATTTCTTTTATTTTCAACTTTCACCCCAATTTTGCAAATTCCTCAGCTTCAGTGATGTACCAATGTGTCAGTATTGGCAGTATCGGTCATTTTTACTGGTTTAGATTTTGGCTAAGTCCTGCCAGTACTTTCCAATATTACGTATTTCATCATACAAATAAAGGTGATAAACAATTAAAGAAAAAGTATAATCAAATAAAGAGCCTATTCATACCTAGTAAATTTGTTAGCTAACTGTTAAATTACAGCGTTTAACTACGCCCGCTAACTGTATTTACTACTTTGAATTCTCGGTGAGTCACGTACGGTCAGTAAGTGAAAGCTATGTAGTGTGCATAGTTGAAAACAGTAGCAACATAAAATTATTTTACTTTTACAACTAAAACCTATATAGTTTGACTCAATTTCTATTTCTTAAAATATGTGACAGGCTAACAAAAATTAAACCAATGAAATAAAGTTGAAGGTGCATTTTAAAGTTTTTGTAAATTTAATATAGAAGTAGCCGAAAATTCAATTTTAACTTATCTTTAAATTGTCAAATATTACGAGGCTAATAATTTTATTTTAATTCAGCACGTAAATTGCCGTACATTACAAATTTTGCATTTTTTCTTCCATTTTAAGGACACCGTCTAGGTAGAAATCAGGATATGTGTTGATTTTCTGCTTTTATATGCATCTTATCGAGGATTTTCTTGCGCTTCCATTGGTACTTTCCGTTTACGTCTACTCCGAATAGTGCGCCCACCAGAGGGGGGAAAGCGATGGGGTTGGAGTGACCTTGAACCCTTCCCCCCTCATTATTGGGGGTCAATTGAGCGTGTTTCTCATCGGGAATGGCATTATAGTTCGTTAATGGGCTACTCAAAGTGCTTCCATTATTCAAACAAAACATTCTAAAGGCTGAGTAAATATTTTTTATAATTTGACAATTTCAGAATTTCTGTTCTGCCGTATCTATGATAACGCAGCTTTCATTCATAGCTCAATGACAGCTGCAGTATCATAGCTACAGCTATGGCGAG
The DNA here is from genome assembly GCA_030386875.1 of Morinoia aosen. Classification (NCBI taxonomy): domain Eukaryota; kingdom Metazoa; phylum Arthropoda; class Malacostraca; order Amphipoda; family Talitridae; genus Morinoia; species Morinoia aosen. Next base: position 65,748,143 of record CM059566.1, read on the forward strand.
CACACCAATCCAAAGGGCTTGACAAGAGCTATAAAACAAAGAAGTTCACTTGACAAAAAAATGTATTTTGGTAAAAAAAATGAAAAATTAAAAAAATTGGTTGCTTTCAAGAATAACACCTATTCTCTTTTGTTGTATATTTTTTCCCAGAGTTCCAGAGCTACAGCAATATTAATTATATCAATCGAAAGGGCTTAAAAAGAGCCACAAAAGCTCAAGATTTCATTGTAAAAAAAAACAGTAGTTCATAAGACGAAAAAAATTTTTTTGTGAAAACAGGTTTTTAAGGAAACTTGATAATTGGTTTCTCAAATGTATCTTCTTCCACAATTTTAGAGCTACAAGAATGGTTTATATACCATTCGATAGGGCTTAGCAAGGTGTATCCACACGCAATAATGTTTTTAGATACATTTATAATTTTGAAAGTTACACGACATGAAAAAAATGAAAAAAAAATAATTTTTTTTCAATTCCCAAAATCCACAAAACAAAGTTATCGAAATTCCCTATTGCGTGTGGTTATATAGACATAAGCAATCTAAGAACGAAGTAATGGTTCTGTAACTTCAAAATTGTAGAAGAAGATAGATTTAAAAAAACCTATATCATATTTTTCAAAAATAAAAAAAATCCAGTGCAGATACAAAAATTTTGTTGAAATAAATGATCTTTGCATCATTTCACATAAATCCATCCATAAATAACGGACTTTTTTTACCCAGACGGTGTCCTTCATAATGGCATCTAGGCACTGTTAGAGTATCATATGGAGACTTTTAGATTAAGACCCACAAGACAACGCACGAGTTTACAGTAAATTGAGGGATAAATCATTTTTGAGGGGAGGTAAGAGTTTCAGCAGCTTCAATACTACAAATCTTAGCATCTACAAAGCAAACACAAGGAGAGTCTAGACAAAGAAGAGGAGTTAATAAAAGAAGAAGAAAATGCTAAAAAGAAACAAAAAATTAATGAATTTTACTCAGTGACTCTCAAGCAAAACAAGCAACTCAGCCAAGTACTTCTACTGCAACATCTCGAAGTAGTCAGAGAACATTAAAGGTAACTTTGTCACATAAAAAAATGCTCGATGTCAACAGTGAAGAAGCCAAATCTATTCACTACTTTACTGATGAAATGATGGCTGTTGACTTGCAACCATTTACTTTGGTTGAAGATGTGGGTTTCAAAAGATTATTGAAGAAGTTGAAGCCTACCTATCAAGTACCGAGTATAAAATATTTTTTTGCAAAGATGAACCATAAATGAACGAATTTATCAAGAAAATTTATCGAATTTATCATGTGATGGAATGAGGCTGAAAACATGTTCTACTTTGGATATTCGGACAAATAATTCAATCACATCCTTCATAAGCTTCACAGCTCATTGTTTGACAAGCAATTTTGAACAAAAATATGTACTACGTGTAAAACCATTTCTTGAATCTCATACTGCAGCTAATATATCTGAAGTAATTCATGAGGTCTTCGAAGAATACAAAATTCACTCCATCATTCACGATGATGGAGCAAATGTTGTCTAAGGTGTCAAAATGAGTGGATATAATGGCTTATCATGCATCTTGCATGCATTGCAGCTTGTGATACACGATTGTATATTGGAGCAGAGAATGCTGAGAAACATAATATGCAACTGCTGTCAAATAAGTGGACACTTATCACAGTTTTTGGCATGCACCAAACTTGACGAGTTGTAAAAACTCACAACTTTCCTCAGCACAAAATAACTCCAGACGTTCCAACTCGTCGGAACAGTACCTACTTCATGCTTGAAAGAATTTTTGAGCAAAAAACTGCTGACATTAATTACTGCCTAAACACTTTCAAAACGCCATCTTTAGATGCCAATATATGGAATTTTACTGGAAAATGCTCTTCTCTGCTAAAGCTAATCCTCAAAACTACAACTAAATATGATAAAAGAAATTTAAGGGGATCATCCGGGGCCTTTGCCAGATCCTGTCGATGTCATGGTCATTTTACATGTTTTTGTTGTAGAAGGACCCTTAGTTGGTGGACTATTCGTTCCTAAAATTTTATGGCGCTACGACAATAATCCCCCCCTCCTGGGGGGGGGGGGGTGAAGGGACCAAAATATTTCAATTTTCCCGATTTTGACCCCATATAAAAAAGAGAACAAATGGGAAATGGAAAAAATCCAAACGTGAGTGTGTTGGAAATGTTCCAAGGATTCTAAAACTGCATTTGTTTTTGTTCTAGCATCAAAACTGAAGGAGGAGTCCCATTTTGAAATATCAATAATAGTAAAATATCAATACCTAAAAACCAATAGGTCAAATTTTTGCAAAATCTAGGGCCTGAATCAAAAAAATGAATGGAATCAATTGTGTTTCTTTTCAAAGGTTACATATCATAGTCAAATTTCATAGGAATCAGACTGAAAAAAAAAAAATTATGTTTTTGATAAAAAAGTAAAAATTTTTTCAACTTTTTTTTTTAAATCACAATTCACAGTTTGAATATGAAGTTATGTATGGAAAGTATAGAAATAAAAAATCAAAACTGCATTCAATTACATCAATTGTTCATTATATTACACTTCAACACAAAATTTCATTTTTTGCTTATACCCAACACTTTGAATTTTCAACATTAATCCTGGGACTAGTTCTCGAGTTTTGATGCTAGAACAAATCCAAAGAGTTTTAGAATCCTTGGAACATTTCTAACAAACGTGCGTTCTGCTTTTTTCAAATTAGAATTCTTTGAAGAAATATATAGCTCTAAACCCAAAAAATTGTTGCTGATTTTTAAAATTTCCAAAAATTTTGAAAAAATAGAAAAAAATTTGAATTTGAAAAAAACTGAATGAGCATTTGTTAGAAATGTTCCAAGGGTTCTAAAACTGTCTTTGTTTTTGTTCTAGCATCAAAATTGAAGGATAAGTTCCAATCTGAAATAATAAAAATATACAAAAAACACATTTTTCGTCAAAAAAAAAAAAACTAAGGCCTAAATCGAAAAAATGACAGGAGTAAAAAAGGTTTACTTTTACAAAAGACATATACTGGCCAACTTTCAAACGAATTGGACGAAAAAAGGTCTCAAACCCGGATGATCCCCTTAAATAAGGTTTTGGAACTTTTATTTCCATTTCAAATGATTAACTTGAATGTAAACACCGAAACATTAAAACTCTGAATTATTCATGATTATTTTAGTGACTGAACTCAATTTTTGTTTTAAAATTGGAAGTTTTATTTGATTTAATTCCTTAAATTAATTTAAATATGTAATTATAATCTTTTTCCAGTTTTTAGTTCATACTTATTTTCAATTCAACAGGCTAAGTGAGATATGCCAACTCATCTGATATCATCCCAATAGTTATGGTTTGAAGTATACCATCAAGAAAGCTTGAACAGAACCTAGTTTTTTAGGGTTTGTAAAATAGCACTATTTCTGCCTCAATTGCTTCAATGAAAACACAATTTGAGAAGTAAAACAATCAGAATCTCAAACTAGCCACTGTTCTTGATCCTAGATATATATTGACTATTTCTAGGACAAGAGCATGAAGAATTTGGTACGGATTCTGATAATCAAAGTGAAACATGTACTGAAATTTCAGAGTTTTTCAGTCCTTTAACTGAAAAAAATCAGGAAGAGAACACTGGAGATGCTACCAGCAGCAGTGAGCATGACTCTGTATCTTTCAATATGACATGACATAGATTTGTGTCTTGATCAACTGACAGCTCAAACCTCATCAACATCTAAGGCACATAAGAAAACTCAAGTTACTCAACTTAAACTTTCTTCAGCTTCTTCTTTGACCAGGGAAATAGGTGAATACCTCTCACTTCCAACAGTATCAAGAGAATCAAACCCTTTTAAAAGGTGGGTAGAAAATAAAACCTTATACCCACATTTGTCCACAGTTGCTAACAAACTCATCATGTCCACCTTCACCAGTTGAGAATTAGATAACTTTGCATTGGAGGCAATGTGTATACTCCTCACAGGAATAAACTGAAGCCTGAGAATGGAGAGATGCTCATGTTCCTTAATTTGAATTTGAGATTATTCAATTTACATTATGAAAAATAATGGTTTACATTTTTGTTTCGATTTATTTTGAGAAATTTGTTCTGAGAGATTGCTTCGATTTGTTTAGAGAAATTTTTTCTAAAAGTTTATTTTGGAACCATTTTTGTCTTGAGAGATAATTTTGGAACCATTTTTGTCTCGAGAGATAATTTTGGAACTATTTATTGTTTTGAATTTATTTGAGAGATCTTTTTTGGTCCACTTATGGAACCAGTTGCTATTATAGCTAGTCTACATTACATTTCAACACGATTAGAAACTCATATCTATCATATGGATTTCATTTTGTTATTTTTTCTCAACAGTATAGTTGACATGGCACAGGGAAGAATTTCAAGGAACTTTTTTATGCCTGGACACAATGGCAAATTGGAACTAGATGTAGCAGCCAGGCAAAATTTTGTGAACTATTTTGTCGAATAATTTTGAAGTACCTTGAAATCAAAATTGGCCCCATAGCTTAGAACTAATGTTATCTAAAATTAGTTTCTAAAAGGTTCCACCATACAACTAATCAAAATAACTATTATTGGTTAATTTATGCATCTTTTCGGGAGGAAGTATGAACTTAGGCTCGATGGAGCGACAGAAGAGTCGTAACCCTCCTCAGTCTATAAGCACAACCGTACTGAAGAGCAAGTGCTGTCCGTGGTGCTGTCGGCTCGGAGTGCATTGCAGCGAGGCTGCTGGCTGCAGCTAAAGGAATGCAAGTTCCAACTGAACATCACTCTTCATATTAAAAGATAATTTTATATCCTTTATCTTGTTTTAAATGGCCCTCAAATTACTCCATTAGAGAGAAAACTTTCCGCTTTACGAAAAGGTAATTTTTTGGTCAAAAAAACCTTTCAGAGTAATAGTTATTCATTATTGTTTCCTGTAAACAAGACAGGTTCAAATAAATTTGTGTTATTACTACGAGAATGAATCGCTCTTTGGTCTTGTTTTAGGCACAAATTCGACTCGTTCCACAAAAAATGAACTTAGGAGAAGAGTGGCTCCGAAAAGTTACTCCAACGCTGCAGCTACCTGGCAGGCTGTATGCATAGTAGAGTGTAAAACATGCTGTGAAATAGTTATATCGTAAATTCCGTTTTTCCTTTAGAGGTCTAGAGGAAGTAAATATTTGTGTATTATTTTATTTGTGTTGAAATACGCTGTAAGAAACTTTTATTTTTTATAATGGTATCATGAAGTTGAAAAAAACTTATTTCTGCCAACCTATTTGATGACTTGAAATGTAATATTAGGTATTAGTGCTAAAAAATGTAATCCAATAGTCCAAAAAATGTAATGTAATCGAGCAAAGCGCAACATCCGAAATGGCAGTGGGTGTCATGAAGAGGTATTTGGGAATGATTTTTTTTCTATGTTCACGTTTGAAAATAAAATGCGTTGAACGGTTTTTGAGTATGAAGTTCACAAAGAAAATATATATATATAAATAAATAAAATTCCTCCCACAGATAATTTCAACACTGATATATGTAATTCATTGTGAATTTAGAAAGTAATTTAATATCCGATAAAATAAGTCTACCAAAGTTTTTACTGATATTTCGAGATGAAGTTAGACGAGATGAGAAAGAAAGAAAGAATGAAAGAAAACCCATTTATTTTCTAAAAATTTTATTCGTGAGATGCATTACAACATATTGGGTTTCAAAACTTTCCTAATATAAAACGTCTTGATTGATGTCATAAGATTTCATATATCGTAAAATTATGAATAAAAATTATAGGAAAACATAATATTTAATACGACACTTGTGTTAGTTAAAGCCTGTTGATACATTTCCATACATGGTATTTGTAAGTAACGATAATATAAAATTTCAAAGTTCAAATTTAAATGTTTAGTGTTGTTCAACGCCAGAGAAGAAAAACTATAAATGATTCAATTAATGACTAAAAAAACATGTTTTGCGATTTGAAGAGACATTGAGTGTTCCATTTTCAATTGCAGTCAGTGCTTTGAGATTCAAGTGACCAACCCATCTATAGTCATTCTGCTGGTGCTAATTATTGAATCATGTCAGTAAAATATTGAAGGTTGAAAGGTATGGATGTGCTGGAGCGTTCCTACTTACTTTTATTCTGATTTGGTGAGTTTGCCAATTATAGTTTTGTACTTTTTTGTTCATAAATACCTGACGTTTTAAAGAGATTTGCAACAGTTGTGCAACTAATGTAAAGATTGGTAGTATACAGGTAAATTCACATGCCGGTGTATAGCGAAACATTCTGGGGACCGTAGTGAAAATAAGTTTTAAAACTGTTTATTTTACCTGTAACTTGAGCAGCACAGATGAGGTTTTGCTTGCTAGTCCTTTTAATACCTGTAAAATGTTTCAACAGGATTTGAATTAAACATCGTGTTAAGGGCCTGTTTGGAGTACACGCTACTAACTAATTATTGCCAGTCGCAGTAGTTTGAGTCACATCGAAGATTAGATTAGACGGGGGCTTTTTGGGGCATCTGAGTCCAAAGGTCGATTCTCCCGATTTTTGTTTTTATTGCTTTAAATGAGTTAGAGACATGTCCCCGAATGTCTGTAAAAATATCAGGAACCTACCCCAGAGCTAACGTCCCTCCCGGGGGGGGGAGGGCATATCTCTTACGGACCTTTTTTTTCATTTTTGAACCTAAAGCAATGAAATTTGGTATACTGATAGGAAATGCAATTTTGAATCATTTATCATCAATGACAAAATGCGATTTTCTTGAAAAGAAAACGGGAAATCATAGAAAACGACATTTTTGGGGGGGTTTTCTAAATGCTTCTCCTCCTACAGTTTTTGAGCTACAGTAATGATTTTGGTATCATTGAATGCAGAATAACGTGGACAAAAAAAAAATCTGAAATTTTCAATTTTTTTCCATTTCATTTTTTTATATATTTCATCATTCATATTCCTCATCCCCATCCGAATATTTTTTTTATTATTGAATTTAGAGCAATGAAATTTGGTATACTGATAGGAAATACAATTTAGAATCATTTATCATTCATGACAAAATGCGATTTTCTTGAAAAGAAAATGAGAAATCATAGAAAACGACATTTGGGGGGGGGTTTCTAAATGCTTTTTCTCTGATAGTTTTTGAGCTACAGTAATGATTTTGGTATCATTGGATGCAGAATAACGTGGACATTCCAAAAACTTGAATGCTTTTCCTCAAATTTCCAATATAAAAATTTAAAAAATTAAAAAGAAAAAAAATCAAAATATTCTCAAGAAAATTCAAATTTATGACGTCATAACTTTGAAACAAGAATGAATTTTGAAAAACTTCTCAATGCATTGTAAAGCCCTTGTTTTTCTGCATCCAATGATACCAAAATCATCACTGTAGCTCAAAAAATGTAGGAGGAGAAGCATTTTGTTTCTTAAAAATAGGTTTTATAAAAAAAGTAACTTATCAACACGTTTGTCGTTATAACTCCGAAGTTTACAAAGCTAGAGCAATGCGGTTTGTTGCATTTGAAAGTGACATGTTTGCTCTATCGAACTTATGGGGGCATTTCCAAATTTTTTTCTGTGAAGCTTTCCGTGGACTTTTTTACCCTAAAAGTATAACTTTTGCTCTGACCCTTACAAAAAAATTCATATATATTCTGAAAAAAAAAAATCAAAAATCCCCCATAATTTTGATAGAGCATAAGTTTGACTTTCAAATGCAACAAACCGCATTGCTCTAGCTTTGTAAATTTCGAAGATGTAATGAATAATATATGTATATATATAATTTCATTTTTTTCAAATAAAAAATTTTCTATGGCCTTATGAAAAATTTTTGTTTAAGATAAGTTGTTACAAATGTAGAGATCTAGTAATCTGCAAATTTTCATAGACGTAGGTCCAATAGAACAAAAGTTGACCATTTTGTCAAAATGCTTCCCTTAAGCCTCCCTATCCGCAACAAAGGCATTCCAAAGAGAGGAAGGAAGAGGGCACCATTTAGTATGGAGTTAAGGAAACGCAGAATCTATGCAGAAAGAGCATAGAAACAGTAAGTTGGGAAAGAAGTTCATGAAACAAGATCTAAGTTGAAGAAGGAAGTAGTAGATGCTGAAAAACAGGACAGTAGTGAACCGAAAAAAGTTGGTCCGTAACAAAACAAAAACCTATTCTATTTTAACAATAAGGAAGCCTACCTAACCTTTAGCTCGGGCCCTTACATAGTCCCCCTGGGAGCGCCAATTCCCATAGATACAATAGTTGCATCCCCCTGAGGGGGATCGAAGATTAGATTATAAGTTAGTTTAAGCCTCCCTAACCGCTACAAAAAAAGAGCGTATCGAAGAAAGGAAAGAGGAAGGCACCATTTAGTATGGAGATGAGAGAATGGGGAATCTATGCAGAAAGGTCATAGAAACAGTAAGATGAGAAAGAAGTTCATGAAACAAGATCAAAGTTGAAGAAGAAAGTAGTAGGTGCTGAAAAAACAGGGCAGCAGCAAACCAAAAAAAGATGGTCTGTAACAAAACAAAACCTATTCCATTTTAACAAAAAAAAAGAAAGCCTACCTAACCTTCAGCTCGGGCCCTCACATTGTCCCCCTGGGAGCGCTAATTCCCATAGATACAATAATTGTATCCCCCTGAGGGTAAGTCACATCGAAACAGCACTTCATCGCGAGAGCTGAATTCTAGAAATATTTTTTCCATACTTTCTCCATAGTTTTATTTTGCTGCAAGAAGATTAACTTTTCACAAGAGTTGAAGTTAACACAAAAGTTAATTTCTGTCTTCTCAGACTCAACAAGCTCATGTAATGAACAGCTTATTTATCATTAACACATCAATTTTTTTGTAATAAATACAAATATTTTTGTTTTACTGAGCTTTACCCAACAATGAGAGAAAGCTGAAAACTTTCAAGCGATTCGTCCGGATTCCCGAAAAAGACAAAGTTGGACAGTGCAGGAAAAGCACAAGTGCCGAGTAGCTTATCAGAGACAGCATAGAGATTCATGAATAATTAGTGCGGTGCTGGTCTCACTTTGTTTTAAGATGTTTTTATTTTCCAGAACATTGTGGTGAAGGTCATAGACTCAAATGATTGATTATTATTGCAGGTGGAGGTTAAAAATAATGAATTCAAAGTAGTTTCGCATATATGATATAAGATAAGATTTCGCATATTATTAGATAAGCACAATAATTTAAGCAAGTGCAAGGAGATTAAAAACATTTTTGATAAGAATAGGCTTCCTAAACAGGTTTGTAATTTGTTACTGCCAAACTTGGTGAAAATGGATTAATATCAATGATATGGATGCAGAACCGCTATTTTTAATTTTGTAGCTTGCTGATATTACTTCAAACCTCAGCTGAATTCAATTATTGAAATGTTTAAGGAATTTACAATCATTTGCTTGCTATTAGGTCGCCTCACAAATTATCCAAAGGCGATAACCTAACGACTTCTGACATTTCAATAATGTCTAAGGTTTTTAATTAATCAAATAAACTATTCCTCATGAACAGATCTTGAAGTCTTCAAGACTAAATAGAGATTGGGAAAAGTAAACTTTTTTCACGTGTGATCAAAAATTTTTGGAACTTTCTTCTAATTAGTTCCCTTCAATTCTGAAATTACACCCTGACATAGCAGGAGTAGTTTTATTGTTTCTCATCAAAAATTTTAATGTCAATATTGATATATTATTATATATATTAGTAAATTTTATTATAACACACATGTAGGGCTTTCGATGGTTTTTTTTAATATAATTGTAAAAGTAGCGGTCAAAGTATCAGTATTTCCAAGTATCGGAGTATCGGCCAAAAAATGGGTATCGGTACATCACTACTCAGCTTGTATTTCAATGTAAGTATATACTAATAAATGTTTTTAATAATGCATTATCACTGGTATTGTGGTCTTATTAATTTGTATTTACATGCATTATGAATCCTAGATTAACACAACAAAAGGAAAACATTTTCCCTGTTTTTTTTCTCAATCATTTGTTTCAACATTCAGAATGGGTATCAGGATACCAAGTGTGTATATTAACTAAGTATCTTTACCTAATACATTTTAAAAACAAATGATAATTTTTGTATCACCATTATTGGAAACAAACTGCTCCAAATATATTTTTTCTACCTCTCATTATATCCATCAGATACATAAATAGAACCTTCAACTTGGAACTTAGAGCCTATAAACAATATTTTCTTGCCAAATATTTGTTATTTAATTTTAGAGATAATTATTTCAAATGATGCTTTTGCATTTCATTTAGTATACACATATTAAGTGAAAATTTTCATTCAAAGTGAAAATTTACATTGGAAGTGAAAATTTACATTCTAATTGAAAATTTACATTAAAATTGAAAATTTACATTCTAATTGAAATTTTACATTAAAATTGAAATTTTACATTAAAATTGAAATTTTACATTAAAATTGAAATTTTACATTAAAATTGAAATTTTACATTAAAATTGAAATTTTACATTAAAATTGAAATTTTACATTAAAATTGAAATTTTACATTAAAATTGAAATTTTACATTAAAATTGAAATTTTACATTAAAATTGAAATTTTACATTAAAATTGAAATTTTACATTAAAATTGAAATTTTACATTAAAATTGAAATTTTACATTAAAATTGAAAATTTACATTAAAATTGAAAATTTACATTAAAATTGAAAATTTACATTAAAATTGAAAATTTACATTAAAATTGAAATTTTACATTCTAATTGAAATTTTACATTAAAATTGAAATTTTACATTAAAATTGAAATTTTACATTAAAATTGAAAATTTACATTCTAATTAAAATTTTACATTAAAATTGAAAATTTACATTCTAATTGAAAATTTCCATTAAAATTGAAATTTTCCATTAAAATTGAAAATTTACATTAAAATTGAAAATTTACATTCAAAACGTAAAACTTCTTTAGCAGACATAACACGTTTGTCCAACCAATTCCTTTTCAAAGATTAGTGTGCAGCGTCCATCAAAATAAGGGCATGGACATTTGAATAGTTTGACAGAGCACATAGAAATTTAAATGGTGGAAAATATTGTCAAATAGCATAACTTTCAGAATAATGGTGTTCAGGTAATGACTGTATCTGCAATACAGGATGCATCATTTTTTGAATTTTTCCTTTCTTGATTTTTGCACACCCACAGAAAAATAACATTTCTATTATGATAATACCTTCAATTTTGATACACTTCAAATAGTGAGGTTATGAAACGCCTTTTTCTAATGCTCTCATCACTATTATGATCTGTAACAGGGAAAAAATAATTTTAGCTACTTGGCAATAGCAACAACTGATTTCTAGATTACATTAATGAAAGGGTAAATGTGTAGCGTTTGGTAGTAATGAATTTTCCAGTTTACGGTGCCTTAAAATAGTTAATTAGATTGAAATAAACAAGTTTTCCTCTATGCACTTTCTGTCGGAAATGAGTATTTTATGAGTTATAGCAGTATATTATTTTTCGTCTTTGATGACAAATGGGATTGAATAAACAGCTACTGATCAATTTTTGAATTTTAGTTGCTTGAATCATGGTAATAACATCAAAATAAACAACTTTTCTTCTGTACACTTTTAGTGGCAAATGAGAATTTTACGAGTTAGAGCGGGAAGTTATTTTTTGCGTGATTGAGCTGTTTAGAGTAGGTTTGAATACTTTTATGTTTATTATTAGCTCATCCCGCGGAGCCTCAACCCATTTCTAGAATCTTTTAGTTAATAACACAATAAAGGTTATCTCCCAAAAATAACATGTTATAGCGGTATGTTAATTTTCGCCTTACATGGCGGGAATACGCTCAATCATTAGAGCACATTGGAAGGGAGATTCCATTGTAGTGTTGCCATACGACCCGCAATTTCTTTTCGCTTCAAACACTAGAGTTGCGGTAAGTCATTTACCGCTATAACTCATAAAATATTCATTCCGACAGAAAGTGCATGGAAGAAAACTTGTTTATTTCGATCTAATTAACTATGTTTAGGGACCAAAAACTGGAAATCTATTACTACCAAAGGCTACACATTCCCCAATGAAAGTTAAGTGTATGTAAAATGTTCTAAGTACAATAGCCATAAACCCCAAATGACTATGAATGAAATTGAGTTGAAAGCAACAGTATCACAGCAATAATGTATTCCTTGCACAACTTTCTTCTGGAATGCTTACTATTTTTTCCAGGTTATCTTATACCAACGATATTGTTAAAAAATGTGAAAACAAGAGCGTTTCATCCGTGAAATCAATCTCTGCAAGTTGTTTAACTTCATTGCTTCTTTTAGTAATTTCCTCAACTTTCAAAACTATAAATGCTTGGTTTTGATGCCTTCTCTGGGAGATTTTCCTCCGAGTGAAGACGCCTTGCGAATAATGGTGTCAGTCCAATCTCAAAGGTTGTGGGGTTGGATTGAGATTGCAGGCGTTCTTCAACATTTGCGCTGTGATTCAGTAGGTTTTTCACCGTTAGTGTTATATATTCACATTTTTAAAGTTTAGTTAAACAATGCAATAAATTTAGTGGAGTGCTATTATTAAACTCAGGGCAAGGACATTTAAATGACCAATGTATGATAAAGAATGCAAGTTTTTTTTTCTTTGAAGGTCACACAATTTAGTATTTCCAAAGAAAATAATTATAAAACAAGAATGTTGAATATTAAAGAGAAAAATGGCCACTTCATGTTGTTGTTTAAAAATGTTAAGAAGACGATAATCAATTGTATATAATTGAGGTAAATGTAAAGAAGACAATAATCAATTTTCCAATTTTTTTTTATTGTACAAGGGTAATAAATAAACAACTTTTCTTTTAAGCACTTTGCATTGCAAATGAGTATTTATCAAGTTATAGCAGTGACATAACATAACTGAACTAATCTAACCTAACAAAACCTAACGTAACCATTAAGTAACCTAACATAACGTAACATAACCTAACAATCACATGAGCACATTACAGCCGTCAGAACAGTGATTTTATCAAAGTCACCCCCAAAACAATTTATGGTAAATGTTGAAGATTAACACGTTAACTGCGATGGGTTAAACTGAAGTTCAATCTTCAATTCGAATTTAAATTCAATTGTAGTAATCTACTTTGAAAATAGCAAACATAAACTGGATCGGGCTTTTATTTAGCTTTCGTAAAGTATTTATAATTAATAAGTTAGTGATTGCAGGTGGGTCAGCAGCACTTTGAAAACCATCTAAGGGACCACCGGTGGGTCCCTTCGCAGGGAACGTGTTAACCGGGGATCGATTTTCCACTTTTCAAATCCTAAACATAGTTAATTAAATCAAAATAAACAAGTTTTCTTCTTTTCACTTTTCATCGTAAATGAGTATTTTACGAATTATAGCGGGAGGTTTAGTTTCATCTTTGATTGATGACGGATGTGCTCGAATAAACAGCTTCTCATTTTAAAATTTTTGTTGCTTCAATCACGGTAATAACATCAAAATAAACTCCTTTTCTTCTATACTTTTTTCGTCAAATGAATATTTTACGCGTTAGCGCGATAGGTTCAGTTTTGTCTTTGATGACGAGCACGCCAGAAGCGAGACGCCATTGCAGTGTTGCCATACGCCGGGCTCGATGAATTATTTCTCGCTTCAAACACTTGAGTTGCGGTAACTAATTGATCGCTATAACTGGTGAAATACTTATTTACGACTGAAAGTGCATAGAAGAAAACTTGTTTATTTCGTTCTAATAAACTATGTTAAGGCACCGAAAAATCAAATATCAATTTCCGGTTAATCCTCAACATATACCAAATCAGTTGGTAAATGTTGAGGAGTTGACCATAATTGATTTTTGACTTTAGGATGCGTAAATATTGTTAATGAGATCAAAAGGAACAAGTTTTCTTCAATGCACATTCCGGAGCAAATGAGTATTTTAGAAGTTATGGCGGGATGAATGAGTTACCGGAACTCCAGTGTTTGAGGCAGGAAATACTTTGATTCAAATATCAATCCCGGTTAATCCACAATATTTACCAAATCAATTTCCAGTTAAATCCTCAACATTTACCCAATTTTCTCCGTGCTTGAAAGAATAGAATTGTGGTAACTAACCTACCGCTATAAATTGTTAAATACTCATTTGCGATGGTAAAGTGCATAGAAGAAAAATTGTTCATTTTGATCTAATCAATAATTTACAAGCACAAAAATTGGAAAATTGATTCTTCTCTTCTTCATAAATATCCCAATTAAGTTAAACACATTAAAATACCATAAAATATTATTGATCAAATCAACTTTACATCATGAAACAATTAGATAGATAACTTTCAGATCAAATTGAATGAAGGAAAAGAGTGAACTATTTTTACGAGCAGTCACAAAATTTCTTGAACTTTTTGTACTTTGCTTCCTCCAATCCTGAAATTACACCCTGGCTCTCATCTGAGATTCAACAACTCCAGTAATTTATAGGTATTCATGTTCACAGCTTTGGCCTTGAATAACTTGCACCAGGCTTTCAACACCAGGCATAACTCATGCTTCATAGGCTATTACAATATTTTAGAATACATACCTTGAAAGGTACTTGTATCATCTTCTACCAATCAATATACAGTAAAGAATTCATATACGTTCTTCAATGATATTGTGAAGTTTCCTTGCAGATCTAACCATTTCAAGGCAAGCTTTGACGTTGAATCTTTGTATACAAACATCCCAGTCGTAGAAACTCTGCAATTGTTGTGCAACAAGTGTTTTTCATCTGGTCAATTATTTTACGGGTTTGATAATGTGCACTTTATGAAACTTGCAGTTAATGAAACGTATTTCTATTTTAATCAAAAGCTGTATAAACAAATAGATGGCGTATCAATGGGAAACCCAATCGCGCCCACTCTCGCTAACATTTTCTTAAGCAATATGGAACAAAAGTACCTTGAGGAATGCCCTGATTTTTTTAAACCTGTGTTTTACAAAAGATACTTGGATGACACATTTGTAATTTTTGAAGATGAATCCCATGCTCCGTTATTTTTAAATCATATGAATAAGTATTATTCGAATATCAATTTTACTATGGAACGCAAACAAAACAATAGATTAGCTTTTTTAGATCTCAAAATCAGTAGAACAGAGCAGGGTTTTGTTACCAGTGTATACCGCAAACCAACTTTTACTGGGTTAGGCTGCAGTTTCTTCAGTTTCTGTCACTTCCGCTATAAACTTAATTCAATACAGACCCTTCTCCATCGTGCATATCACCTATCCTCCTCATACTCCAACTTTACTTCCGAATTAGATTTTTTAACCTAAAATCTTTTTTCTGACAACGGCTATCCATACGATTTATTTGACAGGCTTGTCTGTGACTTTGGTAAATCTGAAGGAGATGACAGTTGTCGATTTTCCACTTTTTGGTGCCTGAACCTAATTAATTGAATCTAAATAAACAAGTTTTCTTCTATTCTTTTTTCGTCTCAAATGAGTATTTTACGATTTAGGGTAAAGTCCGAATGTTCGTCCGATTTAAACGGTTCAAACTTCAAACCCTCTCAAACGGTTCTCAAGATCGCTATTTCTGCAGCAAATATTGTCAAAAAAGCGCAAATGCATTGGGTTCAACGTGCTTTGCTCTAAAAAGGATCTTTCAAATCTTGATATGAAAAAAACAACTTGCTTTGCGAACACTTTGTCCAACTGAAATTTTCAAAAGTTCGTACCAAATTCGAAATTAATTTAAAATTTCGACCACGTTTCGAATCTCATCACAAAAGTTCGTACACCCTCTAAATTGAAATTTATATTTTTGTTTAGCGCTAAAGTTACATGTGAGCATTCAAATTTTTTGTAATATAGTAGCGTGTTCATTTTTAATGGATTTGATACGTACGTTTTGATACCGGCAGGCCGCATCCGAGACGGTTTAAGAAGCGGTTTGTGAAAAGTACAAAAATTTCCTGAGTCCTACTTCAAACTTTAGTCCACCACCCGTAACTTTTGAAAGATTGCACCTATCAACTTCAAATTACTCTCAAACGAAAGAACAAAACATTTTCTACAAAGTGTTATAAACACATCCAAAAAACTTTCCTGAGAAGTACAGAAATTCTTCGATAAAAATGTTTGATTCGCGTGCCATCGCGAGCGCGAAAGGGTC
Source organism: Morinoia aosen (assembly GCA_030386875.1). NCBI lineage: Eukaryota > Metazoa > Arthropoda > Malacostraca > Amphipoda > Talitridae > Morinoia > Morinoia aosen. The sequence continues at coordinate 65,764,399 of CM059566.1, forward strand.
AACTAAAGTCTTTCGACGGCACGTGAATCGTTCAGGTTCATTTTTAGGAATTTCTGTACTTTTCAGAAAACTTTTTAGATGTGTTTATAACACCTTTGTAGGAAAGGTTTTGTTCTTTTGTTTGAGAGTAATTTCAAGTCGATAAGTGCATTTTTTCAAAAGTTACGAGTGGTGGACTGAAGTTTAAAGTAGGACTCAAGAAATTTCTGTACTTTTCACAAACCGATTCTTGAACCGTCTCGGCTAAGGCCTGCCGGTATGAATTGGGACGAATGTTGACCTTAAATTATGGCTCCTCATAAAACACACCACTACTGCAATGACGATCTCGATCACGCATTAGCAGAGATAAAAAATGAAAGTTTGAGTATACGCAACGCAAATGACAAATATGGTGTTCCAAAAACAACGCTTCAAGAGCGTGTGCAAGGCACCGGCAGGCCGCAGCCGAGACGGTTCGAGAAACGGTTTGTGAAAAGTACAGAAATTTCTTTAGTCCTACTTTAAACTTCAGTCCACCACTCGTAACTTTTGAAAGAATAAACCTATCGACTTTAAATTACTCTCAAACGAGAGAACAAAATATTTTCTACAAATGTGTTATAAACACATTCAAAATTGTTTCTGAAAAGTACAGAAATTCTGCGATGAACCTGTACGACTCACGCGCCGACGAAAGACTTTAGTTGACCCTTTCGCGCTCGCGATGGCACGCGAATCAAACGTTTTTATCGAAGAATTTCTGTACTTCTCAGGAAAATTTTTTGAATGTGTTTATAACACTTTGTAGAAAATGTTTTGTTCTTTCGTTTGAGGGTAATTTGAAGTCGATAGGTGCATTCTTTGAAAAGTTATAAGTGGTGGACTAAAGTTTGAAGTAGGACTCAAGAAATTCTCAAGAAATTTCTGTACTTTTCACAAACCGTTTCTGGAACCGTCTCAGCTGCGGCCTGCCGGTCCAATTAATAAACTACAAAATCTATACCTGGAAAGATATTAAGGATCATAAACAATGAGGAGAAACTTAAAGAAAAAACGTTGTACGAACAAACTAATTCATATCAATGATTTCTTTAAAACTCCGTACACGTGGATAAAGTAATAACACAAGCTGTTAAAAGATTCGAAATTTAGTACACCTCAGAAACAAACAAAGGGAGAAATAAAACTCTGTAAAATGGCAGCACTACAGCTGTCAACACTCACACAGGTACGACATCGCCTAACACAATAACTTCGTCAACGGAAAAATTTTTAGTCGGCAATGCAAAATGGTAGTCAATTAAGGTGTGACAACTTCATAAACAACTGAAACGCAGGTCATTCTCTAGGGCTGTCATTTTTGTTTAAACAGTGATATTTATTTGCGGTGCGTGGCAATTATACAATATTATAAACCAGCAGTTACCACGTGAACCACTTTTCGATGAACTTCAACTGAATATTAGCTTGTTAAAGTAAAATATACTTGGTGTGTACGGAAATTTGAAGTGGACAAATTTTCGCAACTTACCCTATAGCGGTAAGTTTAGTTTCGTCATTGATGACGAATGCGCTTGAATAAACAGCTACTCATCGATTTTCAAATTTTTGTTGCTTGAAACATGGTAATAACATCAAAATAAACAACTTTTATTCTATACACTTTTTTCGTCAAATGAGTATTTAACAAGGTATAGCGGTAGGTTTGGTTTCGTCTTTCAAGACAGAGCGCTGGAAGCGAGACACCATTGCAGTATTGCCATACAACTCGATCAAAGAATTTCTTTCCGCTTCAAAGACTGGAGTTGCGGGAAGTCATTTACCGCTATAACTAATAAAATACTCATTTAAGACGGAAAGTGCATAGAAGAAAATTTGTTTATTTCGATCTAATTAACTATGCTAAGGCATCGAAATTTACAAAATCGACAACTGTCATCTCCTTCAGATTTACCGTGACTTTTTATGCAATATATTTTCTCTTCAAAAACAAACCTTGTGCACGGTAAGTAAATGTAAGGTGTATATACCTCTTCCTTACATAGGCCCCTCATCTGAAGAAATGATTAGGTATTTAAGGAATTTACTTTCAAAATTTTACCCCCAGATTAACTTTATTTTTGCTTTAAAGAATGACTTCCAAATTAGAAAATTCTTTAGGAATAAAGACAGGCTGCCCTCTGAACTGCTTTCAAATATTGTCTATAAATTAGCGTGCAGAACTTGCCAAAGTTCTTATATCGGAAGCACTCAGAAACAGTCGAAGATAAGATTTTTTTCAACACATAGGCCGTTCTTTTAGAACAAACCGGCCTCTAGCATCCTTGACGCATTTTCCTCCCAGACATCATTGTAAACAGACCAATCATTCGTTCTCAATAGATAATTTTGAAATCATAGGATCAGCTCAGGAGTCAGATACTAGAATTTTAGAATCCCTTTATATAACCAAACATAGACCGCAGCTCAACACCGATCAAATTGCCGTGCCCCTGTACACCCAATGATTTAGTTTAGTTTCCGTTTTTATATATTTTTTATCAAGGACCCATCTAATTTCCTATGAAGTGTTATAAGTTTTTTTCCGAATACTTTTTAATTTTGATTGCATAATTTTTTTGTCCTTCTGTTTCAGAAGCATTCATTGAAAATGAAAAGTTGAAACCAACTGATCTGAGTGCAAATAGATGATTTTTATTGTGACCCTTGTGTTTCTTATTATCTTTCCGAATTATATGTTTCATAAGGATTTTAAAATGTTACTGAATATAATGAAAATATAGTTTTGGAGAAGGAGAGGCTACCTATTGGTAATCAAGGATAAACGAACTGATTTTAAATTAAAACACAAACACATTAAAACCTCCTTACATTGATTTTGAAAAAACTTACCCTTTTTCCAGAAGTATTTGAAGAATCGACCGTCATTTTCGATTATTATTTCTTCTGACTTCTATCGCATTCAATATGTTCTCACGCTTTAGGGATTACTATGTCCGCGTTCGACCTACGTAGTCAAATATCCGAAGCGAGCCTGCGGCGCTGCCGATAATGAGAATCTGGTGGATTGCTATTCAAGTTATATTTCAGGCATGAGGTAATGTTCTTCGGAGAATAACCTGACACGGGAATAAAATTATCAACAGGTCCTGTGGAAAAATCATCATGCCAGAAAATCAGGCATGGAGACAAGTTAAAAACGGAAATGATAAACAAAATTATCAATTAATTTTTCTTACAAAAAATATTGATGATAAGTGATATACAATTATTTGGATTTTGAATATTTGAAAACGTATCCATATTATCAACTTTATCATATATTATTAAATAGATGAAATGAAATTTTGATTGCGGTCCTTCCGAACCAAAATCCTGCTATGATTGTGGAGAGTATAAATACTGAACTTCACAAGGTTTCATCGTGGCTCAAAGCTAATAAAATAAGCCTAAATATCGATAAAACAAATTATATTACTTTCTCATACAAGAAAGATGTATCTCTCCCATGCATTAAAATTGGCGAAGGTGAAATCGAAGAAACCAACTCATGTAAGTTTCTGGGCATCATAATAGATAAACATCTGACCTTCAAAGAGCACATCACTCATATTAGTTCTAAATTATCAAAATCCATCGGAATCCTAAATAAAGTTAAAAATTTTCTGCCTGAAACAGCTTTACAAATGCTCTACCGAACGCTCATTTCTCCATACTTGCAATACGGAATAGAAGCATGGCACGGAACTGATAAAAATAAAACCAACAAAATTTTTACTCTGCAGAAAAGGGCTGTCAGAGCGGTAAAGAACCTAGAATATAATGCTCACACAAATGATTCTTTCAAAAATTTACAAATACTTAAACTTTCGGATCTATACAAAATCTCCATCTGTAATTTCATTTACAAAACATTAAGAAATGATGGCGACAATAGCCTAAGACAATTATTGACTGCGCAAACTGGTCATCACGACCATTTAACCCGAAATAGAAGTAAATTCATGCTTCCTTATTATTCAAAGGCCAAGTCGCAACACAGTATTCTCTTCGTTGGAACCAAAACTTGGAACTCTATACCTGCAGAGATCCGTGAATGTAATTCGTACAAAGTATTCAAAAGACATCTTGAGTCTCACTTCCTATCAGAATACTAGTAGTGTAAGATCACCGTGTCGAAATCTTGCCTCCTACATGTAACTAATGATAATGTCATAATGTAACTTGCCTTGTGTACCATAACCAATCTTCTCTCTGCTCTTGAATCGTTTTATCGAACATACTGTTAAATAAAGCCGACTTGTAAAATATCGAGTTAATCATCTCAATGATCAGTCTAATGCGAAACTAGGTTAAGTGAACTAGGTTAAACTTTTGTACACCCTAGAATAGCGTGATGGTAGGATGCCCTAGAAGTCGCTGAACTTATTCGGGCCCACAGGTAGCTATACTCAAAAGAATGCACGTAGAGTGAATTTCAAGTAAATTTGGCTCAATAGTTTATTGAATTTAACTGGGGTATTCTATTTTTTACTGAACCGATTCGGTAATTACGTTATTTTAACATACTAGTTTGAATAACAACTGCCTTTTGTTCGTATTTCTTAGAAATTTATATATTCTGGAAACATTCTGATTCTTTTCATGAGTAATTTCAGAGCTGATTTGTATAAATGAGCTATTATTTACCACCGTAAAATGCATTGTTTTACCCAACTCTAGTATATTTTTTCCAGTATGACAATTTCATTTTTTGCAAATGTTATTAACATTCACAGCAAATAACTCAACATCATTGCAGCACAATAAGTAATACATACAATTTTTTGAATTGCGCAAATAATGAAAGAAATCTCCCATGCTATGTGAAAGCCCAATCTAAAAATAGTTATCTCTTTCTGGAGAAAAACTTTATGGTGGTTTCACCTAGCTGTGCACGCTCACCACCACACAAGCTCAAAAGCGCCACCCCACAGCCTCGAAGCGCTCTTACTGGCCGACCAACCAGCGCTCAAGTTCGGCGCTGGGGTGCCGGACCGAGCCCCTACAAGCTGTGCGCTCCGAGCAGCCAGACAACATCTGAATACACCCACGTACGTTTAGCACAGAACGGACGGCGATGTAGCATACCGCTACATAAGCGTAAAAATTAGAAATTTGCCATTCGTACTTAAATAAATTAATTAGTAGCATTAAAAATCTTACTCTAATTTATTATTAATTATTTTCTACTTCCAATTCGTAATCATTGAAGTTTTTGTGTAAATACATGAGACGATAAAATAACAATTTACATTTTTCGAGAGAGAAGCCCTCTGGTGGCAATACTGCGCAATGCGCGTCTCTGTTTCAAATAGAGCACTCTTACTTTGGCGGTTGACTAGCCAGCTCACAGCATTTTTCTCGTGAGTAATCAGTGTTAGAAAATAATCGTGTTCTTTCTTCGTTCTCGTGAGTAATCAGTGTTAGAAAATAATCGTGTTCTTTCTTCGTGTTCAGTGAGCATTAATAGTTGACAGTGCAGTGTTATTTGGATACGTAGTTATGCGTAGGAATTGTGATGTAGCATGTTTTCCATTCAGTGTTTTTTTTTGTTTCTCAACATGACTTAGCGTAAAATTTTGCGTCAGATGTGCATTGCATTTCCGTGTCATGATTTTATTATCAAAGCATAATCATGTTCGTTCCTTTTCTTTACGATAATAGTATATACCTGCAGTTTTCATTCATGATTCGATACTCGGAACGAACGCGGCTGAACTTGCCGGCTTTCGTTGTCGATAGCGTCTTTGTTTAATGGCGGAACCTCACACCGTCGTCTCTTGTCACTACTCTGTGACTATAAATACTATAGGCATGTGTTATAGTAGCATTTATTCTTTCTTTTACAAACCGACTTGCAGTAGTTTTAAATTACGAAAAGTATTCATGTCTATGCTTGCTAAGTTTTGGAATTTCATTTCTTAATTCCATACTCTTTGAAACCTTTACGTAACCGCCCTTATTTCAATAGAGAAACATTTCAATGAAATTTAATTTAACTCATCGCATTCTTGTGACAAAACACCCACTACCATCTGCCTATCTTGAGTGTGTGCAAATTGCCGGCGGTTTGGCTGAGGCGGACGCGTAAAGCCGCCCGGCTAAATCGCCACACGGAACTTTCATGCTTTCGTTTTTCTTTCTTCGCGTATTCTCCGCCTGTGAAATCAACGCTTAGGTTTCCTTTTTCCTTTTTTCATTGGGGATATTATTCCTTAATTCCTTTATTATTGCAAATGATATCTATTAGGATTCAGTAGGATTTATATCCATGAACCTTAGGATTTTTATGTTTTTTTTTTCTTACTGCTTTCAAAAGTGCAGTCACTTGATATTTTCACGATATTCTGTAGATCTCGTGTTTACTTGCCCGTAGTCTCTGTAAGGAATCACGATCTTTATTACCGGAAGTTCTTAAACCTAATACTCAGATTTTTAAAGCCAGAGGCATTAGTGAACAGTTTTGACAGCTAAAACAGTTTAAACAATTTATTTATTGTTAAAACCTGTCAACCAAAATCTGTCCTATCTCCTTGAGTTTGCCAAAAGTGAGAATCCTTAAAGTAGCTGGTGTCAAACCTGTAGGAGTTTCTCGGAGTTCTCCGTGTGGGAAGAGTTGTCATTATATGTTGGATTGCCAGTGGTGGAATGTCTTGATGTCTCTCCTGGAACGTTTCATCCAGCGCCTCTGCCCTTACAGGACCTCAACGTCATCACACACACCATTTACAACATTCTCCCTGGGCCGCTTTTGGTTTTTCTACTTGGGATTGGATTTGGCTATGTTCTGGGCCTTTAGCCGGATATATTCTCTAATTACGGGCCTTAATTCTCAACTGCCTAAAAGTACGGGCACCATTGAATTAGCTTTGCATTCGCTGAATTCCGCGTGCCTGGATCTTAAGTACTATTCAAACCAAGAGTCATCATCGCCATCAGGCTCGGCACCTTGATCAAACTCACCTGCTCCAAAATTAAGCATGCTTTGCCCACACAAATAGCTACGCACCGATTGTGGTGCTTGTTTAAAAATTGCCCACAGTAAATTGAATATTCTGAACTCGATACACTTAAAAATCTCATCCACCGGCCGGAGCGACGCCAGCGCTCACCGAAGCTCACCACCGGCACTCCGGACCTCACTGGGATTTCCAGTCAAGCTCATCGAAGTCCTCCTGGTTCCTCTTCAAATAAAAACCACCTGAAATAAGCTGAGTCCAATCCGTTTTTCATTATCCCTCTTGTAATTTCCCACAACACTATCGAGAGTTGTTCGAGTTTTTGGCCGTCAAGAACTAACATTTCAGTTCGAACTACCCCAACGGTCATAAATCCCGACACTGGTGCATCGGCCGGGAAACTTAAAAATAAAAACTCAACTCGAAGTGTTTGAGAGATTGTGAGAGGATAATGTTGGCGTATCATTGTAGTGATAAATTTTCCCATGTCGTAGTAGTTTGAGAGATTCCTGTGGATTTTGACCGTGCTAATTGTTCTCTGAGCAGCTCTAACAAATTTTTTTTTTTCAGCGTATCCTGTCCTTTTTTTTTTTGTTTCATGTGCCTCAGTAGGTAGGGAAAATATTTTTTTTTCCTATTTCCGTGCTTACGTGCATTCTGACTACCGTAAAATTCGCGTTTCCATTCTCCATTTTCCCTCCGTTTTCTTCAACGTTATTGATTGATTGAGTAGGTAGAAAAATAATTTTTCTCACCTGCTTTATTTTTGTGCCTACGCAAATTGCCGCATACCGCAGAAATTTTTCTCGTTTCCAATTTCATATTTCCTTCCTTCTGTTTCAACTTAACCTGAATGATTGAGTAGGTAAAGAATTAACGCAAACCCTTGCCACTTAATCCCAAGTCTTAGGCACTGATATCATTAATTGTGCATCTCAAAAGTGATCGCTAGCATGACTGAATCAGATAATGAAGATCGAGCCCCCACAAAACCCATTAGGCTCCCGCCCTTTATTCCGGAGGACGCTCACACCTGGTTTCAACAGTGTGAAGCCGTGTTTAGGTATCATAAAATAATAAATGAAATAGACAAATTCTATGCTCTTGTGTCCGCAGCGCCCACAAAACTATTGAATGACTCAAACCAAATATTAGAAAACCCTCCAGCTCTCAATCCTTACGGAATCTTGAAAGGCAAAATTTTGGCAAAGCTTCAGATGTCCGATGCGGACAAATTCCGAAGTCTTGTAGACGCCTCAGCAATTCCATCTGTCTCTGTCTCTTTCTCTCCCACTTCGCTAGTGAAAGAACTGCGGAAACTCGCTACGGGTGTTGCCGTAGCTGAGGGATTTCTGAAGGAAGTTTTCATGACTAAGCTTCCTCCGAATGTGCGTCCATTTCTATCGCTAGCAGGGCCCGAGCAAACGTTAGAAAAATTAGCGGAGTCCGCAGAGACGGTGATGCGAAATATTAATTTGTCACGAGAACCGCAAGTTGCTTCCTTGAATGTAGGAGCTACAAATTTTAGCCCGTCAAATACGGCGCAAAATCAATCCTCAGCCACAATAGATAAGATGCAGCAGGACATCGCTGAAATAAAGCAAGCTCTCCAAAATTTTCAAATAGGTCAAAGTGTAGCTCACATTCAGCAAGGCCCAGGGAGATTCCAAAGCCACCAAAATGCCTACGACTATCCCTATGACTATCACTCAAACTATCCTTCTCCTCCTCCTCAACGCTTTGATAGAGGTAGATCTTATGATAGGTCAAATCAAGACCGCCGCTTCAGGTCGCGCTCTCGTGATGCTAGTAGCAATTTATGCTGGTACCACATGAAATTTGGTGACCAAGCTCGCAAATGTGCCTCTAGATGCTGCCCGCGTTATACCGAAATGACTTCGGGAAACGCCAACAGCAACGCACAGTAGCGAGTACTGCGTTGCCTCATTCCCAGACTACTCGCCTCTTGACCATTCACGATCCCGTCACCAAGTATCGATTTTTAATAGACACTGGCTCCAGTGTGTCAATTATCCCAGCCACGGCAAAAGACAAAAACAACCCATTGTTGGCGACATTACGCGCCGCAAACGGCACGCCAATTCCTTGTTACGGTGAAAGAATTTTAGAGTGCGGTCTGGGATTGAGGAGAAAATTCACATTTACTTTCTTGGTAGCTGAAGTCCAAGAGCCCATAATAGGTGCTGATTTTCTAGCCAAGTTTGGCATAATTGTAGATATTAAAAACCGTAGAATTAGGGACGAGGAGACACAGATCTCAATTCCCGCTTGTAGCATAACTAGAGCAAATGTCTTGCATTCCTTCTCGATTGCTTTCAAGGAGGAGTGCATGTTTGAACAAGAACTTAAAAATTTCCCAGCATTAACAAACCCTAACTTAGCTTCTAATAACATGCAAACATGCACAAAGCACTTCATAGAGACGCAAGGTCCGCCAGTTTTCTCCCGTGCTAGGCGACTGCCGCCTGACCGATTGGCGTTAGCTAAGAAAGAATTTGCGCGCATGCTCGAAAATGGCATTATCCGCAGTTCCAAAAGCCCTTGGGCTAGCCCTCTTTTGCTAGTATCCAAGGCTAACGGTGAATTCAGACCGTGCGGGGATTTCCGCAGGTTGAACGCCGTTACTTTACCTGATCGATACCCTATTCCCTACCTTCATGATTTCAGTGCAAATTTAGAGGGAGCACAAATTTTCTCTAAGATAGACCTGCAGTCTGCCTTCCATCAAATTCCCTTGGATGAGTCTGCGATTCCTAAGACCGCGGTAATCACTCCGTTTGGTCTCTTTGAGTTCCTCAAGATGCCATATGGCTTGAGGAATGCTCCTCAAACGTTCCAAAGGCACATGGCTGAAATTTTCTCTGATCTCACTTTCGCTTATGTCTATTTAGACGACATCCTAGTGGCATCCACAACCCCGGAGTTGCACAAAGACCATCTTAGGGTCGTTTTTCAAAGATTGTCCGACAATGGACTCCTCGTAAATCCTGCAAAATGTGAGCTCGGAAAGCCATCACTGATTTACTTAGGTCATGAAATCTCTAGCCTAGGCCTAAAACCTTTGCCTTCCAAAGTAGAAGTGATCAAAAACTTTCCTCTTCCACAGACCCAGAAGGAACTCAGAAGGTTCCTAGGTTCTGTTAACTTCTATCATCGTTTCATACGCAACTGTGCTCAAACTTTAGCGCCTTTGTCTGACCTCCTCGAACCGAAACGAAAAGGAAAATCCATTGAGGTAAAATGGACAGAAGAAGCGCGCAAAGCTTTTGAGACAATCAAGCACAAGTTAGCTTCCGCGACTGAATTATCCTACCCTATTGCTAATGCTGATTTTAGTCTCGTTGTTGACGCATCCAGTACCGCCGTAGGTGCTGTGTTGCAACAACAAGTAGGTACTAATATCTCTCCTCATGCTTTCTTTTCCAAAAAGCTGTCGCCCACTGAGCGTGGTTATAGCGCGTTCGGTAGGGAACTTCTTGCTATCTACTTGTCTGTGAGACACTTCCGCTATGCTCTAGAGGCGAGGGAGTTTGTGATCTACACAGATCACAAACCTCTGACCTCAGCGATCAAAATGCCTTCTGAAAGACATTCCCCTAGGGAAGCTCGACACTTGTCGTTTATAAGTCAGTTTACCACTGACATCCGTTTCATAAAAGGGTTGGACAATACTGTCGCTGATTGTCTTTCCAGAATCAACACTGTCCAAACCAGTGGTGAAATCACTTTTGGTAATATTTCCAAAACTCAGAAGGAGGATCCTGAACTTCAGGACCTTCTCAAACCTTCTAACACTTCCTCTCCGAAACTAACCTTGGTTGACGGCGTGTACCGTGATGCCGAGCGACCTTCTCGTTTGTATCTTCCTGCGACGCTCCGCAGAGTAGCTGTCCTCCACTACCATTCCCTCTCTCATCCAGGTATTAACCGTACAGTGCGTTTGATTTCTGATCGTTTCGTCTGGCCAGCGATGCGTAAGGAGGTCAAGCAAATTGTGCAAAATTGCCATGCGTGTCAGAGTAGTAAGGTGGTGAAACATAATCGTGCGGCGCTGCAGAGTTGTGCATTCACAGGTCACAAGTTCGACTCTGTACACCTAGATTTGGTGGGTCCTTTGCCTTTATCGCGCGGTTATTCTTATTTGTTGACCATCATCGATAGGTTCACACGTTGGGTTGAGGCTGTCCCTCTTCCTGATACCCAAACTGAGACTGTAGCGCGCGCTTTCTTGTCAAACTGGATCTCTAGATTTGGTGTTCCCTTAAGTGTCACACATGACCGGGGATCACAATTCACCTCCAAATTCTGGAGTGAGCTTAGCACCGCCTTAGGGTGTGCAAATACATCAACTACAGCGTATCATCCGCAGTCAAATGGACTTATTGAGAGAGTCCACAGAGACCTCAAGGTTGCATTGCGCTGCCTTAATTGCAGTCACGATTGGACTGATAGACTTCCAGTAGTACTACTTAGCATCCGAAATTTACACAGACAGGATCAGCAATGCACAGCGGCTGAAATGTTGTACGGGAAAACGCTTCGTCTCCCCGGCGACATTGTTGACCCAAAATCTTTGCCTGAATTTTCATCCGCTGACCGTTCCGCTTATGTAACCTGTCTCAAAGATTGCATGCGTAAGATCAAGTATGTGGCTCCACGAATGCCTCAGACTCAGGACAAACTGGATTCTGCCCTGCAAGACTGCACACATGTGTATGTCCGCAATGATGCTATAAAACCTACACTCACGCGCCCTTATGATGGCCCATTCAAAGTACTTAAACGCAAGCAAAAATATTTCATCCTCGAAAGATTCGGTTCACACGACCCTGTGAGCATTGATCGATTAAAAGTCGCATACACTTCTGATCATAGTGTAACTTATAACTCATCATCCTCTCCGCAGATTTCCCTTTCCACTGAGACTCGATCATATCTACCATCTCAGTTTCCTCAGTTGGCTGCCTTGTTGCCTAGTCAACTTGAGTGTAACCCTTTCTACGTGTCTGTACATTCAAACCCTATCCCTAAGCCTATCGTAGACTCTAATTCTAGCCCTCTTACTGACACAGCGACAAGTCTGGAGAGACCAGACGAGCCCGCTGCAGTAACTCCTGTTCCTAGGACTCTTGCCGATCTAAACTTGCTGACCCGTTTGGTGAAACTTCCCCGCTCAGTATCATTTGCCAATTGCCGAACTCGGCAGGGTCGTGTAGTTCGCCCTCCTTCCCGCTACAGATGATTGCAGCGGGTGGACCTTTCGGTCTGCGCCTTGGGGGGTAATGTAGCATACCGCTACATAAGCGTAAAAATTAGAAATTTGCCATTCGTACTTAAATAAATTAATTAGTAGCATTAAAAATCTTACTCTAATTTATTATTAATTATTTTCTACTTCTAATTCGTAATCATTGAAGTTTTTGTGTAAATACATGAGACGATAAAATAACAATTTACATTTTTCGAGAGAGAAGCCCTCTGGTGGCAATACTGCGCAATGCGCGTCTCTGTTTCAAATAGAGCACTCTTACTTTGGCGGTTGACTAGCCAGCTCACAGCATTTTTCTCGTGAGTAATCAGTGTTAGAAAATAATCGTGTTCTTTCTTCGTTCTCGTGAGTAATCAGTGTTAGAAAATAATCGTGTTCTTTCTTCGTGTTCAGTGAGTATTAATAGTTGACAGTGCAGTGTTATTTGGATACGTAGTTATGCGTAGGAATTGTGATGTAGCATGTTTTCCATTCAGTGTTTTTTTTTGATTCTCAACATGACTTAGCGTAAAATTTTGCGTCAGATGTGCATTGCATTTCCGTGTCATGATTTTATTATCAAAGCATAATCATGTTCGTTCCTTTTCTTTACGATAATAGTATATACCTGCAGTTTTCATTCATGATTCGATACTCGGAACGAACGCGGCTGAACTTGCCGGCTTTCGTTGTCGATAGCGTCTTTGTTTAATGGCGGAACCTCACACCGTCGTCTCTTGTCACTACTCTGTGACTATAAATACTATAGGCATGTGTTATAGTAGCATTTATTCTTTCTTTTACAAACCGACTTGCAGTAGTTTTAAATTACGAAAAGTATTCATGTCTATGCTTGCTAAGTTTTGGAATTTCATTTCTTAATTCCATACTCTTTGAAACCTTTACGTAACCGCCCTTATTTCAATAGAGAAACATTTCAATGAAATTTAATTTAACTCATCGCATTCTTGTGACAAAACACCCACTACCATCTGCCTATCTTGAGTGTGTGCAAATTGCCGGCGGTTTGGCTGAGGCGGACGCGAAAAGCCGCCCGGCTAAATCGCCACACGGAACTTTCATGCTTTCGTTTTTCTTTCTTCGCGTATTCTCCGCCTGTGAAATCAACGCTTAGGTTTCCTTTTTCCTTTTTTCATTGGGGATATTATTCCTTAATTCCTTTATTATTGCAAATGATATCTATCAGGATTCAGTAGGATTTATATCCATGAACCTTAGGATTTTTATGTTTTTTATTCTTACTGCTTTCAAAAGTGCAGTCACTTGATATTTTCACGATATTCTGTAGATCTCGTGTTTACTTGCCCGTAGTCTCTGTAAGGAATCACGATCTTTATTACCGGAAGTTCTTAAACCTAATACTCAGATTTTTAAAGCCAGAGGCATTAGTGAACAGTTTTGACAGCTAAAACAGTTTAAACAATTTATTTATTGTTAAAACCTGTCAACCAAAATCTGTCCTATCTCCTTGAGTTTGCCAAAAGTGAGAATCCTTAAAGTAGCTGGTGTCAAACCTGTAGGAGTTTCTTGGAGTTCTCCGTGTGGGAAGAGTTGTCATTATATGTTGGATTGCCAGTGGTGGAATGTCTTGATGTCTCTCCTGGAACGTTTCATCCAGCGCCTCTGCCCTTACAGGACCTCAACGTCATCACACACACCATTTACAACATTCTCCCTGGGCCGCTTTTGGTTTTTCTACTTGGGATTGGATTTGGCTATGTTCTGGGCCTTTAGCCGGATATATTCTCTAATTACGGGCCTTAATTCTCAACTGCCTAAAAGTACGGGCACCATTGAATTAGCTTTGCATTCGCTGAATTCCGCGTGCCTGGATCTTAAGTACTATTCAAACCAAGAGTCATCATCGCCATCAGGCTCGGCACCTTGATCAAACTCACCTGCTCCAAAATTAAGCATGCTTTGCCCACACAAATAGCTACGCACCGATTGTGGTGCTTGTTTAAAAATTGCCCACAGTAAATTGAATATTCTGAACTCGATACACTTAAAAATCTCATCCACCGGCCGGAGCGACGCCAGCGCTCACCGAAGCTCACCACCGGCACTCCGGACCTCCCTGGGATTTCCAGTCAAGCTCATCGAAGTCCTCCTGGTTCCTCTTCAAATAAAAACCACCTGAAATAAGCTGAGTCCAAATCCGTTTTTCATTATCCCTCTTGTAATTTCCCACAACACTATCGAGAGTTGTTCGAGTTTTTGGCCGTCAAGAACTAACATTTCAGTTCGAACTACCCCAACGGTCATAAATCCCGACAGCGACAACCCACCACCGCGAGTCCCCTAACCAGAGGGCTAGCTCACTTCAGTGAGGCCGCAGCAAGCCCTATATAAAGAGCTACGCGGTAAGCGCAGTCAGATCACACAGTGCACTCGCAGGAACCTTGATATTCACACAAGTCTTCTTCCTGCGAGCCTCCTCACTGCAGCGGCTCACACAAGTCTTCCAACGAGCCTCCTCACTGCAACGGCTCACACAAGTCTTCCAACAAGCCTCCTCACAGCAGCGGCTCACACAAGACTTCTCCCTGCGACTCTCCGCGCATCGACTTCGACATTCACTAGCCTCGGCTGCTCAGCAAGCAGTAGCCTCGCGGCCTCCATGGCCACTTCGACGGCGCACAGCCGCCAGGGCACGCACGACGCAACTTACCGACTACCGTCGGTCCTCCAAGTCGTCCTTGGGTACTATACTACCTACCTGTAATTATTTACCTCATGTGCCATACTGTCGGCGATCTTCACAATAATACGGCCTTCATTCCAGTTGTGTTTTCCTTACCCTGCCGGGTTCGTGTGTACCTCAGGCACTCGCTCCGGGCAAGGATATTTCAAAGTCTAAAAGATATTCACAGTCTGCCTGGAGTGTAAAGCAGCCTGAAGGAGAACACACCACACTGGTTGACCCCAGAGTGACCCGGCAGGTGGAAGCATGTCTTGGAAAGATGTCCGTTTACCCGCCTTCGAAGGTGATATGAAAGGATGGTTCCTTCACTGCGAAGTTTACCTCGCGCAAATCTCAAATCTCAACGACGCTTCAAAGTTCGAGGCGCTCCTCGGAGGTTTACCCACGCACATCATCACCGGAGTATAAGAAGTACTGCTGAACCCTCCGGCTAACGGTAAATTCGACGCCCTAAAAGCTAATGGAATTTAGGTTAAGTAAGACGAGATACTTGGAGTTTGTATAATCAGTACACACAGCAGGACACAAGTTTACATCACGAAGGGTAGTGGTGGAGTGGGCTCCAGCCAAGCCCGAGAACCATGAGCTCAGTTCCACAAGAACCATGAGCTCAGTTCTCAACGCAGAGAACTGTCTAAACACATTCTAACACAAGAGCACTGCAACATTATCAGTATTATACACATATACATTCAAGGTGCTACAATAAAGGTTTCAACAAAAGCTGCACTAACAAAACGTTTCGTTCGTCACGACGACGAGACCAACTACAACGCCATTGTTAAAATAACGCTCGGAGACAGCACGCCATCCGAGTTACTCATGGAAATGACGCGTCTTAACAACTGCAGACGAGCTCCGCTACCACCTTCAGTCATCCGCTCCATGCATCTAGCAAAATTACCGACTGAAGCGCAACCACTGATTGAAGCCTTAGGGTGCGTTCACACTACGAGCGGAGCGGAGCGAGCGGAGCGGAGCGGCAATAATGTTTGTACAGGTTTGAATGCAGAAACGCTTGGCTGTTCACACGACAAGCGGAGCGGAGCGGCACGCTCGGGAAATTCGTTGGGATTTTCGACGCTCGCGTCGAGCGTTTCTCCTCGGCTCCGCCTTTGGATCGTCATATCTTACAGGGGTAGAATTGTCGTTTGAGTTAAAAAATCTAGTATATAACTATTTATTTGTACAACTAATCATATAACAATTATAACTGATAGTGTAACATGTAATATTTTAGTGTAATTTCACCCATTTGGGTTCATTAATCATTTATTTCTATTTTCTTCTGCTTTCTCTGATAAGTTATTTTATTATTGCTTAAGTTTAAGAAATTTATTTTGCTTTTCTCGTGATGTAGTTTCATCTTTCTTGTGATGCTGTGTATTTTATTATATGATCTTGATTGAAGTATAATTATGTACGATTTTTTAATACAGTTTTCATTTTTTCCGTAAAATGGGAAAAAAAGGAGGCCGTATGATGATGAGGAGGACTCAATGAGTGTCAAATACACAATAAGTTGCAAAATTTTATGAGCTTGGGTGATTTTTTCCAATACTAACGGAAAGCATATCAGTGTTTCAAGAACTATTTGGTCAGGACAAGTCAATATTTGTCAGTATTTTTCACTTAGGTTTCTCTGGCACAACCCTGAATTTCTGAAGGGAATTACTTTACGTTCACTCACGTTTAAGTCACCACAAGAATTTTTTGTTCGTACTGGCTTACGAAAACCTGTAGTAATATATGTGATACAGCCTATATGGAAAGACTTTAATTTTGCTTAAACTACTTTGCTTTACATGTATCCTCGATAAAAATTTGTGTATTGCTAAACAGCAAATTTATCTAATCTCGTTGGAAATTTTTCTTTCTATAAGGGATTGTAGTACATCAAAAGTTGCCGGCTTCATCCGTAAATACTCGTAGAATTGTGATTCATCTCTCCTCAGTGCTTCGAAGAGATAGTGGTATTCTCCATAGCGATCTCTCCTCATGTTGATGGGATGGATCCAGTGTTTCCGTTTTGCCGTCGAGCAACAGAAGCGCATTCACGGAACGCTCCATAGCGACTGATGCTTGTGTAGGTCACTCTGCTCAGCTCACATGTGAACACACGCGCCGCGCCGCTCCGCTCCGTGCCGCTCCGCTCCGCTCCGTGCCGCTCCGCTCCGCTCCGTGCCGCTCCGCTCCGCGCCGCTCCGCTCGTAGTGTGAACGCACCCTTAGGAAAGGGCAAAACAGACGACGAGTACGGAGAGATAGCAGATCAAGTCACAGCACGGCAATCCGCGTGCCGGGCCGCAACTGCCAAGCCCGTCACGGTAAACGCCATCAAGCTATCGCCAACCCCGACAGTGTCATGAGCCGAGTTCGACGTAGCTATGAAAGAAATAGCCGAACTCAAAGACATGTTACGAAGAATGTTACGCTCGCACGAAAACACCCTCAAAGCAGACAACTGGCGAAATCAAGTTCCGGCACCCAGAAACTTTCAAGATGCAAACAAAGGAAGCATGCTCAACCAAGCACACTGCTACTACCACCGTGCATTCGGCGACCAGGCAAGAAAGTGCACAACACCATGCAGCTATGCTAAACGACTGCCGCACATGATGGGAAGCGCCACATCCTACTCACGGTCAAACGCAGCAGATTTGCTGCACGTCACCGACTCCAACAATACTCGGTATCTCGTCGATACCGGCTCGGCGGTCAGCTTAATTCCGCCCGACGAAAAACACCCAACAAGACCCCCGTCCTACGATCTTCTAGCGACTAACGACACTCCAATAGCCTCAGACGAGACGCTGTCTTCACACTAACGCCCTTCTCAACAAAAACAAGAAAGTCAAATATCCACTGAGGTACTCGGAAACTTAAAAAACAACAGGGGGGCACCTGTGGTGGTTTCACCTAGCTATGCGCGCTCACCACCACACAAGCTCAAAAGCGCCACCCCACAGCCTCGAAGCGCTCTTACTGGCCGACCAACCAACGCTCAAGTTCGGCGCTGGGGGGGGGGGGGCGGTGACAATAGGAAAGAGGAGAAGAGAATTAGAGTTTGGCACAGTGTGTGCCAGAAGAGAAAAAGGAGGAGAGAAAAGGAAAAGGATAGTGGAAGAATAAAAAGGCGCTTGACGCATAATTAGGTGATCATGTGCATCTTGTTTAATTTATACTGCTAGTTAGTTAATATAATAAGGGAAAAGTACCCGTCAGGGCTTTTTATGCTAAAAGTGATTCATGTTTTGTATTATGCCGCGTCTACTGTGCTCTATTGTATTATTATATCCGGTAGAGGGCGACATGAGCAATTCGTACACAGAGTGAATTTTAATTTAAGCTTAGGAAATTTTATGCTCGTCTACAAGTCCCTATATACATACACTATACAAACATATACTATATACTAACCTATACATATAATTGTTTTTTTTTACATATATATGCATATTTACAAATTTTACATACATATACACATACATACCCGACACGTGCACTCACACTTTTTTTTCCTTTCTTTTTTCAATAACGCACACACGACAAACAGACACACATATGAATATATACCATGTTTTATTTTACCGAACATATATATACACTACCACCCACACACACAACACAAGAGCACACAAATATTTATATACATTTCCATACCCAAACACCCTCAAACACACACACACACACACGACACGCATGCACACCAATATGCATATATACATCAATAATGTTTTTTTTTTCTTAATTTTTTTTCTTATATATATATATATATATATATTTTCAATTTTTTTTTTAATTTTTTATATTTTTTTATTATTTTTTATTTTTGTTTTTTATTTTTTTTATTTTTTTTTCATTTTTTTCCGTAATATTACCTACATTACATTCTAGCTATCTAAACAATTACACTTATCTTACCCACACAATAAGCAATACCTAAAAATTCATTCTTATGTTACTGAACTATGACTTAGGCCTATCTAGTTATTAATCAACGAGTATATACAATCTAATAACTAGACATGTACATCATCTAGTGCCTATGATTAATGAATGAGTTTTTACCTGTACACTATCTTATTTACGAGTTTTATCTATTCTCTTGACACACGAGCACACTATGTTCGCTAATTTTCACCTACCATACGTACTTACATATACATACATTTCAAGTTAATTGTTGTTCTCAACATATATACAATTATAGCGCCTGTGCACATCATACATTATATACACCTAGATAAAATTTTGCAGACATGCACTTTACACTACATACATTTTTACAGAAAGGCTATTGAATGATTAGAGGTGTAAGTAAACCAGAATTTAAGAACTTTTTAAAGTAATGAGAAGTAATGAAAAATTATTGTATGTCAGTGCGATTGAAATGAAGCAAAAAGTCTGGGGTTTCGGCTTCCCACCCATGGGGGGGAAGACCGTCCTACCGCTCACCAAAACCCCAGAAAACAAAAAAATAAAAAAATATTAATGAAATTCGTTTGGTCTTCCCCCACGTCCTCCTAAAAGGACTAGAAATTGTCTTAGTAGGTCTGCCTGGCAAGGTTGTTGGTTCATGTATATTTTGGAGGTGGAGGGGGGGCCATTGCAAATAGTCTAGAGCTTTTAAATCGGGAATGTTGATTGGGGATGAGCTCCGAAGGAAAACTTAATTTTGTATACAGGTCAGGATCGAATTGCTGCATGTTGTGCCAGATCCTATTTGCATGCTCGTGCAGCAGTATGTTTATGGGAGGGACATTTAGATGATTGTGCAGGTGTTTGGATGGCACTGCTTCTATTAAACTTGTGCCGGTAATAAATCTAAGTGCTTTGTTTTGAACTCTTTGTAATTTGTATATTGCTGTTGCTGATGCTGTGTGTAAAGGTATGACTGGGTATATTAATGCTGATCTTACAAAGGCCATATATAGTTTCAGTTTGGTTTCTGTACTGAGGTGAGTAAAACGGTGAATTTTTTCTAGATTTTTGTTGGCTATTGCTTGTCTAATGGAGGCTTGTGATGAAATACCATGTGTTGTTATGTTCAAACCCAGGACTTTTCCTTTATTTGTGTATGGTATTGATTTGTCATTTATGGTAACTTCAAATGTTTTCCTTCTATTTATAGGGATTATGGCAAATTTACTACTGTTGGTTAATATTTTCCATTTCCTTTCAAACGTGTTTATTTGTTCTATTGCTTTTTTGATGTTGGCTGTTGCGTATTTTGGTGAATATTTTCCTGCTGTTATCTGTGTGATGTCATCTGCAAAACATATGTAATCTGTTTTAGGTAGCGGCGGTGGTAAATCATGAGTATAGAAGCTGAAAAGTGTAGGGGATAGGCGTGCTCCTTGGGGTACACCTGTACACAGTGAGAATCGCGGCCCTATATAATTGGCTATTCTTATTGAGGCTGTCCTACTCTTAAGGTAATTGTTCAGGGTCCGGATAAATATAGGGTGAAGATTGATTTATGACAGTTTGAAGATGAGACCAGAGTGCCATACCTTGTCGAATGCTTTTTTAACATCTCTTAAGAAAATGTCTATTGTGAATTTTTGTGCTAATTGAATGGAAATTGATTCGTGCAGGGTTGCCAGTGCGGTATGTGTGCCTCTATTACATCTGAATCCGTGTTGTCTGCTATTTAAATGATTATGAATTGTAAGGAAATTTGTTAACCTATTATTTAAAATTTTATCAAGTAGTTTGCCGTGTATATCCAGGAGGGAAATTGGTCTGTAATTTTGAACTGATTTTGGGGACGTGTTTGGTTTTGGGAGGAAAATCATTATGGCATGTTTTTAGGATATAAGGTTCCTAACTGGCGAAATCTAGATTAAATACGTTAAACAGTACAGTACTGATACATTAAACTATACAATGAAAATACATTAAACTGTACAATACTAATACATTAAACTATACAATACTTATACACCTAACTATACAATATCAATACAGTAACTATACACATCAACACAGCAAACTATACAATATCAATACATTTAAACAAGTATGCACAAGATCACCGGAATAGAATGACGGAGACAAATGAAAACGGCAATTGTTGGAAAAAATTTCTCACCTCTTGCCCGGAGGGGTTGCCCCGGGGCCGGTGGTCAAAAAAAACCATACTCCGTCTTCCGACTAAGCTTTCTCTTAAGCTTTCAAACAGAGAGAAGAGAAAAAGTGGAGGGCTGAAGAAATTATTACTTTTAAGCACTTATATCGCACACAGAGAGCCATTAACCATCCACGGCGCATTCACGAGAGTCCTCGGCGCTGGGGGGGGGGCGGTGACAATAGGAAAGAAGAGAAGAGAATTAGAGTTTGGCACAGTGTGTGCCATAAGAGAAAGAGGAGGAGAGAAAAGGAAAAGGATAGTGGAAGAAGAAAAAGGCGCTTAACGCATAATTAGTTGATCTTGTGCATCTTGTTCGATTGATACTACTAATTTGTTAATTTAACGAGGGAAAATACCCGTCAGGGCTTTTTATGCTAGAAATGATTCATCTATTTAATTATGCCGCGTCTACTCTGCTCTATTGTAATTATTTTTCAGTGGGAAGGCGATGAAAGCCCTCGGCAAGCAATATAAGTTTTAAATGGGGGAAATTTATGCTCATCTACAAGTCCCTATATACAATATACACACATAATTATACATATATATATATTTTTTTTATTTTTTTTATTTTTTATTGTTTATTGTTTTTTTTATTTTTTTTTTGTTTTTTTTTTATTTTTTTTTTATTTTTTTTTTATTTATTTATTTATTTATTTATTTATTTATTTTTTTTTCTTTTCTTTTATACATATGCATATATACATTTTACATTTATATACACACACACACCCGACACATGCACTCGTACCTTTTTTTTTTTTTTCTTAATTCAGAATTTCACACACACGATACACAGGCATACATATGAGTATATAAAATTTTTGTACAATTTTTGTTTCATCATACATATATATACATTATCACCCACACACGACACATGAGCACGCAATGGTTCTATACGTTCCATACCCTTACACCCACAACCTACACACACACGCACACGAATTACATGCACACAAATATGCATATATACATTTAATTATTTATTTTTTTTTATTATTATTATAATTTTTTTTTCTTTTTATTTTTATTTTTTTTTCATTTTTTTTCATATTTGTTTCATTTTTTTTTTATTTTTTTATTTTTTTTTTATTTTTTTTTATTTTTTATTTATTTTTTTTTATTTTTTTTTTCACACTATCTATATTACATCCTAGCTATCTAAACAATTACACTTAGCTACCTACACAGTGAGCAATTTCTAAAATTCATTCCTTGTTACTGAACTATGACTTAGGCCTATCTAGTTATTGATCTACGAGTATATACAATCTAATATCTACACATTTACATCATCTTGCGCCTATAATTAGAGAATAAGTTTTTACTTATTAAATATCTTATTTACGTTACCTACATTTCATCCTAGCTATCTAAACAATTACACTTATCTTACCTACACAGTAAGCAATACCTAAAATTTCATTCTTTGTTACTGAACTATGACTTAGGCCTATCTAGTTATTGGTCTACGCGTATTTACAATCTAATATCTACACATTTGCATCATCTAGCGCCTATAATTGAAGACTAAGGTTTTGCTTATTTACTATCTTATTTACGAGTGTTGTCTATTCTCTACAGTGCACGAGCACATTATGTTGCATTACCTTCGACCTACCATATATATCTACATATATATGTATATACATTTCAAGTTACTTATTTTTCTCTACCTATTTACAATTATAGCGTCTGTGCACATCGTGCATTATATACACCTAGATACAGTTTTGCAGACATGCACTTTACACTACGTACATCTTTACAAGTTGGCTATTAAGTAATTTGAGGTGTAAGTAAATAGGAATTTAAGAAATTTTACAGTAATGAAAAATAATTAATGAAAAGAAGAGTTTTGTGTATGTCAATGCAACTGAAATGAAGTTAAAAGGCTGGGGTTTTGGCTTCCCACCCATGGGGGGGAAGACCGTCCTACCGCTCGCCAAAACCCCAGAAAACAAAAAATAAAAATATTAATAAAATTAATTTGGTCTTCCCCCACGTCCTCATAACAGGACTGGAATTTATCTTAGTAGGTGTGCCTGGCAAGATTGTTGGTTCATGTATATTTCGGAGGTGGAGGGGGGGCCAATGCAAGTAGTCTAGAGCTTTTAAATCGGGAATGTTGATTGGGGATGAGCTCCGGAGGAAAACTTAATTTTGTGTACAGGTCAGGATCGAATTGCTGTATGTTGTGCCAGATCCTGTTTGCATGCTCGTGCAGCAGTATGTTTATGGGAGGGATATTTAGATGATTGTGCAGGTGTTGTGATGGTACTGCTTCTATTAAACTAGTGCCGGTAATAAATCTTAGTGCTTTGTTTTGAACTCTTTGTAATTTGGATATTGCTGTTGCTGATGCTGTGTGTAAAGGTATGACTGGGTATATTAATGCTGATCTTACAAAGGCCATGTATAATTTCAGTTTGGTTTCTGTAGGAAGGTAAGTAAAATGGTAAATTTTTTCTAGATTCTTGTAGGCTATTGCTTGTCTAATGGAGGCTTGTGATGATATACCATGTGTAGTTATGTTCAACCCCAGGACTTTTCCTTTATTTGTGTATGGTATTGATTTGCCGTTTATGGTAACTTCAAATGTTTTCCTTCTATTTATGGGGATTATTGCAAATTTGCTACTGTTGGTTAATATTTTCCATTTACTTTCAAATGTGTTTATTTGTTCTATTGCTCTTTTGGTATTGGCTGTTGCATATTTTGGTGAATATTTTCCGGCTGTTATCTGTGTGATGTCATCTGCAAAGCATATGTAGTCTGTTTTAGGTAGCGGCGGTGGTAAATCATGGGTATAAAAGCTAAACAGTGTAGGGGATAAGCATGCTCCTTGGGGTACACCTGTGCACAGTGAGAATCGCGGTCCTAAGTAATTGGATATTCTTATTGAGGCTGTCCTGCCATTGAGGTAACTATTCAGGGTCCGGAGAAATATAGGGTGAAGATTAATTTGCGAAAGTTTGAAGATGAGACCAGAGTGCCATACCTTATCGAATGCTTTTTTAACATCTCTTAAGCAAATGTCTATTGTGAATTTTTGAGCTAATTGGATGGAAATTGATTCGTGAAGGGTTGCCAGTGCGGTGTGAGTGCCTCTATTACATCTGAATCCGTGTTGTCTGAAATTAAAATGGTTATGAATTGTAAGGAAATTTGTTAATCTATTATTTAAAATTTTATCTAGTAATTTGCCGTGTACATCCAGGAGGGAAATTGGTCTGTAATTTTGAACTGATTTTAGGGATGTGTTTGGTTTTGGGAGGAAAATCATTATGGCGTGTTTTAGACTGTTCGGGAAGTAACCAGCAGATATGGACATATTGAAAATGTAAATCAGAAAGTGAATCATGTTTTCTGGTAAGTTTTTAAGTTGTAAAGTGGTTATTTCCGTTGTCCCTGGTGCTTTCTGTTTGAACGTCTTCAGTGGTTGTAATAGTTCTTCGAATTTAATAGGGGGAAAATGTATAGGGTCCAGTCTGTTGATATTTCCCGTTCGGTATGGTTTGATTGTATTTGCTAAGTTGATCATTTGCTCTTGTACCGTTTCAATGTGCTCCTTGTCGAAGAGGGGATCGTCCTGTTCAGCGAATATTTCCTTCCAGTGTGCTCTGAAGATGGGTTCTTTTTCTTTTGGAGTATGTAACTGTTCTTTATTTTGTTCTATGTATGGTATTTGTTGTTTAGTGTTACCGCCCATCATCCTCTTGCAGGAGGACCAAAACATTTTCGGATCCTCCTGCAGTTTGAGACTGTGAATTAATTCCTCCCAGGTTTGCTGATATTTGCCTTTGTAAATTTCTTGTAATCGGATTCTTATTGCGTTCAAATGTCGGTTCAAATCTATAGATGGCCCATATCTGGAGATGTATTGAGTTGTCTGTCGGTATTGTGCTTGTAATGTCAAAGTTTCGTGAGTTGGTTTGATCCCCGGGATTATTCTGTGATTTATGAGTGGAACGGCTGTATTTGTGGCATCCTGTACGTGTTTGGTCCATGTGTCTAGGTACTTGTTTATTTCGTTTATAGTTGGATCCGGTTGCAAAGGGGGTGTGACAGGTGATAGTAACTGTTTATATAAATTCCAATTTGCTTTACGAAAGTGTCTTCGCGGTTTGATGGGAATTTGTATTGGATTGGCTGTGATGGTAGCGATTATTGGAATGTGATCCGAAGGTGTGATGGGGCCAGGCTTCAAGAAAATATTATGAAATGCATGCTTGTTTTGTAAAACTACATCGGGTGAGGTGGTGCTATTGTGAGTTATTAGGGTGGGAAAAAAGGGTCCAATGTGAGTGCATTTCTGTTTTGAGATTAGGTAGAAAAGATGATTTCCTCTATTGTTCCTATGTGAGTATCCAGTTATGCTGTATGCGGCGTTTATGTCACCTAGAAAATAGGTTGGATGCGGTCTATTGAAAAGCATGTGGAAGTCTATAAAATTCAGGTAGTCTGTTCTCGGAGGTGTATATGTAGTACCTATGGTGATTGGTCCCTGTAGCGTATCTATTGTTACTGCTAACATGTCTGTGTGGAAATCATCGTGAAGTCTGTACGAAATGCTTTTCCTGAGTGCAATTGCAGTGCCTGCGTGGTTTTCGTTTTGCTTATTTGAATAAAATGTATTGTAATTAAAGATCTTAAGGGGCTGGTTATTTATGAGGCAGTGACTATTGATAAGTATTATGTCTGGGTCCAGTGAGTTGTATATGTTGGATAGTGTGATTCTATTTGTATTCCAAGATTGCACGTAATGTTGAATTATTGTTACTTTCTTTAGGTTCATTTTTAAGCAATTAATTTTTTTGGTTTTTTGGTGGCTGCTATTATTGACTGGTGTCTTGGAAGATTTATGAAGTCCTCATGGGGGATTATGTTTATTTTTGTTCTTGTGAATTGGACCCTGTTACTCTTGATGTAATCCAGTAATGTTTGTGATCTCAAGTCCTGAACAGTGAATTTTAATCCTTTATCATTTTCTTGTCTGCTGAGTTCCCGGATATACCATTCTATTGGAGGGTTTTCTGGGATTGGTGAATTGTCTATGAAGTTTCTGTACAGTTTCATTTGAAAGTTGTGTTTGTTATCTAATACTATGCTTGAATTACCCAAATCATCACTTATCCTTCGTTTAGTTCCAGCCTCCGTGTCCATAGCCTCCTCCATCTGTTCCTGCTCACACTCCAGAGAGACATCCACCGTTTTTTCCTGTTCCGTTTCCGTCTCCTGTGGTATTGTTTCTGATTTGTAGTAAAAGTTGAAAATTGCGGCTGAGTCACGATCTGGGAAAATAGTATCGATATTGAAGTTCAGTTTTAAAGATTGTGAAAGAAGTTCTCCAAATTTCTGTGTTCTGTTCAGTGCTGCTATGTGTGCTTCCAAGATGAGTGCTGTCAGTTTAATATGTGTTTGTGATGTTAGTGTGAGGGTGTGTTCTGGGGGGTTTGTTTGTAATATTGCGTGCTTTGCAATTTCAGCATAGGTGTTTTGAGGTTGTTGGTGATGCTCCTGTTTTTCATTTTCGATTTTTTGTTTGATTACATTTTTCCTATACGGGCAACTTGATGTTAATGTTCTGTGTGATCCATTGCAATTGAGGCATTGTTTAAGTGTGCTTGTGCATTGTTGGTGAGTATGTTCCTGTGAAGAGCATTCTGAGCAATATTGTGTTGTTTGGGTGCATTTGGATGTTGGGTGGTCTTCATATTTATAGCACTTGTAACAGATGAGGATATGCGTGTATTTTTCTTGTTCACATTGATAGGGTGTAATTTTTGTATGATACATATAAAACCCATCTCGGAGGATCCTCTGTGCAGTGGTGGTGTCGGAAGTTATAATTTTGATTAGATGAGTATATTGCTTTATTTTAACTATTTCTGTGACTGATAACCATGAATTTTGCTGTTGGATTTCTGATTTGATTTCATCGGCAGGTCTTGCACCTATTTCATTATCAATTTGTCTGACAAAAATGGATCTTTTTGCTCTTAGGTCGGGGGGAATAACTGGTATTATATTCAATTTTTGGAATGCATTGATTGCTTTACTGGAAGTTAGTTTATCAACCGAAGTGACATCGTCAGTTACTGCATAGAAACCTGTACTGGTGGAAGTCAGTCTAATGAGAGGAGCATTTAGGTCTTTGAAGGTTGTTTCAAAACTTTTTGTCTTATCCACTGGTTTAGCTGGATCGATATACTTAAGTTGTACTCTATATGTTGATGACTTTATTCTAGGTGCTGTACTGGTTGCGGCAATGTTGGGTTTTGGTGGAATAAGCATCGTAGGCGGAGGGTTACCAGGGTTAAGGGGGAAGGACCCCGGAATTGTGTTCCTAGTTTTGGAAGCAGAACGAGGGTTTGAAGAAAGAGGGGCCCTGGGGGGGCGGCCACCCGGGCTTCCCCGCCCAGCACCAGCTCCCCTCCCCCGATCCGGGGGGGGGCATTACGGAAGGGGCCTAGCCCTACCCTACTATAATTACAGTTGAGCTACTCAATATTATGATACAATGTATACAACACACAGCTGTACAAATCGCCTCCTGAAGGCACACTTAGCAACGGTGCCCCTGGTTCAGTTATTAATTACCTAAATAGACGAGTTCCAGAAAATTGTATCACTGTGAACTATACAATATCAACACAGTGAAGCAATCCCTAAATGAAGAAGCATATTATTACATTACACTATACGACACTAATATAGTAAACTATACAGTACTAATACAATAGGCTATACAATTATAATACAATAGACTATACAATATCAATACATTAAACTATACAATGTGAGTGAATACAAACTGTACAGAATTAGGACATTTGAATCGACAAGTATGCACAAGATCACACAACTGAAAAAACACATGGAATGAGAAAAGCAACAGTTGGGAAACAGTGCTCACCTCAGGCCCGGAGGGGGTGCCCCTGGGCCGGTGGTCAAAAAAACCACACTCAATCCTCCGACTTAACTTTCTGTTAAGCCTTCAAAAAACAGAAAGAATAGAAAATAGGGAGCTGAAGAAAGTATTACTTAAATGCACTTTTACCGCACAAAGAGAGCGACTAACCAACCACGGCGCATTCACGAGAGACGCAAGAGACGGCGCTGGGGTGCCGGAAGAGAGACGGCGCTGGGGTGCCGGACCGAGCCCCTACAAGCTGTGCGCTCCGAGCAGCCAGGCAACATCTGAATACACCCACGTACGTTTAGCACAGCACAGACGGCGACAACCCGCCACCGCGAGTCCCCTAAAGCCCATATGAGACGGTGGCAAAAAGTGTGAACATATGCGCGTAGCATCGCTAGCTCCTCCCATTTCCTCTCTTTCTGTCGCAACTCTGCTCTCTATGGCCGTGTTCGAACTTACACGAGTGTGAAAATCCGTGATCGCGCTCTGCACGATACGGCGAACATGCACGCCGACGCTCAGTGTTGCCAATCTAGCGGTTTTCCCGCTAGATCTAGCAGTTTTATGATGCATCTAGCGGTACAAAAGTGCCATCTAGCGGCTAGCGGGAAATCTAGCGTATTTTTTATAGCTTCTAGCTTTTTTCTAGCGGTATTTCTATTGAATATTTTATTTGTTATGTAAAATGTATTTGTGTTATAAACCACGTAGAGCTTTCGAATTCAGTTTGGCTGAGCGCACTAGTTCAATCCAGATTTTTTCTTGTTTGATACGCTTCTCGTTAGATACGCGCGCGCTAGCCGGCACCGCATTACTACCACGCCGGCCACATGCAAGCGCTCGAGTGTCGATACGTTCTGTAGCTTGTTCGTAGCAAAGAAGCGTACAAATATGTTAAATCAGCGAATAGTGATTTGTCAAAGGCGCAGTGTAGCCTGTGAAAAAAAATTAAATGGCAAATATAGTGACCTAATTAGCCACAGTAAAACTAAGAAACATGTTAATAAGAGTGGTGCTCCAGCGACAGATATAACTCGATTTATTTCCAGAAATACAACGGAACTACATTACTGGAAGCCAATTTTGCATTTTATTTAACTTGCCATTCCGCCATTGTAAATTGTGATCATCTGACAGATATGTTGAAGTCCACAATCGATGGCAGTAAGGTAACGTCCCAATTAAAGATGCACACAATAAGATGCTCAGAGATTATCAAGAAAAGTTTAAAGTCCTCTTTTTCAGAATGATCTGCTGGGTGATGTTGGTGAGGGCAAATACAGTCTACTAGAAAAGTCAAATGACATAACAATTCATATACTGCTCTGTATTATTAAGTTCTTTCAATTTATTTAAATCTTGTTAAATCGAAAACTTGTAAACCATGACACTGACAATGCCAGTGTCATGGTTGATTTATTGGTTCAAATCATCAAATTGAAAATGTTTTCATAAATCAAATCATGACACTGACAATGCCAGTGTCATGGTTGGTGTATCCAATGGAGCGTATCAAAAGCTGGAAAAAGAAGTTCCTTCTCTAATGCAATTTAGAAGTGTGTGTCATTCGACGCAGCTTGCTGTATCTCATGCAGCATTTTAATTTCTACCTCGAAATTTGGAATTTCTTTTTTCTGAAACATACAAGTGGTTTTTCTGTGTCACCATCAAAACAAATATCCAACCAAAAACACTTCATAAAAATTATTGATTAAAATTCTCTTATTAAAATACCAGCAAACGGTCAGACAAGGTGGCTCTCGATCGAATGTGCGGTTCGTAAAATTTTAGCGCAAGGGATTGAGTTGAAATCACATTTCCAAATAACAGAATCAAAGGAGAAATACTCCGTGATTTATTTATTTTCTTACCAAATAAGTAGCTCTACTTATCAAATACCAAGAAGTGTTCTTCAAAAAATTTGATCTTCAGAAGCAAATCCAAGTTCTTCACCCGACCAAACCCCGAGTTTCAGTACTGATTTGGAACCTGAACCTGATGAACGAAAACGGTAAGTTTAAGGGTCATAAAACATTCAATATATTTTACCAATGATATGCTCTCGTAAAACAATGTGTATTAACATCGTTCTTCGTAATAAAGTGTCTAAAATAGGTTAGCGGGAATTTTAGCGGAATGTAACTAATATCTAGCGGTTTCTAGCGTTTTTTTTAGAAGTTTCTGGCGGTTTTTGGTCCAGTGGAGTTGGCAACACTGCGGCCGGGCGACGCTGTCTCACTCCCTCCACGGTAGCTAGCCAGGCTTCGTATGAGAAGGATGTCTGCGATAAGTTGTTCTCTCCCTTCACCTCCGCCGCTGGATGACTGGTGCAGGCGGTCGACCATATTATTTATAGAAATTCTCTTTCCATTCTTAGACGAAGGTGACATTCATTGCGCCTCTTCTTCGTCATTGTATGAAATACTTCATTCTCAGCCCAATGTAGGTAACAAGTTAGTTCTTCCGCATGTATTATTACTTCTCTTGTTTCCTGCATAAAAATTACTATTATGATTTTTTTTCGGAAGTTCGAAATCGCAGTTACATTATGCAGAAGTAAAAAATGACGGAAACTAGCATGTATACGCTATTTGTACTTTTTCAGGAGAGTAAGTGTTCTAGTGTAAATTTATACTGTACCGCTATGTACAAATTTTCAATTCGTTTCTCTAATACTCATATTTATTATTGTTCAAAATACAGTCAGTACAGTGTTAAAGTTTGTATGTCAGCCTGATGACTAAACCAAGCATTAAATAATCGAACTAAGTATATAAAATGTGGTGATAGTCATTTCTTCACTTACATCAGAGCTATTTTAATGTACGATGCAGTATTATTAAAGATGGTACCTGCTCTTAAAATTAGAGTTACCTGTACCAATGCACATGCTGCAATTGTGTGTACAAGTGCCTCAGTATTACCAGTATTGGATGTTTTTCATATTTACGACAATCAATCTGCATTCCACCGTGCAAAAAAAACCTTCAATTGCAATCAAGCGTAGTTGCTTGTATTCACGGGCGCCACGCATTCCACACTAGTTGTTAATCATATATATATATGACGCAGATATTGAGCCATATTAATTTCATAATTCTTTTCTAAATGGTATACATATTTTGCTGGTATCAGAACCCCTAAAATAATAATAATGCATTTAATTAACCATGTTTTAATTTTGAATTTCTGTGAATTAACCGTCGAAAATGAACATGACTTGAAAGACATGTATTGGTGAATAAAATAATGAAAACAAATCCAGCTTCTGATTTCCGTGCGCTACTGCGCGCCGTGTCTGTGGCACGCCAACACCGTCTCGTGTAATAACATTGCAGTGTGTTGGTGACGGCGGCCGCCATGACTTCGGAGAAGAGAGCGCATCTCTCGCACCCATGAGTGCCACTTCTTGCCACCGTCTCATACGGGCTTAACCAAAGGGCGCTAGCTCGCTTCAGCGAGGCCGCCGCCAGCCCTATATAAAGAGCTGCGCGGTAAGCGCAGTCAGTTCAAGTTCACCATTGAAAACCGTCTTAGAAGCATCTACTCTTCAGCAACGACCTTCTCACTACCAAGATTTCACAACAGCAGCCGACTTCCAACCTCACTTGCCGAGCCCAAGCCTCCCACGAGGGTGTGAGTAGCTTTTTCTTATTTCGCTCCAACGTTTACCGACCGTTGAGCGTCGCCGGAAGGTAGCAGTCTGGTGTACCGAAAGGCCCCAGACCATCTGGGCAAACCCCATTATAGTAGGGGGGAGTGGGTACAAGTAGGGCACCAGCCGCCTTCCGGACAAGTCCGACGCCTGAGACACTACACACCAACACTTAGGACTAACACCCCCAACACCATGCTCCCCCATCAAGGAAGACTAGGTTCAGGGAGAGCTGGCTGGAGCCAGTCTTCCCGCGGCATACTACCGACACCTACCCATTTAAGACCTAACACTATGCAACAAAACATCAACACATGTACCAACGCCATCCCTGGCAACAACACCCAACCACGAACGACCAAGCAAACTACCACAACCATCGAAACACAGCCTGCAAAAAAATCCAACACTACCTACAAAGTCCAACTCCGCAAGATCGACCCAAGCCAATATACAGACCGACAATAAGTCTTTGAAACTACATTCAAACACCTGGAAGCCCCTCTCATACGACTCACCAGCAACTCAAGCGGATTCTACGCCATAACTGATGACATTACTGCCATTGATAAACTGACCTCGGACAAAGTCACCACACACTTTCAGAAAATAAATCTGAAACCCATCATCCCCCCAGATCTTCGAGCCAAAAGAATCATCTTCATAAGACAACTGGACAGCAGCATTGGCCAACTCTAACCGCAAGAAATACAGGAAGAAATAACACGACTGCAACGATGGGCAAAAAACAAGGAAATCAACAAAATTAAACACTACACACACGTAATCAAAGTAACCTTTACCGACACTGCCATGACGCAGCGCGCTCTCCAGAATGGGCTCCTCATATTCAACACAAAGATCACCCCATCGCAAATGGAACTTGAAAAATACACTCACCTACGGATCTGCTTCAAATGCTTCAAATTTGAGGACCACTCTACACATCAATGCACCGTCAAGACACCAAACTGCTCTGAATGCGCTGCACACGACCACACCTACCAACAGTGCAATTCAGCGTACAAGCAGTGCCTCAACTGCCAAGGAAACCACCGCACCCTTGCAGCTTCTTGCCCATACAGGAAAGAAGTTATCCGCAAGAAGAACGATGAACTCCAAAAACAAGAAACAAACCAAACGAAGAGCACATACATCGAAATTGCAAAAACGGCCATCCAACAAACAGCAAAAACAGAACACACACTCACACTCACCAGCCAGATGCACATAAAATTGGCCACTATCATCATTGAGGCTCACATCGCAAACCTCACACAAAAAGAAGATTTCGAATCAATCTTATCGAAATCCCTCAAAGACAATTACGACGTAGACACCAAGTTCCCCGATCGCGATTCACAAAAAATCTTCAACATGTTCATCGAACCCAACAAACAACCCCAAGCAAACACAACGGAGGCACCTGCCAAACAAGCAAGCACCGACCCCAACGAAGACGAAATGGACACAAGCCACCACTCAACAGAAGAGAAATCAACCCAGGACGAAACCAGCGACGACAACTTGACAGAAAATTGGAGAACGCAGTCCAGCCCGAAGAAGAAAACCAAACAACGGAAGAAAAAGAGACAAACATCCTCGGAAGAATCCCCTGGACACGATTACACAATCCAGGTTACACTTTTCCGAAGCGACACGAACTCACAGCAAATTCCAAGCAAGCCCACCAACGTACAGATAGTAGATGAACTAACAGCAAAACCTCCTGGCATCAAAATCGCTGTCGCACACCCAAACCCGGACATCTGGAAAGAAATCATTGACTTCCAATTCAACCTCGAAGACGCACCCATAGCCACAATCCCACACGATCATTTCGTCATGATGGACACATGCTCCAAACTTAACACCCCCCACAAGAAACCCAAACACTCAACTCCATAATGGATACACACGATATGAACAAAACACTAACCGTCATCCAACACAACGTCCAACACTGGCAAAATAGCAAAATCGCACTATGCAACATCTACCGTTAATACAATCCACACATAATTCTACTAAACTCGCACTGCATGTAAAACGACACCCCCCATCAAAATTTGGAACTACAACACATATACAACAAACAAAGCAAATGAAAATCACGCTGGAGTAGCAATAGCAATTCGAAAAAACCTATCATTCAAGCTGCAGGATACCTTCCCCACAGATATGTTGGCCATCACAGTAGAAACACCACAAGGCCCAATCACACTTGCCACAACCTTCATACCTTCACGCATTGATTACATCAACTACATTGACATGCACACTCTCTTTAACCGAAAACACCCCACTAACCTCCTAGCCGACATGAATACCACACACCCCCACTTTCGGATACACATACGCAAACAGGAAAGAGAGACAAATCCACTCACTAATAGACAGGAACAAATGTCTCCACATCGGCTTTAATTTCCCCACGATAATCACCCACCGTGCTTCCACTAGTCCAGACATCGTACTAACAAACACGCAAACATTCCACAACAGCATACTCGAACCAGGTTCACTAACACCTTCCGACCACATCCCCATCAAAGCTACAATATCAGCCAACCCTATACAAATTCCCATCCGCCCACGACCCTCCTTCCACAATGCAAACTGGGAACTATGCCGCAACCTTCTCGCTGAACACACAATTCCGCAAGACTTAAGCCCTACACTAGAGGACATAGACAATCACTTAATCACATGGGAATCCCACATTAACGAAGCCTCCAACCAATCTATTCCAACTATCACACACAGAACCACACCAGGCATGAAACCCACTCATGCCATACTCGTCCTTCAAACGAGACACAAACACATCTACGACCATCTCCAACGACACGGCCACTCACCCCACCTATACAGTGAACTCCTCAGCCTCAGACAACAGATAAAAACTGCATATCAACGTATCTACTCGGTGACATGGAACAACACTATCGCAAACATCAAAAAGATGGACAATCCCAAACAATTCTGGTCCGCCATCAAACGTATGTCAGGCAACATAAAAAACAAAGCACCCCCTACATTAAAGAAGGCGGCATCTTTTTCCACTCACCACAATCCAAGGAACCTTTGTTCCGACAACACTGGTGAAACATTTACCAGGTATTGATGACCCCCAACAACGATTTCGACGCTGAACACATACACACCATAGAAACACAAATGAACGACATCGCTCCCCAAAACGAACCACACGAGACAGGAGACACTTCCCGCCTTCATAACTTCCACTACCCAGCAATCACAATCGAAGAACTCAAAAACGCACTTCGGACGTTTTCCCAAAAAGCTCCAGGACCAACTAAAATAACCACACACCACCTTAAACACTTACCGCAAAACATGCTCCAGTACCTACTCTACATATATAACAACGCCCTCTCAGCGGGTTATTTCCCAAACAAACTGAAACACGCAATAATGATCTTTTTACCGAAGCCCTCCACCTCCCAACACGAGGTGCAAAATTACCGCCCCATCTCCCTGCTCGACACCCACGCTAAGCTCCTAGACAAGATATTAACCTACAGGCTAACAGACCATCTAACCATCAACATCTACAACAGCCGCCAACACGGATTCCGCCACGGAAGAGGTACACACACCGCACTTGTCACGCTACACGAGACTCTCCACATTAAACAAACACAGAGAAACAAAACAGACATCATTCTACGAGATGTAAGCAAGGCCTTCGACAAATTGTGGCACACAGGACTCAAATTCAAACTGTCACAGCTACAAATTCACCCCCTATTTACAAAAATCCTGTATAGCTTCATCACTAACGCACCGCAGCCATACGAATCGTAAACTACACTGGTCCACCCTTCTCCGTCGAGTCAGGAGTCCCCCAGGGAGCAGTCCTCTCCCCAACACTGTACAACTACTTCACACACGACCTCCCCCCTCCAATACCCAACACTGACTACATAGCTTTTGCAGACGACATCACACAAATCATATCGGCAAACCATTCATATAACATGGCAGCTATTCTAACAACACGAGCCATTACCCAAATCAACGATTACGAACGAAAATGGAAAATCCAAACCAACACAAACAAATTCAAAATAATTGCAATCGGCCGCCGCAAAAACCCAACAATGCACATCAACAACACCCCACACCCTTACACAAACTCAGGCAAAGTTCTGGGACTCACAATCAGCACAACCGGTTATGCACCCCACACCAGACAACGTGCAGCAATAGCACACCAAAACCTCTCACGCCTTTACCGATTTAAACACCTGAACCTAGAAGTAAAACGCCAACTCTACATCGCTCTAGTAAGATCCACTCTCATCTACCAGCCATTCCCCTACACACACTTCCACCAACATCTATCTCAACACTCCAGCGTGTACAAAACCGAGCCAAGAGATACACAACAAATCCAGAATGGCAAAATTTCTCCACCTCTGCACACAACTACATCGCCGAGCTAACTTGCAACCAATCAACATTACACTCCACAAACACGCAAAAAGAATCTGGCAAAATATTCACGACACGCCCCCACAACTCTACTTACAACTCACATTCCCGCAAGACACTCCGCAAATACCGCAGAAACAATTCCAGAGCTCAAAAATGAAAACACTCGCACCCCAACTGAGACCAAAATACACTTAACACGACACTAACGAAGGACGGACGGACGGACTCGACGGACCACAACCGACTCCTGCGAATGTTTTGTGTTAGGAGAGATTTAACCACTACGGCAAGCCTACTCACCCACGTCCAGTACTAAAGATGCCTACTAACTAAAGATCCACTCATCAAAGCCCTGACGGGCAATTAACTTCTACCACCCTTAAACTACCCACAAAAAAAAACACCCTCAACACTAGCATCATATGCGCAAAGCGCATCTCTATCAGTTTCCTATCTATCCTTTTCCGTTTCACCCCTTCTCTTCCCGACACACTCCGCGTCAAACTCACTTTCCGTCTTTTCTATAAGCATCGAAGAAGAAGAAGTCAGTTAACACAGTGCACTCGCAGGAACCCTGATATTCACACAAGTCTTCTTCCTGCGAGCCTCCTCACTGCAGCGGCTCACTCAAGTCTTCCAACGAGCCTTCTCACTGCAACGGCTCACACAAGTCTTTCAACGAGCCTCCTCAGAGCAGCGATTCACACAAGACTTCTCCCTGCGACTCTCCGCGCATCGACTTCGACATTCACTAGTCTCGGCTGCTCAGCAAGCAGTAGCCTCACGGCCTCCATCGCCACTTCGACGGCGCACCGCTGCCACGGCACGCACGACGCGACTTACCGACTACCGTCGGTCCTCCAAGTCGTCCTTGGGTACTATACTACCTGCCTGCAATTATTTACCTCATGTGCCATACTGTCGGCGATCTTCACAATAATACGGCCTTTATTCCAGTGGTGTTTTCCTTACCCTGCCGGGTTCGTTTGTACCTCAGGCACTCACTCCGGGCAAGGATATTTTAAAGTCTAAGAGACATTCACAGTCTGCCTGTAGTGTAAAGCAGCGTGAGGGAGAACACACCACAACTTGGAACTCATTGCGTTTTAAAATCCCGGACGATAAAAACAGAACCTTTTATCAACAGGGTCTAATTTGATTTTCAAACACCCATTCAGGCATTGCTGAAACTACATGGCTATTGCTCTAAGTTAATTTCTTCGTTTTAATTTTATTATCATTAGTATTTATAAATATTGTCAAACTTAGAATAACTAACCATGGAAATACGTTTCGACGTTGTTTTTCTCAATTTTTTGTACAAACATTGACATGGGCTGTTCTAATACCAATGTAATTTTGCCAACTGATCTTTGTGTTGAAATATTTTAAAACCAACGCCGATTTTGGTATTATTTGTTTTAGAAATAAACTATTTTTACTTTTTTTCTGATTTAAATGCGCTAAAACTCATTACACTATAGACCTGTATTGTAGATCTATATTTTTGCAGATTAATGATGATTAAATGTCACGATATATAAAGATTAAAAGTGTTTAAACCCCCTTTTTAATAAATTCATACCATAGTCTTTAGTGTCAAAGATTTTCAAAAGAGTACGCTAGTATTGTCAATAGGGTAATGCAATAGTCGTACGTGTTGCGATGAGTTAAGCGGTAATGCAATAATATCGCTTTAACCGAAAATTTATTGCTTATCGTTTATCGCAGGACTGAAAAATTTATCGTTTTCATATTCCCCACGATAAATTCCTCGATAAAGTAGGAGACAAAAAACCGTTACGACGGGAGCTTACAGACTCATTGTTATGCGGCAAATAGATGCAGGCAGGCGCCTGGCGGTACGCGCTTTTGTTGTCACCATGGCTGCTAGATTGGCTTATTTAGGCCAAATTTCCGAAATCTGTTTTTTCCAGTCAAACATTCTGGTTTTTATACGACCTTAATTGGCTTATTACGGAAATTTTAATCTAGCAACCCTGGTTGGCACTGTTTCTTAGAATAGCCCCCCAACTGGATGCATCTGATCTCAGCTTTGTTTTTCATAGTGCTACCAGCGATCCAAAGCTTCTTTGCGTGTTATAACTTATACATACTTAATTCTTATTGTATATTGTTATTTTAACTAAATATCTAGTTAATATATACTAGATTTATTTATTTTTTTCGTTTTGAGGTGCGCCTCGCGCGTGCCTCCCGTTCGTACGAACGTCAGATGATTTTGAGTTTTAACTTTTCCATTTCAGGAAATCGTTTAGGTTTTGTGGGCGCGCTTCAGTGTTCATGAATAGTGAATTTCATGATTAGTGAATATCAAGATGTCAGGCAAGAGGACAGTGGATGACTTTTTCCGCTTGAAAACTAGCAGCAGTGATGAAACTCAGGAAAGGGAGCGGAACTTTTTTTGGGAGTTTGGGATCTGTGGACTTTCTCGCCTTCTCCCGCTCGAGCTCCCTCACGTCTCTGAGCAGTGAGCCAGAGGACAGTTGTTAACTAATATATGGTGTTTAATTGAAAAAAGTTTTTTAACTGCATAAGTAGGAAAAATAGAGTATTTTTGGATTGATCGCTTATCGCTTCCAGGTATCTTGGAAATTCATCGCTTTACCGTTTTAGGACTCAGCAAAAAAATTAAAGCTTTATCGTTATCGCTATACCGCAAAATTGATCGCTACCCACCACTGGTTATGCATGATATATTTCTTTTCCAATTTTTCAACTTTCACATTGATAAAATGCAAACCTAAGCTAAATCAGACACATTAAGAAAGTTGAAATTCACAGTACAAAAAATAGATATGTCACTAAAGACAAAATTTGTACCACAAGAATATGTGTACACGACACTAGGTAACAGTATTGCACAACTGCAGAAGTTAATGGCACTAACGATATGGGCGAAATGAACGATCGAGCGGTTGCATCAGACTCATAAGCTGCGCTTCTAGATTGTTAATTATTTTAGAACAAAAATGACATTTGTGTTTTTATTAAAAGCAGGTTTAAGTTTGAGGATGTGCAACGCTTCTATTATTTGAAAATACTCTTTTTTAACGACATTTTATACAAGATTTTAGCTTTAAGGTATAGATCCTCATTTGAAGGCTTGTAGCTATAAGGTCAATGCGGAACTGATTAAGAATATAACCTTGGTATTCATGAGCGGTTAATCTTTGTTTCAGGGTCATCCTAGTCAGGATGATGTAACGTTTATTAAGAGACTTACATTTTCTTCTGTCACATTTAAACTGGTATATTACACTGGCTAATTCTAGATGATTAACCCAGAATGCAAACATTATTTTTCACTAAGCGCTCACTGCCTTTGCGATTTTCAAAATACACACAGACTTAAATTGACGTATCCGGATCTGTTGGCTTAACGATAGTTGTAACCATGTTCTTGTGGTCTTTAACCGGAAAATAAAGTCGCGAGTGAGACGGTAGCACGCCTACCAGCACTCGGACCTAGTTTCCTCGCTGTCGTCCTCTCAGGTGGAGAACCGTGTTTAAGGTACGACGCTCTCTCCACTGTACGACCGTTCAGTGATGCAGCCGTCACCCTTCCTCTCAGGAGTAAGCTAATCACTCCTCGAGTTGCCGGGTACTCTCACCCCGGACAACTCCAGTTGCTAGGCAACTACGCAGCTCCCTCACTTCACGACTCTAGTTTCTACGCAAACTATACAGATCTATCACAGCCTCACAGTACACACAAAGGCGCAACTCGAATGTCAAGAAAGTTAGCTCCGTCCTCACTATACCTCTATCATAAGCACACCATGGAGCTAGGATATATGGAGGGAGCATAGCGCACTCCGATGGGGCTCAATTTGGCTGCAAAAGTTGAAAGACTCGGGCCCTCTCAATGCCCGACACGTCACAATTCTGAGCCAACCACAGACGCTTGGCTAAAGTTGGCTCCACCCACCTTCCTTACAACTCCACCTCATTTTCCAAAGCAAGATTAGTACCTCACCACAAGTCAAAGGGTGAGGTGTGCGTGCAAGTCGCTCTAATTTGTTATAATCAAGGGCCTGTAATCGTTATAGTTTTCAACTCTTTATGTATCTTTGCTAGTAATTTTGATATTATTAAGTGTCCTCAAGTTAGGAAACATAATTTATTGTCTTTCGGAGTCTTAGAATCCCAAATTAATCATTAACAGTAGTAATGGAACTACCAATCAGATCACAATTCACCACAATCAGCTTGAAATGGAAATTATTAAAGAAAAAAAAATTTGATAGAAGATTTATTCTTTGACGAATTTGACTTTTTATAAGTCAAAACGACTTACACAAACGACTAAGTCACTTTTAGATATAAATTTCAATTTTCTTAATCTACCTGTATTTTAACATAAGAAATTAATTTCGCTCAGTTCGGGAACATTTTAGAAAACCATTTTCAGTTCAACGGTTCAACAGTTTCTCGTCTCAAAGTATTCTCTAACGATATTAATCTGTTTTTGATGTCAGCATTATCATCCTCCAATTTTTGCGATGACTGTTTCAATTTTTCTATTTCATTTGTATTTATGATAGTTTCTCTATCCTGTTCAAGGAGATTATTTTTAAAAGTTTCAATGTATGAACTCATGTCGTTGAATACTCTCTCGAGATTTGCATAGTCTAATTTTATACCTTGTATTACTTCTTCTTCCAACCTCTTAATCTCATTTTTCAAAAAGTCTGTGTGTTCTAAAGTACCAGTTCGAATAACCTCTATTTTTTCCTCAGATATTCTACTATGTTCATCGAGATTTGTCATAATTTCACTGAGTTTTTCTTGAAAACCTGTAGTATTCTCATCTATAGATGCTTGGATAGCATCACTTCTGAACTGATAATTTTCATTGATAAGATTTTCTCTTACTCCTATATATTTTCTGAGATGAAGCCTCAAATTTTCCAAAACTTCGTCAACATATTTTTTATTCGTAGCGTCAAATTCTTCGATTGGAAAAGAAATATTTGCAAGCCTTCTATTATTTAAATCGAAATTTTGATCTTCATCAAGATATTTAAAACCTATTCCAGGAGGTCCTGGTTGTGAAGATAAAAATGATTTTTTTCCTTGTTGTCCAAAAATATTTACGCCTATCATTTTTTATACATAGAATTTTCAATTCTCTAAATTTTCTCTAACTCTCATTGATATCAAATTGTTTATTCGGTCACTCAAACTTTCCACTTCCTGGTTTAATTTTACATTTTTATCAGTTTCATTCTGAAGCATTAATTTGAACTGACTGA
Source organism: Morinoia aosen (assembly GCA_030386875.1). Taxonomy (NCBI): domain Eukaryota; kingdom Metazoa; phylum Arthropoda; class Malacostraca; order Amphipoda; family Talitridae; genus Morinoia; species Morinoia aosen. The sequence goes on from CM059566.1 coordinate 65,805,837, forward strand.
TTTCATTCTGATTTGAAATAATGTCTCTTGAAAACTCCTGGAAAAGACTTTCTACATCACTCAAGTTCTTAGCTAGTTCTTCCATTTTTCTTAATGGGACTGACTCTGTTCGTAATTCCATTATAATTTTGTTAAGATCATTGAATTTTTCTTCGCTGGATGAGGTTATGGTTGACTCTAAATTTTTCAGCTTATTGTCAACTTCAACAAACGAGGGTGCTAAGGCTATAGTTCTTTCCATTACAAAAAGGTTTCTATCACTTAAATCAGTTAGTTGTGCCTCTAGGCTTTTACGTTTTTCTTCAACAGTATTGTTCAGTGTTGATTCTAAACTCTTCAGCTTTTCTTCAATTTGATCATTAAGTGATGTCTGCAAGCTCATTTCTTTTTCATTCACAACGTTAATTATCCTAATTTCTTGTTCTTCAACTTTATTATTTACTAATTCATTCTTTGAATCAATTTGATCATTAATTTTAGTTTCTAAAGTCTTTAGTTTTTCATCCATTTGATTTTCTATAACTGAATCTTGATTCTTGAAATTCTCTTGAATCTCAGGAATTTTAACTTCAATTAAATTGGTTATCTTAGAGTCCACGAGCTCAAATTTAGCTTCAACTCCTTTAATCTGATCGGTTAATACCGACTCTTTACCTAACAGCTTTTCATCAATTCTAGTTTCAAAACCTGACTCTAGACTCTTCAATTTATCTCCAATCTCTGGAATTTTTACGTCTGTTAGGTTGATTATGTTTGAATCAATGTTTTCAAATTTAGCATCAATTTCATCAATTTTCTTCATCAATGTTGAGTCTATGCTTGATAGTCGTTCATCATTTGAAACAATTTTTGGTTCAAGAGCAACGAACTTTTCAGATAAATCATAAATTAACGTCTCTAAGAATTTAACGATTGAGTCTACATCAGAAAATTTCACTTGTAAATCTGTTTTCAGAGTCACATATTTCTCATCATACTCGTTTATAATTGATTCCAATTCAGTTCTTTCATTTTTGAGAGCTTCAATTGTGTCTTTCAATGACTCTATATTAGAATCTTCAAGTAAACTTTTTATTTGCTCTACATTCTGCAAAAGTCCTTCAGAATTATTTTCACTATTTTCATGTTCATGATTTTCTTTACAGGAAGGTAACAAGACCAATTTTGCTGCATAAATATTTCCACAAGATATTTTTTAAAGAAAAAAAATAAACTGTAGTTTATTTTCTAAAAACTAGTTGGGGTTTTATACAGATCTAAAAGAATTGCATGAAAGCTTTCATTTTCTAAATTACATCACCTATTTTCTGGATTTTGTAAGCAGAGAAAATAATATCAACACAATCTGTTAAGTAGTCTTTAAATTCAATTGGATAAATCAAACCATAACTGTCAAAGTAATAACATATGTTATCTTTCTTATACCAACAAGTCCAATGCGTTCCTAATCCTTTTTCAGTGTCCAAATTTAGGATTCCGCATTCCGTTTCTTGAGGGTGTTTAGGTAAAGTATCTCTCATGTAAATACCTCGAAAATTCGGAATTTTCAATATATTTATGTAGTATTCTAAATCATGTTTAGATAATGGTTTGTTAGGTATTACTTCTTTGGTGGTTTCAAGTAGAGACCCTTTCCACAAGGTTTTTTTTTCTCGGAGTTATCCGTATACCTGAACCTTTTTTACTTTCCATTGCTTCATTGTGCCTTTTAGTTTCTGACAAGAGTTTATCGTCAGCTTTTTTCTTATTAACTGCGGATGCTATTGCAGCAGCACCTCCAGCCAAAGAGCCAGCAGCCCCAAGGCCAGCTAATAAAGCTGGAATTGTAAATATAAAACCCCCTTTCGTCGCAGTATCTTTAGAAACAAAAGAAGTCTTTGTCTTTTTACAAATAATACACATACCTTTGACCAGTATCTTATTGTTCTTTGTAATTAAATATTGAGGATTATCAGTATCAGTTTTCTTCTTACACTTTACACAATACATTTTTTAAACATTATTATGTGAATATATTTTAATTTTTAGTAGTTTAAACTCATTTTATCACCGTCAGATTGCAATCGAATTACTCTGTCAGATAGAATCAGTGCATATGCATGTGTATCATCAGGAATATTGGTTTTAAATTCTGCTTTAATTTTAATATCAATTGTAGTTTCCTTGATACGTTCATTTTGTCTGCTGATATCAAACACATAGATGGGATACAAATATTAAAAGTGTCTGTATTCGATAGCACAATTTTCATTAGGTACATAATCTATTAACATCTTATAAGCTGTAGCATAATTGTTAGAATCGAAATCAATCTGTAAATTGTGATCAGGGTATCGTTCATTATTCAGCTGAACATATGCATTCGTCAAGTTACAATGATCGAAAATTGCATTGTTTACAGCCTGTGAATTAGCTTTCTTAGTTTGGAACGCTAAAATTATATATCGAGGTCTTTGAGATCCTGAATTTGGAGTTAAAGTCCAATCTAAGAATTTCTGTTGAGAGTTTACAATTGTTTGTTCCAATTGTCTATTCAAATAAGGAATAGGTAATGTTATTTTATCCTTAATTTGACGATATAGCTTTATTTTATACTCATCAGACAGTTTGTAAGCTGGTATTTTCCAAATTAATTTTGTAATAGTAATTTTACCATCAACTACTTTATCTTGCTGGTTTGCATCTTTCTCATCTGATTTGAATATAGCATTAGAATTATCACCTCTTCTTAAAGTCAGAGCATGTTTCACTCCATAAATTACCTTCTTATAATTTTCACAAAATCCAAACACATGTTCAAGTGGGATAGCAGCGCTGAATTTCCCATTAGCTGAACTTAAGTAGTCATTTCGATCGCTAAATCCTTCGTTTGATTTTTCATTCTTCTTAGTATCGACGCTCCAGAAAAATATCATGTTTTCTTTAACATTTCGGGGATAGCTAACTAATCCTTTTAGAGTTGTTGTAATTCCAGGGTAACTATAACCTTCAATTTCTTCATCTCCAATTCTGTAAGAAACTCTATCAAACAAATGCATTAATCCATTGTTGATTATTGTTATTTTTTCATCTTTAAAATTATAATCACTTCCATCTTCTTTATTCAAAGCTCCTTCTATATATATAAAACTTTTACTAGGTAATAGAAACTGATCTTGATTCTGGATAATGATCTTGATATCATGTTCACGATTCAAATCAGTACCTATTTGTGGTTCATAGTTATGCGTTTCAATTTTTTCAATTGATTCATCAACTTTAATATTTTCATTCCATCTTAAAGAATCCATTTTTTAAAGATAATTTTATCAAATTATTTTAATTTCTAGACCTTAGGTGTAATCGAACAGTTACTTCTTCACCTCTAGTATTCAGAGCATGTCCATTTTGATCAGTAAGCCAAATTCTCAAATCATAGAGTAAAGGTTGATATATCGGTAGATAAATTGGTTTATTTGGATTTTCTACAATTTTATATCCTGGTGGGACGTTTGGGAAAAAGGAATATAAAATATTATGCAAAGAACCGTTGAGGTATGAGCCGTTAATTGCGCTACAATGAACGAGTATTGCGTTAACAGACATTATGTTCACTATATTTATACTTTCATGTTCTCCAACACCTTCTAAGATAATTTCTCCAAATCCTAACATTGTATTTAAAGATTTTTCTTTATTGAAAAATACTTTTAACGTAGATGAATGGAGAACTATGACGCATTTCAAAGTATTAGTATTTGCTTTGATTTCAATAAAGCCTGCCAATGTTTTTTGAATGAATTCGTTTATACTTTCTATTTCATAACATCCTGTTGGAAGTGTAATTACATTTTCAACACCATTTAATTCATAATAAAATTTATTATTATTTTCATCAATGTTAGGAATAGAATGATACATGTCTAACCCAACCAGTGCCATTTCGTGAAATTTATTTTTGTTCAATTCTATTGCTGTACTAAAGTTTACACTTATGTCACTTTTTCTTTCACTAATTACAATGCTTTGAGATTCCATTTTTTAAACAATAAATCATCAAACACCTTTACTTCAGCAGTATTTAATAGACCTTGCTTTAAAAGTTCATGTGTAAGTATTTGCAATTCATTAAAAACTCCTGTATTTCCAGCGGTAAACGAACCGAACAATAACTGGTGTCTTTTTACAAGATCATTGATGTTAGATGGTAATACAATAATACCTGATCCTGAAACGTCTGAATCCTCTCTGTGAGGATGACGAGGAGGTATAGGAGAAGATGTACGAGAAGGTATAGGAGTAGGAGTTGGTCTAAAAGTAGACCTTAGTGACGGGTCGAAAATTGGTCTCTGACTTGTTGAAGGACTTTGGTATTGACTCAAAATTGAGGATTCTACTATGTTTGTGTTTCTTAAAGGATTTGGTTCAGGGCTTGATTCACGACTTGATTCACGACTTGATGGACTTGCTGATCTAATTGTTTCAACTGCAGCTTGAGCTTTTTTTCGTTGAGCTATTCGATAGAAGGGTTTGATAAATTTAGAATATTTCTCACCCCTATTTGCTTTTATGGTACCGTCATCCTTCAAATAAGCATCAGTTGAATACAGCATATCATAATAATTATTTTTATCTTCGTCCCTAAAATCAATAGGATTTTGCTTTGTTAATAATTCCCATAATCCAGTTGTGCCTTCGTATCCTCTATCTCCAATTTTCAAATCATTACCTAGAATATCTACCTTTTTATTTCCTAGCATAACTTTACTTCCATCCCAACGAATGCCATAAGCTTTATCATACTCATTTCCAGGTTTCCATGCAAAACGCAAGAAATCCAATGCGATAGGCCCAACTACAGTGTTGGATTCAGAAGATGGCAAAGCTAGTTTCTCAACAGGTTTTCCTTGGATAGATTCAAGTTTTTCATGAGGTATATCTTTTATTGCCAACCTAGTTTGTTTAGTTTCGTCAACAATTTTAGATAAAGGTTCAATCAATGGTTTGTAAACTTTTTTAACATCATGGTATAAATCTTGTTCGATTATTCTATCATTTGTGAATTGCTTTTTCAAACTCTTTGCTAAGTTTAGTAAATCTGATTTAGTTTTGATATCAATCAACACCATTTTTTAAAGAGAAAAATTCAAAAAGACTTTAACTTAATATAAGTTCACTCTGAACTGACATTAAGTTCAGTTGCTGAGATCCATGAAGGTTCATCATAACCTTTCCACTTGACCAGAAGTTTTCCTTTACTCTTCTTGAGAATTTTCTCAATTGCATAAACATCACTAGTATATTTTGATAGTTCTTGTTCATAAAAACTTCCTTTTATTTCTTCACCATCCATATCTTTTAATCTATAAGTAATTGGTTCAGTAGACAGTATTTCGGATACAATGAATAACTCATTAGTGAAATTTGGCAAATAACCCTTCCGAAAGTCTTTCCGTTTCTTGCTTATTCTTACTCTATCCCCAATTTTGAGTTTCGGTGATGTGAAAGTTGGTTCGGTTGGAGGGAATAAGTTATCATAAACCTTTTTACTGTTCTTTTCCAGCGATGCTTGGTTAGGTGTCATTTTTATTGTTCTATGATAGCTATTATTGTAATTTTGCATTAAATCTTGTAAAACATTCACCCATTTTTTAGTTTTCATGTGTGTAAAATATTTCCACATTTTAGTTTTTAACGTCCTGTTGAAGCGTTCCACAACTTGAGCTTTGGTTTCATTTTCTGAACTAAACCACTGAATTTTATGTTTCTTGAATAGTTCTTGAGTCGATTTATTTGTAAACTCTAAACCTTTATCTGTCTGAACTTTAGAAGGAATTCGTATTTTAAATAGTTTTTGAAATGAAGTTTTGATTTCTTCACCTGTCTTCTTACTTATTGGAATCGCCCATGCATATTTACTGAAAATGTCAATTACTGTTAAAATGTAGTTTTTTCCTTGATCTTTATAGTTTTGCATGTCTACCAAATCAGCTTGCCATTGATCATCAATTTTTGATACCTTCACCCTTCTCGTTTTGAAATTATGTTTTATTGGTTTATGTAGAGTGTGAGTTTTTTGAGTTTCTAACCAATTTCGTACGAGAGTTGAAGATAAGCCGGATTTTTTAACAAGTTGATTCATTCCAGTATAACCAGTCTTTGGATTATAATATAAGTCATTCAAGATTTTATCGCTCACATCAGTGAGCGTGTTTAAAAGTTTTTTGTCGACGAGAGGCCCATTCCTGCCCAACTCTTCCCTGCCATAATTGCGTTAACTAATTTAGCATCTTGCCGAACGTATTCTGATTCATTTGGATCAGTTGCAATTTCAGCGGCTCTTTTTGCTAGAATATCATCAGCATGATTTCTTTCTTTCGTTGTTGGATGTTGTGAATAAAACATGTCATGATTCTTACAAGCCTGATCGAGTGAGTTAACTCCTCGATAACCTTCTTGAATTCGCTTCTGCACCTTAGTTCCTGGACCGCAAAATGAGTAGGTATGTTTATTGTTGAATGAACCGTTCGGGACTTGTTCAGATTGAATATTAGATGGTAATTTCAAATGCATTTCAGGTAATGGAAGTTTTCTAAGCAATGTATTTACAATACCCTTCCCAGTTTTTTCTTCATTAACTATTGATTTCAAATCACTCAAATACTGTTCATTTTCAACAGATAATAAATCTTGGTTATAGAAGTCATTATTGTTGTAGATAATCATTTTTTATACTTTATTTAATTAATATACTTTATAGTGATTTAATGCTAGTGTGTTGATACCATCTGGTAATATATGTCGCTTGTCATCATTACCATTTAATGCAACCTTATTTATTTCTTTAGTATATAATTCATGGTTAACACTTTGGATATTATACATCGTTTTGTATATTGTTTCATTATTCAATGCTCTTTTATATTCATCCATTGTGATATTGTGCTCAGTTATGTTCTTACTTACCCCTTTTGCTTTCTTACTCACGGAATTTTTCGTCTTGTAACAATATAGTTTTGCTCTGAGACCGACGAATTCTTCAATTGGTATTCCACACGTTTCGTCTTTCATTTTCCCAATTACTTTCATATTTTTTGTTGAATATAGGAAGTGTTCTTTAGAATAGTTTGATGTATCATACAAGTCTTTATTTCTTTCCATATCTTTGTACAAATCTTTTGTTTCGATATCATAACATAATGAATCTGTATCTGTAAACAACAACTTTGCCTTATTACCATATTTCTTTTTAATATGATTATAATGGAAATCATACATTAATTTTTTACTTATATCCAATACAGATAACCCTACGTAGATTGGTTTATCAAATTTCAGTCTTTGTTTTTGCATATGACATGCTATCAAATTTTCTGAGAATATTTTAAAACTGGTAAAGTTTGGTTTATTTGCTAATTTAATTAATTCTTTCTCTGACTTTACCAAACACACATCTACTCTATTTCTAATATTTTCCATTGTTTTACCAAATACTGAATTGTTCATCAGCTTGTAGAAGTCTTTTCAAATTCAGATTTAGCTTGCTGACGCATTCTTGTATTGATATCAATATATGATTTCATCCATGGACTTTCATCAAACTCTAATATTCTATGAATTTTCTCTAACTTCAAACCTAGATCTAGATATTGTGTTAGAGATTTAAGATGTACAATATATTTTTCTCGTTTTCCAAGATGTGGAATTAATTTATATACATCGTTTACTTTGATATTTTCTGGAGCTAATGGTAAATCATTATGGAGAGCATGTAAGTCTTTCGGATAACTTAAATCAACTTCTAATATATAACCTTTATCTGCTTTGAGTTTCGACTTCGGATCTTTCCATTTAAAGTTACCTGTAGGTAATGATCGACACATAGCCCATCCGTAAAGATTATTTGCATGTTAGTCTAAATTCTTCAAATACTTCGGCTAGTAATAATGTATCGACTTTTAGATATAAATTATGGTAATCTTTGAATGTTGTACAATTAAAAGCTCTCCACACTTTGAGTGCATGCTGATATTCATCTTCTGCAATATTTTTATTATTTAATCTACTGTAGAATTCACTTTTAGCTGGTAAACTATTAACGTTCATTTTTTCATAACTATTTACATATTCATACGGATAAATACCTTTTTTGTTGATCAACTCTAATTGTTGTTCATTGAGAAAGAACTTCGACAATTCTTTGTGCTCAGATAAATTCTTCGAAAGTTTATCTAGAGATGAAGGTAAAAACCTGTAGCTGTCTAAGAACCGTAAGTCTCTGGTGATATCTTTAATTTTTCCTGTATGTTTACATACATAGGAATCTACTTTTATGGTTTGTGTAAAACTAATATATTCTTCATCTGTTTGTGGAATAACGTTCAACTTTCCGGATATATTTCCCAAGTCTTTCACGAACAAATGAGCATCGTAATTAGACAGATTGTGTAGAAACACAGGTATAAAATTAGGATTCCTAATTTTTAAATTACATTTTAAATGAGCTGGACCTCTATAATGACCTGTCAAATGATTGTGGTCTCTAACTTTATAGTTATCTTCAGTAAATTCTCCGCCACATACATAGCATCTTGTGGCTTCTTTATATTTTTCGAATTCATCTGATGGTAAATAGATTTTCTTATTTATTTTCAACAGACTATAAATTCTCTTGGTTTCTTTTTCTAAATATTCTACAAACTTTTGGGAAGCATCTTTACCATTATATATTTCTAAACGGGAATATTCATCTGCTTCAGATTTTGTATAGCAACAGAATGAATTAGGATTGTGCTTCTGAATGTTCATGGTGTAACTTGAGTTTTGATTTGGTTGACACGTATCTATTTTTGTCAATGTTGATTCGAAGTCAGCATAAATTGTGAAAGGATGTCTAATTGTTTTTTGGTAATGTTCAAATTTCAATTTACCTCCTTCAAGCACATACTTTGTTGGAGTGTGAACTGAACAATCATTAATGTGGTTTGTTAATAAACATTCTTTTGTGAATGGCCATAAACAATATGGACAGACATGTTTTTTATGACCATCTTTAGTTTGCATAAATGGACTTAATGACTTCATTAATACATAATGACTTTTATTTTCATCTGTTAACAATAAAAGTGATATAACATCTTCATTTTTTACCTTTGTTATTCTCAGAGGACATAATTCTTTCAAGTAATTAAAGTTGTAAACATTTACTGACACATTATTGTTTCTCTCAAATTTATCGATATCTTTAAGTTTCACTGGAAATGTTATGTCTCTGAAATTTAACTTTTCAGCTTCAGTTTTTAATCTTTTAGATATTCTATTGCCGTTTTTTTCATCTCGGCAATAATATCTCGCAACACTCCACATAAAGCATTTATTATCGGTATTTTTAATATTAATTAGTTTATAAGTCGACTTTTGAAACTTTTCAGGTAATTCTATATAACTAGAACCTTTGATAGGCTTGTATTCAATAATTTTTACATTGAAGTCTAATAATTTATCTGTTATCCAGCCCGAGGAGTTTTTTGTATATTCTTCAACCTTTCTAATAGCTTCTTTATACAGATCATCAATGTTTGTAAAGTTTTTAGATATGTCTACAAACTTACCTGTATTCATCCATGCTGTTGAATATACTTTTTCATTTTTTCTTTGTATTTATAAAATTGAACTAAAATTGCCAATTGTATCTTCATATTATCAAACTTTTGCTCTCTCAAAATTGATTTCACAACCGGGGTCATATTCCTCATGAAAACTGTCGGATCTATAACTGATATATCAGAGAACATATATTCCAGGCATTTTTCATTTATAGCACATTTTTTTCCTCTGAATTTACAGCCATAAACGTTTCTAAAATGCTTCTTTGATTTCTTATGCTGTTCTAGATTTTTTACTTCTACTTTACATATTTTACACACCTTTTTCTCAAAATATGAATCGGAAATTAATTCTTGATTTATGTTTTTAATATGCCTAGTAGATTTTAGATGTGTTTTTAGATCAGAGACATTTATATTACATATATTACAGAAATCTTTGTTTTCATCAAAATACAGATCCGAGATTAATAGTTTACTCACGTTTTTATTGTGTTTCATGCTTTTCTCATGTCTTCTCAAGTTGATGATGTAAATATTACATATATTACAAAAATTGTTACATGAAGTCATCTTTACTGAAATTTTCTTTAAATTATAATGCCTTTTTGTATTCTTAGTATTAGATAGATGTGATACATTAAATGATTCCATTTTTAATAAATTATTTTCTCAGTATATTTTAAAAATTTCAATGTATTTATCCAATGTCAATTTTAAAGTATTCTGAAAATTTATATTAATCAAAATGAAAAGCAATATTCCATATGAAGTAATAGGTGCTCAAAAATTTGCAAACTCGATGTATTTACTTTATTTACAATCAAAGGTAGCTCATTCTCTCGTTATTGCCTAACGAGAGAACCAAATAAATAAACTTAATAAAATGGAAGATATTATTACAGATATTCAAAGAGAAGTTGTTCTCAATACTGCAAAAATAAATCAATTGCAATTATATGTTGATCAAATTCAAAATGATGTCGAATTAAATAGGGAAGTTATAACTCAATTAGAGTCAGATATCATTCATCTTGAAACATTAATCAGTAACGATTCTTATGACACTAATGGTAGCTTTTTCTCTCGTAATTGCCCAACGAGACAACCAATAAGAAAGAAAAATACATTGAAGAATTGAACTTAATGAAGTAGCAAATTTAAAAAAACAATGTTTACAATTGCTACAAACAGAAAATAAATTTTGGAAATTCGGTTGTATTTTATTAGTTAAATAAAATGGTGTATATGTGGAAAGACAGTAAAAGAAATAATCAAAAGAATCACTTCATTTTTCCTTCTCCTGGCTTGAGATGTCTCATCGTAGGGAGATCAAACTGTGGTAAAACTTCTTTATTAATAAAGCTTCTGTTAGAAAAATTTGTCGATTTTAATCATCTTTTTCTGTACAGTAAATCAATACATCAACCAGAATATAAACTGTTGAAGAATGCTTTTGATAAAGGCTATAACCAATCTGAAATAATTGAAATTTTTGAAAAGGGCAATGGTAATATTGACGATTTCCTTGAGAATTTACCTATTAAAAGAAACTCAAAATCTAAAATTGAATATTTTCAAGATATGACAGCTATTCCCGATCCAAGTGACGTAGATTCAAAAAAGAAAAATCTTTTTATTTTCGACGATATAGCAACTGAAAGAGATCAAAGTCCAGCTGATAGCTTTTACACTAGAGGTAGACACAACAACTGCTGTTCAATCTACTTATCACAAAATTATTATTTATTACCGAGACAAACAATTAGAACAAATGCTAACGTTATAATTCTTTTTGGTTTAGACTCAACTGATATGAAGAACATTTACACAGATATCATATCTCAGGACATGCCCTTTGATGAATTTAAAGAGTTTTGTTCAAACACATACAAAGAACCATATAATTTTATCTTTATTAATAAAGACAGACATCCACTTCAAGGTAGGTACTTTCAAAACTTTGATAAATTATATATTCCTAAAAAATACTTCAGAGAATGGAATTATTCCTAAACATACTATTTATTGTTTTTATTGATGAAACCCTTGTGGTTAGATTAAGAAAATTGAAATTTATATCTAAAAGTGACTTAGTCGTTTGTCTAAGTCGCTTCTGCTTATAAAAAGTAAAATTCATCAATGAATAAATCTCTTTGAAATTTTACCTTAATTAATTTTTATTTTTAGGTAATTGAAATATGCGACTCTCACTCCATTTGCTTCGTGACGCTCACTCCAGTTCGTGCGGGGATTCTATTGCAGGTCCATGTAACCATGAAAAACCCAGCCATTCATTTCAGGAATCGAACCCTCAGCTCTTATCCATTTTCATAACACAAGCCAAACGCGTTATCCACTCGACCAAACAGATCTACTTTACTTAGGAGAATTTTAGTCTATTTCTGCTAACTTTTTTCTTAATATTGAAGAAAAATGCTTCGATTTTTTACAATTCATAGTCATGTTAAAACTTTCTTTACTTTCATTCGTTAAAGAGAAAAAATAGAAAATATTTAAATTACGTATCAGTCCAACGTTTTCTCAACATGAAAAAGTGTCACATATGGTGAGGCTCGAACCCGCGGAGTCCCGTCAAAAGCTTCCTGCGGTAGCGCCTTAGACCACTACGCCACCAAGATAGGTGAAATTTTCGTGAAATTGTTGTGTATACTTTTTAAATGTCTCTTCATTATATAAATTATATTATTTTAACATCTCTGTTCAAGATTCTATTTATAATTTTAGATTTAATTTTGTTTGTTTTCAATAGTTTCTTATGCAATAGTTCAGACGTAATCAAATCTGATTGAAATTTGACAAGTCTACCACGAAATCTCAGTTCATTTTCTATGTACGCTTTAGAAAAAATAGTTGAAAGGGAAACTAAAATTAATTTCGAACAATTTTTGCAAATAAGGAAAATGATAAAACGGAAGTAGTTTTTATTGATGAAACCCTTGTGGTTAGATTAAGAAAATTGAAATTTATATCTAAAAGATACTTGGTCGTTTGTGTAACTGATTTCTGGTTATAAAAAAGTCAAAAATTCGTCAATGAATAAATCTTTTTCGAAATTACTTTTTAAATAATTTCCATTTCAAGCTAATTGGGGTGAATTGTGCCCTGATTGGTAGTTCCATTACTACTATTAACGATCGAATGATTAACTAAACAGCTGGAAGAGCATTCAGCAAGCGTGTGCGCACTCTAGCGTAGTTGGTAGGTAACTGGCTTCCGTGCTGATGTCACTCTCGCGAGACGGCTATTTGTTACCACAGAAAGAGGAGAAATCTCAAAAACTGGTTCTCTTCACAGACGGCTATGCTCCCTCCATATATACTCCCTCCACGAAGCACACTGTCACTGACCTCCCTGCTCGCAGCCGTCCGTCCGGTGAGTGGCGGCAAGATGGCTGTCATGCTCAGCCGGGGCGCACACCCCTGCAGCGCCCTCTGGCGGTGACAGACACTACATATCCCCCAGTTTCTCACGAAACTCACGCTTAGTGCCTAGCAATCATACTCATTCAAGTTTGAGGGATGCCGTCACCCACAATGCGACAGTCTCAATGGCTCAGGCTTTGCTCGATGCTCCTCAGCATCGCTGCCAACAGCGTCTCGCTCGTCACCCTCCTCTTCCGAGGGATCATCAGTCGACGCGCAATCCACCGCCGGCTCAACAGGCTCCCTGTTTAAGGCGTCAACTACAACTCCTTCTGACAACGCAAAGGGAGTTACATCGTAGTTGCCCCCTCCGCAGAAGACCATTGCCTCGGGCTCCGTGGCGTCAGCAACACCACCATGGTTCTTAGGATCCCTGTCCCACTCACCACCAAACCGACGTTTCCTAACGCCGCGCACATGCCTTGGCATGCCGTCTACGCACACCACGTGCTTAGACACGACGCCAGTGACCTCACCTGACGTCCACTGCTTCGTGCATACAGGCAGTGGGGGTTTCACCCACACCCATCACCAACAGCAAAGCTGTTGTTCTCGCAGCCATCAATCACCCGGAGATTGGCATCAAATGGCACTCGCCAGCGGTACCTGAAAATACCGCTCGAAGGGACCGAGCCAGTATCAGTTTCCTTTAGAGGCGTCACATTGTACCCAAATGTGGTCTCCTCAGGGGAGATACCTCCCTTAGCGGTGATCATCTTGATCGTCCGGTGATTGCTCTCAACGATCTCGTTGCCATAAGTCCGTACCTCGCCAAATGCTCCTGGAGCTCCTGCGCGCTGAGAATGAACTCATAAACCACTACATCATTGATATAGTGGTCTGTCCCTTGACGAACCCGGTCGTGCAACGGCAGAACCTTGCCAAGAATCACGGTCATGATTCGAGGCGCACACGAGAGGCCGAAGCCTAATCTCGTCAAAGCGTAAGGCACACTCTTAAACTTCGCGATCTGGTATCGCCACACATCCTCGGAAACGTGTTAATCTCGCCCCGCAGCTGCCGCCACTTCCGAATCTTGTCGCCACACACAGCGGCCATGTCATCACCAGTATGACACTCGACAAAGCCGTTCAACTCTCGATAATCCATGATCGGAAGGACTTTGTCCTTCGTTGGTTGCCAGACGGCCAGCAATGGAATAACGCCCTGGATAGGGTCATGCCACCGCCTCAACCAAACCTTCGAGATCCAACTCTAAATCTCCGCGTCATAACGCTCACGCACATGAGGCACCCGAGTACATCTGTACTCCGCGATCAGAGTCTGCAACCCCTCGGGCGGCTTCTCGGACCACCGCCAACTGACGGTCCACCGACCGTCAGCGAACCTAGCAACAAGTCAGGGTCGCTAATTTCGATCGGCGCTGGCGCACCTCTGTCTCAAATCCACCGACCCCGACCCTGCCACTAGGCCGGCTGGACCCAATCCACCCAGCTTGGCACAGGCGAATCTATTGCTGGACGCCCTACAGCATTCAGCTGGCCAGAATCTCCCACAGTCAACTGCATACTTCGAGTCAGGGCCTCTCCTGACGGTGAAACACCCCCCCTCCCCCCCATATGATAAAAAAACATCACTCCCCAGGAGACAGTCAACGCCAAGATTCCCCAACTTCGGCATGACGAGCGCAGTGACACCGAAACAATGCCCCTGCAGCCCAACAACCACACGACAGTGCTTCCCCTCACAGGAAGTCCTGCTGCCCGCTGTTAGCAACGGCCGCCCGGTCGGAGGCGTTGGCCCACCACCACCCGCGGAAAAACCACCGTTCGCTCGCTCCTGGAGTCTACCAGACACCATGAACAATGCCCATTCAACAGTGCACGAACGACTGGCAAACGACTCCTATTCGTAACACAAGTCGCTCCGAGCGATCCCAGATCGCCCCTCCTCAGCAACACACTTGCGCCGCTCAAGGGCCTTCTCTCCGAAGGGGCATCATCATCTCCCTCGTAGAGAGGAGACCCCCGGTAAGCCCGGCTTACGCGATTTCCAGTGAGGAGGACGCGTCGCCCCAACTGGCGCCCTACGCAGAGAAACCCGACCCACCAACCGTTGGCCCAGGTACCATTCCAGACGGAGCTGCCGTGGGACAGTCACGGGCAAAATGCCCGGTCTCTCCGCACGCAAAACATGCGGACTTCCTTCTGGCGGGAGCCTTCGCGGACCCCCTACGAGCAGGCGCCGCAGTACCTTGCTTCTGCGGGCACACCCTCACGCGGTGCGCACCGCCACAGCGGTTGCAAGCACCCCTGCCATCACTGCCCTGCTTCCCAGAAGCAGCAAGGTCTGCCCCAAGCTTGGCCCCCTGGTCTCGCCCGGCCACAGCCCTCTATGCAGCCCTTCTCTCCCGCATTTTCGACATTACAGCGTCGAACGGCGCAGTATACGCGTCCTCACGCGCAGCTGCTGCCCAAATGTAGTGAGCAGTGGAGAGGCCTTTGTAAAATATGAGCCTAAAAATCAAAAGCGTAGACCTAACTACCGCCCCTGAGCAGCGTCACCAACAGTCATGCAACGAAACACCCGGGCGGCGTTGCCGTCAAGCATATAAACTCAATGATGTCGGTCGGTGCCACGCGCTCCAGCTGGCAGAGCCTCTCCAGATTCTCCTGCCACTCCATCGCATCAATCGATCCATCGCCAGTCAACTTAGGCAGCTGCCTAGCCAACAGATCCACGATCGGCCCCCGCGCTTGTGTCAGGATTTTGGCCAACATGCTAACATCCACGAGCAAGCCCGGCGTGCTCCCCGCCGGCGGCACTGACGATCCCGGATCGTCAGCCCCAGCCGCCGCATCCTTCCCAGCCGCCGCAGCCGTCTCAGCCGCAGCAGCCGTCCCAGCCGCCGCCATCTTGCCAGCAAAAAAGATGGCTACCACAGGCCAACGTTAAAGACCTAGATAGCTTGTGGTCTTTAACCGGAAAATAAAGTTGCGAGTGAGACGGTAGCACGCCTACCAGCACTCGGACTTACCTTCCTCGCTGTCGTCCTCTCAGGTGGAGAACCGTGTCAAAGGTACGACGCTCCCCCCCACTGAACGACCGTTCAGTGTTGCAGCCGTCACTCTTCCTTTCAGGAGCAAGCAAATCATTCCTCGAGTTGCCGGGCAGCACTGGGTCCAGTCTCGCGAATTTCTGCACCACCGAAGCCTCTCGCTCCACCTCCAAGCAGCTACATAAAGTTGCCATTCGCGCCAATTATTGAACTATGTAGTACTACTGAAATTTATTAACGTATCTGTTCGTTATACATTTATTATTAATCACTGCATTATAACCACTACAAGTACTTAGTAAGTGGATACTTGAGCGGAATGTTAAAGTTAACCTGTATTAAATCATTATAACAAATTTAGAAAACGACCGCTGGTGTTTCGCTATTCAACCCTCCATCTCGGCACGCAAAAACAGGCATTTTTAAACTTTTTTAAGTTAACCTTAAACTAACTGAACTTGGCCTAACCTTACCCAACCTAACCTAACTTAACCTAATCTCTTAACCTAACTTAACTTAACTTAACCTAACCTAAATTAATTTAACCTGACATTTCTGTAGCTGTTTGGAGGTGGGCACTGTAGCTGCTTGGAGGTGGAGCGAGAGGCTTCGGCGGTGCAGAAATTCGCGAGACTGGACCCTGTGCTGCCGGGCACTCTCATCTCGGACAACTCCAGTTGCTAGGCAACAACGCAGCTCCCTCACTGCATGACTCTAGTTTCTACGCAAACTATACAGATTTATCACAGCCTCAGAGTATACACAAAGGTGCAATTCGAATGCCAAGAAAGCCAGCTCCATCGTTACTGTTCCGCTATCGAAATTTGCATACTGGACTCACCGCTTACAGGCACAGCCGTCCGGCGAGCGGCGGCAGGATGGCTGTCTCTCTCAGCCGGCGCACACACCTCTGCAGCGCTCTCTGGCGGCGGCAGACACCAAAGTTCTTAAAATTTCATTCATAAATTTTGTCATTTTCGTGCATTTTATTTTCATAAGATATATTAATATGGCGTGAGTTAATTATTGTTACTGCACAAGGATTGGTTCAATGAATTACCTCTAGTTTTATCAACGAGAGTATTAAAGAAATTTTTATTGACTAGCAGCCGCTTAACTCTGAGCATTTCGGAATGAAAACTATATCAGCTGTACACGCTTCATGATCTCTATTTATTAAAGTGTGTATAACACCCTCGTTGTTCACTTGTGGAGCATTAAAATCATAATTTATAGTTTCACATGTATGAAATGGCTTGGCGTAAACTGACCTCTGAAAAGTACCGTGAGACACTTCAATCAAAATATCTGAAAGTGACAGCTTACCATTTACCATGACCGATACCGTACAAGCAAAACTCATACGTAAAATTCAGTATCAATTTCTCTGTCATCAAATTTCTTAACATCTCTAACTGCTCCACACTTTCTACTTCTATAAAAATATCACAAAAATACACTAAGCCGCTGCTGGAGTTATGTCGATGATAATTCACAAAATTAGTGAGCTGTTAGTGGAAAATAGTATACCGGGTGTCCCCCATAAATGTCCCGATTTTTCAATTGATTATTTCTCCGCTTTAAATTAACACATTTGAATTGTCTTTATTAAACAATCCAGTAAACTTTGTTTTCTTTTCGAATAATCTAAGTTTTTGAAAATCGGTTCAATAACCACTTTACAATGATTGATGTACTAAAAGGGGTAAAAAAACTAATTGCTCAAAATAAAAGTTTTTAAACAATATTGTTATTCTTCCTCATTTTGTACATTCCAAAAAAAAGAACAAACAAAAATTTCAAGGAGTAACAATAACTTACCTTAAATAACGTTTAAATAAATAAAGTAATTTAGTATCCTTCGACATACCCTCCATTTCTATCAAGGCAAGTATTACTGCTAGCCACCATTGAGCGAAGAGCTTTGCGGATTAATTCCCGTTTTCTTTCAGTTCTGAAACACTTCTTCAATTCGTTGCCGAAGAATTATTAATGATGGAGGTGATACATTCTTGATGGTATGTAGGATTTATTATTGTGGAATTATTTTTAACAGTAGGTATTGAGAAATGAAAAGGAACACCAGTGTTGTGTTTAAATTTTTCCCATGAACAGTTAGTATTTCTACCCCTTTCAGTAAATCGATCGTTGTAAAGTGGTTATTCAACTGATTTTAAAAAACTTAAATTATTCGAAAAAGAAACAAAATTTACTACAATGTGAAAAAAATACAATTCAAATATGTTAATTTAAAGTGGAGATATAATCAATTAAAAAGTCGGGGACATTTTTGTGGGACACCCAGTGTATTTCAGGACCCCGAGTTAATTAATGATCTAGACTGAGCCAGTGTAATGTGCCAGTTAAAATGTAACAGAAGGGAATGCAAGTCTCTTAAATAATGTTACATTGGCTTTACAAGGATGACCCTGAAACAAATATTAACCGCTCATTAATACCAAAGTTCTGTTTTTGGTCATTTCCTCACTGGCCATATCTGCAAGCCTTGAAGTGAAGATCTATATCCTAACACAATAATCTTATATAATATTATTAAAAAAGATCATATTCAAGTAATAGAAGCGTTACACATCCATAAACTTGAACCCTAAACTCAAATGGCTTTTTTGCTCTAAAATTATTTACAATACTAGAACCGTAGCTTAGAAGTTTGATGCTCAATCGCTTATTTCACCCATATCGTTAGTGGCATTAACATCTACAGTTGGGCAACACTGTTACCTAGACTCATATATACATATTCTTGTTGTACAAACTTTGTCTCGAGGGATTTAAATATTTTTTGTGCTGTGATTTTCAACTTTCTCACTGTGTCTGATATAGCTTAGGTATTAGACTTGCATTTTATCAATGTAGCTGATAAACATTTTCTGTAAATTTTCAGCCTGAAGATGGTGTTTGTACATCGAAGATGGTGTTTGTACTCCAGCGACAAGACCTCGCGATCGACTTGAAGCATGTCCTTCCTTTGGTTACTTATTTACAGCGAGATTGAGGATCATACTCTAGTGCATCACACATTCTAAGTCATACAACAGAGGTTAGGCGAAAATGACACATTGAGAATAAAGAGATATGACGTAGCCACTCGCTAGAATATTGATAGCTAACACAATTGAAAACAGACAATTGATAAACTATGAGCGATTTTCTCGTAAAATCATTTATATGTAAATATCCCAAAGGAAAGGACCTGTAAAAATGGGGGCTTTAATATGTTCACAAACTTCTGCAGGGTGTCCCACATGTTTATAGCGTAAGACGTTGATCATCATCTATAACTGCCGGAGCAATTATGAACAGAAATTGTATTTGGAATTTATTCGATACGCGTCTTCGTTGATTATTTTATTTAATAAACGGTTTCGAATTGTTTTTATAAAAGAGCTGAAACGAAAAATGAACAGATGTTAAATTTACAATCAAAACGAATTCAAATCTGACGCATGGCACAAACAAGGTCCCAATCAATAAACAGTAAAACTATACAGAACATAATGAATATTGAACCCGTCTCCACACCGTCTGCAACCAGAATGAACTCCGCCAGACGCAGAGCGCCAACCGAAGTCAAACTCAACGATGCAAATTACGAAAACCACAGAAGCGGACGGCACTTACATCATCTGTATTCAATGTTTTAACTTTTAATTCTGAAAGAAAACTCACTAGAGATCAGAGAGCATATATATATATATGTATCTAATTAAATATTTGAACGGATAGTGCACATAAATGGGTATTGTACAAGAATTTTTATTCATTATTGTTCTCTAGGCCCTCTTTTGAGTGTTAAGAATGTTAAGAATATATTCGTCTAAGTTTCGTCAGATCCACGCTACGCTTCTATTCCGCATTGTAGAAATACATGGATTACAGTGTTCTGTGCAGTATTTAATTTCGGTCATCTTTTAAAAAAATATTTTCAATTTAATAGTCAATTTAAATTAATTTTGAGAGTTACGTACTCGATTGCAAATTATACTCTCTGAAAGTTAAATTTTTATCACTGATAATTCCTAAAAATTATAATGGATTAGAGTCCTCAATCTTGCCTTCACCCATTTTAATGTGCGGGCTGTGGCTATGAAATGTTTGCTAAATGGTTTTACCGGTATAATTACTGTCTTTTTTTGGGGATCGATAATAACCGTTGAAAATAGAGGTTAATACGGCAAAAAATTACGAATTTCTAATTATTAATAGTAAAAGCGATGGGATTTAAGTTTTGAACCATGCATTGACTCGACCCCTATTATTGAATTTGTCACTTAATTAACGAGATCATTTGACTAGAGTATATAAGCTGCCACGACTTCTTTTCCTCATTGCTGTATTGAGAACAGCGCAACATCAGTATCCGAAACTCTTGTTTGGATACTGATTGAAATTATAACGATTCGACTATGTGAATATTAAAGGGAAGTGCATGAACTTTATTCCAATCTAGATTTTCATTGATTTTCTCAATGCGCTTTTCTAATTTTTGCTTAATTAGTGGAAAACTTCTTTAACTTTATTGGGTGTAAATATTGACATTATTCTGAAATTCATTTTTTGTAAACTCAATGACAAAATATAACGTATTCAAAATAGGTTTGGAAAAAGAAGTGAAGCATTCGTTCAATGCTTTATTTTATTCTCGGTGTCAACTCATTTCAAAAATATGATTTTGTAAGAAGTGGTACATTTTTTGTGCATCTTAAGAAACGTAAGCAAAAATATTAGTCCTGAAAAAATTCCAGTAAACTTAGTATAGCTAGACTTAGCTTAGCTGTGTGAACGTCTACTTAACAGCGATAATAAACTGTATGAATACGTCATAAATAACGAACAGCTAAATGTAATTTTCTCCATTGTGTCATTGGATTAAAAAGTCAAATTCAAAAGAAAGCAATCATCACAATGACAAAGTATGCACATGAACATTCGGTAATATATGTACGAATTTGTCCTCCCCGAAGAATAATTCCAACAAAGAAAATGGTTGTCATACGCTCAGGAGAACTTATACTATGTTATATTAGAGAATTCCAAACATGTGTTGAAATTACGAAACACTCGTTCACTATCATGCAGTGCTCAAATAATCGATGAACGTTATTCCTATACATACAATTTTCAGTTAAATTCAAGCTGGAAATCTGAAATGGGTCGTTATATTTCTTCCACTTCATAGTCAACCGAATCGGCTCAACTGAAATAAATTTTTATTCAACTCTCAATTCATTAATGTAGTGGGAACATCTGTCGTGACAACCGTATTTTGGCTTTTAAGCAATTTCATCTGTGAATGGTTATTTGGCGTCTAGGCGGATCTAGATTACAAGTTTAGGACGGTGTTGCGTAATTCTGATAGCTGATCTATCCATAGGTTAGGTTAACATCGGCATCTTTGGGATGCTTTATTTCCAATCAAGCCTGATACATATGATCTTAGCATTGGTTTTTCAAATGTCTTATAACTAAGCCTATATATAGGACACCATGACGGTTCCCCCGTAAAGCCGGTACCCATTTCCGACACCTGGGTTGAGTGGGGTATTGTGCTTGAGCTTTCCCTTATACCCAACGGGGAAAATCTTCGCGCCAGCGCTGGGAACGAACCCGCGACTTCCAGCATACAAGTCCGATCCCTCAACCACTGTGCCACGGAGAGCACATAGGAAAATATTTATTTGTGTTTATTTATAGCGAAGTCTCAGCTGAACTTAAAAAGGATGTAGCGAGCTGTTTAAGAGATGGGTAGTGGGTTTTATAAAAAATTTTTCCCTTTGAACAGTGGATTATTTTCTTCAATCGCAATTTCAAATTCTAATTTAAAGCCCTAGCGCACTGATATCCCCACAGGTTAATCAAAACCGTGATCAGTTCATTTATTAATTCTTTAAGGTTTCGAAGTTCCTTCAAGGAACACTGAAGCACTCGTTCATAACCAAACTGAAAATCAGGGCGTCAGGCGAAACATCAGAAGGCTGTTAATTATTTAAACTATATCTACAGTTATAATGGCCAGAACGTAGCGAACAAAATCTTGACTTAAAGCGACATACACACGGCTTATCATGCAATGAGCCGGATACCACGAAGAACTGAAGCAAATACTTTAGATTTCACTTTTCAAAGTTGAATTTGGTCATTGACCATTTCATTAATTACCCGCTAATTAAACGCACTGTGCCTAGCAAATAAAAAGACCCGTGCAGATGAATAAAGTGTTCCATTCAATTTTAATGCTCTCGCAACAGCAATCTGACACGGAAAACAGGGTGCGAAGCCATATGTATACCTAACTTGAACTTCACGTTAGAGAAAATGACAATGTTTGCGTTTGTGGAACAAAAAAAGATGAGCTGGGCTGGGCATCAAGAGTTCTCAGCAGCTCCCAGGAAGGAGAAAATGCTTCATTAGAATAACTGAAAGGATTGACGCTAATGAAGACGGTTTATGACGGTTGAACAGCACACGATCACGGTAACAAGGATATTATATCATAGTTAGAAATTTCAAAATTCCTATCGCAAAACGTCTAAAGGAAATTTGCGCACCTCAAGCACCTAACTTTCACACGCCATACTGTCGCAAATGGTGGCCTGCAGAAGAGCAGGGCGCTGAACGCGCCACGGTTGACGTCACGGCCAGGGCATGCAGCAGGTGAGAATTATTAGGTAGCGCCGGTAGCCCGAGTTTTATTGCACCCAGAACATATAAGGATTTATGAAATTCACGAATGAAATTAAATGGAAAGGATATGAGATATCAATCGTTCAATCAAGGTAAAATTACATTAATTTCATAAACCTAGCTATATAGAGAGCACGTGCGTCTCACCCAAAATAAATGGTGCTATATAGGAGTTGCGCATGTTTCAGTTCTAGAGAAGAGATGTCAGAAAAGATAGAGATTGAGATTGGTCGACGAGAGTTAATTATTTTAACGTTAAAGGTTAGTAATTTTAAAAAGTCTCCGAAAAAAGAATGCTTTTCACCACTACAAGTTTAAGAATCGTCGACTCTGGTTTAAGCAATTAAATTGGCTAACGCTGCAAAGACCAATCTCTTAAGTTCAAGAAAAGGTAAAACTTAGTAGTAAAAATGAAGTGAATAAGAAGCAGAAAGTTGAGAACCACACGCAAGCCGGCCTTTCACATGCCTACGTAGCGCTATAGCAGCGCAAAGCACCACGGTCGCATGCAGGGAGTCCACAAGGACTGACGCGGCTCGATCAGTCACGAGCGCTGCATGACCGGGCTTCCGTGGTCGCGAGCCAGGCTACCCATGACAACCAAAAGCTATTAACGACTAATTAGAAAACTGCTGAATGACGGCGAAGTTATGCGAACTAACTAAAGTAAAGGTCCAATTGACCTGCACATGCGGGGAAATTTTCACAGAACTCAAGTGTCGCCAAACATGACGACTTCAAGCATATGTGATCAAGCTCCTAAAGTAGGGGATCGCTGCCATGTGCCGCCCAAACGTGAGTTACCTATATGTTCACATTTGTATTTAGGAGTTTTACGTATTAGTAAGCACGAACGTATAAAATGAAAAAACACGTAATAGTTAGACGTTGAATTTTCCCAAATGGTAAGAAGCACTGATTATAAGACAAAATTAACATTTACCAACCAACAAGCAATAATTAGTTTGCCTTATGGTATAAATTTTTATTATAATAATTAAGTTTTTTCCCCTCATATAATAACAGATCCCATCTTAAGTGCCGTAAGACGACAAAAGATTTAACAACCATCAAAGGAGAAAAAATTGCTCCTACTTAGATTCTGTGATGATGGAATTTTACAAGCAGACAAAGTTCCAGCGGTCTCATCATCTTCATCTTTTTTTTGAGATACATTAGTAAATTAAATTTTTGCATTTTCAGCAACGGAATGAAATTTAGGCAAGAAACATTTTCTATTTCCGAGTGGTATTTTAATTTTGATTATGAGAGAATTTCAAGCCATGTTCTGTTCCGAAGTTTTGTTTTCGTCGCGATTACTCCAGAAAAGACTCATTCAACACTCATTCAAACACTTAACACTCATTTAGCATTATTCATGGGCAAACAGTATACAGTTAGTCCAAATGTGGACAATTTTGACAAAATGAACTCACCAGCCGCATTTTTAAGGTAATTGATTGCTTCGCTCCGCAAATCTGCTCTGTTTATCAGAACTCCATTCGGAAAAAAAATTTCCTACTTGATTGTCAGTTTAGAGAACGCCCCTAATTTTTTATTTCATCAATTTGAAACATATTACAATATTCTGACGGAAGTGCGAAAAAGTTGGACGTGTACGAGACCCAAATTTTCGGTGACAAATTGTAAATCTTCAGAATAATTTCCAGGCATGCGAGACTTTGCTTTCATTGTTCCTTAATTAATTACCGATATTTTCAAAAAATGAGAACAATGTTTTACACAGCCCACTTGTGCTCTTACAAGAAGTTAAATTCTCTGCCAATGAATTAGAATTATTTTTCAAATGATATATCAGAATATCCTCATGAAACTTAATTTTCTCCATCCGAGTTATTCAACGCAGTCTGAAAATGTGGGCATTGACAACGCAAACTTCTTTTCAACAACGATCGACAAGGCTAAATTAAGGTTCACAAAATTTATAATCTAACCCCCTGCGTACGTCAGCCTTTCCTTTTGGGTGAAAAGTGAAGTTATTTTCTAGCACTCACTTAAAACCGGCATCTAAAAGAGCAAGCATAATTTTTTCGTTGCATCATAATACAGAACAGATAATTCTATAACATACTCATATTATCAATTACAGTTGCAAGAATCCATGTTGAAACGCAAAGGCAAATTATTCTTCTGACGGAGTCCCATTTTGATGTAATTACTTCTTCTGAGACATCGGGCAGGAAAAAACAGAAGAATTTTCAAGGGTTCTTCGACGTAGTTTATCAATTCATACATGTCCATGCACGAACAGCAACACATATGCAATGTAAATCTGACACTACTTATAATGTGTTTTTCTCCGGAAATAGTCAATGTTGCGAGGTTAATGAGATGCGTGCGAACAAGTTATAAGGAGGGAGTTACAAACCCGCTTTAGGAGTATGTTATTTGAATGATCTTCTTTCATATCATTGTAGAGATCGAGAGCTGTTGACACTGCAGAGGTTTGATGCACCGTAATTATGTTGCGATGGTAAAACAATGTTGAATGTTAGTGCAAAAACTGTTCAATGGCTTTAAACAGCGCTTCCGCAGTATAGTGGCTGTAAGGAGAATCAATCCAGGTATTGAGACACAATTTGAGTGTCCTCCGGCCACAGTCACTGGCCAAAAAAGGTGCCTGGCTTAGAAATATATTTGTAAACGATTGAACTGCTTCTCGCTTGAATTGAAGCTTTCATTTTTCCTGGCTTCGCTTCAACAAGATTCTGGATCCTTCGCAGCTCTATTCTTGGCCATTATTGAAGTAAACTGTCACCCAAAGCAGTCAGTGTTGAAGGATGGGGTGATACATAATTCACTCAACTGCCATTAAAACTTTTCCAACAAATATTCAATGGGTTAAAAATCGGGAGATTGTGATGGTTGTTCATGCATTCAAAAGTACCTTCACTCGTAATAGACTAATCTTCAACATTTTTTGCTCCATGGAAGGATGCACATGATGAAAAAGTACTCGTAAATGGTCCTGGAATTCCATTTTAATATTGCCAATAGTGGTAGATTGATGTCTCCCATAGCGAGAACAACCCAAAACATTACACTGTCTCCAGATGCCTGAACTGTTGGGACTTTAAGGCCTGGTGTTTCTGCTTCAGCCATTGAGCTCCGTTTTGCGGCGAGTGAAGCAGCGGTCTTACTTATATACTTCTCCTGCAATTGGTATCGGTGATACGCGGCGGAGAAGTTGGAACTCTTTTGTATAAACTGACATTGTGACATATTACGATTACTGTGCACAAAAAGACTAGAATTCGGATTTGAGGGGTGACTACGGCGGAGCACTACAAGTACCCTCCCCCTAGAGAGAAAGTAGTTCGAACGATAAATGTAAAGATGATGAGAGAAAGAATTGCTGTTGGGGCCTAGCGTTGAGACCGTGCGATGAGGTAGGATGCTATTGAGCGTTGAAACCGAGCGATGAGGCCGAACGATGAGGCCGAGTGATGAGGCCGTGCGATGAGGCCGAGCGATGAGGTCGTACGATGAGTCCGTGCGATGAGGCTGTGCGATGTGGCCGAGTGTTGAGACCGTGCGATGAGGCCGAGCGATGAGGCTTTGCGATGGGGCCGAGCTGTAAGCGTTTTGGAGGCTCGGTTGTGCATTTTTGCGCTTGGTTATACGTCCTTGAAATGAAAGGAACACCTAGCGGAAATTGCGATTGGATGCTGCGTAGGTTTTAGTTGGAGAGCAGCGATGGGTGCTGCTGGGTCACCAGTTGGCCGAGGCTTCAACATCGCTAGCCCCTACAACTGGTGCCCGCAGCAGCTCTTCAGCGGGTTCACCATCGGGCCGATGTTTCTACAATGCCTGCCCTTCCTTTGGTGAACCTGCTGGCAGTGCTGGGTCTCCAGTTTTCGGAGCGGCTGGAGTTACCATTTGATAGGAGCTGGCAATTCGTCTGGGGTCACCAATTGTAAGGCCTGATGGTTTTGCTGGTTCAGCCGTTGAGTTCCATTTGAGGCGAGTGAAGCAGCGACCATACTTATATATTTCTCCTGCAGCTGGTATCGGTCATACGCGGCGGAAAAGTTAGAACTTTTTCTTGAATAAATTGACATTACAACATATTACGGTTACTGAGCACAGAAAGACTAGAATTCTGAATTGAGGGGTAAATAAGGTAGAGCACTACAGGATGTAGCAGTCTGCATATCAACATATAGATAGTTTCATTTCGCTGTCGCCATTCTCATAAAGGCCATCGTTCTGGAAGAGGGTGAATTTGGAAGCATCAAACCAAATTACAGGCTACATTAATGAGCAAATGACAACTCCTTTCTTTATTGAAATTATTTTCTATAGAGAACGAATTCTTATTTATATATTCTATTTATATTATCGAATGCTGGAGTGAACACTTTGTTAATTTGATAATTGCTTTCTCTTGAATTTCACTTTTAAATCCAATAGCATAGTTCATGGAGAAAATTTACATTTAACTGATCATTACTTGAGCTTTTTTCATATGCTCGCCGTGGCACAGTGGTTACGGCATCGCCCTTCCATGAAGGTGTCGAGGGTTCGAATCCCGGCGCTGCGCGGCGATTCCCCCTTGGGTATAAGGGAAAACTCAAGCACAATACCCCACTCAACCCAGGTGTCGGAAATGGGTACCGGCTTTACGGGGAAAATCGTCATGGTGCCCGATATATAGTGTTAGTTATAAGGCATTTGAAAAACCAATACACAAGATGATATGTATCAGGCTTGATTGAAAATAAAGCATCCTTAGATGCCGATGTTTTATTGTTTGTTCATACCGTGCATTATCGCTGTTATATGTAGTCATTAACGCTCGTAAGCCAAGTTAAGTTAGGTGCTGAGTTTAGTGGAATTTGTATCGGACTAAAATGTTTGCATATATTTCTTAAGATGCACAAGATATGTACCATTTCTTTCAAATGCAAATTTTTGAAGTAAGTTGAGACCAAGAATAAAATTTAGCATTGAAGGAATGCTTCATATTTTTTCCAAAACCTACTTTGAGCATGTCATATTTTCTCATTAGGTTCACAAAAAATAAGTGTTTGAGAATTAGGTCAATATATACACCTTATGGTCAAAAAAGCTTTCCAGTAATCAAGCAAAGATGTTAGTAGGCACTTTTATTACATCAATGAAAATGTAGATTAGAATTAAGTTCATGCACTTCGATTTAGCATCAACAAAATTGTGTCGATATAATGTCAATCAGGTTCCCAAACTAGATTTTCAGATGCTGAGATTGCGCTATTCTCAATACGGCAAGGACGAAAAGCATCGTGGCAGCTTATATATATACCCTAGGCAATTATTTTCTTTAATCAAGACACAAATTCAGCATTAAGAAGAGAGTCAATACTATATATATAGGTACAAAACGCTCAGCCGTTTATATTTTAAACCTTCAAAAATTCCTAATTTTTACTGATATTTACAACCTTTTTCAACGGTTGTTATCGATCATCGAATAAACGGTAATTATACCGGTAAAACCAATTAAAAATATTTTATAGCCTCAAATAGACGATGATTTTAAGAGGCAATCATTTTACTAAAAACTAATCAAATCTGTCATAACCAAAGGTAACTGCCGGTCCATTGATGATAAAATTCAGACAAGGTATATAAACATCTTAACTGTAAAATTTTTGTTGAATTTACTTAATCACAGCTAGAACTACAAAACACTGGCAAATGTAATCAATAGCAAACTAGTGTAAGTCTCAACATGTTACTCAAAGGAATTAAGAACTGGATCAATTTCGATAAAAAATATATTTCATATTTCTATAAGCGCTATAATACATCATGTGTCGCACATTTAAATCGGTGCACGGAGGCCAGATTGAGGAACCTATTACATTCAAATTTCAATAAATTTTCGGTGATAAAAAATTTTCTTTAATGAGCATGTTTTGCTGTCAACTACATAACTTCCGTAATCCATTGAAATTCTCGATTAAGTTGAAATACCTCGATTAAGTTGATTAAGTTGAGGGATGACTGAAAATATTGAACAGGACGTTAGCTCATCCATTTCTACAATGCAGAACGGCAGCGTGCAAGCATCGCGTGGAACTAACAAAACTAAGACAAATATATTTTTATCACTCAAAAGAGAGCCATTAGAACAAAAACGAAAAAAAACTTGTAGTACGATCTCATATGTCAACGTACAATCCATTCAAGTGCTAATTTAGCAATACTTATGCAAGCTTTCTTTTTTTAATTTATTGTTTTAAACATCGATCGAAGTATGATGATTATGAACGTCTTGAACAATGAAAGTGTGCATGCATGGCAATACGCCCTGCAGAAGTGAGTGAACTTATTTGACCCCGCATTTTCACATGTTCTTTGTGATCATACAGTACAAAGGAGTGATTCCACGAGAAAATCGCGAGTAGTTAATTGAATCAATTGTTTATTTTCAATTGTGCTTGCTATCAACATTCTAGCGAGTAGCGACGTCATATCTTTTTTATTCGTAATGATGCTATTTTCACCCAATCTCGGACGTATGACTTAAAATGTTTGATGCACCGGAATATGATCTTTATATCTCGCTGTCAATAATTACCAAAGGAAGGACGTGCTTTGCTCAAGTCGATCGCGGGGTCTTTTCGCTGGTGGTTACGTTGCTGAGAGGCTTCTGCATGTACGTCATGAAACTTAATTGATTTTCTGCGTGTGTGATATCCGTCGTCATTGCGGACTTCGTGTGTAGTTTTGTGCACATCGGGCATTTATACATAATTTATATCGATTCAAAATTTGGAGTACATATCTCTCGTATCCATATCATTTTGTTACACCTTTCAAGCTCACAAGAGTTTCAGAAAACTGATGTGCCATTTCTATTTCTGTGCTATATAGTTGGATATTTTCGTGGTCTAAAGCTTTTATTCAATTAATAGGCATCAAAGCCCGACACTGTGGACTAAAAAAGACAGTTACACGAGTGTGTACTGTCAGTTATATAGGCGCCATGCATCTGCTCACTTTGTCTGAAGATGAGTCAGACACAATTGTGGGTGAGTGTATTGTCTACACCTTCTTTTGGGGATTGTGTTAATTGTGAATCCTTTTGATTTTTTCATTTGTAAAAACCACGTATCCGTAACCCCGTCCATGGTGGAACTAGGTGAATCTACGCATCTCTACTAGCGACCGCATCAAGTTATTTCTATGCTCTCTTTTTAATCCTTATTTGCCAGCTGCAAACTCACCATTTCGACTGCTCGAGCTTCAGCTGCACACGCTGAAATATTTCTTGATACGACACAAAGACATTATATAGGTTGAACTCACTCATCTGTGTTGCTCAATTGGCTCCAATAATATTACTAGAACTAAAAATGATTATATATATAGCCCCCTGAAATACAGATATGAGAATAAATTGCGTGTATTTTCAGCACAGAGAATTATTAAGAGTATCAATTGTGTGTGGTTAACTTGAAACGCAACCAATTTTGTGTTCTCGATCCTCTTGCTTTTATGCTGCATGGTTGAGCTCATACTCAATTTTCTTTCATGTTTTTTGCTAAGCCCTCGATTAATTGTGATACCTCGATCGATCCGTTGATGATGCGGTTGAGAAATTTGCCATAATTCGACCATCACAACGAATGTATGACTGTAGGATGGCATTCAATATTTTTTTTTTAAATCGCGGGTGAATTCATAAGCCGAGAAACCTGAGAAATATTATTGCTTTACCGTTAGGTCATTATACCACGCTAGAATTATGAGTCGCCGAATTAGAGGGTACTTGGGAACTCCAGTTAAGATATAGTTGCGCGTTGTCATATCATCTGAGAATGTTGGTACGTGTACTTAATTTTGACAAACACATTCCAGAAAGTTCAGAGAATTTCGCAAAAAAGTGTACTGTTGTAGGTGGATGTTGTTTGAGCGATGGATGTTGGATTGATAAGTTTGTCGTATATGTTTTTCAAGTTTGAAGGAATGTCCTCACAGACCGCACCAATTTAAACACTTCGAGTTGGATTTAGCACCATCGCGATCATATACAATAAATCCTCGGCCATTGCAGTGATTCTTTTCAAGTAACAGAAGCAGGTTACCATATTTGTCTTCATAAGCGAGTTTTACTGTACGGTGGAACACAATTACTTAATTCCTAAACAGACTGAGAGCATCTCAAAACAAGAACTGGTGAGGTTTCCTAGCACGATAAGTTTGAACTGCATTAAAATGTTGGCCAAATGTACAGTCGAATTACACAAAAATACGCTTTTGTTGTTATGTGACATAAGTGTTATGCCAAAGGTGTGTATATTTTCATTATACTACTTTTTTATGCATCTTTCTTTCATATTGTTCTACACAACTTTCATGAGCTAATTACTAGGAATCGTAATAATATACAAATTTCGCGAATGTAAATGATGGCTTTCTCTAGCAACGCCAGGAAATGATGTGTGTGACTGCCTATTTATAGAATTGCGCGTTGCTGCACACTACGCAATAGATATATATAGGTGCATTTATGAGCTAAATCGATTCTGGACACTCACTCCATATGCATACATATTGTCATTGATGCCTTCGCTGCCAAGAGATTGTTTAATGAGAAGAAAGAATTTTACCACTTGATGTAATGCAGCACGCAGACGACCAGATAAAATAACACAAGAAATTTCAAATTTTCCAATCTGTGTATCTCTTAATTACTATAGGAATATTTATGGAGTAAAATGTGTTAATTACGAAATTGATAAAACTTTACAGTTTTTCGAATAACTTTCCGACACTGCGCGTGTAAAATTATACTTCGCATGAAGTTTGCACTACATCATCTCTCCCGCACGTGGTTCAGCGTTAACAAACGTAATAGTTTTGATTACGTTGGAAACGGGAACCATGAAAATTATTTCCTCATGTCATAAAATCTGAGAACATTTTGATGAATGGCTTCCTGCAGAATACAATTAGAGTTAATTTAGTTGTTTGGCAGCAGCAATTCGACAAGTTTTAAGCATTGAGGTGCTTCTTCATTCGTGAATTGAACTAAACTATTTTTTTTGTGACAAGCTTTCGATTTGAGAATAAATGCAACGATCCTGCAACTTGCTATTATGATTACCATTTCTACTGTTATAACGGTTATCCTGCAATTGATGCTATAAATGTATAATGCTCCCAGTGATAATATAAATAGCAACTGCAATTATACATAGCAGTGATAATGTGAATACAATAAAATAGGCAACGATGGCAATATTACCAGAAGCAGCAAAGCTAATGATACCAATATCGATAAATAATTAACATTATTCGATGTCGCTGGGGGTGTGGCGTGCCATGAGCGAAGCATATATACATACATACAGTATACAGTATATGCGGGGCGGCAGGTGGAGTGATCATGCCGCACGTACAGCCTACCTCCACGCTCTACATTTACCACGACACACGTGAGGCTCCAATTAAGTCTGTCCAACAATTACTCGAGTTACTGGGCAAAATATGCATGCTAGGCCGTAGTGTACCATTTTTATGAATGTATGAGTGAACTGCATGTGGTGCGCATTGGAATTGCAGGTTGGAAATAATTATCGGCTGGCTTGGAGGATTTCAAAACAGGGAAAGCAAGATCACTCGCCTAAAATATCTATATGAATACTGACACCTGCATTTGAGCATGTATATCGCTCCTTCTTCTCGAATCGCTTTAATGTTGTGGCCGGTTACTCTTTACATTTTATCCCTTCCAGGCGCAAGATGTGGGGTCCTGAGCTAAAAGTTAAGTAGACCTATTTTTTGGTAGGAATTAAACAGTCTTTTTTTTTGTAAATATGGATCATCTTCTTTTAGTTCACTATTTTCTTTCTGCTTTCGTCACTTACTCCTTCACCTTTTACCTTGTTTTATTAACGTCTTTCAATCTTTCCGTATAGGCCTGAGGACACATACTCTTCGAAATGCTTCAATTTGATGCTATATTAATTAATGATACTTTCCTCCTGTCTCTGAAAAGGTTTGTTTTGGTATACAGGAGGCTCAAACTTATTTGCTGTCTAATCTTTTACATTTGATATATGTCATGAAATGTTTACTTATATTAGATCGCTGGATACATTTTGTTCTACTGCTCGCATATTCACTTCGTTTATGAGTAAGAACCGATGCGCTTGGGTGCATGTTCAATTAAGCGCACAATGCTTCCGCGCTTGTCTGCTTGCACTCACAAAACGAAGGGACAAAGCTATACATATAGCTATAGCCACGGGACGCGCAGCTTATTGGTACGCACACTTCGGTTGTTTGAGTACGGGTAGTATTACAAACACTTTTCCCCCCCCTTTATTTGAAATAAAAGAGGGCGAAATGAGAGAAAGGCCGTAAGAAATTAAAAAATACAATTTCTCGAGAGTTGATGAGGCCGCGTGAACACGGCCCGTCAAAATACATAGGGCTGGAGCTTGTATCACAGATACGCTCATCACACACGTACTGCAGGCTGGCTTCGGACAGATCGACCGACCGACGGACGGACGCGGCTCTTATAGGTTGCCCGAATCGTTCGGAAAGGTGAGCTATTACTCGTTCATTTTATATACCCAGTTCAACTTTTCAGCGGAGCATCAATGAATTACCAGCTCAAGTTTGGCTTAATTCTACACCATGCATGGTTGGACGATGCTCCAGCGAGAAGGTTAGACTATAGCGAAATGGACATGTAATTCTGTTGACTGACCAGGATCAGTGTTACTAACTGGGGACAAGTTCGACAAATAGGTACATATGTACAGTATCCTGCGAATATTGTTGACATCTATAAAGGACGTCACGCCTGAGGGAGCCGGCGTTCACTTTCTCTCCAGATGCACACTTATAATTCTACTATATATATATATCAGAAATGCGCATGTAGCCCCACCAGAGGGTGTTTATTGGGTTTATAATACGAGCATACAGATGTTGCCAGTCATTGTGTTGCGACCTGCTTTGGTACACTGAAAAAAATGTTGTCCCAAAATCGAGACACTTTTGGGTGTCATGGGCTTATACGACACACTTAAATGTGTCACCAATCACAAACTTGAACGTAAGGCAATTTTATTTCACATAAATATTTCTCTTTCTCAGACTGGTCACTGAGTACACTAATATACAGACAACGTCTAAGAACGTCTAAGAATTAGAAGAAAAAATTCTGAAGGTATTATGGGTTTTCGGGAGAATTGGACTTCATTCACAACATCTAAACACAGTTCGGTTTTCTGCGAAAAATTTTGAGCCCTTTGAAGCGTGAATATGTAATTTATCTCTCTCAACTACTTTGATATGTGGTCAAAGAAAATACTCGACTGTGTATCAAAATACTTTGAATATCCG
Organism: Morinoia aosen; assembly: GCA_030386875.1. NCBI lineage: Eukaryota > Metazoa > Arthropoda > Malacostraca > Amphipoda > Talitridae > Morinoia > Morinoia aosen. The sequence goes on from CM059566.1 coordinate 65,839,964, forward strand.
TTAGAGACACACAGGTGAGTCAAAAATTTCTCTCAGTGTAAGCACGGGTTATAGATTTTGTTCGTTTGATGGCCTTATTATATACCATCGTAACAGCCGATTTTGAATACACTGTCTGTCGAAAAACTTCTATGAGAATGGAAGCATTGTGATCCTAATATTAAAACATACTATACTGACGAATTTGAACAGCTATATATTGAGCAAAGATGATCTTGCAATGTGAAGTCCATGAGAGTTTTGTATTTTATTGACACAAAATCAGACAAATTAACTCATGTCTTGAGTGCACAGGTATCGTAGTAAATTGATTATGTAAAAACAGCTGTTTTTGATGAATTTGATCCAAACTTCGCGCAAGGCTCTTGATTATAAATATCAAAAATGAAATTCGAGTCGGGCTTTTCCAAAAGTGCAGGCGATTAGATTATTTTATATAGAACAAATTAGCAATTAACACTATAGTTGCACTTCATGTTTCGTTATCACAGATTTGAGTTCATACCTCATGGATCCAGTTGCAGATAAGCTTTTATCCATCAGTTGTGAGCGTCAGACGAGTAGGCGCGGTCCATACATCTGCTGCATCAATTGAGTTAGCAACTATACAGGATCATCAGGGAGGGTATGCCACGCATTTGTGACGCTATTAACTAGAGAGAAAATCAGGCGGCCGGCCAGGCCGTTCTGGAATACGAACTGAGCGATAGAGCAGTATATGTCTAGTGTTACTTTTGAATTGGTATTTTAGAACAATATATATATGATCTTCCACAACCTGGTAAAAACGATAAAAATTACCTGCGTGATCGATGAAATACATTTAGAGATCCGTACGCCCAGGCTGAGTTGCACATATGCATAGGACATGGAGCGTGTACGTATCCCAAACTATACAGCACGGACACTGCAGCTAGGTATAAGTACCGTACTTGAGGTACGTGTGCGGCGCGAGGGTATGATACATGTCAGCACTCAACGTCGACAGACTCCTGCATTACACGCGCGTCTGTTCCCCCAGTTCTGCGTTGAGGGATCGCAGGCATCAAATAGCATGCGGTGCTTCAATTTGTTCTCGCGATAACGTTCTATGCCAAAGCAACTATGATTAGGCAATACGCCGCTCTGACTGGCTTAGTTAACTATAGAGCAGTCAACTTTTTTTTCCGGTAATGGAAGAATCATTCTGTTAACGAATTTGGCTCTTTATATTTAACTATTTTTCCCCCTCAAGCATTCTAAAGAAACTAATGCATTAAGATTATCGCATCCGTGGCCTCTAGAATTACATTTCAATAAAGAGCACTTGATCCTGCTGCTCCTCTTCTCTTCTTTTCTTTGCAAAAAATCAAATTTGCATATCGAACCAATCATTTTGAAAGAGCTGAAGGGTATTTGAATAAAATTAAAAAGGATAAAAAATCTGTGAGGAGTAGCCGTGAGAAAGGCAGACTTGAGAGTTGAGATGCATTTGCGAGTCGTGCGGTGTGGGTGTCCTGCTGCTTGAGGCGAGTTGTGCCCTCCTCGCTTCATGTACATAGCTTCAAGGCGACTTTAATTTTGTACCTCAAGATAACGCATGTTATGAGGACAGACACTCGATACCGCCATGACAGACTCACAGTCGACATTATGACCTAAGTTGATATCATGCAATAACGGCGCTCATAGTAAATGGCTCAATATAATGGCTGGTAATGAGAACCATGGAGTAATGACTCAATATAAGAAGTGAGTGATCTGTGGACGGGTGTTTTGGTGGTAGATTTACTGTGTCTTGCAGACCATTATCTGTTGTGGTTGTGAACTCCGCCCATAACGGTCAAGAGGCAGGCTTGGTACGTGGATCCGGTACTATTGGCCGCCGGCATGCGAAGCGCCGCCCTTTCTCATTCAAATCCATCAAGCCCCGCCCTGGCGCAGATTAAAGCTATTGCCTGCATGATTCGGATATCCCTCAAAATAGCTCATCTACACAACCTGTTTTGAGTTAGTGCATCAGCTGTGATATAAAACAGATTTGCCCAACTCAATTATCACTGGTACGAACTCGAACGAAGTAGAAGTTTTTACGATAACAAGATAAAAAATCCTTTTAGGATATGCTTTAAAATTGCTTTCTAGCATCAGTGTTCCACAAGGGGAGGGACCATGAGCACAGATCGAGTTCCAATTGGCCATTTTGGAAATTTTTGAAGAAAACTCAGCGATTGGCTGAACCGAGAAGGATGTTAAGAAGGGGGCGGCGCCAGCGGAAGAGGTGTTGTAGTATAATTTGTGTCCGAGTGAGAGTGTGTGGTGGGGTGCCCAAGATAGGCAGCGATGAGGGCTTGAGTCCGTCCGTCACTCTGCAAGTCTTGTGAAGAGATTCACGTGGTTTGGTGTTGCGAGTAACGCGAGCTCTACTTCATCATTGTAGTTCAACCGCTCTTTACGCAGCGAGCGCTCGTACAGTGTGATGCATACATGAGATCTCAATCATTTTGACTAGCACAGAGATTTGTGAGAGTGTATGTGTGTGTATTTTAGTGGACATTCATGTGATGTGAATACAAATTCATTCTCAGCGTCTGGGCATCTGATGTTCATCAGAAGTGATCCCAAATACGAGTCGACTGAGAAGTATAGAATCAGTGGTGTTGGATGTGTTTATCAAATTCCCGTATTCTAAAACACTGTTTTCTAGTAGATGGTACAGGCCTAAAAAATTAATGACTGACTGAGAAAAAAATTACGTAAAAAAATGTGAGTAAAGAATTCTGGACCGATCGAGTCATGGAATCGCATTTGTTGGAAACATCACGTTTCGTCCAGAAAATGGACATTTTGGAGCAAGCTCGCCTGAGCTTGCAGGCAGTGAACCACCTAACGTCAGCTGGGCTCACCGGAGCGCGATTTTTACCCGCGTTGCCGGCACCAGATCGCATGGCCGCCACCTCCTCCAGGTCTCCGCCTGGCCTCGGCCATCGTGATGCTGACGAGCCCATGGCAGCGGACCCCAACTGCGACAACTCCGCTGGCAAGTTCCCCAGCTCTGCCTCCATGTCCGATGGCTCCCAGAGGATGGAATCTCCTGAAGCTCGCTCTCCACGCTCATGCCATTCTCCAGGCGACATTGCGTCCCCGTCCAACGACGCGTCCTGCATGTCCGTGGATGATGACGGTGCCGACGCTGACGATGACGAAGACGACATTTCAGTCGGATCGCCACCTTCGCCACCAGCACCAGCGGGAATCCCAACCTCATGCTCTCCTCCTCCGTCATCTCAAGCCCTACAGCCTTCCCCAATTCCCTCCCCAGCTTCCCTTTTAGCGCCTTCTTCCATGATGCCCTCGTCGTCGACGGTGGTGTCTATGGCATCCCCTCCTCCCTCCTTCGCGTCTCACAAAATCAGTAACATTTTAAACTGCACCTCCTCACACAACTCTTCGTCCCCTGCAATACACGTCACGACCGGCATTTATACGAACAATACCTGTGCAACTAGTATCAATAATGGAGGCCCTAGCGAAGGACCACATTCTAGCATTAGCTCTGTAAGCTCTAATAGTAATAATAGCCCCAATACCAATAATAATATTAATAATATACATAGTCATAATAACAATAACGAAGGCCTGTTGCACCTTCCAAGCCTACCAATGAGCAACACAACTCATCTGTCCCACTGCCCCACCAAGCATGAGACAACTGACTCCTCCGAAAATAAACTCAATAATTCACCCAATACACGTCCGAAAGTAGAACCGCTGGATCCAGATTTGGGGGACAGAACTCCCCCTGCAGCCCACCAAGCCCCGTCGCCGCAAAATGCCCCCACGCAGCGCCAGTTAAAGTTTTCAATTGACAACATCCTGAAGCCTGAGTTCGGGTCGAGAAGACACGATGAGGCGTCGGCAGGAGACCCCTTGCAGCCAGTGAACCTGAGCAGGGAGGTGCCTGGCGGGATGAGGGAACTAGGGGGAGGCAGGGATGGACCTGGGGACCTGAGTCGCGGAGTTTCCCCAGCTAGAGCACCTCCCCAGCGGGGTACGGCCACATCCCTCACAAACGAGCAGGGGAAGCTCACGTCAGACACGGAACTGTGGCCCGCCTGGGTCTTCTGCACCAGGTACTCGGACCGACCTTCTGCAGGTGCGTGCACTCCTATAACTAACCCTACTCCGTCACTTCACTATAGCTATGGTATCGCAATATTTTTGTCTATACTCAAACTTAATGTGAACCATGCTCATTGTCGCAAATTGGAAAATGGTACTGAATTAATCAAATGAGGTCTGACACACTATAGAAAGATTTTAGCATTCGCGGTAAAATTAAATGTTGATTCCCTAGAGCAAAGATAAAGCTGAATTAATAGATATTTGTGTAAAATCATCAGATTTCACATTCGTTGCTCAATCCTGAAATTTAGCAAACACGTTTGTTCAAGTTGCAATAGCATGCTTCAGTATATATGCTATATATGCGGCAAAACATAAGAGTACGACAGACGCTCGAGGTAGATATGTTTCTGCATGATCAGTGTTGAGTCTTTTGACTTCGCTTTGTGCCTCATTTCTCTTAACGGAGAAAGCTGCAATGGACTGCAAAACGTTGTAATGTATATCAAAAAAGTTAAATGCTATTGTTTTGCGTTCATCACTTTTAGTGGGAGTAAGAATTTCTGGTCTACCTTTTATCAAGCAAGTATTCATTACGTACGTAGGCGTCATTTTGATTCGTTTCCGTTTGACGCCTTGCGTTGTGTCATCATGCATGAAATGGTCCGGCCATCATTCACAGCCCTTGAGCTAGAAAGGGGAAAATAAATCGGTCGCTTCATCGTTCGCATTGGATGAGTTTCTGCAGCTTTAAAAATTTGCAGGCAATTGCTTCCGTTAACCGTGATTAAAATTTTGGAGCCCTACATTTAAATAAGAAATTTGTTTCGTAATATACTGAAAACATCTATTTGTTGAAGATATTTAAGCACGCACCATTTATGTCAGTACAATATGTCATACTTAATGAATATACTTAACGCGACGCTCATAGGCTGCGCACTAAAGATCACTGCTTAATTGTTCATTTCTCACGTAAATGCTGAAGCTTTCTCGATCCTTGTAATGTGGACGACAAACTCCAAAATTTTTGCGTCTCAGATAATTTGTAACAAACATTTGGGTGTTATAGAGAACTTGGAGCATATGAGCGGTATATGTTCTTTTTCGGCGTAGTTCGATCGAGCCCTTATCTCCAGCTGCGTGTGACAGGATATTGACGGACAAATACTTAAGGGGCTATCAATTTAAATCAAAAGTGAAAGCAATTCAAAGTAGACTTGTTTCTTATTCAGGTTAGAAGGGTGGGCAATGCTAATGGGAAGAGTGGGCAATCCTAATGAGATAGGTGGTTATAATTATAATGGGAAAAATGGCTAATTCTGATGAGAAGAGAGAGCAATTCTGATGTGAAGAGTGGGTAATTATAATGAGAAAGATTCGTAATTCTATTCACAAGGGTGAGTAATTCTATATATTGCATGAGACAGGTGGGTTACTCTGATGAGAAGGGTGAGTAATTCAAATGAGAAGGGTGGACAAGTCTAATGAAAATAGTGGTCATTTCTAATGAGAAGAGTGGGTAATTCTAAAAAGAATAACTGCAAATTCAAATAAAATAAGATAGTAACTCTGAAGAAAATTAAGAATCGATTAATTCTCATCACTAGGCCTGTATTTCAGAAGAGAAAGGCAAACAACTCACCAGTTCTACACGAGTTTTGAACAAATTTATCTACCCTTAGCTTCATCAGAGCTAATTGTTGAGAAATATGAAGCTAATATAAATTTTTGTAGAAACAGTGTTTACATTTGTGCACTTGTATAATGTATGCAGTTAAATGCGCGTGTAATGCTTTTTACGCAGATCATGAAGTAATGCATATTTATATGTGTACGCAAAAGAAAACAAGAACACCTGAAAAATTTATTTCACTATGAATATATAAAATTTATATTTCGACATACACATATACATTTTATTACATCATGATTTCCTCACATCAAAAATTGGTATTACATCATAATGTGAATAGTAATTTCATCACTGTAAATTATTTGACTAATCAAGACGTCGATTACTATATTTGTGCTGTAATATATAGACAACGCAGCTATAGTTATGTTGTTAAATTTGTAGCAGTGAACAGTTCCCGTGCGTGTTTCGTTGCCTCAAGAAACTCCATGAAGTTATTTGTTATATTTTGTTCGGCCTCGATAAAAGGGAGAAGTTATTTTCCCTTCATATATGCTGGCAATCCGTAAATACTGCATGGGTATGTCCTCTTAGCTAATGTAGCATCAATAACATTATTAAGTAGCACATATAGTCTTTGGTGTAGTATTCACAAACTTTTTATCGGTTGCCGCTCTTTGCTTTGCCCCAGAAACATGAAAATGTCATCTGGACGCACGTACCAGGAGCTGATTTACACGAGGATGAGGTGTCGTCCCCCATGCAGTGCCGCCGCAACGGCGACATGCTCAGTTGTTATACAGCAATTCTCATCTTGTATATAACGCCCAGCAGCAGCAATACAAACCCCTTATGTTTCCATAAACTGGTCAAGAGGAAAATTGTCAAGTTAAATCTAACGTTGGATAATAATTGAGATAAGTAAGACTACGAGTTTGAACATAGGACGGCAAGTGAGATATTGGTATAGTTGCGCCGTGACTCGGCCAGCCTCATATATATATTAGGAATCACAGAACCAAATTTGTTGGCATCATTCCTGCGCTGCATTTGATAGACATCATTCCTACATCGCTACTGATGAGCATCATTTCTACAGTGCATTTGATAGGCTTATTGCTGCCCTACTTCTGATAAGCATCATTTTAGCGCTGCATTTGATAGACATCACTCCTACATCGCTTCCGATAAGCATAATTTCTACAGTGCGTTTGATAGGCTTATTGCTACTCTACTTCTGATAAGCATCATTTCTACAGTGCATTTGATAGGCATCATTCCTACATCGCTTCTGATAAGCATCATTTCTACAGTGCGTTTGATAGGCTTATTGCTACCCTACTTCTGACAAGCATCATTTCTACAGTGCATTTGATAGGCATCATTCCTACACTGCTTCTGATAGGCACCATGCCTGCACCGAAATTCGTAGGGTAGACCTGCACCACCTGGAGACCAGCTCGCAGCTGCATGGAGCACGCGAGCGACACCCAGCCCCGTGAGGACACAATAAGTTCAGGCCGCCATGAACGCGTGTTAAGTGCGGGCCTCACCGGTCTATGTGCTGTCCAGATTTATTGCGGCCTTCCCTCCTGCGTGCGTCTCACCACCGCACAACTTTGCAAACAAGCTGGCGATGCGCGAGTTTACAAACTGGCTCTGTTGAACAGTTGAAAAATAGTGAGAACCTCGCAATTGGTGATGGAGGGGGGATGTAGGCGTATATAGTTTGCATTAATTGTCGAATGGATGAAGTGAGACGTGGTGACCCTAATTACGAGCGTGCAAGTGTAAAGGCTTCTGTAATGAACATGAGCTTCGGTGCACTGTGTGAAACATCTACATAAATGTTTGTACAGCGTAACGATATGTGTTGAAAACACGCAACAAGAGTACAACAAAAAAATATTTGTATGGCACAATAAATGAGTTTTTCATGAATGCTGGTAGTTAAACTATCTAATTTGATCAGGCAAACAGTCTCTCGTTGAAAGCCTATAATGCATATCTCTGGTAGAAAAACGTCTTATTTGCTGCATTCTTTATTGAAACATCATACTTTGAGAACTTACAAACTCTTTTCAGTTTTCACTGAGGTTGGCGGTAGCCGAAAGCAGGTTTTTGTCATAAACTCTTTCTATTGAATGTTTTTCATAAATTTTGCCACTTCATGCGTGAAATGAAGTATCAGAACACACTTAAAATGAGAAATGCTAACAAATTCAGTACTCATATTTTTTTCATAAACAGAAACACTAGCAGCAGATGTTTTCAGTTCGCAGGAGGTTAATTACCTTGGATTTTCTTAAATAATAAGCCCTAATTTGTTCGTACGGCCAACTAAAGATGTATTTTGTATCAAAATTGCTTGAATTACGTAGAAGTAAACGAGACAGATGCACTGGCTTCTTCAATTTGATTGCTTCGGTTGAGGAATCTGGCCAGTGCACACGACATGGCGCTGCTCCGGCTCCTCCTGCCGCACTCCTCCTGCATGAGTGTGGTTTGTGAAGAGAACCGCGTGGTCAGGCGTCACGTCGAGTTGTTTCGACCATTGAAGTTTATAATTTACTATATTTAGCGATGTAAGACAAATTTTTGTAAGCTGAGGGAGAGGCTTTACGAATATTTTCCATTGAGCCAACATATTGTGGGTGTGAATTTGCTGCTTGAGTGCTAGATGTATCGAGCAGTCGCATCTCCCATGGCCGAGCTGCATTGTTGAGGGTGTCAGAACTTAAGCGAAAAACTACATCATCTGGAAATGAAATACCGCCTGAATTAAAGTTTAATTTGATTTATGAATACTCTCAATGCATCCCTTCTAACATCACGCGCTTACAACACATCCAACGCAACACGCCTACAACACATCCAACACATCACATCCAGTACACATTTAACATAACACGCGCAACACGTATAAGAAATTGCGCCAATATAACACATCCAACACAGCACAATCAACACAGCACAATCAAAACAACACATGCAATATAACACATCCAACCACGACACACCTATAACACAACGTGCCCACAGTTCATGCATCCAAAACAGTTCACCCAACACAACACATGCAACTCAACATACCCACAACACATGCAACTCAACATACCCACAGCACATCCAACACAATAAGGCTAACAACGCACACAGATTCCTATACAAGCCAACATTATATAATAAATGACTCCGATTGAGTCTGGAAGATGTCATAAATTTTGCGGCATGACTTCAACTCGGTCGGTTTGCTCGACAAGAGCGGTCAAGCGGCCTTTCTTGCTGAAACTGGAAGGTGATCAGCTGAACTGAATTTCAACAGAGACATAAATTGCTTCTTGTAATTTCTATAATGTCTTAAACTTACTCAGGCACACTTGACATAAACTACACGTAATCGAGAGTACGCAACAGCCCACGAGTGCGTTGCTGCGCTCAACATGTGCGTGCAGGTCCCGAGGCCTGCGTGCACACAGCCTGCAGAGCACGCAGACTTGCGCGTCCCGGCCTGCGCCCACCGAGCGCTGAAGCCTCGCTCGAGACGCAGGCAGTGTCCGCGCTGGCGCGCATACGGGCCCAAATAAAGTGCACTTAATTAGACCGAGTGTCGCAAATTACAGAGCAGGGCTCGCTACCAGGCCGCCCCTTACTGACTCGGCCGGCGCAGGACGCGTCGCGCGCTGTGGTGCGTCCGAGGCGAGCTGGTGCGTGATGGTGCGTCCGAGGCGAGCTGGTGCGTGGTGGTGCGTCCGAGGCGAGCTGGTGCAGTATTTAAACTCGTGCCCTCATGTACTGATAGAGCGCCTGCCATGCAGTAGACCGTACCTTCGACCCCACGCATATCATCTCACACTCCTACTAAACACGGGCTAATTAGCGCGCGGTCTGAGAGCAACTTCGGAATCCGAACCTCCGAGGAATCAGACCTCGTTTACGCTATAGAAGTACGTATTTCTAAATACGTGCTTATCTACTCATTCACAAACACGTATTTGATCTTTAAGGGTATGATGGCTCTGTAGACTTGTTTAGATCACATAATGCAATACATTTTCAAGGCCGATTTCTTCATAATATTCAAGCATCTGATTTAGATGTCATATGCCGAGCGAACGCGCCACAGTAGTTTTCCCACCGAAATGTTAAAACATGGAAAACGGTTCTTAATTGCCATAAAATTTTAATGCTGGAAAAATAGCATGACTGCCATTTACAATCACATAACGGATTCAATTTTGAGTCTCCTCCCCTTCCTCTAAAAACGCACCGTTATTTTACTGGATTTGGGCGACGATGTGAAAACAGCTCGAGAGTTGCACGACACTCGGCCATGGTCCAAGAAAATCCTCTGCTCCAAAATAGATCACACAGCAAATTTTGCAGGTCTGATTTTTAGGCTTAAAGGTGCAGTTTTTTAGGAAGAAATTCACTCAAATCCTCCTTTTAAATGATTTCTTGGTTACTTCAAAGTTGTGTGCATGGTGGCGCATTGTCTTGTGAGAACTTATCTTCACAAAGTTCTGTAAGCCAAGGCAACGTTGTATACCATGGAGCATCACCACCTAAAACGGGCAGTTTACTTCAACTCCCGCATCAACGGAAGCCATTAAGGATTTTGAGGCATTGGATGAGACTACCGCCCATGCACACCACATCCCGTACCATCTTCCAGGTTTTGAAGATCGGAATGCCTTTTTAGCTCCATTGGAAAGTCTTGTAAAGAAGCAGCACAAATTGTCTCATTGTGGTTAGTCACAATGACTCCACTTCAAAAATTTCTCGTAGGATCAAATGAAAACTTTGCCAGAAGCACTAGAAATTTTCTCCGACATTCTTTTATTTGGCAAGCCATTGATTTCTCTCGAGGACTGCAATTATATAGAGCAATTTTCGGCGCATTTTATATGTATCCGAGCTCACGTCTTTGTGATAAGTTTCTTTGAAAGAGATCGTTATTACAAGATGCGTCGGCCTTATTGATTTCGTTGCCAGTTTTTTCACGCCGCACAGCTCAATTCTGTGTGGGCGTGAAGACAATAATCCACTGGATTGTTTTTGAATAATTATTTTGCCATGGTGGCGATATTTCACGTGCTGCCTTCTGCATACCATACAACGTACTCATTTTACTGCACTCAACCCCCGTACACTGTACGCAGACCACAGCACAGTACGTGCACCGCATGCAGCACTGCAGGCTACTCTGCACACGTGCACCACAGTACTGCACACGTACGTGCATCACAGTACTGCACACCTGCACCACAGTCCTGCACACGTGCACCACAGTACTGCACACGTGCACCACAGTACTGCACACGTGCACCACAGTACTGCACACTTACGTGCACCACAGTACTACACACGTGCACCTCAGTACTGCACACGTGCACCACAGTACACCACACGTGCACCACAGTACTACACAAGTGCACCACAGTACACCACACGTGCACCACAGTAATACACACGTGCACCACAGTACACCACACGTGCACCACAGTACACCACACGTGCATCACAGTACACCACACGTGCACCACAGTACACCACTCGTGCACCACAGTACTGCACACGTGCACCACAGTACACCACAGGTGCACCACAATACACGTTATTCGTTATTCTGTATATTGTTATTCTGTATATTGTAACGCAGCTATTCTGTATTGAAAACTCCATTATTCTGTGTTGGTAACTTCGGTATTCTGAATATACAACGCCATTATTCTGTATTAGTAATTGTTACTAAATTGTTACTAATAAAATTGTTACTAATTGTTACTTAGTAATAGCTTTTTCCATTTCTCATGAACTCAAGGGGAGGTTGGGACGTACAAGCTCGATTAACAAAAAGTTTCCCCAATAATTTTTTAAACAGATTTTCTTTGATCCATTTTCCATCATCACGAGAGAAGCTCCATTTCTCGGACGAAAATACCCCGGTTACGGGACTCGAACTCAGGCCCTTTTTCTCCCAAGAGTAATGCCGTACAATCGCGCCACCGAACACGCAAAGATACCATCCTGCGAGCGAATTCCCCCTTTCCTCGCGATTACATCCAACGATTATCACTTGCAACAAACTCCGCATAATTCTTTCCAAAAGAATTTTGGAAGCTAGTTTTACCGCGCTTCTCTGCGGAAAACGACAATCAGCTCTTTATTTTCAGACGTGACGTGTGAAAATCAAGGTAAAATACGATGAAGATACCAACGGTCATGTCACTTCTGACATCCTAGACGTGTGACGGCAGCCACCTGCGACGCGGTGTCCGACGCTGCGAGGCAGAGCGTTGCCCCTCAGGGGGATACAACTATTGTATCTATGGAAATTAGCGCCCCCAGGGGGAAAATGTGAGGTCCTGAGCTGAAAGTTAGGTAGGCCTTTGATAGTTAAAGTATGTTTTTTTGTTTTTCGTTAAGGGCCATCTTTTTCCCGTTTACTGCTGTCCTGTTATTCAGCACCACTGCATTCTTCTTCAACTTTTATCTTGTTTCATAACCTTCCTTCTTATCTCACTGTTTCTATGCGCGCGGGATCCTTTGCAGAAGCAACCCTTTCTGCATAGATTCCACGTTCCCTTAACTCCATACTAAATGGTGCCTTCATTCTTCCTCTCTTTGAACATCTTTGTTGTGGTAAAGGGAGGCTACAACTAATTTATAATCAATCAATCAATCAATCAAAAAGAGCGTTCACTGCGGCCACCGCCTCGCGCCGTCCAGACGCGTCATTACACTGCACCCGTGACGGGGCGCTGTGTCACTTGTGTGTGTGACTATAGCGGCCCTGGTCTGAAGTGGGCGTCACTTGCTTCTGATTGGTGCCACCTCTCTGTAACCGGCGTCACTTACGTCTAACTCATGCCACTTGCCTGTTACTGACGATACTTGCTTGTAACTGACGCTACTTGCCTGTAACTGGCGGTACTTGCCTGTAACTGACGGTACTTGCCTATAACTGACGGTACTTGCCTGTAACTGGCGGTACTTGCCTGTAACTGACGGTACTTGCCTGTAACTGGCGGTACTTGCCTGTAACTGACGGTACTTGCCTGTAACTGACGGTACTTGCCTGTAACTGGCGGTACTTGCCTGTAACTGGCGGTACTTGCCTGTAACTGACGGTACTTGCCTATAACTGACTGTACTTACCTATAACTGACGGTACTTGCCTGTAACTGATATCTGTTACCAGTTCCTGATGCCTGTAAATGACGGCACTTACCATTAACTCGCGTCACTTGCTTGTAACTCGCGGTACTAGCCTGTAAATGACATTATTTGTTGGTAACTTTTGTTACTTGCCTGAAATTGTGGGTGGCAGCCTGTAATTAACTGGCGTCACTGGCCTATAACTGGCGTCACTGGCTTGTAACTAGCGCCACTTGACTGTAACTGGCGTCACTTGACTGTAGCTGGCGTCCCTTGACTGTAATTAGCGCCACTTGACTGAAACTGGCGTCACTGGCCTGTACCTGGTGTCACTGGCCTGTACCTGGTGTCACGGGCCTGTACCTGGCGTCACGGGCCTGTAACTGGCGTCACTGGCTTGTAACTAGCGCCACTTGACTGTAACTGGTGTCACTGGCCTGTACCTGGTGTCACGGGCCTGTAACTGGCATAACTGGCTTGTAACTAGCGCCACTTGAGTGGAACTGGCGTCATTGGCCTGTAAATAGCGCCACTTGACTGTAACTAGCGCCACTGCCTGTACCTGGTGTCACGGGCCTGTAACTGGCATCACTGGCTTGTAACTAGCGTCACTTGACTGTAACTAGCGCCACTTGACTGTAACTGGCGTCACTGGCCTGTACCTGGTGTCACGGGCCTGTAACTGGCATCACTGGCTTGTAACTAGCGTCACTTGACTGTAACTAGCGCCACTTAATTGACTGTAACTGGCGTCACTGCAATGGCCTGTACCTGGCGTCTCGGGCCTGTAACTGGCATCACTGGCTTGTAACTAGCGTCACTTGACTGTAACTAGCGCCACTTGACTGTAACTGGCGTCACTGCAATGGCCTGTACCTGGCGTCACGGGCCTGTAACTAGCGTCACTGGCCTGTAACTAGCGCCACTTGACTGTAACTGGCGTCACTGCAATGGCCTGTACCTGGCGTCACGGGCCTGTAACTGGCATCACTGGCTTGTAATTAACGCCACTTGACTGTAACTGGCGTCATTGGCCTGTAACTAGCGCCACTAGCCTTTACCTGGTGTCACGGGCCTGTAACTGGCATCACTGGCCTGTAACCAGCACCACTTAACTGTAACTGGCGTCACTGGCCTGTACCCGGCGTCATGGGCCTGTAACTGGCATAACGGGCTTGTAACTAGCGCCACTTGAGTGTAACTGGCGTCATTGGCCTGTAACTAGCGCCACTTGACTGTAACTAGCGCCACTGCCTGTACCTGGTGCCACGGGCCTGTAACTGGCATCACTGGCTTGTAACTAGCGCCACTTGACTGTAACTAGCGCCACTGCCTGTACCTGGTGTCACGGGCCTGTAACTGGCATCATTGGCCTGTAACTAGTGCCACTTGACTGTAACTAGCGCCACTGCCTGTACCTGGTGTCACGGGCCTGTAACTGGCATCATTGGCCTGTAACTAGCGCCACTTGACTGTAACTAGCGCCACTGCCTGTACCTGGTGTCATGGGCCTGTAACTGGCGTCATTGGCCTGTAACTAGCGCCACTTGACTGTAACTAGCGCCACTGCCTGTACCTGGTGTCACTGGCCTGTAACTGGCATCACTGGCTTGTAACTAGCGTCACTTGACTGTAACTAGCGCCACTTGACTGTAACTGGCGTCACTGCAATGGCCTGTACCTGGCGTCACGGGCCTGTAACTGGCAACACGGGCTTGTAACTAGCGTCTTTTGACTGTAATTAGCCCCACTTGACTGTAACTGGCGTCACTTGACTGTAATTAGCGCCACTTGACTGTAACTAGCGCCACTTGACTGTAACTGGCGTCACTGACCAGTGCCTAGTGTCAAAGTTAGCCTCCTGTAAACACGTCGCAGAGAAGCAATCACCGTCCAAGGAGAGGTCAGGTTCCAGCGAATTCCATTATTGAGAAGAATTCTGCAGCTCTGACGTCTCAGTAATACAAAAAAGTGCTTCATTGCATCCAAGATAATGAAATAACAGATTCACAATTTTGCTCCCATGCACACCGCGCAGTCTGCACTGCAGCCAGCAGACGCCGCTGAGCGTGCGCAAGTTTCGCTTCATAATATTCGAGTGAGCGAAATAGATGTTATCCTCGCTATCGATCATGTCGCTCTAAATTCAAAACACTTCGGAAATGGGTCTAATGACACCTTGACATCTTCCTTTCGATTGAATTCAAACAATTCATCTCAGCTATAATGACATGTAATTTTGCTTTTCCTGCTCCGTCATGAATTTGTCAAAGGTATAAGAAGACATGATAAAAACATCGCCTTCAGTTAACCCTAGTGCACCCCCTCTCTCTTCCCTCCTTGCACGAACCCTGCAGTCGGCAGTCTCTATAAATTACTGCGTGTAGAGGATATACAGCAATTCACTTAATGGTATCCTCAGCGTAATTTCGCTTCATCCGGTACTCTAAAACAATAAAGACTACCTTCCCTGCAATTACAAAAGAACAGTGTTACGCTGCTGCCTGGGCCGTCATTACCCTTTGATGTATTCAGCAATGGGCTTCACGCCGCCCAGCAATGGTCTTTCCTTCTAAATTTGCTCTTCTTCTTTTCGTGGGCAATTAGTCAAATGCTCTTCAAAAGCAGCATTGCGTCACTTTATCCTGTCTCAAAGAGGCATGAAACAAGTCTTCTTTAGAGAGACTTAGAGAGAGCTCTTGTTTGTCTCGCATAATGAAAAGCTAAAGGATAAATCGCCGCTATCATGTATGCCTAAATAACCACTTTAGGCAAGCTGCAAATCACTTGCTAACCACCCAGGAGAATCTACTTGGGTGGCCCTGACCAGGTTTTGGCGCATAACTCGAGTTTTTTGGGGTTCCTCGCTCAAAATTTGACACCGTTCGGCCAGAAATCGTAAAAGCTATCGAACGCACTTAGAATGAAGGTGCGGGGTGGAATAGAAGAGGAGTTATGAAGGATTTAGTGCGTGAATGTGCGGCGGGCTGATCGTGTGTGGTCCGGCGGAGAGTGACAGCAGGATCTAAAGGAGCCCTCATTACCAGTGGCTACGCTGGTGCAACTTCACAGCCAAAGCGCGCGCGTCTCAAACCTCACACGAAGCTCAGGCTTCGGCTTCGGCTGGCGGACGTTTAGCGACTAGAGCTCATGTCAAACAGCTCAGTTTGGAGCCGAAAACGCAGTATCGAAGACCGTGTTTCTCTTAACGAGAGAGCGTCTTGTTGAAGGAAGTTAAGATGGTTGTATCGCCACACATCGATTGACTCCTAATTAAGCCCGCTGCTTCTGACGACGCCGGGTGTCTATCAACAAAAAGCTCAAGTTATGTGGGCATCAAGCAGCCGCTATCCTGTCCCACACGGACCGGTTTTACTGGTTCCTCAGGCGCACAAAGACGTGCGCAGAATAATGCACTCCTGCTCCGTAGACTTTGTGGCCAGTTCACCGATCCGATTAATTTCCAAGGGTGTTCATGCTGCTGCATTTGGTGTGTGTCGTTTAAATTCTTGCAGTGCTGACTTACGTAAGTGGGAGAATAATTTCCATCTTAATGTTGTGCTTGAGGGAAGTGTGCGAGCGTAATTTTGCTCGAACTCGCAGCGAAGTAACTGATCGAATATCACACATAATCCCAAATGATCGTACGGGCCACATTAGGTCGGTCAGCTCACTGCACGCTACATCCCCTCCTTAATGCATCGTTACGGTGACAATTCGTCCCTCCGCTATTTTGTGCCCCTACCGCCGGAGTGTAATGAAAATTAGATTAAACCATCGAGTGCAATTCGTGGAGCAAACTATAGGCCGGCCTGCAGCGCGCAGCAGTTGTCCGGCGTGCGCTGCATCACCGCCCGCGACGGTGACCTGCGGAGCGTGCGGCAGTCAGCCCTCCAATTCAGCTCTCCTTAATTGTGACCTCCAGTGTGCGCTGATGCTCAAAATGCAGTTGTCTTCAGTAAGTTGTGTCAGCTGAAGACTTATTTTGACAAGCATTCAGAGCTGACCGTGAGCGGGAAATGCAGCCGGAGTTTGTAGTCCCTTTATTGGCGAGCGTGTGGTGGTGAGCGTGATCCTGCTCCAGCTCTCGCCTGCCGCTCGACTGCGTGTGATCAGCGCTTGCATGAACTTCAAAAATGAATTGCGTGTTTCATTTTTATTACCGTCGCTGTTGAACACTTATCAGATTATTCTGGGGGAGGACGATTAAACTTGCCAAATAGCCGTTATAAAAAGCCTAATATTAAATTTGTGCTCGGAAGTTTTCTTGGTGCTCTGAATATTTCATTGTGCGATTAAGTCAACTCCTGTTTGTGCGTTTGTCTGGTGGCTTGCGAGTGCGTCTTCAATTTGTGGGATTCTTCTTTCAAGTGTCGCGAATTTCTGGGACTCTGTACTCCAGTGTTGTAAATTTGTGGGACTTTGCACTCTAAAGTGTTGTAAATTTGTGGGACTTTGCACTCTAAAGTGTTGTAAATTTGTGGGACTTTGCACTCTAAAGTGTTGTAAATTTGTGGGACTCTACACTCCAGTGTTGTAAATTTGTGGGACTTTGCACTCTAAAGTGTTGTAAATTTGTGGGACTTTGCACTCTAAAGTGTTGTAAATTTGTGGGACTTTGCACTCTAAAGTGTTGTAAATTTGTGGGACTCTACACTCCAGTGTTGTAAATTTGTGGGACTTTGCACTCTAAAGTGTTGTAAATTTGTGGGACTTTGCACTCTAAAGTGTTGTAAATTTGTGGGACTTTGCACTCTAAAGTGTTGTAAATTTGTGGGACTTTGCACTCTAAAGTGTTGTAAATTTGTGGGACTTTGCACTCTAAAGTGTTGTAAATTTGTGGGACTTTGCACTCTAAAGTGTTGTAAATTTGTGGGACTTTGCACTCTAAAGTGTTGTAAATTTGTGGGACTCTACACTCCAGTGTTGTAAATTTGTGGGACTTTGCACTCTAAAGTGTTGTAAATTTGTGGGACTTTGCACTCTAAAGTGTTGTAAATTTGTGGGACTTTGCACTCTAAAGTGTTGTAAATTTGTGGGACTCTACACTCCAGTGTTGTAAATTTGTGGGACTTTGCACTCTAAAGTGTTGTAAATTTGTGGGACTTTGCACTCTAAAGTGTTGTAAATTTGTGGGACTTTGCACTCTAAAGTGTTGTAAATTTGTGGGACTTTGCACTCTAAAGTGTTGTAAATTTGTGGGACTCTACACTCCAGTGTTGTAAATTTGTGGGACTTTGCACTCTAAAGTGTTGTAAATTTGTGGGACTTTGCACTCTAAAGTGTTGTAAATTTGTGGGACTTTGCACTCTAAAGTGTTGTAAATTTGTGGGACTTTGCACTCTAAAGTGTTGTAAATTTGTGGGACTTTGCACTCTAAAGTGTTGTAAATTTGTGGGACTTTGCACTCTAAAGTGTTGTAAATTTGTGGGACTTTGCACTCTAAAGTGTTGTAAATTTGTGGGACTCTACACTCCAGTGTTGTAAATTTGTGGGACTTTGCACTCTAAAGTGTTGTAAATTTGTGGGACTTTGCACTCTAAAGTGTTGTAAATTTGTGGGACTCTACACTCCAGTGTTGTAAATTTGTGGGACTTTGCACTCTAAAGTGTTGTAAATTTGTGGGACTTTGCACTCTAAAGTGTTGTAAATTTGTGGGACTTTGCACTCTAAAGTGTTGTAAATTTGTGAGACTTTGCACTCTAAAGTGTTGTAAATTTGTGGGACTTTGCACTCTAAAGTGTTGTAAATTTGTGGGACTCTACACTCCAGTGTTGTAAATTTGTGGGACTTTGCACTCTAAAGTGTTGTAAATTTGTGGGACTTTGCACTCTAAAGTGTTGTAAATTTGTGGGACTCCACACTCCAGTGTTGTAAATTTGTGGGACTTTGCACTCTAAAGTGTTGTAAATTTGTGGGACTTTGCACTCTAAAGTGTTGTAAATTTGTGGGACTCTACACTCCAGTGTTGTAAATTTGTGGGACTTTGCACTCTAAAGTGTTGTAAATTTGTGGGACTTTGCACTCTAAAGTGTTGTAAATTTGTGGGACTTTGCACTCTAAAGTGTTGTAAATTTGTGGGACTTTGCACTCTAAAGTGTTGTAAATTTGTGGGACTTTGCACTCTAAAGTGTTGTAAATTTGTGGGACTTTGCACTCTAAAGTGTTGTAAATTTGTGGGACTTTGCACTCTAAAGTGTTGTAAATTTGTGGGACTCTACACTCCAGTGTTGTAAATTTGTGGGACTTTGCACTCTAAAGTGTTGTAAATTTGTGGGACTTTGCACTCTAAAGTGTTGTAAATTTGTGGGACTCCACACTCCAGTGTTGTAAATTTGTGGGACTTTGCACTCTAAAGTGTTGTAAATTTGTGGGACTTTGCACTCTAAAGTGTTGTAAATTTGTGGGACTTTGCACTCTAAAGTGTTGTAAATTTGTGGGACTTTGCACTCTAAAGTGTTGTAAATTTGTGGGACTTTGCACTCTAAAGTGTTGTAAATTTGTGGGACTCTACACTCCAGTGTTGTAAATTTGTGAGACTTTGCACTCTAAAGTGTTGTAAATTTGTGGGACTTTGCACTCTAAAGTGTTGTAAATTTGTGGGACTCTACACTCCAGTGTTGTAAATTTGTGAGACTTTGCACTCTAAAGTGTTGTAAATTTGTGGGACTTTGCACTCTAAAGTGTTGTAAATTTGTGGGACTTTGCACTCTAAAGTGTTGTAAATTTGTGAGACTTTGCACTCTAAAGTGTTGTAAATTTGTGGGACTTTGCACTCTAAAGTGTTGTAAATTTGTGGGACTCTACACTCCAGTGTTGTAAATTTGTGGGACTTTGCACTCTAAAGTGTTGTAAATTTGTGGGACTTTGCACTCTAAAGTGTTGTAAATTTGTGGGACTCTACACTCCAGTGTTGTAAATTTGTGGGACTTTGCACTCTAAAGTGTTGTAAATTTGTGGGACTTTGCACTCTAAAGTGTTGTAAATTTGTGGGACTATGCACTCCAGTGTTGTAAATTTGTGAGACTTTGCACTCTAAAGTGTTGTAAATTTGTGGGACTCTACACTCCAGTGTTGTAAATTTGTGAGACTTTGCACTCTAAAGTGTTGTAAATTTGTGGGACTTTGCACTCTAAAGTGTTGTAAATTTGTGGGACTCTACACTCCAGTGTTGTAAATTTGTGAGACTTTGCACTCTAAAGTGTTGTAAATTTGTGGGACTTTGCACTCTAAAGTGTTGTAAATTTGTGGGACTTTGCACTCTAAAGTGTTGTAAATTTGTGGGACTATGCACTCCAGTGTTGTAAATTTGTGGGACTATGCACTCCAGTATTGTACTGCAGGTGTATAGTGCAGCTGCAGCTGACAGACGGTTTCAGCTGTAGGTGAATAGTGCAGCAACAGCTGACAGGCGGTCTCAGCTGCGTGTGTCGCGCAGCTGCAGCTGAGGTTCCCGCTCTCAGCAGACGATGGCACAACTGAGGCGACGCTGAAGTGGTGAAAATTGCGTAATGAACGCTGGTAGCTGCGGACCGCTGTTCTATTTAATGATTCTAAAATACTGGCTTCTTAATTGCGGGGTTACATTCATCCGTTACGGCTATGTTGTCACCTCTCTGAACGATGTGTTAATTTCTTGAAGCGATATTTTGAAGTATTATGGTGATACATTTCTTATTAGGGGGATATACCTACTTGTTAAGGCTATATATTCAACAGATAGGGCGATATATCATTTTCTGGTCGCGGTATATTAACTTATTAAGGCAATATATTCCCCTCCTACGTTTACATGAAGACTTTGGAGGGCTGTACATGATTGACGCATTAGAACGAATTGTTAAGCCAACATACTCTCCGTTTTATGGCCGTATAATGACTGGTAATGGAGGTATATTGCTCATTATGGCGACACGTTCGTTGTGTGGAGATGGAAACTGAAATTGAAGCTAAATACTGGAGCGCCAACTGCTGCTGCTGCTGCTGCCATTTATACATATGGCCGTAACGAACCTGCCTCTCACGACACTCACACGCACCGCACTGGATCACTTGCTGCCGTGAGTTACGGGGTAAATGACATCTCTTCACTTGCTGCCGTGAGTTGCAGGGTAAATAACAATAAATCACATTATAAATTATATATTTAAAATAACCATATTAAATATATATTATATGAATGTATAAACAATTTATATTAAATAACAATAACAATACACAACTTCACTTCACTTGCTCTCTTCACCTGTAAGAAAAATAACAATAAACATTTGAATAATAATTTAGATCACCACAACAACGTCCCAGATCGCGACTTGAGAGAATGGCACGCACCAAACACGAGCGCTGAATGTCGGGTGTAGACTTCTTGTGCTCAGTTGGTGGTGAGGTGGTGGTCCGGTGGTGGTGAGGTGGTGATGAGGTGGTGGTGCGGTGGTGGTGCGGTGGTGGTGCGGTGGTGATGGGGTGGTGGTGCGGTGGTGATGGGGTGGTGGTGGGGTGATGGTGAGGTGGTGGTGAGGTGGTGGTGCGGTGGTGGTGGGGTGATGGTGAGATGGTTGTGCGGTGGTGGTGACGAGGTGGTGGTGGGGTGGTGGTGCTGTGCAGGCTGTCACTCATGCCGCAGGTGTGTAGGTGGTGCTGTGCAGGCTGTCACCCATGCCGCAGCTGTGTAGGTGGTGCTGTGCAGGCTGTCACTCATGCTGCAGCTGTGTAGGTGGTGGTGTGCAGGCTGTCACCCATGCCGCAGCTGTGTAGGTGGTGCAGTGCAGGCTGTCTCTCATGCTGCAGCTGTGTAGGTGGTGCTGTGCAGGCTGTCATCCATGCCGCAGCTGTGTAGGTGGTGCTGTGCAGGCTGTCACTCATGCTGCAGCTGTGTAGGTGGTGGTGTGCAGGCTGTCACTCATGCTGCAGCTGTGTAGGTGGTGGTGTGCAGGCTGTCACCCATGCCGCAGCTGTGTAGGTGGTGCTGTGCAGGCTGTCACTCATGCTGCAGCTGTGTAGGTGGTGGTGTGCAGGCTGTCACCCATGCCGCAGCTGTGTAGGTGGTGCAGTGCAGGCTGTCTCTCATGCTGCAGCTGTGTAGGTGGTGCTGTGCAGGCTGTCATCCATGCCGCAGCTGTGTAGGTGGTGCTGTGCAGGCTGTCACTCATGCCGCAGGTGTGTAGGTGGTGGTGTGTAGGCTGTCACCCATACTGCAGCTGTGTAGGTGGTGGTGTGCAGGCTTTCACCCATGCCGCAGCTGTGTAAGTGGTGCAGTGCAGGCTGTCACTCATGCTGCAGCTGTGTAGGTGGTGCTGTGCAGGCTGTCACTCATGCTGCAGCTGTGTAGGTGGTGCTGTGCAGGCTGTCACCCATGCCGCAGCTGTGTAGGTGATGCAGTGCAGGCTGTCACCCATGCTGCAGCTATGTAGGTGGTGCTGTGCAGGCTGTCACCCATGCTGCAGCTGTGTAGGTGGTTCAGTGTAGGCTGTCACCCATGCTGTACCTGTGTAGGTGGTGGTGTGCAGGCTGTCACCCATGCCGCAGCTGTGTAGGTGATGCAGTGCAGGCTGTCACCCATGCTGCAGCTATGTAGGTGGTGCTGTGCAGGCTGTCACCCATGCTGCAGCTATGTAGGTGGTGCTGTGCAGGCTGTCACCCATGCTGCAGCTGTGTAGGTGGTGCAGTGCAGGCTGTCACTCGTGCTGCAGCTGTGTAGGTGGTGCTGTGCAGGCTGTCACTCATGCCGCAGCTGTGTAGGTGGTGCTGTGCAGGCTGTCACCCATGCTGTACCTGTGTAGGTGGTGCTGTGCAGGCTGTCACCCATGCCGCAGCTGTGTAGGTGGCCACAGCTCATTAAGAGGTGACAACACTCGCCTCCCATCACCGAGTGTCCACACAGTAGCGCAGCCTGCGGGTGTATACAAGCCTGGCACAGCTAGTCACTCACAACAACTCTTGTCTCGGCCAAAATTCCGCGTTCATCTTGCTGTTGACACTCTGTGGACTCGGCACATCGCTGTTTTATCACACCAAAACAAAGTAATCAAATTGAGGTAACGTTGGGAAGAGTTATAAGTGTGCAAAAACGGTTTATAAAGGCTTGCAAACTCAATGAACATTTTTCTACATCGCCAATTCTTGCATTTATCTAGACTAGAGTAACCCCCAACTTTGTTCGAAAGAATTCTGTACGATCAACGAAATTATAATTACAATTTTGCAATCATACCTGTCGGATAAATATTCACAAAAACTTTCCTCACAATTGTAAATATTAAACGGTCAATACATCCAGTAGCTGAACTACATTTCCTATTGTTTGATCCCCATTTTTACGTTTCATCAGTAGTCATTATTTATTCGTCAAAAATTACAAAAGTTGTTGGTTATTATTGTGAATAGTTAGCAAATAACACATGATTATCATTGCCATTACTTGAGTGCAGCGCGCTCGCAGCCCAGCTGTCCCGACACGCTCGCAACTTCAGCGCTCAAACTTGCTCGGAAATGTCCGGCATTGATGTGTGCAGTCATCCAAGTCTTTTGATCTTCCGCTACCTTCACTTGTCACCGAAATTATGTTCGATATTTACTATGACACACTATTTGGTGTCTGGTTATAATTTTAACGTAGTGAAGTTGCACGCTGAAGTTTTCTTTGAGATGCTTAGCTTCATTTTGTTGCGGGTGTGATGGTAGTGTTGGTGGGGGTACTGCTCGGGTGCGTAGCTGGGGGTGTGACTGCAGGCCTCTCGCCCCACGTCTGGTGACTCTCGCCCCACGTTTGGTGACACTCACCCCACGTTTGGTGACTCTCGCCCCACGTCTGGTGACTCTCGCCCCACGTCTGGTGACTCTCGCCCCACGTCTGGTGACTCTCGCCCCACGTCTGGTGACTCTCGCCCCACGTCTGGTGACACTCGCCCCACGTTTGGTGACTCTCGCCCCACGTCTGGTGACTCTCGCCCCACGTCTGGTGACTCTCGCCCCACGTCTGGTGACACTCGCCCCACGTCTGGTGACTCTCGCCCCACGTCTGGTGACTCTCGCCCCACGTCTGGTGACTCTCGCCCCACGTCTGGTGACACTCGCCCCACGTCTGGTGACTCTCGCCCCACGTCTGGTGACTCTCGCCCCACGTCTGGTGACTCTCGCCCCACGTCTGGTGACTCTCGCCCCACGTCTGGTGACACTCGCCCCACGTCTGGTGACACTCGCCCCACGTCTGGTGACACTCGCCCCACGTCTGGTGACACTCGCCCCACGTCTGGTGACACTCGCCCCACGTCTGGTGACTCTCGCCCCACGTCTGGTGACTCTCGCCCCACGTCTGGTGACACTCGCCCCACGTCTTGTGACACTCGCCCCACGTCTGGTGACACTCGCCCCACGTCTGGTGACACTCGCCCCACGTCTGGTAACACTCGCCCCACGTCTGGTGATACTCGCCCCACGTCTGGTGACTCTCGCCCCACGTCTGGTGACTCTCGCCCCACGTTTGGTGACTCTCGCCCCACGTCTGGTGACACTCGCCCCACGCCTGGTAACTCGCCCCACGTCTGGTGACTCTCGCCCCACGTCTGGTGACTCTCGCCCCACGTCTGATGACTCTCGCCCCACGTCTGGTGACACTCGCCCCACGTCTGGTGACACTCGCCCCACGTCTGGTGACACCCGCCCCACGTCTGGTGACACTCACCCCACGTCTGGTGACACTCGCCCCACGTCTGGTGACACTCGCCCCACATCTGGTGACTCTCGCCCCAAGTCTGGTGACTCTCGCCCCACGTCTGGTGACTCTCGCCCCACGTCTGGTGACACTCGCCCCACGTCTGGTGACTCTCGTCCCATCTACTGACACACCCCACATCTACTGACACTCCTCCCCATCTACTGACACACTCCCACATCTTCTGACACACCCCACATCTACTCACACATCCCACATCTACTAACACTCCCAACATCTACTCACACACACCACATCTACTCACACACCCCACATCTACTCACACATCCCACATCTACTAACACTCCCAACATCTACTCACACACACCACATCTACTCACACACCCCACATCTACTCACACACCTATCTACTCACACACCCCACATCTACTCACACACCCCACATCTTCTGACACACCCCACATCTACTCACACATTCCACATCTACTCACACACCCCACATCTACTCACACTCCCCACATCTACTCACACGCCCCACACCTACTCACACTCCCCATATCTACTCACACACCCCACATCTACTCACACACCCCACATCTACTCACACGCCCCACATCTACTCACACGCCTCACATCTACTCACACGCATCACATCTACTCACATGCCTCACATCTACTCACACGCCCCACATCTACTCGCACTCCCAACATCTACGCACACGCCCCACATCTACTCGCACTCACGGCACACATCAGAAACACGTGACCGGCAGCCCATCGCCACACTAGCGCGCCGCACCAGCCCTGCAGACACGGCAGCAGCCCTGCAGACACGGCGGCAGGCCCCTGCAGACACGGCAGCAGCCCTGCAGACACGGCGGCAGCCCTGCAGACATGGCGGCAGCCCTGCAGACACGGCGGCAGCCCTGCAGACACGGCGGCAGCCCTGCAGACACGCGGGCAGCCTTGCAGACACGGCAGCAGCCCTGCAGACACGGCAGCAGCCCTACAGACACGGCAGCAGCCCTGCAGACACGGCGGCAGCCCTGCAGATAAGGCAGCAGCCCTGCAGACACGGCGGCAGCCCTGCAGACACGGCAGCAGCCCTGCAGACACGGCGGTAGCCCTGCAAACACGGCAGCAGCCCTGCAGACACGGCGGCAGCCCTGCAGACACGGCAGCAGCCCTGCAGACACGGCAGCAGCCCTGCAGACACGGCGGCAGCCCTGCACACACGGCAGCAGCCCTGCAGGCACGGCGGCAGCCCTGCAGACACGGCAGCAGCCCTGCAGACACGGCAGCAGCCCTGCAGACACGGCGGCAGCCCTGCAGATACGGCAGCAGCCCTGCAGACACGGCAGCAGCCCTGCAGACACGGCAGCAGCCCTGCAGACACGGCGGCAGCCCTGCAGATACGGTAGCAGCCCTGCAGACACGGCAGCAGCCCTGCAGATACGGCAGCAGCCCTGCAGACACGGCAGCAGCCCTGCAGACACGGCAGCAGCCCTGCAGACACGGCGGCAGCCCTGCAGATACGGCAGCAGCCCTGCAGACACGGCAGCAGCCGTGCAGACACGGCAGCAGCCCTGCAGACGCGGCAGCAGCCCTGCAGATACGGCAGCAGCCCTGCAGACACGGCAGCAGCCCTGCAGACACGGCAGCAGCCCTGCAGGCACGGCGGCAGCCCTGCAGACACGGCAGCAGCCCTGCAGACACGGCAGCAGCCCTGCAGACACGGCGGCAGCCCTGCAGATACGGCGGCAGCCCTGCTGACACGGCAGCAGCCCTGCAGACACGGCAGCAGCCCTGCAGGCACGGCGGCAGCCCTGCAGACACGGCAGCAGCCCTGCAGAAACGGCAGCAGCCCTGCAGACACGGCAGCAGCCGTGCAGACACGGCAGCCCCCACCACAGCGCTGCCACAACTCCGCGCCGCGCGGCACAAAACCCGCGCCGCGTCAGACGCACCCGAGCTGAGGGCAGACGCAGCGCCACAGCCCGCAGTGGAGGACGAGTTCAGAGTACACGAGCGGGTTGATCGGCCTACGTCTCGCTCTCGTCCTGCGGGTTATTTGTTTTGGGAGTGCGTGTGGCGCTCACGCACTGGAGCTTCTTACGATCATGCGCGCGGCCTGCCTCTTAATGTGTGTCATCTGATGCGCGATGCCTCGCATCACACAGGCATCACACGATGTGACATCTTCAAACTGGCTTCGTCAGCACATCACAATCTATTGCCCCAGCACCGCCCTGAGGACATCACAATCTATCGCTCCATTGTAACCTTCATCTGAATACATGCTGATGACCGACACGCACACCTTCACACCAAAGCATTACCACAACCACTGTTCACACACACACACACACTCACACGTACACTCACACGGATACACGCACACACACACACACATACACACACACACACACACACACCACACACAAACCTTTGATGCCAGCATTACTGCGAGTTTTGCTGGTTTTGCTCGCCTCATTTGTAGATTGTGCTACTTCGCCTCTCTCTGCCTCACGTGCCACCTCTGCCCTCACGTCCTGCGCCTCTCCATGCCTCACTTGCCGCCTCTGCCCTCACGTCCTGCGCCTCTCCCTGCCTCACTTGCCGCCTCTGCCCTCACGTCCTGCGCCTCTCTCTGCCTCACTTGCCGCCTCTGCCCTCACGTCCTGCGCCTCTCCCTGCCTCACTTGCCACCTCTGCCCTCACGTCCTGCGCCTCTCTCTGCCTCACTTGCCACCTCTGCCCTCACGTCCTGCGCCTCTCCATGCCTCACTTGCCGCCTCTGCCCTCACGTCCTGCGCCTCTCCCTGCCTCACTTGCCGCCTCTGCCCTCACGTCTTGCGCCTCACTTGCCGCCTCTGCCCTCACGTCCTGCGCCTCTCCCTGCCTCAATTGCCGCCTCTGCCCTCACGTCCTGCGCCTCTCCCTGCCTCACTTGCCACCTCTGCCCTCACGTCCTGCGCCTCTCCCTGCCTCACTTGCCGCCTCTGCCCTCACGTCCTGCGCCTCTCCCTGCCTCACTTGCCACCTCTGCCCTCACGTCCTGCGCCTCTCCCTGCCTCACTTGCCGCCTCTGCCCTCACGTCCTGCGCCTCTCCCTGCCTCACTTGCCGCCTCTGCCCTCACGTCCTGCGCCTCTCCCTGCCTCACTTGCCGCCTCTGCCTTCACGTCCTGCGCCTCTCTCTGCCTCACTTGCCGCCTCTGCCCTCACGTCCTGCGCCTCTCCCTGCCTCACTTGCCACCTCTGCCCTCACGTCCTGCGCCTCTCTCTGCCTCACTTGCCGCCTCTGCCCTCACGTCCTGCGCCTCTCCCTGCCTCACTTGCCACCTCTGCCCTCACGTCCTGCGCCTCTCCCTGCCTCACTTGCCACCTCTGCCCTCACGTCCTGCGCCTCTCCCTGCCTCACTTGCCGCCTCTGCCCTCACGTCCTGCGCCTCTCCCTGCCTCACTTGCCGCCTCTGCCCTCACGTCCTGCGCCTCTCTCTGCCTCACTTGCCGCCTCTGCCCTCACGTCCTGCGCCTCTCCCTGCCTCACTTGCCACCTCTGCCCTCACGTCCTGCGCCTCTCCCTGCCTCACTTGCCACCTCTGCCCTCACGTCCTGCGCCTCTCCCTGCCTCACTTGCCGCCTCTGCCCTCACGTCCTGCACCTCTCTCTGCCTCACTTGCCGCCTCTGCCCTCACGTCCTGCGCCTCTCCCTGCCTCCCTTGCCACCTCTGCCCTCACGTCCTGCGCCTCTCCCTGCCTCACTTGCCACCTCTGCCTTCACGTCCTGTGCCTCTCTCTGCCTCACTTGCCGCCTCTGCCCTCACGTCCTGCGCCTCTCCCTGCCTCATTTGCCACCTCTGCCCTCACGTCCTGAGCCTCTTTCTGCCTCACTTGCCACCTATGCCCTCACGTCCTGCGCCTCTCCCTGCCTCACTTGCCGCCTCTGCCCTCACGTCCTGCGCCTCTCCCTGCCTCATTTGCCACCTCTGCCCTCACGTCCTGAGCCTCTTTCTGCCTCACTTGCCACCTATGCCCTCACGTCCTGCGCCTCTCCCTGCCTCATTTGCCACCTCTGCCCTCACGTCCTGAGCCTCTTTCTGCCTCACTTGCCGCCTCTGCCCTCACGTCCTGCGCCTCTCCCTGCCTCATTTGCCACCTCTGCCCTCACGTCCTGAGCCTCTTTCTGCCTCACTTGCCACCTATGCCCTCACGTCCTGCGCCTCTCCCTGCCTCATTTGCCACCTCTGCCCTCACGTCCTGAGCCTCTTTCTGCCTCACTTGCCGCCTCTGCCCTCACGTCCTGCGCCTCTCTCTGCCTCACTTGCCACCTCTGCCCTCACGTCCTGCGCCTCTCTCTGCCTCACTTGCCACCTATGCCCTCACGTCCTGCGCCTCTCTCTGCCTCACTTGCCGCCTCTGCCCTCACGTCCTGCACCTCTCCCTGCCTCACTTGCCACCTCTGCCCTCACGTCCTGCGCCTCTCTCTGCCTCACTTGCCGCCTCTGCCCTCACGTCCTGCGCCTCTCTCTGCCTCACTTGCCACCTCTGCCCTCACGTCCTGCGCCTCTCTCTGCCCCACTTGCCGCCTCTGCCCTCATGTCCTGCACCTCTCCCTGCCTCACTTGCCGCCTCTGCCCTCACGTCCTGCGCCTCTCTCTGCCTCACTTTCCGCCTCTGCCCTCACGTCCTGCGCCTCTCCCTGCCTCACTTGCTGCCTCTGCCCTCATGTCCTGCGCCTCTCCCTGCCTCACTTGCCGCCTCTGCCCTCATGTCCTGCGCCTCTCCCTGCCTCACTTGCCACCTCTGCCCTCACATCCTGCGCCTCTCCCTGCCTCACTTGCCGCCTCTGCCCTCATGTCCTGCGCCTCTTCCTGCCTCACTTGCCGCCTCTGCCCTCCCGCCCTGCGCCTCTCCCTGCCTCACTTGCCGCCTCTGCCCTCACGTCCTGCGCCTCAACCCTGCCTCACTTGCCACCTCTGCCCTCACGTCCTGCGCCTCAACCCTGCCTCACTTGCCGCCTCTGCCCTCCCGTCCTGCGCCTCTCCCTGCCTCACTTGCCGCCTCTGCCCTCACGTCCTGCGCCTCAACCCTGCCTCACTTGCCACCTCTGCCCTCACGTCCTGCGCTTCAACCCTGCCTCACTTGCCGCCTCTGCCCTCACGTCCTGCGCCTCTCCCTGTCTCACTTGCCGCCTCTACCCTCACGTCCTGCGCCTCAACCCTGCCTCACTTGCCACCTCTGCCCTCACGTCCTGCGCCTCTCCCTGTCTCACTTGCCGCCTCTGCCCTCACGTCCTGCGCCTCAACCCTGCCTCACTTGCCACCTCTGCCCTCACGTCCTGCGCCTCTCTCGGTCTGCCTCACTTACCGCCTCTGCCCTCACGTCCTGCGCCTCTCCCTGCCTCACTTGCCGCCTCTGCCCTCACGTCCTACGCCTCTCCATGCCTCACTTGCCGCCTCTGCCCTCACGTCCTGCGCCTCTCCCTGCCTCACTTGCCGCCTCTGCCCTTCCGTCCTGCGCCTCTCCCTGTCTCACTTGCCGCCTCTGCCCTCACGTGCTGCGCCTCTCCCTGCCTCACTTGCCGCCTCTGCCCTCCCGTCCTGCGCCTCTCCCTGTCTCACTTGCCGCCTCTGCCCTCCCGTCCTGCGCCTCTCCCTGCCTCACTTGCCGCCTCTGCCCACACGTCCTGCACCTCTCTCTGCCTCACTGGCAGCCTCTGCCCTCACGTCTTGCGCCTCTCCCTGCCTCACTTGCCGCCTCTGCCCTCACGTCCTGCGCCTCTCCCTGCCTCACTGGCAGCCTCTGCCCTCACGTCTTGCGCCTCTGCAGACTGGCAGCTGCATGTGAGGGCACATGCGGGGGCACATGTGAGGGCACATGCATAGGGCACATGTGAGGGCACATGCGAGGGCACATGTGAGGGCACACCCCATCCGCGCATCTCGACAGCGCGGACACACTTACGTTCGTTTCAACTCTGTGCCCTGGGCTGCTGCTGCTCTTCAAGTCGTGCTGGAGTGACGAACTGTCATGGGGAAAATAAATCAAGTATCATAGAAAATGAATGCACAACTTGAATTATTTTAAGATGTAGACACATTTCCTTAGAAATGCCCTTCAGAATAGCAAATTTTAAAGATAATTTTGCAGAGAACATAGCCTCGTTTTGGGGCAATCGCGAGCCTGATGGGCTTGCACTCGTCACTTCGAGAGCATAAAGCGAAACTTGCATTGCAATGCACTAGCGCGAGTCGGCGTCCATTTCCTTCAAAACAGGAAAATGACCTGACAGTAGGCTAGTCTAACTGGGTGACAGCCGTGCAATTTGTACTGCGTGAAGGCACGAGTGCCTGCACCGACCTGCTGCGCCGGACATGCAGGCAGGCGCCTCAGCGCGCCGGTTTGCTTAACTGCGCCGCCATTCATGCTGGCATTTTTTCTCCATGCAATAACGCAGTGTTAAATGCGCAAGTTTCGAGGTGAAATTGTGGAAAGCTTGGGAAAATTCTTCATGTTAATGAATCGCTATAAAAACATTCGATGTGATTGAGTCTGGACGTGCAATAAAGTTTCTGATATCTTGTCCCCTTTACCCAATTGCTGATGCGACATTGCCACACGTCTTACGTCCTCGTGGGATGTACCAAGAAAACTTGCCTCACCCTTCCATTGCAGCCACAGCTCTATCATACATCATAGGTCGTGGCGCACACCGTGCGACGTATTTAAAGCGCGCCGTCCATGCATGACGCACGCAACCCGAGCGCCATAACGCGCTCGGGTTTTCTTTGATCCCGGAGCGACGTCGCAATTAGGGCCGATCAAGCGCGCCGCTAGCGCCAGAATTAAGGACGTCTTGTAATTGAATATTAGCATTTGTGAGAGGCAGAGATTAGCCTCGGTCACGGAGGCGCCGGGACCAGGGCGTGCAGCACACGGAGATGTGTCACACGTTCGTGCGCATGTCCACGCCTTGGCCACCAAACGCTGTAATGCAAGCCTGCTCGAGGGCAGGCTGGCCACTGGAAGGCGTTGAGTTGATCCCTCAGGAGCGCGCGAGGTGCAGGGCGGTGCGTGCTGGCGCTTGTGCCGTCATGGCGGACCTCGGGTCTGCAGGCCTCCTCATTTCTGCCGGGGCCTCCTCGCGCTGCCAGCTCCTGGCAGGGGCAGGTGGCAGCGTGTCCTGTGTACACGTGCACACCACACATCAGGTGCACAGTATATATTACGTACACATCCTGTGCACACCACACATCAGGTGCACAGTATATATTACGTTCACATCTTGTGCACACTTCACATCATGTACAAGTACATATTACGTACACATCCTCTACACAGTACACATCCCGAGTACACTTCACATCATGTACATAGTACTTATTACGTACCAGCACTTGCATCGCTGAGGTATAAGAGTTCTCACAAAGTAATTCCAGGATTTCTTGAAAGCTGGATAAAGTACGAGTTTTAGTGTGCTGGGCGATATGAACATAACTTGTCGTAAGGAAAAGCATTAAATTCTAATTTTGGATGGCACAGATAAGTGTACAAAAAACATATGTATTCCTGAGCTGTATTCCATATCTAATTCATGTGTCTGAAAAGCCTATCCCGCTGTCCAGTCCAGAGGACAACACGTTATTAAAATTGATACATGTCGCTTACCATGGTGTGTATTGTGCGTTTTTTGTAAGATACTTTCCATTACCTGTTTTTATAAAACAGGTAATATCTTAACGGTGACCAAGGAAAAATGATGAGAAGTAAAACAATGTATAGTGACCGTAGACATTCATCCCGATGCCGTGTTCAGCATGACGATGCTCCACCACACACAGCTTCGTTGCAATGGAGTGGTTGAGAAACGGTTTGAAACGACCACATTCCATACCGGTCTGACTTCCCGTGGCCAGTTAGCTCTCCTGACCTTTCACCTCTCGATCATTTTCTCTTGAGATAAATAAAAACAAGATTTTCACACCGAAACCATGCACTATATCGGTGTTTTTAAGCAAGCTATTCTTAAAGTAGTCCATTCTTAACAAAATATTCTGACAGCAGCAATTTCGTATTAAAAAAGGGGTTAATAAATGCGTTGTATAACTAGAAAAACATTTTCGCATTTGTTATGTGCCAAATAATACTTGAGTGCCTATTGTTTCATGTAGTTTTCGTTCAACCTTTCTACGTTCACTGATACATAAATTTCCACCGGTTATGCTCATTGGTTTTTGTATCATTCTTTTCAGAATAATTTTTTGTGAAGTAAAGTCCCAATTAAGGCAGGCAATAGAGAAATAGTTTCTTGAAACCCTTTAGCAATAACTTTTTGAACTATGGCTCATTTTCAACGATGGATCTGCAAACAAGTGAATGAATAAATAAAAGTCATGCGTAATACAGAGGCGCACTTCGTATATTATGCGCAAATGAAAAACAGCAGAAATAACCACATAAATTCAAAACAAACCTAAGACAAAACTCTACCGGTTAAATATTTTCTAGAAGTAAGCGCGTTGCATGTCAGTAAGATATGGTCTCAGTTTATAGATGTCGAGGGGTTGTAAAATTCTCAGGTTAAAATTAAATACACATGGATCTGAAATTCGAAATTTACCGCTATTAAGAGTTCTTCACAAGTCTAGTCTGAACAGTGTTGCCACTACGTACGCAATCTTATCCCGTAATAAGCCATTCAAGTTGTGCGCATTGCATTTTACGTGGACTCTACCTACCGATCGCTGGATGTAAGGGTCACAGAGCTTGCCAGTCTAAGTCATAGAGGCAATTTTTTAGGCTCCCCTATGCGTTGAAGGCAACTCTATTTAGATAGAACCAGTGAACAAGTCATGAATACGGATAATGCAAATATTTGGATTCATATCCATTCAATTTTGAAAGATTTCAAAACACCTCCACGTCCAGAATCTAAACATTGTCTTGAAGATATACATGGTGCTTGATTATGTTTGTTTCTTTCGTAACGTCAAAGTAGCAATGAGCAATGGAAGTTCAATACCGAGGTCCTTATCTCAATTTTCATTCTTGATATTCACTGTCGAAATCAACTGGTGATCATATATTTGCTAAAGCGCAACACACTGTCGCTCTCTCTCTGCGCTTGTGAGGTGACTGCTGATGTGCGGTCCAGCGCTAGTTAGTGGACACAACTTAATACTAGCAGCTGCTGTCAAGTATTAATTTGAGAAAGAACACTTTATTCGTCGATGAAAATTCGATGCTCGTCCAAGGGCTTTTTACTAATTCAATAAATTAAGGATGAGTTAAAAAAGTTGCCAACAAGTTGGGCGTGATTAGGACCGTTTTCTTTCAAAAATGACTTGTAGCACACCAACGAACATTTTTTGCTGTTGCAACTTGGATGCATCAAAGCAATATTTTTCCCGGGTGGAGGAACAGTGTTCTCGTAAAGTGGCCTCATTTTGTAGAGAAGTTCATTTGGTGCCGCGCCAGAGCAGTTTGTCCTTAATTTTACGGGCGATTAGGCGCGAGGGGAGATGAGGGGTGAATGATGGGGGATGAAGGGTAAGTGATGGGGATGAGGGGTGAATTGCGAGAGGTGAGGTGCGAATAAAGGCAAAAGGCTCAAAGGTGACAATGATGAAAGAAAAATACAAAAACCGGAAAAGAAAATAAAAGGTTGACAACGTGGGTGAACGCGTGGTGTATAAGTTTGGTGAAAATAACTCATCAAGAAAAAGACAAGAAAAATTCGTGCAAGGTCATGAGAGAAAAAAGATACTCAATAATGGATGAGACATGCTACTCCTATGAAATAGCGGGGGGGAATGAAAGGACATTACGGGAAAACTTTGAGATTGCCTCAATAGCGATGTACGGAGATGCCGACCATGGGGTTGCATAGAAGCCTATAATTTCCAGCCCCTTCTGTTATAAGGCCTAGTACAGAGCAGGCTCAGACATTCGCTTTTGCGTGGAACACACAAGGCGCCGGGAACAGCAGTGTTGAGCGTCGTGTCTTTTGTGAGCCTCGACGAGTTTTCTTGGTCAGACTCTAATAACAGGAGTAAATGTACCTTGTGCACCAGTGGGTAGTGAAGAGGTGTCGACGCCTGGTACAGTGCCTGTATTGCCTGCCACCAGGCGCACTGCCTGCCACCAGGTGCACTGCCTGCCACCAGGTGCACTGCCTGCCACCAGGTGCCGTGCCTGCCACCAGGCACACTGCTTGCACTGCCTGCCACCAGGTGCCGTGCCTCCGAGGTACGCGCATCACTCAGCCCGTCACGTAAGCCTTTTCCTGGCGCTAATACGGTATTTTAGAGGAAAACTGGAGATTTCCTGCGAGCTGATTCTTATTTTTTCGTAAAAATTAATCCTAAAAAGAAACGTTTTGTTCACACGGCTTCAGTTTCCGGTGCGGGCATGGGCTCGAGAACGCCGCTGATGCGCTGCGATCGCTCCTGCCTGAGTCGACTGCACGCACAGCTCGCTCCTCGTGTGAGTGCAAGTATGTCTTGTTCTGAATGATCACATTACTTGCCGCGCCGGGCTGCGAGGCGCGCACTGAGCGTCTCATTTGCCTGCAGCGCGCCGTTTTGCGTCAGCTCGAACTTTGCAGCGTCAACAAACTCCCGAAGAATTTTAATAAAACCTCGACAGCGACTTTAATTCTGCCCGGCCGCACGCGCTAACTGTATTGTCGTGACTTGCGTTATGCGGGCCTGGGAGGCTGCGTGTAGTGCGCCACACGCCTGTCGCACGCAGCGTGTTGTGTGTAGGCAGCTATACCGGGTGTCCACCCCCAAAAAATACCCAAGTTTCAAGGGCTGTAACTCAGAGAAATTACAAAGAAATGAAAAGTCACATTCTGTTTTTTAATAATTGTCCCATCTCTGTACAAAATTTCAGAAGAATTAATCCAACAGTTTTCTTTAAGCAGTATTTTCAGTGACTGATACTGAAAACCTGTTTGCACACTTTGGTTGAACTTCGAATTTTATGGTATTAAGGAGATCGTCCCAGGATCCTGCCAGGCCCCTGTCGGTCCGGTGAGCTTTTTTTGTTTTATTGTTCGAGAAGGACCCTTAGGTGGTGGACTATTCGGTCCTAAAATTTTATGGCGCTACGGACAATAGATCCCCTCCCCCCAGCGGGGGGGAAAGGGGACAAAAATTTTGAATTTTCGACCCCATTTCAACCCCACATAAAAAGAAAAAAAAGCGGAAAATAGATAATTTTAAAATTAACTTTTGTTAGAAATGTTTTAAATATTCTAAAACTGTCTTCATTTTTGTTCTAGCATAAAAACTCAATGAGGAGATACGGTTTGAAATGTCCATAAAAATAAACTAAAAAACCAATATGTCCCATTTTTATCGCAAACTAAGGCCTGAATAAAAAAATGAATATAGGAAATTGTGTTTCTTTTCAAAAGTTACATATTATAGTCAAATTTCATAAGAACCAGACTGAAAATGAAAAATTTCATAATTGAAAAAAAAAATACTTTTTTATTCATTTTTTTCAGGTTGGAAATCACAATTCACAGTGTAAATTTGAATTTATGCTTATAAATTATCGAAATAAAAATGAAAACAGCATTCAATTACATAGATTGTCCATTATATAACACTTCAACAAAAAATTTTGTTTTTGGCTTACACCCAAAACCTTCAACTTTCAACATTCAAAACGTATCTCCTCATTGAGTTTTGATGCTAGAACAAAACCAAAGACAGTTTTAGAATCCTTGGAACATTTCTAACAAAATCAAATAGGCTTTTTTTCAAATTTGAGAAGGAAAAATGGGATACAACTCTAAGCCCCAAAATAATTTTTTGTGATGTAATATAATACCACCTATCACAAAATTCTTTTTCGAAATGTTAGAATTTTATTATCTGATTTTGTTAGAAATGTTTCAAGGATTCGAAAACTGTTTTTGGTTTTGTTCTAGCATAAAATCTCAATGAGGAGATACGTCTTGAAATATACATAAAAATGTACAAAAAAACTAATTTTTCTTAAAAAAACAAAGGCCTAAATCGAAAAGTGACACGAGTAAAAAAGGTTCACTGTCAAAAAATACATATACTGGCCAATTGTCGAACGAATCGGACGAAAAAAGTTGAAAAGTTGGGACGATCTCCTTAAAACCATGTTTTTAATAACTTTCAACCGTTTATTAAATGGAAAATGCCACTAAAATAAAAAGAAATAAAAATCTTCCTCCTATTGTTTGTTTCCTTCGGTGTGTCCTCCGTTTCTCTCAACACACAGTTGCATTCGCCTCCTCACTCCCGCCATCACTCGTCTAACGAGACATTCTTCGCTATCGAGGAGTTTGAGGTACAGAGAGGACGGATAAATTGGGAGAAACGGAGGACACACCGAAGAAAACGAACAATAGGAGGAACATTTCGATTGTTTTTTATTTTAGTAGCATTTTCCATTTAATAAACGGTTGAAATTATTAAAATCATGGTTTTAATATGATAAAATTCGAAGTTTAACAAAAGTGCGCAAACATGTTTTCAGTATCGGTCACTAAAAATACTGCTTAAAAGAAAACTGTTGTATCAATTCTTCTAAAATTTTGTACAGAGATAGGACAAATGTTAAGAAACAGAAAGTGACTTTTCAATTTTGTTAAGTTCAATATTTTCTGAATTACAACCCTTGAAAACTGGGCATCATTTGTTTTGGGACACCTGGTATACGCTGGCTACACGCAGCGTGTTGTGCGTCTTTGCCCAGCATTCATTACTCAGGTCACTTTCGCATAATTGTACGTGAGATATTTAATAAGGGAAGTGAACAATTTCTATATATGAATGGCAAAACGCGCGACACAACCCCGCGCGACACAACGGGCGGCGTGACATGGCCCGGCGTGTGGCGCTGGGGGAGCGTTGAGTGCTCGCCCCAGCGCAAATTTAGGGCTTTGTGTGTGTGTGGGGAGGGGGGGGGGGAAGGGAACAGAGTGCCGTAGGGGGCCCGGGGAGGTTCATATTAAAAATACCATACGTCAGTTGTCAGCAGTAACTGGTGCTGCGCTGACGAGTTTATTTTCTGGCACCATCGACCTGAGCACATCGGGGGGAGGCGTGTAAACTAGGGGGCGAGCAGGTGGGGCGTCACTAATTGGGTGCACTCCACAGCGACTCCTCACTAATTAGCTTGCATTTATTACTACGCCCGGAAAGGTACTATCGCGGTAATTAGGGTGACGTCATCGAAAGCATTAACGAACGTCAGCTGGGCAGCATCGGGTGGAGACAACTTGTTTGAGGGGGTGTTTTGGAACGAAGATCTGTGCACGATCGTTATATTTTGGAGATTTGTGCATGACCAGTAAATTTTGGTGATTTGTGCACGGTCATTAAATTTTGGGGATCAGTGTACGAGCATAATACGCTTCCCCTGCCCCGTACACACCAGACCTGCCCCGTACACACCAGACCTGCCCCGTACACACCAGATCTGCCCCCTACACACCAGACCTGCCCCCCCTACACACCAGACCTGCTCCCTACACACCAGACCTGCCCCCTACACACCAGACCTGCCCCCATACACACCAGACCTGCTCCCTACACACCAGACCTACCCCCTACACACCAGACCTGCCCCCCTACACACCAGACCTGCTCCCTACGCACCAAACCTGCCCCCCTACGCACCAGACCTGCCCCCCTACACACCAGACCTGCTCCCTACACACCAGATCTGCCCCCTACACACCAGACCTGCCCCCCTACATACCAGACCTGCCCCCCTACACACCAGACCTGCCCCCCTACACACCAGACCTGCCCCCTACACACCAGACCTGCTCCCTACACACCAGACCTGCCCCCCTACACATCAGACCTGCCCCCCTACACACCAGACCTGCTCCCTACACACCAGATCTGCCCCCTACACACCAGACCTGCCCCCCTACACACCAGACCTGCTCCCTACACACCAGACCTGCCCCCCTACACACCAGACCTGCCCACTACACACCAGACCTGCTCCCTACACACCAGACCTGCCCCCTACACACCAGACCTGCCCCCCTACACACCAGACCTGCTCCCTACAAACCAGACCTGCCACCTACACACCAGACCTGCCCACTACACACCAGACCTGCCCCGTACACACCAGACCTGCATGTACACACCAGACCTGCCCCCTACACACCAGACCTGCCCCGTACACACCAGACCTGCTCCCTACACACCAGACCTGCCCCGTACACACCAGACCTGCCCCCTACACACCAGACCTGCCCCGTACACACCAGACCTGCTCCCTACACACCAGACCTGCCCCCTACACACCAGACCTGCCCACTACACACCAGACCTGCCCCGTACATACCAGACCTGCATGTACACACCAGATCTGCCCCCTACACACCAGACCTGCCCCTACACACCAGACCTGCCCCTACACACCAGACCTGCCCCCTACACACCAGAACTGCTCCCTACACACCAGACCTGCCCCTACACACCAGACCTGCCCCTACACACCAGACCTGCCCCCTACACACCAGACCTGCCCCCTACACACCAGACCTGCCCCTACACACCAGACCTGCCCCTACACACCAGACTTGCCCCTACACACCAGGCCTGCCCCGTACACACCAGACCTGCCCCCTACACACCAGACCTGCCCCCTACACACCAGACCTGCCCCCTACATACCAGACCTGCCCCTTACACACCAGACCTGCCCCTACACATCAGACCTGCCCCCTACACACCAGACCTGCCCCCTACACACCAGACCTGCCCCCTACACACCAGACCTGCCCCCTACACACCAGACCTGCCCCTTACACACCAGACCTGCCCCTACACACTAGACCTGCCCCGTACACACCAGACCTGCCCCCTACACACCAGACCTGCCCCCTACACACCAGACCTGCCCCCTACACACCAGACCTGCCCCTTACACACCAGACCTGCCCCTACACACCAGACCTGCCCCCTACACACCAGACCTGCCCCCTACACACCAGACCTGCCCCTTACACACCAGACCTGCCCTTACACACTAGACCTGCCCCGTACACACCAGACCTGCCCCCTACACACCAGACCTGCCCCCTACACACCAGACCTGCCCCCTACACACCAGACCTGCCCCTTACACACCAGACCTGCCCCTACACACCAGACCTGCCCCCTACACACCAGACCTGCCCCTACACACCAGACCTGCCCCTACACACCAGACCTGCCCCGTACACACCAGACCTGCCCCCTACACACCAGACCTGCCCCCTACACCCCAGACCTGCCCCCTACACACCAGACCTGCCCCTACACACCAGACCTGCCCCTACACACCAGACTTGCCCCTACACACCAGACCTGCCCCGTACACACCAGACCTGCCCCCTACACACCAGACCTGCCCCCTACACACCAGACCTGCCCCTTACACACCAGACCTGCCCCTACACATCAGACCTGCCCCCTACACACCAGACCTGCCCCCTACACACCAGACCTGCCCCCTACATACCAGACCTGCCCCCTACACACCAGACCTGCCCCTTACACACCAGACCTGCCCCCTACACACCAGACCTGCCTCCTACACACCAGACCTGCCCCCTACACACCAGACCTGCCCGTTACACACCAGACCTGCCCCTACACACCAGACCTGCCCCCTACACACCAGACCTGCCCCCTATACACCAGACCTGCCCCCTACACACCAGACCTGCCCCCTACACACCAGACCTGCCCCTACACACCAGACCTGCCCCTTACACACCAGACCTGCCCCTACACACCAGACCTGCCCCCTAAACACCACACCTGCCCCATATACCCGCCCGTACACACCGGCCTAACACGCCGCGCAATGCTGCCACTCTAGATATTTTATAGCTAGATCTATAGATGTTTTTGCTGAAGCCTAGATGTAAAATTTGGAACCTAGATATTAGCTAAAAAATCCAGATAGTTTTTTCAGCGTGCTAGACATTTTCTAGCTAGAATTTAAATTAAGCTATGTATATGATAGATTACTGTAAATTCGAATTAGGAATTCACTATAATGGTTGGTTACTACTTCATTCTTATTATATTTGTTAATTTGCTTAACCAAATTGTCTGAATAGTGAACCATCCATATTCTGATCATGTGTTCAGATTATGAACGACACCAAGACGGCTATTTCAATGTTTTTGTGCTGCCATAGTGTAATTCCTAATTGTGATCATACGGTTCATGAGCTAAAGCACACTATCTCCAATTGCAAAACTAGTGATGATATCAAAAAATCATGGAATAAAATGCACATATATTATCAAGAATGTATTGTGGCCTCATTTTGACGAAAGACTGACCAATGATGTTGGTAACAATGAGTTCAGTTTATTGTTGGATGGAAGCAATGATATTTCTATAATGAAACTACTTTGTGTATCAGTTATATAGTAAAGCAATGCATCTAATAAAGTAGAATTAACTTACTTAGTAATTGTAAAATTATTAAAGGGGATGCAGATAGCGTTGTGAAAGCCTTAAAACAGTTGTTGATAAGTAGGAATCTGAGCATTGATAATTGGAATGCAATAGAGACAGACCTTCCTACTCGCAACACGTGTGAAATTGAAGAATATTTGGATACCAAGCTTTATTAGGATAATTATCAGGATACTTGATAATTTATACAAAGATAAATTGCCAAATATAAAGAAATTTATGATATAAATATTCTTATATGCTACTGTTTAACTAATTTATTATAGCAGATAATTAATTTATTTCTAAAAATATTTTTCGATGTTTTATTTTTAAACCTAGATGTTTCTAGATATTTTTTGAGGTCACACTAGATTTTTTTGGTCAAACAAAAGTGGCAGCCATGAACACGCGCTGCCCACAGGCCCGAGGACGCGGCGCATCAAGCGGCGGGACAAGAAGGAGGAGAAGCGGCCGCGCACCGCCTTCACGGCCGACCAGCTCGCCAGGCTCAAGAAGGAGTTCCAGGAGAACAGGTCAGCTGCCCTCGTCCTCTCGTTTCTGTATCTCTCTTCCGTTTCTTGATCGCTGTTTCATTTCCTTAGAACGATTTCATTGCATTGTCTCTGGTTTATTTCTTGATTTCTTTTTTATTTCTTGATCTCTCTTTCATTTCTTGAGCTCTGTTTCATTGCCTCACAGCGATTTCAATGCATTGTCTCTGGTTCAGTTATTGGTCTGTGTTCGAGTTTTTATTCGTGTTTGATATTTTATCTCTCTTTCATCTTTTGATCTCTGTATCATTTCCTTATCGTGGTCTCACTTCATTATCTCGGGTTCAGTTCTGTGTTACTGTTTCACTCCTTTCTTCTTCTTTCATTTCTTCATCAACGTTTTATTACTGAATTAATGTTTCATTTAAAGATCACTGCTTCATTTCTGGCATTTTCATTTTTTCATTACTGTTTCGTTTACATGACATTATTTTAGTGCTTCAGTAATTGTTTCATTTATATCGCATTGTTTTATTCCTTCATCACATTTCATTTGAATATTGGGAATATTGGAGCTCAGTAGTGTGTGGTGTGACGTTGGTTTCGACTGCAGCTGTGAAGTGGACGATGCTGTGCTCCTCCTACAGCACTGCGTGTGCAACATGCTGTACACTGCACAGCTGCAGTGTTGCGTGGACCTTACACAGCTGCAGTGTTGCGTGGACCTTACACAGCTGCTGTGTTGCGTGGACCTTACACAGCTGCAGTGTTGCGTGGACCTTACACAGCTGCTGTGTTGCGTGGACCTTACACAGCTGCAGTGTTGCGTGGACCTTACACAGCTGCAGTGTTGCGTGGACCTTACACAGCTGCTGTGTTGCGTGGACCTTACACAGCTGCAGTGTTGCGTGGACCTTACACAGCTGCAGTGTTGCGTGGACCTTACACAGCTGCAGTGTTGCGTGGACCTTACACAGCTGCTGTGTTGCGTGGACCTTACACAGCTGCAGTGTTGCGTGGACCTTACACAGCTGCAGTGTTGCGTGGACCTTACACAGCTGCAGTGTTACGTGGATCTTACACAGCTGCAGTGTTGCGGGGACCTTACACCGCTGCTGTGTTGCGTGGACCTTACACAGCTGCTGTGTTGCGTGGACCTTACACAGCTGCAGTGTTGCGTGGACCTTTCACAGCTGCAGTGTTGCGTGGACCTTACACAGTTGCAGTGTTGCATGGACCTTACACAGCTGCAGTGTTGCGTGGACCTTACACAGCTGCTGTGTTGCGTGGACCTTACACAGCTGCAGTGTTGCGTGGACCTTACACAGCTGCAGTGTTGCGTGGACCTTACACAGCTGCTGTGTTGCGTGGATCTTACACCGCTGCAATGCTGCGTGGACCTTACACAGCTGCTGTGTTGCGTGGACCTTACACAGCTGCAGTGTTGCGTGGACCTTACACAGCTGCTGTGTTGCGTGGACCTTACACAGCTGCTGTGTTGCGTGGACCTTACACAGCTGCTGTGTTGCGTGGACCTTACACAGCTGCAGTGTTGCGTGGACCTTACACAGCTGCAGTGTTGCGTGGACCTTACACAGCTGCTGTGTTGCGTGGACCATCTCTGCCTCATATCTCTGCCTCACACAACTCTGCCCCAAACAACTCTGCCTCACACAACTCTGCCCCACGCAACTCTGCCCCACACAACTCTACCCCACACAACTCTGCCTCACACAACTCTGCCTCACACAACTCTACCCCACACAACTCTGCCCCATACAACTCTACCCCACACATCTCTACCCCACACAACTCTGCCTCACACGACTCTACCCCACACAACTCTACCCCACACAACTCTACCCCACACAACTCTGCCTCACACAACTCTACCCCACACAACTCTACCCCACACAACTTTGCCTCACACAACTCTACCCCACACAGCTCTACCCCACACAACTCTGCCCCACACAACTCTGCCCCACACAACTCTACCCCACACAACTCTGCCTCACACAACTCTACCCTACACAACTCTGCCCCACACAACTCTACCCCACACAACTCTACCCCACACAACTCTGCCTCACACAACTCTACCCCACACAACTCTACCCACACAACTCTGCCCCACACAACTCTGCCCCACACAACTCTGCCCCACACAACTCTACCCCACACAACTCTACCCCACACAACTCTGCCTCACACAACTCTACCCCACACAACTCTGCCTCACACAACTCTACCCTACACAACTCTGCCTCACACAACTCTACCCCACACAACTCTACCCCACATAACTCTGCCTCACACAACTCTACCCCACACAACTCTACCCCACACAACTCTGCCTCACACAACTCTACCCTACACAACTCTGCCTCACACAACTCTACCCCACACAACTCTACCCCACACAACTCTGCCTCACACAACTCTACCCCACACAACTCTGCCTCACACAACAACTCTACCCCACACAACTCTGCCTCACACAACTCTACCCCAAACAACTCTGCCTCACACAACTCTACCCCACACAACTCTGCCCCACACAACTCTGCCCCACACAACTCTGCCCCACGCAACTCTACCCCACACAACTCTGCCCCACACAACTCTACCCCACACAACTCTGCCCCACACAACTCTGCCCCACACAACTCTGCCCCACACATCTCTGCCTCACACAACTCTACCCCACACAACTCTGCCTCACACAACTCAGCCTCACACAACTCTACCCCACACAACTCTGCCTCACACAACTCAGCCTCACACAACTCTGCCCCACACAACTCTGCCCCACACATCTCTGCCTCACACAACTCTACCCCACACAACTCTGCCTCACACAACTCAGCCTCACACAACTCTACCCCACACATCTCTGCCTCACACAACTCTGCCTCACACAACTCTACCCCACACATCTCTGCCTCACACAACTCTCCCCACACAACTCTGCCTCACACAACTCTGCCTCACACAACTCTACCCCACACAACTCTGCCTCACACAACTCTACCCCACACAACTCT
This sequence comes from Morinoia aosen, assembly GCA_030386875.1. Classification (NCBI taxonomy): domain Eukaryota; kingdom Metazoa; phylum Arthropoda; class Malacostraca; order Amphipoda; family Talitridae; genus Morinoia; species Morinoia aosen. The sequence goes on from CM059566.1 coordinate 65,884,558, forward strand.
GCCCCACACAACTCTGCCTCACACAACTCTACCCCACACAACTCTGCCTATCACAACTCTACCCCACACAACTTTGCCTCACACAACTCTACCCCACACAACTCTGCCTCACACAACTCTACCCCACACAACTCTACCCCACACAACTCTGCCTCACACAACTCTACCCCACACAACTCTACCCCACACAACTTTGCCTCACACAACTCTACCCCACACAACTCTGCCTCACACAACTCTACCCCACGCAACTCTGCCTCACACAACTCTACCCCACACATCTCTACCCCACACAACTCTGCCTCACACGACTCTACCCCACACAACTCTACCCCACACAACTCTACCCCACACAACTCTGCCTCACACAACTCTACCCCACACAACTCTACCCCACACAACTTTGCCTCACACAACTCTACCCCACACAACTCTGCCTCACACAACTCTACCCCACACAACTCTGCCTCACACAACTCTACCCCACACATCTCTGCCTCACACAACTCTACCCCACACAACTTTGCCTCACACAACTCTACCCCACACAACTCTGCCTCACACAACTCTACCCCGCACATCTCTGCCTCACACAACTCTACCCCACACAACTCTGCCTCACACAACTCTACCCCACACAACTCTACCCCACACAACTCTGCCTCACACAACTCTACCCCACACAACTCTGCCCCACACAACTCTACCCCACACAACTCTGCCTCACACAACTCTACCCCACACAACTCTGCCCCACACAACTCTGCCCCACACAACTCTGCCCCACGCAACTCTACCCCACACAACTCTGCCCCACACAACTCTACCCCACACAACTCTACCCCACACAACTCTGCCTCACACAACTCTACCCCACACAACTCTACCCCACACAACTCTACCCCACACAACTCTGCCTCACACAACTCTACCCCACACAACTCTACCCCACACAACTCTGCCTCACACAACTCTGCCTCACACAACTCAGCCTCACACAACTCTACCCCACACAACTCTGCCCCACACAACTCTACCCCACACAACTCTGCCTCACACAACTCTACCCCACACAACTCTGCCCCACACAACTCTGCCCCACACAACTCTGCCCCACGCAACTCTACCCCACACAACTCTGCCCCACACAACTCTACCCCACACAACTCTACCCCACACAACTCTGCCTCACACAACTCTACCCCACACAACTCTACCCCACACAACTCTACCCCACACAACTCTGCCTCACACAACTCTACCACACACAACTCTACCCCACACAACTCTACCCCACACAACTCAGCCTCACACAACTCTGCCTCACACAACTCTACCCCACACAACTCTACCCCACACAACTCAGCCACACACAACTCTGCCTCACACAACTCTACCCCACACAACTTTGCCTCACACAACTCTACCCCACACAACTCTACCCCACACAACTCAGCCCCACACAACTCTGCCTCACACAACTCTGCCTCACACAACTCTACCCCACACAACTCTGCCTCACACAACTCTACCCCACACAACTCTACCCCACACAACTCTGCCTCACACAACTCTACCCCACACAACTCTACCCCACACAACTCAGCCACACACAACTCTGCCTCACACAACTCTGCCTCACACAACTCTACCCCACACAACTCTACCCCACACAACTCTACCCCACACAACTCTGCCTCACACAACTCTACCCCACACAACTCAGCCTCACACAACTCTGCCTCACACAACTCTACCCCACACAACTCTACCCCACACAACTCTGCCTCACACAACTCTACCCCACACAACTCTACCCACACAACTCTACCCCACACAACTCTACCCCACACAACTCTACCCACACAACTCTACCCCACACAACTTTACCCCACACAACTCTACCCCACACAACTCAGCCTCACACAACTCTACCCCACACAACTCTACCCACACAACTCTACCCCACACAACTCTACCCCACACAACTCTACCCCACACAACTCAGCCTCACACAACTCTACCCCACACAACTCTACCCACACAACTCTACCCCACACAACTCTACCCCACACAACTCTACCCCACACAACTCAGCCTCAAACAACTCTACCCCACACAACTCTACCCCACACAACTCTACCCCACACAACTCAGCCTCACACAACTCTACCCCACACAACTCTACCCACACAACTCTACCCCACACAACTCTACCCCACACAACTCTACCCACACAACTCTACCCCACACAACTTTACCCCACACAACTCTACCCCACACAACTCAGCCTCACACAACTCTACCCCACACAACTCTACCCACACAACTCTACCCCACACAACTCTACCCCACACAACTCTACCCCACACAACTCTGCCTCACACAACTCTACCCTACACAACTCAGCCTCACACAACTCTGCCTCACACAACTCTACCCCACACAACTCTACCTCACACAACTCTACCCCACACAACTCTACCCCACACAACTCTACCCCACACAACTCTACCCCAACAACTCTACCCCACACAACTCTGCCTCACACAACTCTACCCCAACAACTCTACCCCACACAACTCTGCCTCACACAACTCTACCCCACACAACTCTACCCCACACAACTCTACCCCAACAACTCTACCCCACACAACTCTACCCCACACAACTCTACCCCAACAACTCTACCCCACACAACTCTGCCTCACACAACTCTACCCCGCACAACTCTGCCTCACACAACTCTACCCCACACAACTCTGCCTCACACAACTCTACCCCGCACAACTCTGCCTCACACAACTCTACCCCACACAACTCTACCCCACACAACTCTACCCCACACAACTCTACCCCAACAACTCTACCCCACACAACTCTGCCTCACACAACTCTACCCCACACAACTCAGCCTCACACAACTCTGCCTCACACAACTCTACCCCACACAACTCTACCCACACAACTCTACCCCACACAACTCTACCCCACACAACTCTACCCCACACAACTCTGCCTCACACAACTCTACCCCGCACAACTCAGCCTCACACAACTCTGCCTCACACAACTCTACCCCACACAACTCTACCTCACACAACTCTACCCCACACAACTCTGCCCCACACATCTCTGCCTCACACAACTCTACCCCACACATCTCTGCCTCACACAACTCTACCCCACACATCTCTGCCTCACACAACTCTACCCCAACTACTCTACCCCACACAACTCTACCCCACACATCTCTGCCTCACACAACTCTACCCCACACAACTCTACCCCACACAACTCTACCTCACACAACTCTACCCCACACAACTCTACCCCACACAACTCTACCCCACACAACTCTACCCCACACAACTCAGCCTCACACAACTCTGCCTCACACAACTCTACCCCACACAACTCTACCTCACACAACTCTACCCCACACAACTCTACCCCACACAACTCTACCCCACACAACTCTACCCTACACAACTCTACCCCACACAACTCTACCCCACACAACTCTGCCCCACACAACTCTGCCCGACACAACTCTACCCCACACAACTCTACCCCACACAACTCTACCTCACACAACTCTACCCCACACAACTCTACCCCACACAACTCTACCCCACACAACTCTACCCCACACAACTCAGCCTCACACAACTCTGCCTCACACAACTCTACCCCACACAACTCTACCTCACACAACTCTACCCCACACAACTCTACCCCACACAACTCTACCCCACACAACTCTACCCTACACAACTCTACCCCACACAACTCTACCCCACACAACTCTGCCCCACACAACTCTTCCCCACACAACTCTACCCCACACAACTCTACCCCACACAACTCTACCCCAACAACTCTACCCCCCACAACTCTGCCTCACACAACTCTACCCCGCACAACTCTGCCTCACACAACTCTACCCCACACAACTCTACCTCACACAACTCTACCCCACACAACTCTACCCCACACAACTCTACCCCACACAACTCTACCCCACACAACTCTGCCCGACACAACTCTGCCCCACACAATTCTGCCCCACACAACTCTACCCCACACAACTCTGCCCCACACTACTCTGCCTCACTCAACTCTGCCTCACACAACTCAGCCTCACACAACTCTGCCTCACACTACTCTGCCTCACTCAACTCTGCCTCTCACAACTCTGCCTCACACAACTCTGCCTCACACAACTCTGCCTCACACAACTCTGCCTCACACAACTCTGCCTCACACAACTCTGCCTCACACAACTCTGCCTCACACTACTCTACCCCACACAACTCTGCCCATACAACCCAACCTCACACAACTCTACCCCACACAACTCTACCCCACACAACTCTGCCTCACACAACTCAGCCTCACACAACTCTGCCCCGCACAACTCAGCCTCACACAACTCTGCCCCGCACAACTCAGTCTCACACAACTCTGCCCATACAACTCAGCCTCATTCAACATAGCTGAGGCACACAATGACCATGTTAGTGCCCCCCAATCACCACAAGTCATCACTCATTGTCGGGGACTCATCACTCACTCACTGTCAGTCATCACTCATGCAGGACAATGCCACGCTCGATACGGCCACTCTCTCTCCCTCTCGGCCTGCTGAGCAGAAATAAGGCGCGGCCGCCATCTTTGTGTTGAGCATCCGCACAGCACAGCGTCTTGGGGGCACCGCACACCACAGCGTCATGGGGGCACCGCACAGCACAGCGTCTTGGGGGCACCGCACAGCACAGCGTCTTGGGGGCACCGCACGGGCAGTGCAGTGCTCGGAGCGCCTCCAGTGGGGGTGTGGGGCAGGGCACAGCGCCATCTTGCGCTGGCCCTGAGCAGCCTCCAAAAGGCCGTCCGGATGGTCCATGGAGGTGCACCTCTCCTCGGCTGCTGTGCTGGGGGAGGCCTACTGCTGTGCTGGGGGACTCCTCGGCTGCTGTGCTGGGGGAGGCCTACTGCTGTGCTGGGGGATGCCTCCTGCTGTGCTGGGGGAGGCTCTTTGCTGTGCTGGGGGAGGCCTTGTGCTGTGCTGGGGGAGGCCTCCTGCTGTGATGGGGGAGGCCTCCTGCTGTAATGGGGGACGCCTCCTGCTATGCTGGAAGACGTCTCCTGCTGTGCTGGGGGACGCCTCCTGCTGTGCTGGGGGACGCCTCCTGCTGTGCTGGGGGACGCCTCCTGCTGTGCTGGGGGACGCCTCCTGCTGTGCTGGGGGACGCCTCCTGCTGTGCTGGGGGACGTCTCCTGCTGTGCTGGGGGACGTCTCCTGCTGTGCTGGGGGACGCCTCCTGCTGTGCTTGGGGACGCCTCCTGCTGTGCTGGGGGACGCCTTCTGCTGTGCTGGGGGAGGCCTCCTGCTGTGCTGGGGGACGCCTCCTGCTGTGCTGGGGGACGTCTCGTGCTGTGCTGGGGGACGCCTCCTGGTGTGCTGTGGGAGACCTCCTGCTGTGCTGGGGGACGTCTCCTGCTGTGCTGGGGGACGTCTCCTGCTGTGCTGGGGGACGTCTCCTGCTGTGCTGGGGGACGCCTGCTGTGCTAAGGGAGCTGAACTGATCACACTCTTAATGAACTCATCGTGAGATCAATAGCGTTCGCCAGCAAGCGCCGGCACGCGGCTGCCTGCTCACGTAGCAGGGCGGCCTGAAGTGGGTGTTGGGAGAGCGTTCGCTGGCTGTGCGCTGCCAATGAAATGAAACAGTTGTTGGGCGGCAGCGTGATGAGGCGATGACGAGGAGAGACGACAGCACTGCAGTGTAGGTGGCAGGCTGGAAGGTAGGCGATCGAGCAGGCAGGCTAGCAGGCAGACAGGCAGGCATGCAGGCAGGCAGACAGGCAGACAGGTAGGCAGGCAGACAGGCAGGCAGGCAGTCAGGCAGGTAGGCAAGGAAGCAGACAGGCAGACAGGTAGGCAGGCAGGCAGTCAGGCAGTCAGGCAGGCAGGCAGGCAGGCAGGCAGGCAGGCAGGCAGTCAGACAGGCAGGCAGGCAGACAGGCAGGCAGGTAGACAGGCAGGCATGCAGGCAGGCATGCAGGCAGGCAGTCAGTCAGTCAGTCATTCAGTCAGGCAGACAGACAGGCAGGCAGGCAGGCAGACAGACAGGCAGGCAGACAGGTAGGCAGGCAGGCAGGCAGGCAGGCAGGCAGGTAGGCAGGCAGGCAGGCAGTCAGGCAGGCCGGCCGGCAGGCAGGCAGGCAGGCAGGCAGACAGGCAGACAGACAGACAGGCAGACAGGCAGACAGGCAGTCAGGTAGGCAGTCAGACAGACAGGCAGACAGGTAAGCAGGCAGGCAGGCAGGCAGGCAGGACAGCATGTCGACAGGCAGACAGGCACACAGGCAGGCAGGCAGGCAGGCCGGCAGGCAGGCAGGCAGGCAGGCGAGCAGGCGGCAGGCAATAGTGCAGGACATACAGCTCACCAAATCACCAACCAGCACCCGCTGCCGCACGGAGAGCTGCCACCACACCCAAGTGGTCGCGTCAAACGCTGCGCTGCATCCACAGATATCTCTCATTCCACTGTTTAAGCTCATTCGTAAGTTAGGTGCGCCAATTCGTAAAGTAGGTGCACAAATTCGTAATTTAAATGCGCAAATTCGTAAGTTAGGTGCGCAAATTCGTACGGTAGGTGTACAAATTCGTAAGTTAAATGCACAAATTCGTAAGTTAAATGCGCAAATTCGTAAGTTAGGTGCGCAAATTCGTACGGTAGGTGTACAAATTCGTAAGTTAAATGCACAAATTCGTAAGTTAAATGCGCAAATTCATAAGTTAGGTGCGCAAATTCGTAAGTTAGGTTCACAAATCCAGGCAAGATTGTGCGCATTCTGTTGCAATCTCGCCTTATTTCTTATTGTTGCCTGCACATTGAATAGATGGGGGAGTTGAAGCGTTGAGCCTGCCTGACGTGAGGGCGAGGCGGAGCAGGACTCCTGAGGTGGCGGCGCGGTGTGAGGAGGAGGCAACTTCTGCACGCTGGGCGGCGTCTACATATTGGTTCCTTTTTCGAAAGCCCAATTCTCGAATTGAAATTGAGGCGATATTTTGTACCTTTTTGTAACGTTTTATCAGAAAAGCTGTTGTTAACATAATTTTTATGGGCAATAAGTATATGAGAAGCCGTCAGCTCAAAGTTCAATGCAGAAGAGTACAGCAACTGGTGTTCTAAAGTCAATTATTTCGTGGCAAGGAAACTTTGTGTCTCCTGTTATTGGCCAAGTCACAGAGTGTCTTCGCTTCAGCTTTAAATATCCCACACCTGCGTCCTACATTTTACCATAAATTCATTTCATGTGAATAGAGGAAACTAACTTAACTATCAATTCAATACCGTGTTCCCAACACATCCCGAAATGAAGAGTGAGTGATAAGAATGCTTTGTGCGCACTACTTACTTTTATTTGCTGTAAATAAGCCCACGTATTCTATCAGTATTTCATAGATGCTGTGCTGATACAAAATAAAACAAATAAACTTTACAGTTCAGTTTCAAAATCTCAAACTTGAAAAGAAATGTGTGCAACTAAGGAGAACGTCTTCCAAAAACCTTGTATGTTGGCGCAGATGTACAGATTTTCTATTGAGCAACAGGCAGCTCACTTTCAACATGGCTTTCGGACCTTGAAGTAAACTGCATTTTCACAATGCAGTTTCATTGAATAACAGATTATAATTCAGAACGTTACCAGCGCACCGAATAGAGATCGCTCCTGTGAAATTTTTGCAAATGAACGAATTGATGAAAGACCGCTTGGCTACATCCATTGAACACCAAGCGATGGAAACCCTGACGTCGTTTACGGAACATCAAAGGAATTATTCTCCGGGATAATTGAGTATTATGGCTGAACAAGCGTAACAAAAACGGGTTAGCTTAATCCAATAGAGCATTCCAGGTGATCAATGGACAATTTGAATACTCAGGTCCTTATGCCTGCGCTCAGTTTGCCTACACAATCAAGATATTTGACATCAGTCGAGGGCCTGAGTCCACCGTCCGCCTTGGCAAAAAATGAGGCCTAGGCTGAGCGTGACAGCCTACTGCATGAGCCTCCTCTCATTGGGGCGAGCTTACATACGCTGCTACACAATACTGTGTGTACAGATCATTACATATTACTGTGTGCACTGATCATTAGACAATGCTGTGTGCTCAGATCACTCCAGATTACTGTGTATACAGATCATCCGGGTTTGAGCTGCAGACTTGTTCTTATAGCTGGACAACACGTGCACAAACTTGTGGGAAGCAGGCACTAATGTGGGGCAACACATGCACAAATATGTACGCAACACACGCACAAATATGTGGGCAACACACACACATATATGTGGGCGACACATGCACAAACGTTTGGGCAACAAATACAAATATGTAGACAACATTTGTACAAATATGTGGCAACACACGCATACATATGTGGGCAACACACACACAAATATGTGGGCAGCACACACATAAATGGGTGAACACACGCTCCAGTTAAGCGAACACACCAGCCATGCAGACTCCTGCGCTGGCCCGGCGATGGTAGCACCGAGTACACCTGCACGCATTTTATGTCATGTCGAGCACATGTACGCTCACCTCACATTGAGTCACGCAGAACGCGTGGTGCAGGCCCACGTAGGCTTCACGTGTAACGTGCACGCGCGCGGCGCTCACGTGGAGGCGTGAGCACGTCGGCATCGCAGCAGAGATGCGCTCACCGACACCCAAGCTGGTCAACCATCAGGAGCATGGAAGATGACAGGCTTGTGCTGAATTTGCCCGCTACTCCAAGGAGGAGAGTACACGACTCGAACTCACAAAGTGTATTACCAGGTGCTGGAAAAAATGAATGGAATAGAAAACATTTTCTTGCCGTCCACCAATATGCTCTGACAGCGCTAACACGTGGGCACAAAATTGGGAGCCATATGTTCATAAATATGTGCGAATAATTTACGCAACAAGTCATGTATGTCGTCTAATGCTGGAAACTTGATGGTGATGCAGGTGGCAGTGGATAAAATTGACAGTGGTGGTGCAAGTGGTAGTGTTGGCGTTGCTGTCCAATGCTGGGGCGCTCAATGACACAGTTAAGATCTTTATCGTTAATTATACGTTACTTAATTGCTGCCAATTGCGTCAAGTTGCTGTTCACAGATTCCTCGATCGTAGTCAGGCAGGCGTAAAGTGGACAGGTACTGCCATATCACGGGCAATCACAATCAGTTGCAAATGTCCAGCTGGTACGAAGCTTCGGTCGATGAGTACTCTATTTCAAACACATCTCTTGCACGTGTTCGTTATCTCGTGCATGACACTCTGTAATGAAGTATCAGTCTCACCGTTCGTACATATTCTTTTCACAAAAAAGAACGATTATTTTAAGCAGGTAATAGGACCCCACCCGATCCATGCACCGGTCTACTTCAATGGACAATTTGCTAAGCGCTGCAGCATTCGATTGCCTGACCAGCTCGGCAGCCAGTAAACATGTCGAAGGCTCGTTCATGTTTGAGCTGAGTTCAGTTTAGAGCGGAGGACGAACGGCGGAGCAGGGCAAAATACGCGCAGAGTTCGGCGAAGAAGTCGCTGCTCGTGATTAAAGCATAGCGCACATTAGCGTGTCAGGCGCCTCGTACGGGGGTGATGGATGAGCCCGGGTGCGCCGCATGCAACTCTGCCCCCACATCCACGGCGCAAGACCTGCTTTTTGCACTGGCCATCTTTTTGTGGCAAGTGTACGCTCTCGGCTGTTCTTGCTGCCAGTCAACGAGTAATGAAAACTGAAGTAATTCAGTGAAGCGAGAGTGACAGCCCAGGGCTATTGCAGCAATACATGTATCGTATGTTTGGCCCCGGACGTGCAACGCCAGCTTCTGTTTTTATTTCGGCTGCATTGAGTATTATTTAGACTTGCGCGCTTGTGTACACCTATCTTAGAAGGCTTGAAATACTCGCACCCAGCACGCACAGGTCTGCGTTGCTGCGGTGTGTCCGCGTTGCGCTGCTGCGGTGCTCAACTTGTGCGTCACAAGGATCGTGCGAGAGTGCGCTGTGCACACACTGGCTGCGTGGTTCAATACAGGATGAGCTGTGCATGACAGGCAGACTTCCCAGACCGCAGCTCCATAAGAGCTCTAGGCCTCTTGTGTCATATTCATAAGGAATTTCCTCCAACGCACAAGTTTTTAGCAACAGAATCTGCACAAAGGCTTAGTCGAGCTGCTGATGCCGTATTGACCAGCGCGCAAGAAAGTGTTATCTTAGGCGCATGAAAATTCCATCTCCTTTTTCTGCACCCGCTCTCCCGTCAATGAAACGTGCAATATTTACACTGCAATTGGGTTTAGGCTAAGCGGCGCACGCAGCTCTTTGAGACGCATTGATGCTCGGTTAGAGAGAAGCTCTCTTGGCTACTCAGCGCACCTTCAGCAGTGCAGGTAAACCTTCTGTAACGCGCTTAGAAGCGACCAGAGTTCCGAATGTTCAGCGTCATAATTATAAGGCGGTGTGTCCGGTGTGGAGATACAATGAAAGACGTGCCCAACTCCATGCAGTCACAGTTGCACCACAGTGTTAGACTTGCACGCCACAGCGACCACGCAAGCACCGTCACTTCAGACGTAACGACAAAATTATAGGGTCGAGCTAAACACTTCTCTCTCAGTTTCTGGGCTTTATTAGCACACTTTATTGAGTGAAATTTAACTCACCGCATTTTTGGAGTCGAAAATTCACGAGGATATAGAATTGATTTCATTGTGACTGAAGAATACAGCAGCGTCTTGACGTGACGCAAGGCGTCATGCAGGGCACTGGTCTGGAGGTGACGGCTGTGCTCCGCATGGGAGTTGCGCTGCCACTCCAGAAGTTACGCTAACTCTACGTCTCACTCTGACTGGAATGCTAGAAAAGGAAAAGTTTTTAGCGGGACTAGAGCTGGTATCTGCACAGTCGGGCACTCGTACGTGTACTGCACGGCGCGTGCAGCAGGTGTGCTTCGTTAGAACCTGATCTCAGTCCCACGCTACACCTTAGCAATTACGTAATTAAATCACTGAAAGAGTTTCTACCGTATTTTGCCGATAACAGTCACATGCCTCTGATATTTTGTTTGAGCGTATTTTGTACCGGTTGATTGCAATAATTCTGCCACAACGCTAGGAAATTTATTGAATAATGATTGTTCTCATTGAGTCAGCTCTTGAAGCTTACCAGTGAGCATAAAATGCATAATTACTGAAGAAGGCATCAGAAGTTATAGCAGTGCGAGGCCTCTCTTCGCGGACGAGTGTAGAGAAGGGATCACAGCGCCGCAGAGCTCGTTGAGTTAGTCCATTAAAAACTTACATCTTTCCAGCCGAGTTTTATTTCAATGCAGCTTGGTGGCATCGCACGCACGTTTGTTAGCTGATGGGCTGGCGCTGCGAAGATGTGCACAAGTGCGCAAGATCTTCGCTGCGGAAGCTCTCGACAGGAAGGATTTGAGAGCCCTGTGCTCACATCTGAGGTCCTCCTAGACGACCGTCGGCACATGATGGACTCAGCTTGCGAGAGAGTTACCACTTTGAGGGGAACGATGAAGGCTGAGCAGTGATGATCTGCTCCTACCCTTTCAAGGCGCGCTAATTTTTGAGACTCAACACTGCAGGACCAAAATTTCTACCAATTAATGTCGTTGTAGCGGTAGAGTTTGCAGCGTAAGCTTTTCTAAGTCGACGTAGCTACTCTATGGGTTACAACTCGTAGCGTATCTAAGTAGAAATGATGTTCTTTCCAATGAAGATGATTGAATCATTTTATATTTTTGTTTCTCTTGTAACGCCAAGATACAAAAAATATTATTACTCCCGGTTGATCTGGTGCCCGTGCACCTGGGTATGAGAGGGGTATTTGTAACTAACTTCCTTTTTTCACAACGAAAAGGAACACCAGGCTCACAAAGCGAGGTTTCGAACTCTTGAGCTCTCTACAGGAAGGTCGAGCGGTCTGAACCATTATGCCATGCTGACCACTTGTACTTGTGGCTAGATGAACTCACGCAGCCAGGTGAACTGCAGCAACGTCGTTAACTGGTAGAAACGTACTTCGACCTTTGCGACGGTTTGACGAGCTTTGTTTCTGCCTGTGCAAATTTGGCAAAACTTGAATGCATGCTATGTGTAGTAGGTGCAGTACTTCTTGAAAGGTTACTGTAAATCGTCTTGAGTTCAGTCTGAGACCTGGGAGAAATACTAGCTGCACTAATCACTCATATTTTTTTACGACAACGCCATTAAACACAGTGTAGGCTAAAGAGCTATACTGGGAACTATAACTACTCTCGTCACACTAGAGAATAGTTTAACAGGGTTGTGAGAAAGCAACTCGTGCTTGGGGGAGCATTATAGCTCTGCAAGCCTGCATGCTAGCACCCCCAGAACGTGTGACCGCCAGCACGCAGAATGATGCAGAGCATCGCAATGACACGGGACACACGCGTCAGCAGGTGTGAGCAGAAATTCCGCAGAAGAAGAACAAAGGATAAGTGAATAAGCAAAGACATGGTTAATTTCTAACAGTACTAGTGTAATTCTGCGGTCATACATGACGATAATTTATATGAATGGCTATTGTTAATAAGTTCTTGCTTGTCTTTATGATTCTTGTGAACATAACAGGCCCAGAACTGGGCTTAAGGGATAAAATTATAGAACCACGGGCATGATCCTACTTTTCCACAAAATATGATATATAGCTAATTTAAATTAATGAAAATTAGATTTTTCACTAGCTTTTCAAATAAATCAGTTTTGGCAGTGCAAATAGGGTCGCTTTACTTAATTTTTAAGGGCTTAATGATTATTAAATTTCTGAATTTTTGCTTTAAGCTCTTGAGGAGTTTCTCGATAGAATGCTCTTAAGGGCAGCATTTATGCCCGAACACGGCAGCGTTACTTGAGCTTTATTGCGATGTTCACAGTCTATTGTTTGTCTCGCTCCTATTCTACATTTCCTTTCTGTTTTGCTTCTTTTTTTATTTTTTTAAAATATTGCCCTATGAATTTCTTCATAAAGAAGCTGTAACTCAGAAATGTAAATCTGCAATTTTCATGTGACGTTCAGGCATCCTGTTAACAGGTGCAAGCTAGCGAGCGAGACGAAGTGAAGTCATTGACAAACTGTACTATTATACTCGGTGACTAGTGCGCCCGCGCTGCAAAAAATGGGGGCGTTATTTTTGAAGCTAGAACTCTACCTCATTCGAGAAAAATGTTTCTTGCAAAATTGTTCAACTGCGTCTCCTCATTCTATATCATATCTGTATCTCTAAATGCGCATCTTTATATTAGCGGAAAAGAACTGACTGTAGAAACATATCATCAATAAAATGAGTTTATTGCTACTGAAAGCCCAGTGCACCTTCTATATCAAACTTATAAAGGCCTCGTTCGTAACTTTTTTTCATGTTTTTAGAAATAATGAATCCAACAAATTTTCAGCCTTTTCCGCTAATATCCATGCACCTCAGTGCACCATACAATGTTTCTGTAGTCTCCTAAACAAGTGATAATTTCCGATATAATATCCATCTCAGTGCACCGTACAATGTTTCTGTAGTGTCCTAAACAAGTGATAATTTCCGATATAATATCCATCTCAGTGCACCGTACAATGTTTCTGTAGTGTCCTAAACAAGTGATAATTTCCGATATAATATCCATCTCAGTGCACCATACAATGTTTCTGTAGTGTCCTAAACAAGTGATAATTTCCGATATAATATCCATCTCAGTGCACCGTACAATGTTTCTGTAGTCTCCTAAACAAGTGATAATTTCCGATATAATATCCACCTCAGTGCACCGTACAATGTTTCTGTAGTCTCCTAAACAGGCGATAATTTCCGATATAATATCCACCTCAGTGCACCATACAATGTTTCTGTAGTCTCCTAAACAGGCGATAATTTCCGATATAATATCCACCTCAGTGCACCATACAATGTTTCTGTAGTCTCCTAAACAGGCGATAATTTCCGATATAATATCCACCTCAGTGCACCATACAATGTTTCTGTAGTCTCCTAAACAGGCGATAATTTCCGATATAATATCCACCTCAGTGCACCATACAATGTTTCTGTAGTCTCCTAAACAAGTGATAATTTCCGATATAATATCCACCTCAGTGCACCATACAATGTTTCTGTAGTCTCCTAAACAAGTGATAATTTCCGATATAATATCCACCTCAGTGCACCATACAATGTTTCTGTAGTCTCCTAAACAAGTGATAATTTCCGATATAATATCCACCTCAGTGCACCGTACAATGTTTCTGTAGTCTCCTAAACAGGCGATAATTTCCGATATAATATCCACCTCAGTGCACCATACAATGTTTCTGTAGTCTCCTAAACAGGCGATAATTTCCGATATAATATCCACCTCAGTGCACCATACAATGTTTCTGAAGTCTCCTAAACAAGTGATAATTTCCGATATAATATCCACCTCAGTGCACCATACAATGTTTCTGTAGTCTCCTAAACAGGCGATAATTTCCGATATAATATCCACCTCAGTGCACCATACAATGTTTCTGAAGTCTCCTAAACAGGTGATAATTTCCGATATAATATCCACCTCAGTGCACCATACAATGTTTCTGAAGTCTCCTAAACAAGTGATAATTTAGATGATGCAAGATCAGAACAATACTTCCAAACCGAGCTTTTAAAAGCTACATTACGTAACTCGAGTCGTATGAGGACGAGTGTTATCGTGATGAAGGATGACACATTTTCTGTTGTCCGGAGAATGTGGCTGCGGAGCGTCGGGGTTATCAGATGGCGGCAAAGTCGGCAGGAGTAGAGATAGACAGGAATTGTTTGACTGCCTTCAAACGGCTTGTAATATACAATTCCTTGAATAGGACTTTTTAAAAGCAAACTCAAAATTATATTTATACTGTGTCCTCTTATATATCATATTGACATGAAGTCAGTCGAGTGGTCGTTTGGTCGACGCAACATCAGCAAATGATGCTTTCACTTGAATAATCCATTTCGCATCATCAATTACAAGCTTGAAGAAACTGAGAGGATGGAACATTTTTTATTGTATATGGGTGAGAGAAAAAAACGCTGATACAGCCAAGATTTTCCATGCATCTTTTATGCCTAGAAGAAAGAAACAAAATTATTCATCGTAGCATATCCAATCTTGACAGTGTCCTAGAAAAATTTGTCCACCGATTTTGAATACTTGCGACGTAATATTCATATGGCTAATTATATCCTATACAATGGGACCATGCAGGGGAAAGTTAAAAACTCAACTAGACGACTGAATTCATTGTACCATAATTTCAGCGTTCTCTTTGGGGGTATCGTCATGGAAAATGTTACAAAATTTAGACGTTAGATTCTTCCCGCTATCTAGCATACAGCTGTCAAGTATTTTTCTGAGGGCCTGGGGACCTCAACATGTACTATGATTGAGGTAAAAGTCGATAACAACTGGTACTTCATCGTTTTTGCATAAATTTTGCGATCACTTGAGTATATTATCTGAAGACATATATTCCAATGTTGAATGCTGAAGCAAAAATTTAAGTTTCAGATGATTTTATGAAGTCGGAGCGTACACTTTGTTTTTGTTGAGCTAAAATATTACGTCGTTTATCCTCATATGAACTTGGGGGAGTGAAGAGAAGGGACCATTTGATATGGACTTTCGGGGGAATTTATTCACAAGGTGTGTTCCTGCACAAGATACCCGGCGTATCGAAACAGCAAGCTGTAGGGAGGAAAATGGAGAAGAGGTATAGAAAAAGTAAGAAAGAAAGCATGAAAATTGAAAGAAGAAAGTGGTTACGAAAGGGACATGTCCTGCAGGCCTGTAGCTGAGGTAACCTACCAGCATCCGCCTGGGGACGACACTCCTCATAACGTAAGAAAGGCAAAACTAGCTAACTTTAAACTCATTGCAAAAATTATCTTATGCCTGCTGGGGGTTCTGTAGCGAGTTGACACCAACACGTCTAACGCTACGGAGAAAGACTCAGCTCCATGAGATCGGTGGGCCGAGAAAGCAACTGCCAGAAATGTCGTTGAGGGCTGTTCGATTGTATTTTCATGCCAAAAATGTAAAATTGTACTTTTTTAAGTAGACTGACGAAATTTAAAAAAATTGAGCCTTCTGAAATATCAATTTGACAACCCGACCGTCAGTCCCTCACATGCGTCGTGCGCTGAGGTGGAGCTGATGTTCGATGTTGCCCGGCAGCGGCGGGGATAGAGTCGTCCTGGCCGAGCTGCGCACGCGGCGCTGAGCGAAGCAGCGCGTCAGCAGCGCGACACCGCGTGTTTGTTAGGTCGGGTCTGGGAAATTCCTGGTCTGCTTTTATTAATTACACCTGATCTTATCAGCTGGACGATCTGGGGGCGAGGCAGGGTAGGTGTGGGCATCTGACTTGAAAGGACTCGAGCGGGTCATACGCTGCAGCACACACCCACACACCCTGTCCTGCGCGGTGACGGTTGATTTACACGCCACAAGCAACATTCACGTGTAAATGTTGCTCTACACGCTACAACGCTCGTACACTCGCAGTCTTGCGCGATGAATGTTACTTCGCGCGCCACAGCACACGCCCACTCGCCTTATGTAGAGCGGACAGTAGAGCATATGTAGAGCACTACACCTCACACGCCATATGTAGAGTGGTGGGTGTTGCACTACACGCCCCAACACACACCCACACGCAATATGTAGAGTGCTGAGTGTGCACTACACGCCCCAACACACACCCACACGCCATATGTAGAGTGGTGAGTGCTGCACTACACGCCCCAACCCACACCCACACCCACACGCCATATCCAGAGTGGTGAGTGTTGCACTACACGCCCCAAAACACACCAACACGCCACATGTAGAGTGGTGAGTGTTGCACTACACGCCCCAAAACACACCCCCACGCCACATGTAGAGCGGTGAGTGTGCACTACACGCCCCAGCACACACCCACACGCCACATGTAGAGTGGTGAGTGTGCACTACACGCCCCAGCACACACCCACACGCTACATGTAGAGTGGTGAATGTGCGCTACACACCCCAACACACACCCACACACCACATATGGAGTGGTGAGTGTTGCACCACACGCCCCAACACATACCCACATGCCATATGTGGAGTGGTGAGTGTGCACTACACGCCCCAACACACACTCACACGCCACATGTGGAGTGTTGCACTACACACCCCAGCACACACCCACACGCCACATGTAGAGTGGTGAGTGTTGCACTACACGCCCAGCACACACCCACACGTCATATGTGGAGTGGTGAGTGTTGCACTACACGCCCCAACACATACCCACATGCCATATCCAGAGTGGTGAGTGTTGCACTACACGCCCCAGCGCACACCCACACGCCACATGTAGAGTGGTGAGTGTTGCACTACACGCCCCAACCCACACCCACATCCACACGCCAAATCCAGAGTGATGAGTGTTGCACTACACGCCCCAAAACACACCCACACGCCACATGTAGAGTGGTGAGTGTGCACTACACGCCCCAGCACACACCCACACGCCACATGTAGAGTGGTGAGTGTTGGAGCAGTTCACGGGTTGCAGGCGACGTCTCCATGCATGAACGCCTCACTTTGAATATTTTTGTAAACATTGTATATTTTTGTTATGTTCGAACGTTTACCTTGCAATCCTCCCTACCCGGTGGGTGTGAGCATCCATCAATGGGATTTTAACCAAGCGCTCCTCAGAGAGACGCAGGGTGTTTGGGCTGCACGCGACCATATAGGGGGTCCTCCTGGTGGCTGTCGTCGTCAGAGTACCTAAGGAAAGAAACTAGTGTTGCTGCTCAGAAAATCTATTCACCTCAATATCAGTTACACCTGTTGGTTGCCCGAGTCTGTTGTGGGTTTAGGTCTGCAGTGTGACGTCCGTTATCTCTAATTTTTTACTTATTTTTGTTTCTAGTTGAGGATTACCGCATCCATCACTTAACCGTTTCTATCTTTTATTTGTTCGTTGGATGCACTTTTATCTCCGAGTGAAGATTGTTCAGCACGGTCTAATATACTCGAGCAAGTCCGGTCATTCATATTCTACCCCCAGAAGTGAGCAGCATTTCTGCCCTTGGATACTAAAAACTACCCTTAACCATTGCGCCTGCCTCCAAACTTTCAAAGAAAAGGCAATATATTCGTACAGGACTTAAAGCCCCTTCAATTTTCCGATAAACATAGACAGCTCTAGAAATTTATCGAAGCACAAAAAAAACATTTTTTGCGACAATGTTCAGGCCGAGAAAATGCTCTTTCAGAGCTGAAATTATATCAACTCGAGATCAATTGATCAGTTTCAATTTATGGATGAGGTGATTTCAAACTTGTTTCCAATAAACCAAACAATTTTGTGCGTTTATAATTGTGTAATTTTCGTGATTTGTTTCACTACCACGTCACTTCATCTTGTTCATCTGAGACAGCGTAAGGTTTTCTCTGGCCTCACGCTCAATGAGACGTTTTTCGACCAAACTTCTCTTTGTTCGAATCGAAATCACTTCGTCAGATGCTTCGCAAAATTTTGCTGTTAGCTTAGAACCATTTTTTTTATCGATCAGCGGACGATACCCTCTTCACTATTCTGTTTTCTTTCAACGCGTTAACTGCGATATATAAAATGAAAGTTCAATTTTCAATTTAAATTTAAAGTAAATTGTTGGAAGCAATTTTGAAAATAGCAAACGTTAACTGGGTCGTGCCTTCATTTAGCTTTCATCGAGTATTCCTTAAAGTTGCGTTTGTAATTAACTGCAGGTCGGTCAGCAGCATTATGAAAATCTCCTCAGTGATCACCGGTGGTTCCCTTCGCAGAAAACATGTGAATTTTGTGCACCTTTTTCGGTTTTGACAGTCACGATTTTGAAAGATTCAGTCTCTTGTGTTTTCCAATAGTTTGCCCAATGTGTCTCGCGTACTTGACATTTTGCTACCACAACTTGAGAGCCCTTCGTCAAGCAATAAAATGATTTGCGCTCTTTTAATTTAAGAGGGTTTTTTACAAACAGTTTCAGCAGAAAAAAAACTTTAAATAATAATCCCTTTTGTTATTAATGCAAACTGACAAAGAAATCAGAGCCAAAGCTTTTATTCGGGATGAATTACCTCATCAAACGTGCTGGATAAAAACGAAAATATTAAAAAACCTTATAATAACCAGCCCTGGTCCACAACACATGGTTGTGTTCTGTTGGTGTTGCCGTGCTAGTCACAACAATCGAGCGACATAATCGATCCGCAGGAGCGATCATCCCAAAGCGCTGACATGCATGAAGCTTGTAATAAAATTTTATGAAGAGGAAGTAGCATAATGGTTTTATGGAGGTGATAAGTACCGGAGAGCTTGGGAGAACACCAACTTGCACTCCTTGCTGAGTCAATTAGGCACGAACATGCGTGGAATGACTCACTCGGGACCTGTGATATACTAAAAAATGTGTGTTTTGCTCCTTCATATCTTTAAGATCATCGAAGAAGTAGTGCAACGTCCTACGTCTTTCAGCGCGGCCCTGGAGTTCCATACAAAGTTTGGATGCAATGCTGCGGTGGTCTCCTGCTCTGCATCTTGAGGAGGTGTTTTTGGGTGATGGTATAGAGGACCTTTCATCATTACTGGTTCAATGATCACCTATAGATTGCGGTGTCAGTTATGTGCAGAGCTTGTCATATATTAAGTGAACATTGTGGGCAAACGTTCCATTCAAACATGTTGAGAAATAAGCCAACATGACGAATTCATCCGTCATTCAGGTGCTCTAAATTTTCCTGTGAACTTATGGAGCTATCGTGGAATACAGGTACAAACTTCCATGCCATCTGTGCTGCGACAGAGTGCACGGGAATCTGTGAGAAGACTCGCATATTCTGAAGTTCTTCCAGAATATTATGTGGTGGTGTATTTAAATGTGGAAATACCAAGCGTCATAACGCTCAGTTATACCAGCAGCCAGCCACACCAGCAGCCAGCCACACACCAGCCATACCAGCGAGGCGCAGCGTGTGTGCCACACTCCCACCTCACGGCGCACGGCGCGTGTACAAATGGCTGATGCGTATCCTGTGATGCATCAGGCCTCCTTAGATGGCGAGGGTGTCGGGGCATCACGCTGATACATCGCGAGTGATGCACGGGCTGACCGATACACGAGATGGTCCCGAGATACGGGCTGTGGGAGATGTGATGTCCATACAGGGATGTCTGGCTGATGCAAACTGATGCACTGAGGCCTGGCTGACACAACTGATGCACGGAGGCCTGGCTGACACAACTGATGCACGGAGGCCTGGCTGGCACAACTGATGCACGGAGGCCTGGCTGACACAAACAGTACCGCGCTGGTGCGCGTCAGGTGTTGCAGTGTTGCATTGTTAGTTGTGTTGTCTGCACTAATTTTAATTTTGTTACCTTCATTCTCCTTGATTTTGATTGAGACGACTATAATCTCGTCGACTGGAAGAGGGACCGACCAATTCACGCTGAAAGGCTGCGGAGCAGTTTAATACGTCCAGTAAATTGTGATAATTTTAGATTATTTCTGCGTCGCCTTCCATGGAAAATTTTATAACTTTATTTCATTTTTCGTGAGTCGTCATGATTCAGTTTGTTAATTGCAAACTTAAACGTAAATTTGAAAAAAAATTTATGTTGGTACCGAACAATCACGAGAGCTACACATGACACAATATCGGACTGCAACACGCACTAATTGCTGCAAGGGCGCGGCCGCTGCAGAGCTGTCGGGGCGAGCCTAGCACGAGCAAATGTTCTTTTTTACTTACTTTTCCGCAGACCTGAGGGCGAGTGTCCTGGTCACCGTATCATGCATCAAATTTGTGGTGAATTCATTTAAAAAGGTGGACATACATATTTATGAAGGTGAACAAATTAATGAAGATGAATAAATGTAAGGTGAATGGTCCAAGCAAGGTCTGTGCACTGAGGAAAAATTTTGGCATCACATATAGGATTTGTTTGATATGTGTTGTGATACTAAATCGTCCAACATCGCAGTACTCACGTCGTGAAACAAACAAGTTTCTATTCTACACCCATTATTTACCCTATCCTATGAACTCGTCTTAAATCTTCGCGATATATTGCTTCTGAAAGCGAAATTAACTAAATTTCCACCGCAATGACATGGGCACTAGAAAATCTGCTTCCAAAATGAACTGTAACTTTTCCGAGCGAACGTTGAGTAGGTATATCATAAGTTCGCTGTATCCGTTATTCATTTCACGCACAATTCGATTCTGTGTGTCGATTTGAAAATGGTCCACCGTGTTTGCACGAGAGCGGTATACGTGCGCAACTGCGAGTTCAAGCATCCAGGTGTTGGGTGCTGTAGCAGCTCGAGGACTTGAATTCCCTCACTTGCAATGACATTCCAGGTGCACACACACGTAATTAATGGCCTTCGTACGTAGTGTGTGGGAGACAAATTCTCAGCCGTAACCCGACATTGGGACGAGAGCTGGGGTATCGGCTCTCCGTACAGTCACCGCTGCAGCATATGAGCGACCGGGAAGCGCACATTGTTACTGATTAGGTTTTAAATTACTGAAATATTTTATTTTCCGCGGTTTACGTGAAGTTTGAAACATGGAAGCTGCAGAGGAAGTAGCGCGCGCGTGAGGCTGCCTGCCCTCAGAGAACAGGGCTCCCGGATTGAGCATTTTGTGACCCAAGTCCTCAATACTGGGCTTCTGCGTATAAAAATTAGCCATGAAGACTACTCAGCATCTGGCTGCTATGCCCGGGTGTCCCCGCCGCCGGAGGACTCGGCTGCCTCCCCTGCTGCACGATCGCCTTCCAGGTCACGAAATTTGGTTTGTGAGCCCCCTAGTCAGAGAGAAAACTAAAATTGTGACTTAAATGACATCAAATTTAAAGGATGCTGTCATGATAAAAGATACCCTGTTGGGACGAAATATTTTAAGTTCGTTCGAAAAATAGCGAGGCTGTGTAAAAAACATCCTACAGGAAAAGTTTGAAGTTAAAACTCAAGAGACTTGAGTTCCAAACGAGCACAATAGCACAACATCGGGAACGAATTCTCAGCTGAGAATAAAGTTCCGAAGGCTCCCTTAATAGGGCTGAAATAAAGTACAAACTGACTCGCAATAAACAATCTTTACGACAAACAATCAGCAGGAGAACGTGATCAGGAAAGATTCTGGACCTGCTACAGATTGCAGGGCAGAGGCCTGATCAACCAGCGCCTCAATGGGCGGTGAGAGCAGGAGGCGTTTACGGGCCGGAAACTGGCCATTTCGGCGCGTAGTGGCGCCTGCAGACACCGATGTCTCATCCTCTGGTTTGTTTGTGTTGTGTTGGTGTGGGAATTGTGGATGTGGCGGGGTGTAGGTGTTGTGTATGTGGCGGTGTGTAGGTGTTGTGGATGTGGGGGGGTGTAGGTGCTGTGGATGTGGGGCTGTGTAGGTGTTGTGGATGTGCGGCTGTGTAGGTGTTGTGGATGTGGCGATGTGTAGGTGTTGTGGATGTGGGGCTGTGTAGGTGATGTGGATGTAGGGCTGTGTAGGTGTTGTGGATGTGGCGGTGTGTAGGTGTTGTGGATGTATGGCTCTGTAGGTGTTGTGGATGTGGGGCTCTGTAGGTGTTGTGGATGTGGCGATGTGTAGGTGTTGTGGATATGGGGCTGTGTAGGTTTTGTAGATGTGGCGCTGTGTAGGTGTTTTGGATGTGGCGGTGTGTAGGTGTTGTGGATGTGGGGCTCTGTAGGTGTTGTGGATGTGGGGCTCTGTAGGTGTTGTGGATGTGGCGGTGTGTAGGTTTTGTGGATGGGGGCTGTGTAGGCGTTATGGATGTGGACCACTTTACCGTTAACTATAAATATTTTTCGGTTCACGCCGCCTCACAGTAGCACCGGGAGGACCAGTACTCGCGTAAGATGCGGTATTCGGAGCGCAAGTCTTCAGTGTGGCACCCGGTTCAGGGGTACACTGAAAAAATTTTTGTAATAAAACCGACACACTATTGTGTGCCTTCTTGCCACAAAACCGTCACACAGAAGTGTGTCACCTGTACTGTATACAACGTTAATCGAGGCATTGTGATGCAGTTTCGTGCGCCATGGGCCAATACGACAAACAAAAGTATATGCCAACTATGGCACACATCGCACAGGTCAGCAATATTTCTTATCAATGTTAAACGTTTTCAGAGTGGCCCATGAATGTACTTATTATCTGACAGTTTTCATCAATTTAAAGAAATATATACATAGCTAATATCTCAAGTTTTCTGAAGAAAATTAAATATATTCTATTCACAAATTCCACTAAGACCTCATTTTCAACAAGAAATTTTCCACTTTATGAAATGGGGTTGTGAGACCTAACTTTCCTAACTGCTTGAACGCGTGACCAAAAGTGATGAATCCATATATACTAACACTTCTCCGTGAAGCCACTTGACACACCCAAGTGTGTTCAAATTTCTCTGAGTGTAGCGCCAGCTGAGGCACAGGATTCACGGTACCAGCGCCCTGCTGAGGTGCCGCACCGCCAGAAGGCTGGTCAGGCAGCTGGGGCCTCGCTCCGGCCTCCAGCTGTACGGGCCATCAAGCCTCTCTGAGAGCCAGGCCCAGTTGACTTTAAAACAATGTTCTCACGTCTCCTTGCATTACATATGTCAACTATAACGCAGTTACGTGAGTTATGACGAGGTTGTGAGAGGACTACCGTGACAGATTGATTTGATATATGTGGCTATAGATTTAACATACCCATGATATAACATAGGCCATGATTTAACACAGCTCATGTTTTAACATGCCCCATGATTTAACATTGCCTATGATTTAGCATGCCCCATGATTTAGCATGCCCCAGGTCTGAGCTTAATTTGACTCTCCCTCGCCGCAAAAGCCGTCGTGGTTCAGTGGAGTGGAGTGAGGGGAGAGCTGTGCAGCTTCACGTTACTGCGCTCTGCAGCAATTACAGCAGCAGCAGCTCCGGTGGCGGGCACGTCTACGTGTGTAGGCCTTCCATATCGCTGTATCGATACGCAACATTCTGTTCCGCTCGCTTTATGCTCTGGTCTCTTGTTTTCTTCGAGGCACAACGAGGCTTTGTGGCAGATTATCATCCGGTGAGCTCAGGGGCGGCCTTAGCATGAGCTTTTACGCTGGATGGACTCTAGGATCTCTGACGATATCATGTGGCCAAATCTTCTCAATAATTACTCAACTTTTGTGCGAAGAAAAAAGCACACTAAATGCTGAGGAAAGTACACCCTATAACTCTTTTTCAAGCGTTGTTGAGTAGCTCCAGCACGCACGTTACCAATATCGTACCTACGATTGTGCTTTGTTTGGACTCTAGAAAATGAAAAATCGCTCAACTCGAGTAGAGCAAACGACTCAACAATTAAAGCAGCGTTTTGTAAGGAGCTCTACCTTCTGGCTGTCGGTGTGGGTGCGATAATATACGAGTTGCGGTGCGGCTGAGGAGTGCAGAGGAGGGCCCTCTTATGGGGCACAAAAAGAAGTTTTTAGGAGACAAAACCACGGCAGAAGGAGAGCGGGAAGGGGGCGAGGGCTTATCAAGGCGTGGCCTGCGAACCACAGGTCCATCAAGCACCAAATTAATGGATGATCCCACACAGCTGATCACCGCACACTCGCAATCGATTAGGAAAAGAAAAGGAAATAAATTTGTTGAAATACAGAAGGGGTAACGAGGGGCTGTCCGCGGAGCGAAGAGGTGTGGCTTCTCTCGATGCTCGCCTCAAGGAATCGAGGCGAGGTACGCACGGCGCCTCACCTGAGGCTCGTGCGCACGTTGGGCTCGCCAGCCTTGCGTCTCGTGCAATTTTATGGAGAGCAATCCAGCATGTTGGGTGCAATTCATTCCGCAGGTAAGCAGGTATAGGAAGCAGGCCACAGTGTGTGTGCTGCTAATAACTAATGCAATATTTTGTTCGCCACTCACGATATCAACATGGTTGGAAATATCTTCCCACCCTAAATATTTTTGGGGATTTTGGTAACATAATGCTACATGTTCCGCAACATTTCACGTGCGTCGAGTTAAGATTTTGCTATTACGTGCGCCATTCTACAGCGTAAAGGCCCAGTGCGCCATGCTACAGCGTAAGGCCCAATGCGCCATGCTACAGCGTAAGGCCCAATGCACCATGCTAAAGCGTAAAGATCCAGTGCGCCATGCTGCAGCGTAAGGCCCAATGCGCCATGCTACAGTGTAAAGGCTCAGTGTGCTATGCTACAGCGTAAGGCCCAATGCGCCATGCTACAGCGTAAGGCCCAATGCACCATGCTAAAGCGTAAAGATCCAGTGCGCCATGCTGCAGCGTAAGGCCCAATGCGCCATGCTACAGTGTAAAGGCTCAGTGTGCTATGCTACAGCGTAAGGCCCAATGCGCCATGCTAGAGCGTAAAGCCCAGTGCGCCATGCTGCAGCGTAAGGCCCAATGCGCCATGCTACAGCATAAGGCCTAATGCGCCATGCTACAGCGTAAGGCCCAATGCGCCATGCTACAGTGTAAAGGCTCAGTGTGCCATGCTACAGCGTAAGGCCCAATGCGCCATGCTACAGTGTAAAGGCTCAGTGTGCCATGCTACAGCGTAAGGCCCAATGCGCCATGCTGCAGCGTAAGGCCCAGTGCGCCGTGCTACAGCGTAAGGCCCAATATGCGCCTTACCGCAACGGCCACTCGAGCGTATCGACCCTACAGCGACGGTCGATATAATACCGACGGTGGCAACACAAACACGGCAAGAGGCGCGGCGTGTGAAGCCCCACCTGAGCGCAGGGAGAGATCGTGTGTGTTGCGGTGCGGGGGCCTGAGGGAGCGTAATGCGCTAATTCTTTTAATAAATACAAAATGTATGCATGTTGAGCATAACAGTATGACATCATTATGAAACTAGCTGTATGGTGGAGCATTGAATTTAAGCTTTATGATACTACATTAAATAAAAAATGTATTACAATAGAAAACACAAAAGCTGACCGAAGTCTCATGCAAGTATTTTCTTCATTACAAATATTCATCAGCAATGAGGTGAATAGTTGAAAAAAACATATAAAAAACTGATTGGAGTGTTTTTATGATTCGAATACGTTAAAAATGCGTTTGACAAAACTGCTTCCATTATTTATGCGTTTCTGTTTACATCTGTTATGTGTTTTCGATAGCATCGCATAAATATAGAGTCCATGTGCAGTGAGGGGCAAAATAATACAACACGTTGAGCAAATC
This sequence comes from Morinoia aosen, assembly GCA_030386875.1. Lineage (NCBI taxonomy): Eukaryota > Metazoa > Arthropoda > Malacostraca > Amphipoda > Talitridae > Morinoia > Morinoia aosen. The sequence goes on from CM059566.1 coordinate 65,910,918, forward strand.
GCCAGATTCCCCATTTCTAAACCACGTACAATTACATAAATTGGACTATTTATAAAGAGTAGTATAAAAAGGTAAATAATATATCTAAGGCCCACAAATATTTAATAGAAAAAAACACGAACTAGTATCATAAAAACGTGAACAAAAGTTTATAATACCCGAATTTTTTCTTGATAATATACATTAAAATTATTGTAGAATTATTCCAGAATGTTCTAATACATTCTACAATTTGGCAACCAAACTTTCGTTCGCATTCATATCCAGTAACGCGTCATTTTTGCAGCAGCTCTCGTTCTGAAAGGTCGTCTGCATGCGTAAGAATAAGGACATTAGCCAAGACCTTCACGAATGTATTGTGCAGCTCCATAACGAAGGTAACTGCACACATCTAAGTTTTGCTTTTTGCAAAGTCTAACAATAAATAAAATAGCAAGGATAGTCGCTTTTAAAAGATCCATTATCAGTTAGTTGTTTAATTAATAGAAGAACCTAAAATGATATATAAAATTGAACGTTTCGACTACAGGAGTCATCTTCAGCATTAACAAGATCTATGGAAGACAAAAAATACATTTTATTGAAAATAAGTGCAATAGTAAAAACAAATAAAAAGAAGTGGACGAAAAGGTCCTTTTTCGTCCACTTCTTTTTATTTGTTTAACTATTGCACTTATTTTCAATAAAATGTATTTTTTGTCTTCCATAGATCTTGTTAATGCTGAAGATGACTCCTGTAGTCGAAACGTTCAATTTTATATATCATTTTAGGTTCTTCTATCAATTAAACAACTAACTGATAATGGATCTTTTAAAAGCGACTATCCTTGCTATTTTATTTATCCATAACGAAGGTTTGGGATATCGGAAAATATGTGCACAACTGTGTATTCCCATATAGCCTCGGTTGGAACCATGATACGTAAGTGGAAATGCCAGAATACGACTCTCAGCATGTCTCGAACTGACGGTCCACGGAAGATTAACGACCGTGCTGCTCGAAAATTGATCCGAACAGTAGTGCAGAGGCCTGAAACTACTCTTAAAGAATTGAAGTTTCATCACAAGGTAACTGGGATTGAAGCCAGCAAACACACGATCAGCTGAGCACTACGACGTGAATGTCTTCCCTCGCTGCAATCCTCGGAGGACACTTCTTCTCCAGAAACATCACGTCAAGGCCAGACTGAACAATGCCAATGACCATTTGAACGAGCCAGCAGCGTTTTGGAACTCAGTATTGTGGTTAGATGAAACTAAAATCGAACTATTTGGGAGAAACAGCACAAACCGAGTTTGAAGGCAACAAAACGAAGAATATAAACCCAAGTGCACTATACCCACTGTTCAGTTAGGAGGTGGCCCAATCATGGTGTGGGATTATTTCAGCTCATCAAGGATAGGTAAACTTCACAACATTGAAAGAACCATGAATGGCAGGAAGTATCGTGAAATATTGGAAAGGGAGCTCCTACCTTTAGCTCATTTGTTAAAATTGAAACGTAGATTGACGTACCAATAAGACAAAGATCCAGAGTATGCAGCAAATTAAGCAAAGGAATAGTTGAAGAAAAAGAAGACAAACATTCAAGAATCAGAACGAAAACTTGCGGAGGGAATTGTAATTGAAGATTCAAAAGAGAGGTTTCCATAACATCACTGAACTCAAATAAATTTGAGTTGAAGAAAAGAATGAGATTACACCCGAAAGTTATAAAAGGCTGGTAGTGAACTACTCTAAACGTCTCGAAGCCATAATTATTAATATCGAAGGCTATGCAACGAAGTATTAATGTATGTATATCTTGAAATGTGTTGTAAACTTTTGTTGTTGTATTCATTATTACCATTATTCATATATATAGACCAATTTTCACAATTGTGCGTGGCCTAGAAATGTGGAATCTGGCGATGTAATCAACATGTTGCATTAATTTACCCCCATTGCATACATATAATGCAAACGGTGGTCTAACACAAGCTGTTCATTTTCAATATGCATAGAAGCTTACAGCTTGTCCTCTTTAATTCTAATCAACAATTACTGAATTGGATCCCGCAAAATAGGTTCACATAAAAAATTAAAATTATCCGGCAAAGTTTACAACTATAACTTTGGTTGTAAAAATTGTTTCATAGACCTAATAAATTTTCAAAAAATTACTGTTGTCTTTCAAACTCTATTTCCCGTAACACGTTGCCTTGAATGTGTAGTTCAATTAGTCGATTACTATATTCCTTACTGCAATACGTCAGATGAATAATATTTCCTAAGCTCAATTCGCTTAAAATTTGAACGTATTCCAGTAAGCATGAAGCACGGAGGTAATCAGTCGCATATAGTAAACCAATTTAGCAAGCGCTTGCAGCCACACGCACGACACTGCACCAACTCACACCACGCACCACCAACTCACAAAGCATGAGTCGCCCAATAGCAGGAAAGCTTCAAGCTGTTGGCACTCTCACGCCTTATCAGAGGAATGAACACTTCATCCTGTTCGTCTGTGTGATCTTAATTAAAAGCAGCGCAGCCAGCGCTGACACTTCACTTGAAGTCTCCTTGCTCTGATCCATGAACACGAAAATTCTCCCATACGCGTTGAAGTCTGACGATGCAAAGCGTAACCACATTCACCTATAGTATACTTTTCTGCGATGATGTGTTTTAACACATTGACCTCGATGGGATGAACTGTAGTTCATTGTTCAACTCAATTGTAGAATTAAAAGTTGTTAAAATTTTATAAATATTGAACATCAACTGGGTCCATTAAATACCACTAATATTAAAAGATTGTTTCAAATTTTCAAATGACACATCGTTGGGTCGTTTCGCTGCAGGAAGAACTTGAGCACGACTTATCGATGACCGTATCGTAAGCAACGTGTAAAACATCCTATAGGTGGACACTCTACTCTTATTATTAAGTCCAACACACTTTGACGAGGTGAAATATGAGCAGAGATTGAGAGTGCGATGACGGTTTTTTAAGCGCACATCACTCGCAACAGTGCGACATTACACTTAGTCAGCCCTCATTTCTCCGTCCGTTGTTCCTCACAGCTGATATGTTTGAGAATTTAGTCTTGCACAGCTACTGCTAAGAGACAGGTGCCGTGGGTGCTGACGTCAGGTGCCATGAGGGCACCGGCTCGACCACGTGGTAAGTCATGGCAAGTTGTGCATTTCATAAAAGTTGCCCGCGCGTGCGACATCCAAATAGTTGTGATGGTAGCGGCGTCATCCGCGCACGCTACAGCTCGTGGTTGAGCAGGTGTAGGGCGCGGACACTCCATTCTGGCACATCTCAGTGACTCAATGTGGACACCGTAGCCGAGTGGTCAAGAACGCGCCTTTCAGGGGAAGGTGTCGGCAGTTCGAATCCCGGTAGTGCTGCCTGGTGTTTCTCCCCGTTGCGCAAAGAGAGAGCTTAGCCACAATTCCCCACTCTACACAGGTGTCTAAAATGGGTACCGGTTTATCAGGGGCAACCGCCATTGCGTCCTGATGTTAGTAATAAGGCATTCGAAAAACCAACGTACAAGATGATTATGTATCAGGCTTGATGGGAGTAAAATCATCCTGTCTGACGCTCCTATACATGTCTTGCGCAGGTACCTGACGGAGAAGCGGCGCCAGGACCTCGCCAGGGACCTGGGCCTCAACGAGTCCCAGATCAAAATTTGGTTCCAGAACAAGCGGGCCAAGATCAAGAAGGTGAGGCGTCCGAGGGCTCTCGTGCTGCTCGTCTTGCGTGGCATCTTTGTGTGTTTCTTTGAGTGTGTTTCTTCTATGTATGTTTGTTTGTGTGTGTGTTTCTTCTTTGCGTGTTTGTTCGAGTGTGTTTCTTCTTTGCGTGTTTGTTTGAGTGTGTCTTTTCTTTGTGTGTTTGCATATGTGTGTCTCTTCTTTGCGTGTTTTTTTGAGTGTCTCCCAGTTTGCATTTTTTTGTTATATTTTCCCTGCATGAGAAACACTGTAGCGCTATTGTAGGAGGTGTCAACACATGAACCAAAGAGACTTTATAGTGCTATCGCAGGCGTTGCCAATGGGGGATCTAAAGTTTTTTTCCAAACCAAAAAGAATATAGTTTTCTGAAGACAACTAGGACTAAGTCCTCCCAAAATGTTATGTTAGTTTTTCCATTTTTTTGTAGCTTACCAGAACCACACAATCAGTCCTTACCAAGAATTATGATTTCAATAATTATCTTCAACTTCATAAAATCACAATCTTTTCAGAATCATCTACATTATCCTCCATAGCGTGCCTGATTAAGTTAAATATCTCCCTAAGTTTCTCTCTTATTATTGTCATTGCTGACTACTGTACTCCATGCCAGTAACGGAAGAAAATTACACACAAAATACTTCGTACAGAGTTCCAGTGAATAGCCGAGCGATGACACACTAGCCAACCAGCGCACCACAAGCTTGTGCCACTGTGTACATGAATATTTCTCGAATATCTCGAATATTTCGAATTAAATTCCCATCTATCCTCCTTGCCATCCTATGCTCTTGCTTGACATCCAACCCTCTTGCTTGTCATCCTATTCTCTTGTTTGCTATCCCATCTTCTTGCCTGCCATCCCATCCACCCATTGCTGCCATCCCATCCACCCATTGCTGCCATCCCATCCACCCATTGCTGCCATCCCATCCACCCATCCCACCACTGCTCGTAGGTCTCACCAGCCAAAAATTTACTCGTTGCACCCAAGCATTGCCTGCCCGTCCCACACCGCGACCCCCACATCTCGGCCGCTCCGAGCGCGACAGGCTTCAAGCCTTTGTTTCCTCACAACGCAGTGGAGTACTTTAATTAGGCCTCGAAAAAAAACGCTCACAGTCGTAAGCTGAACTCTTGGTGGTGCACTGGGTGTTCCTTACGCAGCGTTGCACAGTCCGTCTCTACGAAAACTGCCAATTGTGTCGGAAAACTTAAGGAGACGGTCTGGGTCCACTTCCGGATTATGGTAGGATTTCGGTTTATAAATTCATCTTATAGAGTAGTTTCTTGCGCATCCAGCGGTATAATTCGCTCTCAATTACGTACATTGGTTCGTCTTCTAGACGGGGTAAAAGACACGCACTAGCGTGACCTTGGGGCGCGCCAATGGATGGGTGACCTCCCTCTTCCCCCCTCATTACGAGTCAGTTTTGAGTTTTTCTCTACGGGAATAGCAAGAGAGTTCATTCATGGCCTTGCTTGAAATGCTTTAGTACTCAAACGAAACATTCCAACTATCAGTGTTGATTATGATGATGTAATTGAGTGTTTGTTTTGAGTCCGGCTACTCTGCGTCATCAGCTAATTTGATGTTGTGTAAACATACAATCACCTCCCGCAGTTTTGAAGGTATGAGAATGGCAAATATATCATTCGAAAGGGCTCAAGAAGAGCTACCAGGAGGAAGAGTTGAAAAAATTAAAATTTCTATGTAATTGAAAAACATCGTTTTTTAAAATGACTGTTTTTCTGAGATTTGGTTTCATTGTTTTTTTTATATGAATCCTTTCCCACAGTTTTAAAGTTACAAGAATGGCTAATATAGCAATCGATAAAGATTGGAAAAATCTACAGTAGCTGTGAAATTTATTGAAAACAAATGATTAGTTTAGAAATAAAACGAAAAAAATAATTTTTTTTTAGAAAAATGGCTCTCCTGAAAAGTTCACTTTTTGATCTTTGAAGAGACACCTGCCCCACAGTTTGGAAGGTACAGGAATGGCAAGTATATCAATCGATAGCGATTGAATTATCTTAAAGAGGCGATGGTATAGTTTTTTCAATTTCAAATCAAGTTGAAAATTAGAAGCAGAAGAATTTGAAGAAACGGAAAAAGTGGTCGGTTTCTAGGAAAATATTTCTCATAATTCGATAAATAAAATTATCAAAAAACCATACCACCGGATCGAAAGACAAGACAATTAGCTACCTAGAAAACCTTTATACAGTTTTGTAATTTTAAAATTGTGGGCAAAGCCCATTTTCCGCAACATCCTTTTTTTCATTTTTTTTAAATCATATTTTTTTTGAATATACGAAAAAAACACACGAGTTCAAAAATAAATGCCGCATCAACTGACACCTATTGAGAAAATCTTGGAAAAATCCATCGAGAAACGACGGACATTCCCCCCCCCCCCCCCCAGACCGTCCCCTTAAGGGCAGTGCGCAATGTGGCAGTGCTGCATGCATGATAGAGCATGCAGCATGAAACGGAGCTATAAACAGCGTAAAACAGGCAGCGAGAAACTATAGCTGCATGAAGCATGCAGCTGCTGCACATCCGGGCATCAGAGACGCGTGCGTTTGCCTCAGAGCTTCCCTGCTGTAACAGTACCAGACAGCCCTTTCCAAGTTTCGGATAGTTTCCGACACAAGACACTGTTTTTCAGGGATAGTGTTTACTTAAATAACATATACATTCACTCGGAAAATGTGATCTTAGCCGCATGAAACCTTTCGTACACACACACATACACTGAATCTCTGGCGAGATCGAAGCTGCAAGCTGTCGCGGTGCGGCACAGAAGGAAAGATCAAATAAGCCTACGCACGGGAACTAATTTCAGCCAGGAATTCGCTGCACTCACAGATCACAGGAGCGAGGCGATGTGAGAATGCATTGACAGCGAACGAAACGCTTGCGTTGTGTGTGTGTGCCAAGCTCCCCTGTGTCACACGAGAAACCAACATACTGGCGGTCAAATGAGACAGCTCTTTAACTTCCATTGATCGCTACTTTCGAGAGCAAACACAGATGAATATTGCATTCGGGAGTCGATACAGCAGAGAATGCCTTTGGACCCGGTTTGTAGTAAGCGAAAAAATATTCAGAATTCCTTGCACTCAAAAGGAGCTGCGTATTTTTTGCGTTTTCTTACAGAGTGTACTGCGTGCACAAGTAATGTGCCATCATTTTTCATGCAAGAACAACTCAATTCAGGAATTGAGTAAAAAAGTCAGTTCTTTTTAGTCGCGTGGAATCCTAAGTTCTTTGTCTCAGGACAGCTTGGGACACACACGCAGCTGCAGGGAACACATCGTCCTATGCACATACAGCTGCGAGACGCGTTACTCTACACACACACAGCTACAGCTGCGGACGTGTTACTCTACTCACACAGCTACAGCTGCAGGACGTGTTACTCTACACACACACACACACAGCTACAGCTGCGGACGTGTTACTCTACTCTCACAGCTACAGCTGCGGGACGTGTTGCTCTACACACACACACAGCTACAGCTGCGGACGTGTTACTCTACACACACAGCTACAGCTGCGGGACGTGTTACTCTACACACACACACACAGCTACAGCTGCGGACGTGTTATTCTACTCATACAGCTACAGCTGCGGGACGTGTTACTCTACACACACACACACAGCTACAGCTGCGGACGTGTTACTCTACTCACACAGCTACAGCTGCGAGACGTGTTACTCTACACACACAGCTACAGCTACGGACGTGTTACTCTACACACACAGCTACAGCTGCGGGACGTGTTACTCTACACACACAGCTACAGCTGCGGGACGTGTTACTCTACACACACAGCTACAGCTGCGAGACGTGTTACTCTACACACACAGCTACAGCCGCGGGACGTGTTCCCCTACACACACAGCTACGCTGCGGGACGTGTTCCCCTACACACACAGCTACAGCTGCGGGACGTGTTCCCAAACACACAGCTACAGCTGCGGACGTGTTCCATTACACACACAGCTACGCTGCGGGACGTGTTCCCCTACACACACAGCTACAGCTGCGGGACGTGTTACCCTACACACACAGCTACAGCTGCGGGACGTGTTCCCCTACACACACAGCTACAGCTGCGGGACGTGTTCCCCTACACACACAGCTACAGCTGCGGACGTGTTCCCCTACACACACAGCTACGCTGCGGGACGTGTTCCCCTACACACACAGCTACAGCTGCGGGATACGTTACTCTACACACGCAGCTACAGCTTTGAGACGCTGTACACTACACACTCAGTTATTGCTACAAACTGTACTCCTATATTGTGTACCCTCCACACTGTGCACACTTCAATATGCGTACCCTGCACAACATGCACTTTCCACACTGTACATATTCTACGCTGTGAACCCTTCATTCTCCCATCCTTCATACTGTACGGTTACCTCAGCTGAGATAGGCTTCGGTATACTACTATTTACCGCGCTTACTTTGTTTCTATCAGTTTTTGTGCTTTCTTTGCTATCCCTTCTTTGTTTTTTCCTTTCCATTCTTAAGTTGCTGTATATGCACCGGGTATCCTGTGAGGGAACACACCTTGTGCATAGATTCTTAGCTGTCAAAGTCCATACTGCATGGTACTTTCTTATATTTGTTTTACTCGGATCTCATTTTATGTATGTGACTGGAGAGTCTTAAATTGAGTAGTTCGAAATTTGATGACAGCCGACGCTGCCTGCCGCTGTAGCCCCCTGCCATCAGCACAAGCATGCTGCGGCCGTCGTGGCATGGTGCTTATTTCGTGTGTGTTTGTTTGTGTGTATCGTGATGCGTCGCGTTCCTTACTTCGTGTGATGTGTGATGTGTCACTCACTGCTGTCTTTGCCTGCTTTACGTGTGTTTCTCCTAAATAATGTGTTTTGTGTGTATTACATATCGTCAATTTTGTCATATGACATATTTAGTTCTTGAATAATACTGTGAAATAATATTACTTCATGAACAATACTTTGTAATAATGATATTATCCTATGAATGATATACATATATATATATAGGTGTCACACTCCTTTCTCTTATCATGATCACTCAACACTCGTTTTAAAAGAAAGTTGTGCATGCATGATGGCCAGGGTGATGAATAATATTACCGCTTAGTTTATCTTGTTCGTGTCGTTTCGATGGTTGTCTCTTAATTAATTATAAAGGTTTTTTTAATCCGTGCAGAGAGAGAGAGAAATGCCCGAGAGTCGCAGGGAACTTGTGTCTCGATATCGTGCATCGCTAAAACTCTAAGCGTACTCGTATGCCAATATCGCTCAGACAGTCACGCACTGGCAACCGTGGAGACTCCACTTGCTCTATCCGCTCATTGTAAATTTCGTGCTGTTATTCGTTTCCACTACGAAAAAAAGTCAAACTAAAATTTATCACAATGTGTGCAGTTTTTTCAAATTCCGAGGGAGTTGAGAAAGAAGTAAAATACCGATCGGTATCCGGACTCTTGGGACCTCGCGTCAACATTCAGAGCGCGGGAAGCGGAGGGCCTTCCGCTCGGTTTTCATCGAGTAACGATGTCCTTCTTCCATTGACTGATTGACAAAAAAAATGTGGCCTAGACATTACGTCTTCCCCGTAAACACTGCACAACTCGCTTCACTATTCAAACTCCAATCACTCGGTGAATTTCAGAAGCTTTTGAAACAAAACTCCCAGCACGAACTTTTCAATCAACGGTAGGAGGAAATGAAATCATCTTCGTTGGCAGTATGTAAGTTTTCACGCGGTTACGGTAGACGCTTTGTAATTTTAGTGTTGCTACTGCACATTTTTGTGTAGCCACGAGCGTTGCTGGTGTAGCGTGACAGCTACAAAAGTTCCCTGTGACTCCCAGGCTATACCAGCCTGTCACTCGGATTAGAATATGTATTGAAACTCAATTTTGAAACGCCTTTCGCGTAACATTGCCGCTTATTTCATGTTGTTCGTGTTGTTTTGCCCTGTTGCCAGCAGACGACGGGCCACAAGAACCCGCTGGCCCTGCAGCTCATGGCCCAGGGCCTCTACAACCACAGCACCATCCCCATCAGGGAGGAGGATGAGGACCAGCTCCTGCAGCACGCTATGTGAGGCTGCGGCCAGCTCCTGCAACACGCCGTGTGAGGCTGCGGCCAGCTCCTGCAACACGCTATGTGAGGCTGCGGCCAGCTCCTGCAACACGCCGTGTGAGGCTGCAGCCAGCTCCTGCAACACGCCGTGTGAGGCTGCGGCCAGCTCGTGCAACACGCCGTGTGAGGCTGCGGCCAGCTCCTGCAACACGCCATGTGAGGCTGCGGCCAGCTCCTGCAACACGCCATGTGAGGCAACACGTCACATTCAAGTCCCATGAAGGCTTCAGACTCTCCTCCCGGCATGTGCCTCGGCAGCAGCGTGTTGCACGTTCCTCTTTGTGGCAGAGTTGTGAGCTTCGACAGGAGTGTTGATGTGATCAGTTCTAGCGTGTGAGTCGGCAGGTGTGTAGCCGAGCTGTGGCACTTTGATACCAGGACTGTGAGTTTTGATTGGCTCGGAAAGCACCCGATTGCACATAGGCGTTGAGAGATATTAGACCGGAAAATGCGAAACAATGTGCGTGTCAGCTGTGAGCCACATAGCTGCCTCAGACGCCCAGGCTCGGAGCAGGGGACTGCGCGCCCTCCAGCGGACGCAGCTGCTGTAGGAGTTCGTCTGGCGTGCTCGCTGTGTCGCAGCCGCGCTGCCGCTGTGTAACTTTGCGTGTAATTTAGGTCACCTTCTGCCAAATAGGAATGAGTTCCAAATCTGTACGATTATTTTATGTTTAAATGATGAACGTGTAAATACATCCAGAGAACTGCCTGTTTTAATTTGATTAGCTCTTGGTTAAAACCTGTAAATTGTCCGCCCTAGTTGTCCTTAGGGATCATTTACGTGTGTGGCATGAGCTCATGAGGTGCGACACTGACGGGTATGGCAAAGCCTCTAAAGAGCACTGCCTCATTGTAGCGTACCTTGTGGCCAGAGGGTCGCTTATGGTGGCGATGTTTGGAGGTGCGGCCGTCCAATCTAGCCATCGCGTGGGCCAAATATTGAGACACATTTGGCATTGCATTACGACCATTGAAGAACTGCAAGCTCTGAAGGAAAAGATCGCCATGCATACGCGATTTTCTGCCGGATTTTCAGTGGCCAGATTTCCAACAAATTTGCGTTGTCTTAGCAGTACAGCTGGTGGCGTAAGGGGACGAGGCTACGCTATGTGCTGCTTTGTCCCGGTCAAAATCCTCAAGTTTGATATCCTGTAAAAAAACTCTCAGCACCTGCAGCAACACTGCAGTGTTGTTAGATGCAGGATGTTCAACGGTTTTACACATACTATTGAGAATTTTGGCCAGAAAAAAAGACAATTAATGTAGCCAAGTGAACGTAGTAGAACTTATGTCGCCAGCTGTACCGCTACGAATCCTACGAAAATCGTGTCCCCGCAGAGGAGAAGGTGGCGGGAGGCCCCCCCCCCCCCCCCCCGCAGCCCGCCGCACCTCACGCATTGCATCAACTGGAATTGTTGCCCTTCTTCATATTCGGGTCGCCAATGGCCAGAAAAATTAAATCGTATTCATTAATCACTTCATGGTTGTAACACATGCGTTGTGACGTAGCCTACGTTATGTAAGCCTCTCGGACAAAGTAGCGACAGACACTCAGGAGGTAAGGGTACCTAATCCAATTGTTGTAATAAATGTCAGCATTCTCTTCCTTGTAATGATGGCTATGTGATGCGCATAGTGACTTCGTTTGCGTCTTCAGCAGGAAAATAAAATCTTTATCTAATAAGAGCAGACACATTGTTTAAATTCAACGTTGAATATGTACAGAAGAACCCCATTACCGAGACTGCAAAATGCCACGTTTCTGTCAATGGCCGTAATGCACGCGGCACATAAGCGGCCATGTTAACATTTTGTGCACAAGAGCTCACTGATCTGCAACGCAGCGAACAGGACAAACTATCAATTACATGCCTTTTGATTTTCTTCAAAGCTAGTCCCCACTGTCGTGCCTGTGCTTTCAAAAGTTTTGCTATTGAATTTAAAGACTTTTCTCAATTTTTGGCTGAAAACGTTGGTACTTATTAGCAGGCTCTTATATTTTGTGTCAACGCAAATACGAATCTCGGTAAAATTAGGACACTGCTACATTTATTTTTTGTTGTCTATATTCTCCATCCTGCTTAGAGGAAGCATGTAACATGTGATTCAATACGAGGCACAGAGCTCGTGACTCAATGCGAGAGGCATCGAGCATAACACCTGACCGTCGCTGCGCTGAGGAGCTGCGTACCGCCGAGCGGCGCGGCATCGTGATGCGTAGACGGCCAGAGGCGAGAGCCTGTGGTGGCACTACTTCTCCAACGCTTTTGCCGGCATCATCACAGCACAGCTGCTTTACTAAATTGAACGAAAAATGCAAGGGTTATTATAATTGCTTAGAGGTTCCTAACTGTTGTGAAATATAAACTTGGTATACAAAGGCGTAAAAAAAACACATCCGGGACAACTCACAGCCACTCGAGAAATGCATTTTTCAAGTGGAGTTCTCAGTCAGGCCACTACAAAAATGAGGCGCCACCGCTCAGTTTCACGGATCTAATTATGAGGCTTCAGTTTTGCTAGCCCGCAATACCTGGGACGTGCACATTGTCGGTGGGGTCGTCAGCAGCTAAATGGGAGCACGGACCGCGTTATTCCTGGACCGGTGCCCTCAGCAGGGCGTCAGCACTGAAGTTATCAGCATCACAGCGCCAGCATTGCAGCTGGTGTCAGCATCACAGCGCCAGCATTACACACAGTTGTCAGCATCACAGCGCCAGCACTACGTACAGTTGTCAGCATCACAGCGCCAGCACTACATACAGTTGTCAGCATCACAGCGCCAGCACTACACACAGCTGTCAGCATCACAGCGTCAGCACTACACACAGCTGTCAGCATCACAGCGCCAGCACTACACACAGCTGTCAGCATCACAGTGTCAGTACTGGACTCGGTCGTGGATCTCGTAACAAAGTCCGCAGGCACAAATTTGTAAACACGATTGTTCCATTTAATTCAGTGATTTCTGAACGGAAAAGAAAGAATTGAAGAACACCAATAAGCATTACCCAGCAATCACTGCCCACCAAAGAACACGGCGTGCAGACTGCCACACGAGGCACCGCTCCCTGCGCGTAGAGGGGAGACAACGCGGCGCGGTGAGCCCCAGCGGGTGGGGAGGGTAGCCTGTGTAGAGGCGCGGCGTGAGGGGAGTGCAGCGTCCTCACCGCAGTGCTCACGGTCAGGTGTGCAAGTTAGCCTCTGTCCAGCCAAAATTCATGTCACCCTACCAATCGCTGAATACTGTTTGTGGCCTAATTTCAATTGAGAAAGCCATATTCGAGGATATTGCGAGGAAATGGCCGAATGGCGACCGTACTTCAACTGGCGCTGCTGCGTGTGGTGCTGTGCGGTGCAGGGCATTACGTACGGCTGAGGTGCGAGACAATTTAGGATAGCTCAGTTGCACCGCCAGGTGTTGTCTACCTATGTTACTTATGTCTTGCCTTGTATTTGTGCAATGTCATTGTTTTCTCTTGGACTATAATTTGTTCGCGTGATGCAGGTCGTTATTAGTTTCAGTGTTAACATCTTGTGATAAGTTGTTCGTAGACCACAGAATTCTACGTATTTATGAGAGCAATGAATTTCATACTAGAGCTTTAATCATCCATAGACAATTATGTTTACCTGTATGTTCACCGACCATCATGTGTGAGAGGGATCGTTTACCAGAATGTTCGATATTGGCTTATATAAATTTTTAGCGGAGTTTGACTGTGTGTAGCGAGCCGTCTCGGGTGTGTGGGGGCGTGGTGGGCTGTGGGACGGCCGTGTCACCGTGTTGCGATTGCCAGGCGTGTCAACGTTGCCACGCGTGTCAACGTTGCCAGGCATGTCAACGTTGCCAGGCGTGTCAGCGTTACCAGGCGTGTCAACGTTGCCACGCGTGTCATCGTTGCCAGGCGTGTCAACGTTGCCAGGCGTGTCAACGTTGCCAGGCGTGTCAACGTTGCCAGGCGTGTCATCGTTGCCAGGCGTGTCAACGTTGCCAGGCGTGTCAACGTTGCCAGGCGTGTCAGCGTTACCAGGCGTGTCAACGTTGCCACGCGTGTCAACGTTGTCATGTGTGTAATAAACACTGCTCTGCATGTCAACATTGCCCCACAACCCAGTCTAACTTTTTCGCGGTCTGCATTCATGTTTTTCGCAGCCCAAGCGATTTGAATCGCTCAGGCGGCGAAAAACATGCATGCAGGCGGCGAAAAAGTTAGACTGAGATGTCAACACAAACTCCGCCCCCCCCCCCCGTCCTCCCCACGCCCCCACGCCGGCCGCTGAGCAGATCACGCAAATTTTGCTTGACTTTCAGCAAATCGCCGCAGCTCTCGAGCAGAGCCACATGCTATTTCAATTTAAAAAATCAACTGGATTTGAGAAAGCTTGTCTCAGTCGAAAAAGTTGCATTCAATTCAATTTTTTATGCTATAAATGGTGTGGGTGGAGACATGGTGCCGTCTGCTAGCGGTGACCGCAACACAAGTTGGGGCATTTCTGGTGAGGTCGTGGGGCTCTGCGCCTGCCGAGCGGGGTGGGGCGTGTGCTGGGGCTGAGGCCTCTCATGGGGAGGATGGGGTCTCTCATATATAAGGAGGCTGAGGCTGGCGCCTCTCATTTATGGGGAGGCTGAGGCTGGCGCCTCTCATATATAGGGAGGCTGAGGCTGGCGCCTCTCATATATGGGGAGGCTGAAGCTGGCGCCTCTCATATATAGGGAGGCTGAGGCTAGCGCCTCTCATATATAGGGAGGCTGAGGCTGGCGCCTCTCATATAGAGGGAGGCTGAGGCTGGCGCCTCTCATATATAGGGAGGCTGAGGCTGGCGCCTCTCATATAGAGGGAGGCTGAGGCTGGCGCCTCTCATACATAGGGAGGCTGAGGCTGGCGCCTCTCATATATAGGGAGGCTGAGGCTGGCGCCTCTCATATATAGGGAGGCTGAGGCTGGCGCCTCTCATATATAGGGAGGCTGAGGCTGGCGCCTCTCATACATAGGGAGGCTGAGGCTGGCGCCTCTCATATATAGGGAGGCTGAGGCTGGCGCCTCTCATATATAGGGAGGCTGAGGCTGGCGCCTCTCATACATAGGGAGGCTGAGGCTGGCGCCTCTCATATATAGGGGGGCTGAGGCTGGCGCCTCTCATATATAGGGAGGCTGAGGCTGGCGCCTCTCATACATAGGGAGGCTGAGGCTGGCGCCTCTCATACATAGGGAGGCTGAGGCTGGCGCCTCTCATATATGGGGAGGCTGAGGCTGGCGCCTCTCACAATGCCAGGCTGAGGCTAGCCTGCCATATAAGGCCGCATTTTGCACATACTGCACATAAGTGTCCATAAGTACGATTACCGCTGAACTTAGTCATGATATATTTACGTAATGTTAGCATCATGTGTACGGAAACGGGTTACTGAGAATGTCGAGCAGCAAATAACTAGATAATAAGCGTATTGTGTACATAGAGCTATTTATTGCGGTCTAACTTAAGAATGTTAATATCGCTCTAGGGAGTTCTCGCTTCCTCTCATCCTCGATAATACTGTGAAGATATCCATATAAATTTACTCGCAGAATTATCAAATTTTTTCCTGTGCTTACGATAGGAAAGAATAAATCACTACACTCCACTCAGTCGCTGCGTAGGCTCTCGTTCAGTTGACCTCCTCCAAGTGCAGCGATCTGGAGGCCTGTAGTCTGGAGGCCTGAAGTCTGGAGGCCTGGAGTCTGGAGGCCTGGAGTCTGGAGGCCTGAAGTCTGGAGGCCTGGAGTCTCGAGGCCTGAAGCTCCGTGTTTGGAGTCGAGAACCTTGGAGTTCGGACTGTAAACCTGGAGCAGTAGCTTTTAGTCTGGAGACCTGGAGTCCGGTCTTTGGAGTTTGGAGGCCTAGGGTTTGGAGTCTGAAGGTTCCAGGCAACCACACCACACCACACCACACCACACCACACCACACCACACCACACCACACCACACCACACCACACCACACCACACCACACCACACCACACCACACCACACCACACCACACCACACCACACCACACCACACCACACCACACCACACCACACCACACCACACCACACCACACCACACCACACCACACCACACCACACCACACCACACCACACCACACCACACCACACCACACCACACCACACCACACCACACCACACCACACCACACCACACCACACCACACCACACCACACCACACCACACCACACCACACCACACCACACCACACCACACCACACCACACCACACCACACCACACCACACCTCACCTCACCTCACCTCACCTCACCTCACCTCACCTCACCTCACCTCACCTCACCTCACCTCACCACACCACACCACACCACACCACACCACACCACACTACACCACACCACACCACACCACACCACACCACACTACACTACACTACACTACACTACACTACACTACACCACACCACACCACACCATACAACACAACACCACACCGCACCACACCACACCACACCACAACACACAACAACACACAACACCACACCACACCACACCGCACCACACCGCACCACACCACACCACACCACACCACACCATACCACACCGCACCGCACCGTACCGCACCACACCACACCACACCCTACCACAACCCACCGCACCGCACCACACCACACCACACCACACCGCACCACACGACACCGCACCGCACCACACCGCACTGCACCACACCACACCGCATCACACCGCACCGCATCACACCACACCACACCGCACTGCACCGCACCGCACCGCACCACAACACCACACCATACCACACCACCACAAACTCATATTGTTACCACCACAAGGTCATGATGTCATCACCACAAGGTCGTGTTGTCACCACCACAAGGTCATGTTGTCACCACCACAAGGTCATGTCACCACCACAAGGTCATGATATCACCACCACAAAGTCGTGTTGTCACCACCACAAGGTCATGATGTCACCATCACAAGGTCGTGTTGTCACCACCACAAGGTCATGTTGTCACCACCACAAACTCATATTGTTACCACCACAAGGTCATGCTGTCACCACCAAAAACTCATATTGTCACCACCACAAGGCCATGATGTCACCACCACAAGGTCGTGTTGTCACCTCCATAAGGTCATGTTGTCAGCACCACAAGGTCATGATGTCATACCACAAGGTCGTGTTGTCACCACCACAAGGTCATGATGTCACCACCACAAGGTCGTGTTGTCACCACCACAAGGTCATGTTGTCACCACCACAAGGTCATGTTGTCACCACCACAAGGTCATGTTGTCACCACCACAAGGTCATGTTGTCACCACCACAAGGTCATGTTGTCACCACCACAAACTCATGTTGTCACCACCACAAGGTCATGATGTCACCACCACAAGGTCATGATGTCACCACCACAAGGTCGTGTTGTCACCACCACAAGGTCGTGTTGTCACCACCACAAGGTCATGATGTCACCACCACAAGGTCGTGTTGTCACCACCACAAGGTCATGATGTCACCACCACAAGGTCATGATGTCACCACCACAAGGTCGTGTTGTCACCACCACAAGGTCGTGTTGTCACCACCACAAGGTCATGATGTCACCACCACAAGGTCGTGTTGTCACCACCACAAGGTCGTGTTGTCACCACCACAAGGAAATGTTGTCACCACCACAAACTCATGTTGTCACCACCACAAACTCATGTTGTCACCACCACAAACTCATGTTGTCACCACCACAAGGTCATGATGTCACCACCACAAGGTCATGATGTCACCACCACAAGGTCGTGTTGTCACCACCACAAGGAAATGTTGTCACCACCACAAGGTCATGTTGTCACCACCACAAGGTCATGTTGTCACCACCACAAGGTCATGTTGTCACCACCACAAGGTCGTGTTGTCACCACCACAAGGTCATGATGTCACCACCACAAGGTCATGTTGTCACCACCACAAGGTCATGATGTCACCACCACAAGGTCATGATGTCACCACCACAAGGTCATGTTGTCACCACCACAAGGAAATGTTGTCACCACCACAAGGTCATGATGTCACCACCACAAGGTCATGTTGTCACCTCCACAAGGTCATGTTGTCACCACCACAAGGTCATGTTGTCACCACCACAAGGTCATGTTGTCACCACCACAAGGTCATGTTGTCACCACCACAAGGTCATGTTGTCACCACCACAAACTCATGTTGTCACCACCACAAGGTCATGATGTCACCACCACAAGGTCATGATGTCACCACCACAAGGTCATGTTGTCACCACCACAAGGTCATGTTGTCACCACCACAAGGTCATGTTGTCACCACCACAAGGTCATGTTGTCACCACCACAAGGTCATGTTGTCACCACCACAAACTCATGTTGTCACCACCACAAGGTCATGATGTCACCACCACAAGGTCATGATGTCACCACCACAAGGTCGTGTTGTCACCACCACAAGGTCGTGTTGTCACCACCACAAGGTCGTGTTGTCACCACCACAAGGTCGTGTTGTCACCACCACAAGGTCATGTTGTCACCACCACAAGGTCGTGTTGTCACCACCACAAGGAAATGTTGTCACCTCCACAAACTCATGTTGTCACCACCACAAGGTCATGATGTCACCACCACAAGGTCATGATGTCACCACCACAAGGTCGTGTTGTCACCACCACAAGGTCGTGTTGTCACCACCACAAGGTCGTGTTGTCACCACCACAAGGTCGTTTTGTCACCACCACAAGGTCATGTTGTCACCACCACAAGGTCATGATGTCACCACCACAAGGAAATGTTGTCACCACCACAAACTCATGTTGTCACCACCACAAGGTCATGATGTCACCACCACAAGGTCATGATGTCACCACCACAAGGAAATGTTGTCACCACCACAAACTCATGTTGTCACCACCACAAGGTCATGATGTCACCACCACAAGGTCATGATGTCACCACCACAAGGAAATGTTGTCACCACCACAAACTCATGTTGTCACCACCACAAGGTCATGATGTCACCACCACAAGGTCATGATGTCACCACCACAAGGAAATGTTGTCACCACCACAAACTCATGTTGTCACCACCACAAGGTCATGATGTCACCACCACAAACTCATGTTGTCACCACCACAAGGTCGTGTTGTCACCACCACAAGGTCATGTTGTCACCACCACAAGGTCATGTTGTCACCACCACAAGGAAATGTTGTCACCACCACAAGGTCATGTTGTCACCACCACAAGGTCATGTTGTCACCACCACAAGGAAATGTTGTCACCACCACAAACTCATGTTGTCACCACCACAAGGTCATGATGTCACCACCACAAACTCATGTTGTCACCACCACAAGGTCGTGTTGTCACCACCACAAGGTCATGTTGTCACCACCACAAGGTCATGTTGTCACCACCACAAGGAAATGTTGTCACCACCACAAGGTCATGTTGTCACCACCACAAGGAAATGTTGTCACCACCACAAACTCATGTTGTCACCACCACAAGGTCATGTTGTCACCACCACAAGGTCATGTTGTCACCACCACAAGGAAATGTTGTCACCACCACAAACTCATGTTGTCACCACCACAAGGTCATGATGTCACCACCACAAGGTCATGATGTCACCACCACAAGGTCATGATGTCACCACCACAAGGTCGTGTTGTCACCACCACAAGGAAATGTTGTCACCTCCACAAACTCATGTTGTCACCACCACAAGGTCATGATGTCACCACCACAAGGTCATGATGTCACCACCACAAGGTCATGTTGTCACCTCCACAAACTCATGTTGTCACCACCACAAGGTCATGATGTCACCACCACAAGGTCATGATGTCACCACCACAAGGTCATGATGTCACCACCACAAGGTCGTGTTGTCACCACCACAAGGAAATGTTGTCACCTCCACAAACTCATGTTGTCACCACCACAAGGTCATGATGTCACCACCACAAGGTCATGATGTCACCACCACAAGGTCATGTTGTCACCTCCACAAACTCATGTTGTCACCACCACAAGGTCATGATGTCACCACCACAAGGTCATGATGTCACCACCACAAGGTCGTGTTGTCACCACCACAAGGAAATGTTGTCACCACCACAAGGTCATGTTGTCACCACCACAAGGTCGTGTTGTCACCACCACAAGGAAATGTTGTCACCACCACAAGGTCATGATGTCACCACCACAAGGTCATGATGTCACCACCACAAGGTCATGTTGTCACCTCCACAAACTCATGTTGTCACCACCACAAGGTCATGTTGTCACCACTACAAACTCATGTTGTCACCACCACGAGCCGTACAACAGAGGGTGGCGGCACTCACCACTCAGGAGCAACGCTCGGCCCCATAAGAGCGCTGCAGGAGTGAAGTGTGATGTCTGGGAGGCAATTTTATTATATGAACACATTTCACTCTCTCGATTTCACGTTTCTTAAGATCGTGGAAGATACACTCGCTTGAGGCAGCAGCGGCAGGCCTCACAGCTGTTTTCCCGCAACAGCTGCTCTCCCCACAACAGCTGTACACCCCTAAACAGTTGCACTCTGCTAACAGCTGTTTTCCCACAGCAGCTGCAGGTCTCACACATGCTTTTCCACAACTGCTGCATTCTCCCAACAGTTGCACTCCCACCACAGCTGCACTGCCACAACAGCTGCACTCCCACAACAGCTGCATTCCCACAACAGCAGCCGGGGTGGTGTGGCTGGGCTGACAGGCAACAGCCGGGGGGGGGGGGGGTGGGGCTGCGCTGCGCTGACAGGCAACAGCCGGGGTGGTGTGGCTGCGCTGACAGGCAGAACAAGCCCACATTCGTCATCACAAACCTTGCAATATTCTACTGTAATAAATGCTTTAATGTAGATCTACTCGAAAACTAAATAACGTGTCAGCATCGGTAAGTATCATTGAATGAAAATATATTGTTAAAATGCATTGTTTTTTCGTTACCCTTAATGCGCTGCTGACGTCACCGCATCGAGTGCAGGCAGTGGCGGGGCAGTGGCGGGGCAGTGGCGGGGCAGGGGCGAGGCAGTGGCGGGGCAGTGGCGAGGCAGTGGCGAGGCAGTGGTGGGGCAGTGGCGGGGCAGTGGCGGGGCAGTGGCGGGGCAGTGGCGGGACAGTGGCGAGGTAGTGGCGGGGCAGTGACGAAGCAGTGGCGGGGCAGTGGGGGAGCAGTGGCGGGGCAGTCGCGGGGCAGTGGTGGGGCAGTGGCGGGGCAGTGGCGGGGCAGTGGCGGGGCAGTGGCGGGGCAGGAGCGAGGCAGTGGCGGGGCAGTGGTGGGGCAGTGGCGGGGCAGTGGCGGGGCAGTGGCGGGGCAGTGGCGGGGCAGTGGCATGGCAATGGCGGGCCAGTGACGGGGCAGTGGAAAGACATCACGCTACCCACCACAACACAGCTGCACCAACACACAACACACCACAACACAGCTGCGCCAACACACAACACACCACAACACAGCTGCACCAACACACAACACACCACAACACAGCTGCACCAACACACAACACACCACAACACAGCTGCACCAACACACAACACACCACAACACAGCTGTACCAACACACAACACACCACAACACAGCTGCACCTACACACAACACACCACAACATAGCTGCACCAACACACAACACACTACAACACAGCTGCACCAACACACAACACACCACAACACAGCTGCACCAACACACAACACATCACAACATAGCTGCACCAGGACACAACACACCACAACACAGCTGCACCAACACACAACACACCACAACACAGCTGCACCAACACACAACACACCACAACACAGCTGTACCAACACACAACACACCACAACACAGCTGCACCAACACAAAACACACCACAACATAGCTGCACCAAGACACAACACACCACAACACAGCTGCACCAACACACAACGCACCACAACACAGCTGCACCAACACACAACACACCACAACATAGCTGCACCAAGACACAACACACCACAACACAGCTGCACCAACACACAACACAGCTGCACCAATACATAGCACACCACAACACAATTGCACCATCACGCAACACCCCACAACACAACTTCACCATCACGCAACACACCACAACACAGCACACAACACAACACAGCCACGCACCCCCACACACGCACCCTCAGAGTTAGTTCATTAAACTCCACGGAAGACTTATCGCCGCCATTAGCTGCCGAGTGCCGCTAAAAATACAAGCATCTTCTGGTGCGTCTTGAGCGCTGGAGGCTGTGGGGTGTGGGTGTGCTGGGGGGAGGGTGTAGGGGTGCAGGGAAGGGAGGATGGTGTAGAGGTGCTAGGGTGAAGAGTGAAGAGGTAGAGAAGAGGGCACTTCTGGAAATGGAACGACACTGAAAAAAGAACAGCAGGAATGTAAGGGATGCATGAGAGTGTTGTGGGAGAGTGCAGGGCGGACGCAAGTGAGGGGTAGTGGAGGACTAGAGTGCTGGAGTGGAGGGGTAGTGGATCACTGGAGTGACGGAGTGAAGGGGTAGTGGATGACTGGAGTGCTGGAGTGGAGGGGTAGTGGATCACTGGAGTGCTGAAGTGGAGGGGTAGTAGATGACTGGAGTGCTGGAGTGGAGGGGTAGTAGATGACTGGAGTGCTGAAGTGGAGGAGTAGTGGATGACTGGAGTAACGGAGTGGAGAGGTAGTAGATGGCTGAAGTAGAGGAGTAGAAGACAGGAGAGACAGAGCGGAGTATAGAGCAGCTAGAGTAGAACAGTTGAGCTGGTCCCTGTAGTCTAGGGCGCACCTTTTAAAACCTGGATTTTTTTTCACGTGATACAGCGGATGGAGAAAGTAATGAGGCGAATTACGTGCAGTACAGTGAGCGACGAAATTATTCGTTCACCCCTCGTCTTTCAAAACTTTCTAGAATTACTCAAAAACTATTGTTGCCACATGCACAAGATTTTCACTGGGTGTGAAGCACATATTAGTGACAATAATACGAAGTTTCTAGAACAAAATTTTATTTTTTAAAGATTTAACAAGCTGAACTTCAGAAACACGAAAAGACAAAATTATTCATACAAATGAGAACATTACATTTCATTGAGAAGTATTTACCGTTAAACTTGTTTTATTGAAAAAAATTGTGTCTAAGGTGTTCCTGAACATTCTAGATGTGAGATCATTCAAGAAAATTGTGTCAGAACTTATGACAACGCTCTACTGAAGATAACTGTCGCCACAAAGCTGGAAATAGTTATGGCGACATATCTAAGCGTTTGAGCATCCCAAAATCTACAGGACAATCTGTCATAAAAAAGTTTGCTAAGTTTGGTACAGTAGAAACATTGCCTGGGCGTGGTCGCAAACAAAATACTCTCGGTGAGAACTTCTCGAAAATTGTGTCGTGAGGTACACAGCTAGGGAATTAGCGTGAGCACAATCCAGCGCTGTCTGAACAAGGAAGGCCTACATGAATGCTGACCTTGAAGGACTCCACTCCACAAACCATGTCATATTGCTGTTCGCTTGAACTTCGCAAAGTCACACTTGGATATGGACAGAGGCTTATGGGAGAGAGTATTAAAAAGTGACGAAATCAAAATCGATCTTTTTGGGCACAATGACGTGAAGAAGGTTTGGCGTAAGAATGGTGAAGCTTTCCTGCCGAAGAACACTGTGCTAACAGTTAACGCGGAGGTGGATCACTCATGTTTTGGGGTTGTTTTGCTGCATAGGGTACTGGAAAATTGGTTGCAATTGAAGGGAAGATGAATTCTGATGACTATATTTCTATTTTGGACGAAAACCTGAAAGTATCAGCTATTTTTTTGGGACTTGGAATGCGGTGGGTATTTCAACACGACAATGCCCTAAAGCACACGGCCAAGTCTACAACTAGCTGCCTCCAAAGAAATAAAATAAATGTGCTGCCATGGCCTTCGATGAGTCTTGATCTCAATCCCATTGGAAACTTGTCGCAGGAATTAAAGTCCACATCAACAAGCGAGCTCCAAAGAATCTTCAGGGATTGAAACGCATCGCCATTGAAGAATAGAACAATATTTCATCTGAAACTACGGAAAAGCGTGTCAAAAACTATAATAAAAGGCTTTTAAATGTTATGAAGATGAAAGGTCACGCTATTGATTAATAAAAATGTACTCAAACGGTAGATTCACCTCAATAAAGTTTAATACTACTCACTGTATGAACAATTTGGTCTTATCGTGTTTCTGAAGTTCAGCTTGTTGAATTTTTAAAAAATAATATTTTGACCTGGAAACTCGTATTTTTATCACTAATATGTGCTTCACACCCTGTGGAAATCTTATGCCTGTGTCAGTACAGTAGAAACGTACAGCACGTACAGTAACAAAATTTTTTTAATAATTATAGAAAGTTTTGAAAGACGAGGGGTGTACGAATAATTTCGTCGCTAACTGTAGATGTCCTATCAGGAGTCGGGTTGATTTGTGCATTTTTAACTCAAGTACTGCGTTCTACTCATGAGTTTTTACAGAACTAGAGAAACAATTGAAAGGACATGGTCGGGAGTATCCATGCCTATCTCTTAATTGTAAATTAAAACCAAACTCTGAAAGCAAAATCGTATTTTTTGATGCCAGAAGTTCATCCTTTTGCTAGCCTGAGACGGGCTGATGTCATCTGCATTTCTTTAACTGAAGATTATCTGACCTGCGAAGATGCCTACATGAAGCCACACGGCTGAATTGCAGAAGTTTCTCCAGTCTGACCAAAGTTTGCTGATGTAACTGAAAAACATCTGCCTCTTAAGTATTCTACCTATTCTATTGAGCGTGATGTGTTTGGCGCACAGTATTCAGGGAAAACGAATTTTGTTCAGCATGAACCTAAATGAATTCTTCCTACACTGATCAAATAAGAGAGACTCTTGTCAGTAGGATTTAGAGAAAAAGAGAGAGAAAGAGGAAAGAAAAAGGGTAATTTTGAGGCAATGAATGGTATTTTCTGATGGGTAGAAATCCGTTTTAGTAAATATAGTCTCACAAGCAGTTCAAAGAATACAGAGCAATCGTTAAACATAGAATTTTGCACAGGGGTTTTATCCTCCATTTCAAAATGCTCAAAAGATCTTTGGTGAGCCTGATGTCGTCATCTTCTGTTGAGTTTAAATAAAAACGTATAGTATATTATTACCATCGTAGTTTCTGCTGTTATGATTTTATTGGATGTGCTGGTAGATTTTTCTTCACGTGAATAATGTTTTCATTGCGAAAATGCAAGTACTTTTCAAAGTGTCAAATTATGGTTCATGTTGACGTTTTCATTTGATATTCGTTCCTCTCTTGTTACAACGCTTAGCATATTGGGAAATGCACATCGACGCAAAAACTTCCGGCACATTTCATGAAAGGAAGAAAGTAAACACACACTGAGTTGTGTGAAGTTATATTGCAGAGAGTGACGGCGTTGAAGCAAATCTCACAATGACGTCGCGTAAGCTCCTGACTCTGTATTAGGTCCTCAGGCACTGTAAACGCGTCTTTGTACACGTTTTCCTCAGTTAATGATCACAGACGAGTTCCGTGTTCATTTGAAATGTCGCTAGTTTCGATTATTTGCAATTGCTGCATTCATAATAGGTAATTTCATGCATATTTGTTTAAATTTTATTTAGATAATTACAGTATGGCTGAACGGTTGAAAATCCTTTATACGAACTGGAAAAATATCGCGAAACAAAAACAAGGATCAAAATGACGGAGAATCTTTTGACTGAAGCTTTGGAGTGGGAGATGCGTTGAGAATCTCCCTACAGCACGCATGAATGTTATCGTCATTGCGTCGGGCTGTGGCGCTGCTCGCGTGTGCAGGATGACCTGGCTTAAAAATGATGACAATTGCGTCCATTTTTTTCCTCAGAAGTAATTCACATTGGGCATAGTGTGAATGTGAGGGCTCTGTCTTCACATTACCCAGTCTAACTTTTTCGCTGCCTGCATACATGGTTTTCGCCGCCCAAGTAATTAAATCGTTTAGGCGGTGGAAAACATGCATGCTCCGGCAAAAAAGTTTGACTGGGTTATCGTCATTGCGTCGGGCTGTGGCGCTGCTTGCGTGCAGGACAGCGTTGTAGCGAGTGCAGGGCAGGCGAGGGGAGGCTGCCATGGTGCGCTTAGTTGCCAAATATGCACTGAGAGACAACAAAAGCTGCTCATAAGAACCATAAGTACAAACATGTCTAATTTTGTTGCCTCGCATTGTAGGACACGGAGGTGTTCAAGCGGCGCTGGCCGCGTGCACTTGCGGAAGGTGTTGCAGGCATGGCAAATGCTTCAGTCAAGTCTTTGGGCTGCCAGAGCGGGCTGTTTTCTGGTCAAAATTTTCAAGTTTCAACTTTTTTTAAAGCAAATTTGGTACTAATGAAATGAAGGATATCTCCATGATCAAATTTGATATAAAATACTCAAATTTAAAGATTTTGCTCACCAGAAGGCCAAATCTGGCAGCCTGGCTCCTTCCAGGAATGCTGTTGCCGCAATCTGTTCTTCGTCAGTCAGTCTGACTAGGCTTCGTGACGGTCTTTGTGCAATTTCATATCGTGTGAATGAATTCGTATGCGACCGGGTTTTTACATTTTCAGCAAGAGCGAGTAGAAAATCTTCACTTCCATATGGGACATTTTGAAAAGTCGCGTGCAAAAATTCTCCGAAAAATAGTAAGGATTTAAGATTGTTTTGGTGGATTAAAAAGGGCACTAAAATTGAGATTTTTCACGAGGGTTGCACAGCACGCACAAGATCGTGCGTGTGTGATGAGAGAAGTGGAAGGTTCACTCGCGTGTTGAAGTGACCGCACAACCTCTCGCCCTCGTAGCGAGATGCACAAGACGGTCAAACAAGTTCTTCCTGATGCAAGGAGATCCTTACACTTTCTCGTAATTAACTAATGTGAACATAGAGAGACAAAAGCCGTAGACGTTGATGTATTGTGAAGATTCTGTATTCGTGCTGGAACAACGGAATTCATCTTTCAAATAATGAGTCAAATGGCAGTACAGTAACTTATGGAAGGAAAGAGACGAGTTCACCCGACAGGACACATCTCAGCTTGAGCACAGGGTGCATGTAGTGGCCGGTATCTCGCTACCCCCTCAGGGTGTGGGGCTTGCACGAAAGAAAGAAAGAAAGAAAAAACTTTATTTCCAATAGAGATTGTACAATATTACAATCATTGGTTTTTAAATATCTTAAAATTAATACACTTAGATGATACACACACACGAGTATTGAAAAACTCGTGTCACTAGTCGAAAATAAATGATTGAGGGCAATGTACTCCTAATCTTGCTTAATCTACATTTGACAATACATGTAATGAGAATTATAAGAGATAACGCAAATTCATGGACGATGCATTTTCATTGTGGGGTGAAAACACTTTGACAGTTTACATGTACATGACATAAAACTTCGCAATTATTGATGCCAGGAAATAATATATGAATCGCTTGTTTCGGCAAATGTTCAAAAGAGTCATTTTAAGGAAGCATGAATAAAAAATATAAATACAAATCCATATACATATATATACGTACATATATATATATATACATACATACACACACACATACAGATATATATATATATATATATATATATATATATACATATGTACGCATAAGCATGAGGACCAAGAAGATTATAAGCTTTGTATTTCTAATTCAACAATTATTTTAACATAACGGTCGTTAGTTAATAAGCATTTTATTTAAATATAAATGGATGATCGTACAACAAATGTATAGTTTGTACATGAATGCTTTACAATAATAAAGAGATGACGAGTTAGGTAATGTTACAAGTTGAGGGTGAACAGAAAATGACCATTGTCTCTAGTAAAATGCTAGTTGTCAGTTTAGTACACACATATGTGCACACATACATGTAAATATATACACATATATGTACACATAAGCATGAGGACCAAGAAGAATATAAGTTTTGTATTTCTGATTCAACAATTTTAACATACCGGTCATTAGTTAATAAGCATTTTATTTAAATATAAATGGATGATCGCAGAACAAATGTATAGTTTGTACATGAATGCTTTACAATAATAAAGAGATGACGAGTTAGGTAATGTTACAAGTTGAGAGTGCACAGAAAAAAAAACATTTTCTCTAGTAAAATGCTAGTTGTCAGTTTAGTACACACATATGTGCACGTATACATGTAGATATATACACATACGCATGCACAAACATACCCACGCACATACTTACACCAAACTCGTAAGCATACACAAATGCATTTCTATGCATTGAGGCAATACATACGCATTCTACAGAGTGTCATACGCGTAGCGTGCACACGTATACATATATACAAGTAAGCATGTGCGCAAATATCAGCATAAACTAGCCATTATAAACCAGAATTCCAATCGAGGGAAACAGAGGAAATATTTTTTATTATAGCATGAATTTTATAAAATTTCGTACCAAAAATAGTGGCACAAGACAGTCTACTTAAATCAGAAACATGAAAACGATTGTGGGACGTGAATAAGAAAGAAAACAATAATGTCCTATAAAGGTTTCATATTAGAAAACAAATCACATTATCTTTGAAATATGGCGCAAATTGTCGGCAATTCATAAACAAACATAGGTATCACATTATTATAAGCAGAATAAGCATATTACTGCAGTATAAATGGATGATCACACAACGAATTTATTTTTATTTTTTATTTTTTTTACATGGATGCTTTACAATTTCATATTAGAAAAAAAAACATTATCTTTGTAATATGGTGCAGAATGTCTGCAATTGATAAACACACACACACATATAGGTACCATGACGGTCTAGTTTGATGCTTGCACAGAAACGGAGAGGAATGACATAAAATGCAACCTTCGACTGGTTTATCTACTCTAGTGCACACAGGTGTACGTGCACATATACACACCCATATGTGCACATACACCTATATACGTACACACATATACAAGTAAGCATGTTTGCAAATGACAACGTATAGGCGGTCAAATCATAATACCTACGCATACTTCCAAACTGTTGTGTGATGTCTTGAATTATAAAACAATGAGCGAGGGAGATTGTTCAGCAATGGAGATACCAGGCAAATGAGATTCGTCAGTACTCATTCAGTATGTTCTGTAACTAAAAATTATTATTGAGATACAAGATGACGAGTTATTTTGGCTTTAAATTCTCTCGGTCTTTGAGGGACTTTAATATTCAGGGGAAGTTTGTTCCACAGTAAGGCGCCTGATATGGACAGAGCCTTCTGCCCTAAGTGAGATGAACGATAGTTGACTAAGACATTATTATTTCTGTTCGGTTTTTGATTGGTTACAGTGGGTGGATGGAAACGCACTATCTCCGCATTGCTCTGAGGAAGATATAACGAGGAGAATACGTATTGGGCCTTCTGCAAGAGGAGCCTTTCTTGGATAGGAATCCAGCCGAGTTTATTGAGGAGAGGGGTTACGTGATCATTTCTTTTGAAATTACCGTTGCATACCACCTTGGCTGCAAAATTCATGCATTTTTGTAAGTCCCTTTGAAGGTATTGAGGTAAGTCTCCCCATACTAGGCTGCAGTAGTCAATGCGCGATAACACAAGGGATTGAATAGCTAATAATCTGGATTTTTCGTCTAGCATACTTTTTATACGATGAAAAAACATTAAAGTTCCGTAGATTTTGTTGCAAGTAGTCTCAACGTGAGATTTGAAGGACATATTTCTATCAAACCAGATACCTAGATTTTTAAATTTTTCTGATGCATTAATTTTATCATTTCCAACTGCAAGAGTAAGATCTGAAGTTTTTTTAATTGCATCTTTGGATCCAAAAATAATGCATTGTGTTTTATTAGCATTTAATTTGAGACCATTTCGGTCGTACCATGATTTCAGGCTAGTCAGTAAAGTTTCGGCTTTAATTTGCGTCTGTGGTATTTCCGATACTGAACTTGTTATTGCAATTTGAACATCATCTGCATACATTGAGATCCGTGTGTTAGAAGGCATTGGAGGGAAATCATTAATGAAAATAGAAAAGAGTAGCGGACCAAGAATGGATCCTTGGGGAACACCAAAATTGTTTTGAATGAATGGGGACAATTTGTTTTCTATGCGGACTGCATGAGATCGATTTGACAAGTAACTTTCAAACCATTGCGTGTCTATTCCCAAGTTCAGTATTTTACGTAGAAGTCTTTCATGTTCGACGCTATCGAACGCCTTAGAGAGATCAAGTAGCAGCAAGAGAGTTACATTCTTTTGATCGATGTCACTGTATATTTTTTCAGATATATTGAGCAGAGCGTCTTGGGTGCTAGTATTTCTTCTATAGGCATATTGATTTTGGTGGAGTAGAATTGACTCGTCCAGGTGAAATGACAGTTGATTTGTCACCACTTTCTCCAATAGTTTGGACATGACAGGCAAAAGACTGATGGGCCTGTAGTTTGATGCTGTATTTAGGTCACCACTTTTGTGCAACGGTCTAATAATGGAGTGCTTCCATTGGTTTGGAAACGTGTTGGTTACTATTGATGTATTAATTATCAGACGAATCCATGGTGCTGTAACAGGGAAACTGTCTTTGATATATTGAAGACTGATACCATCATTTTGTGTTTTTTAGTGAGTATAAGATGTTTTGTAACTCCGGTAAATCGACAGGGCGTGGTCTCCACTTGACATCAGTCCTCGAGGGTGCAGTGGGGCATGAATTTTCAATTGTCGTTTCATCTGGATTGGTACACACCTCACTGAAAACTTGAGCCCCTACTTTTGAAAAGAATGTGTTGAAATCCGTGGCTGTTGCCAAGGGATTTTCAAAATTACTTATGCGATCTAAATTTTTATATGGTGCTACCTCACTAATGATTTCCCAAGTTCGCTTCGGGTTATTTTTAGCCGTTATCAGTGCCTGGTGGAAGTGAGTTTGTTTCGCTTCAGTGATTTTCTTTCGAAAAATTTTTTCATGTTCTTTATATCTCTTGTATAAGGTACTGTTTGATCTATTGTTTTTGTACTCTCGCAAATTAGCTTTCTTTATTCTGCTCATCTCTTTAACTTCGTCAGTAATCCAAACAGTCCGTTTCGGCTTGGTTTTTTTGGTGACGTAAGGTGCACATTTGTCGAGAGCTGCTGTGAAGTTCTCGTTGAAGATTGACACTTGTATGTCAACATCGTCAGATTGCATCATTTTCTGGAATTCGTTCGACCTATCGAGTAGTTTTTCTTGAAATAGTTCTGCTGAATAGAGGGACTTGTTTTTTTTCGGACGTCGAAATTAAACTTCCACTTCGAATTCCAGACCCGAATTAACACTTTAGTTGGATCTCTACGTATGAGAGTTTTGTTGTGCCGACTAGTTGAAACTTTTTAATTCAAAATAACTGATTGATTCTTTGTCAGCATTGGCTTCTAGTACGTCCAGGATAAGGTCAGGTAACCGTGTGCCATATTGTCACACAGTGCAGCTTTTATGTCGAACACTTTTGACTCCATATGAAGATAGATAAGCTGATAGTTGAACGAAGAAACCCATGTACTTAGAAACTCTTCAAAACATGATAGTTTTTTGAAAGAAATTCACAATAACGCATCTTTAAGAAGTAATTTTCTGAGATCGTTTTTTGACTGGATAAAAGTATAAACTCTGACGTGCTATTAAAGACAATCCATGAGGCAAATGCTCGTATAACATGGAGTGTGCCGCATGAGCTGGCGCTGGACGCGCGTGCGTCCTGTGATGGGCGGGAGACGCGTCGCTCACAGGTGCTGCGAGCGCCCGTCTGTGTCCAGACGGAACTAAACGTCAACTGTAATATTAGCAATTGTTGTGAATTTACCATTTACTGAGAAATTTCTTTAGAATTTGTACGTGATTGTCCTGATGATTTGGAAATTTCCCTCGCGATGCACATGTGGCGTGACTCCCCGGCTCCCTCAGCACGCGGCACCCTGGCCTTCTCTCCAATACAGTCCCCAGGAGTACAGTCCCCAGCCCTCACTCCTGGATGAAGAACAAAAGACGGTTTCTTCACTGAAAGTTGAACGCATGGATGAGTAGGAATCTGGCACGCGTGCTGCACTTCTTGGAAAATGTATTTCTCGTTCTTCCCACAAATCCTCACACGCACATTGATGTGTGGTTCACTTCATGATTTCTTCTCTTCCGAGAACCACAAACGCACAACTGCAAGCAGAGATTATGTTTACTTGAAGAGATGGATCACGGAGATGAGAGCATTTACCTCTGGTATTGTATAAAAGTTATTTGTATTGTATTGTACTCTACAAGGTAATTCTTTGATACTCTTATCCAAAGTGAATTCAAATCCTGAGTCAGCAGGCAATGTGCAGCAGGCAGCGGGCAGCAGACAACGGGCAATGGGCATCAGGCAACAGGCAGCAGGCACCGGGATGCGGATCAGCAGGCAATGTGCTGCAGGCAGCGGGCAGCAGGCAACGGGCAATGGGCATCAGGCAACAGGCAGCAGGCACCAGGGATGCGGAGCGCAGCAAAGCTCGAGGCCGCGACGACGGCACTGCAGGCGGTCTAGAGGGCTGGCGCTGTAACCTGCGTCCTGCACACAGGAGCGCTGTAGCCTGCGTC
Source organism: Morinoia aosen (assembly GCA_030386875.1). Lineage (NCBI taxonomy): Eukaryota > Metazoa > Arthropoda > Malacostraca > Amphipoda > Talitridae > Morinoia > Morinoia aosen. The sequence continues at coordinate 65,943,498 of CM059566.1, forward strand.
CTGCACACAGGGGCGCTGTAGCCTGTGTCCTGCACACAGGGGCGCTGTAGCCCTGCGCCCTGCACACAGGGGCGCTGTAGCCTGCGTCCTGCACACAGGGGCGCTGTGTTGCCCCTCGTCAGGAGAGCACGATCCTGTCCTGGTAACTGTTCATCAGCTCCGACGCAGCGCCTACAGCTAAGGCTGTGTTCATCACCGCGACGCTGTGCACCCTCATATTCCTGAGCTTTTACTGTACGCACATGACTTGCAGCACCCTAAATATTTCCTTAGTAGCGATTACCGAGGCTGGTGAGGCATGGTGGAGCCACTGGTGATGGCTAACGCCTGCAGGACCCCGCATCTCATGGGAATTTAGTAATACCGCAGAGGGAGGAGCCGTTTGCTGCTTGCGTGCTTGTGGTCATGCAAGCATATGCATGCTTGACAAACATGGTTCAGTGGCCAGGCAGAAATGTGAGCTCGCAGGAGACTGAATCCCATCACCCCAAGTTCGAGCGTGTGAGGCAGGGTTCATCCCTCCTCCCTACGGAGCGCGTATGCGGGGCAGCCTTTCCAGATTTGCGCCCCATTGCAGCGAAGTGTGCCATCAATTTTTGCTCTCTCAATGATTGCTATGATTGTCAGGGGTGCTATTCATTACGTGAGACTTATTTAAGGTAACTTCTTTGAAAGTAATACGTTCATGCAAATGCCATAAAAGGCCAATAGTCCTACGGGAGATATTTTGACGGCATGTTCATTGTGGCAGTGCATTTTTAATAGTATTCTTCAGTAGGTTAATTTTCATAAATGTCGTATTCTGAGAATCTATAACATTTGCATCATAGCTCATGATAGTTCTTATAAGTTTTGAACATTTATCCTGAGTGGTGTACACTAAACAAAGTATGAGAAGCGAACAGTTCCATCACATTCTCAAAAGGAAATTCGTCTGAGGAAAAAGGCAGTCGTAGAGAGTGAAACTGTCGGCGTGGCTGCCACCGTCATGGAGATGAGCGCCTCCCAGGCCAATTTAAACTGAGACTTGCAGACCAGGCGCGGGAGACCAGCTCCAAAACTTGGGCAGAGAATAACTCAAACTTTGAAGTACCGAAAATGACCAAAGTTATCCCAGATACAAAAGGAATAGAATCTCCAGTTAGAATTTGAGGATAGACCTAAACTCTTCACGTTCTTAAATTTTCTGAGACGTATATAGAGGAGTAAATTAAACATCGCAGTAGAATGAAGCAAGAGCTTCAGTTTCTATGTGTTGAGAAATAAAATGAAAACTGAAATGAACTTGTCTCACACAAAGAATAGGAAGTACCTTATAGCATCCTCGACCTGCAGGAGATCAACGCCATGGTAAGATGCAAAACAGTGTTTGCTCGTAGATTCATAGTGATTTCTACAAGGTTTAGCGCTATACACTAAAGCGAAGTTTTAGAGAAGGACTCGAAGACTTAAGACAACTTACACAACACTGTAAGCTTGGTACTCCTCAACGTGGACCGCATGATGAACTTAAGGACTCCGTAGGGGGATGAGCAAAAGTATTTTATTCATAGGAATACTGCCGCTGTCAACAAGATTGGGCTCTAGTTCAGTTGTGAGGGGAAGAAGTTCCCTCCGCCGGAGCTACTCCGAGGACTCCCGCCCTCTATGCTAATGCCCTCACCTCTGGATGGTTATATTGGACATCTTGCCCTCGCCTCCAAGAAGAAAAACCTGCATTTTACAGCGAGGAGCAGAGTATATAAGAGCAGCACCGGTAGACTTTATCTGTCTCGCAGAAGATTGTGCGATCTTGAGAATCTTGAGAGAATTGCACCAGGCTGACTGGAACGAATGCAGGCACTGCTTACATGCGAGTGCTCAGCGGACTGAACACAACGTAGTTCACTTCAACAGCTTAGGTAAAACGAATTATTGCTCTAGCTTCCTAGTAAGGGCTTTCAGGGAGTGCAAGTTAGCGCAGAGAGATTCGTGCTGAAATTGCACCGCTCGCGCCCCAATTGTGAACACGCGTAAAAAAAATTAAAAAACGTGTGAAACGCATTATTGTGGAATTGAGTTTAATTCGTCGTAGTTACATTATTTCTAAGCCATTCAAAGCTAACTGAAAAATTCTACTGAATATAGTAAGCATTAATTCAAGTGGAATAGCTGAAAACCCAGTGTATATAACATAACAATTTTATATTTGAATAACACGCACTGCAGGTTAAAGTTATTTACTTTTATTGCGCTAGGCAAACAAATAAGCCTGATCGTAGGCTAAGAAAATCGTGCACAGGCACGATACAACTCGCTAGTGAGAGTAGGTTTTGAGGTTGCGCAGATTGTTGCGCTAATTAGAAGTCACAAGCGCTCTCGCGCTCTTGTGTCCTTGTGTCCTTCGGCCAGCAAGGGCTGGAAAGAGGTCTTCCTGGAGTCTTGACTCTGGTCTCGAGCAACGGTAGAAGAGAGGTGAAAGGTTTAATGCACGAGGAGAGAGAGAAATTGAGATAATTAATTTGCCAAGTTAATTGGATGAAGGTGAATAGCTCTTCCAATGAAAATAATCGCAAAATATGACACAAGCTCTCTTACCCTCTTAACGTTCGACGTTGGTGCAAAATGGTTGCGCTAGGTGGCAAAGAACAAAGTTGCAGGAACAAAGGAAGGTGCTTTGGCAGTGAAGTGCAGTTATACTGCAAAAGAAGGTTAGGAGTAAAAATACGGTAACAAGAGAGTTGGAGCATACAACTCACTGTTTCAGAAATAATTAGTTGAATATATGGGTCGGTCGAAACTCACCTAAGGAATTTATCCTCAGTGAGGTTTCTCCTCTTTCAGTGGAAAGTAAGGTGCAAGGCTCAAGTGGAGCAACAGAACACAGAAGATAATATAGGCCTTAATAATACCTTAAAGTAATTAATACTACCTAAGTTAAAGCGTCGCCTCACAAGGAAGACGACAAAAGGTAAGTTAAGCGTCGCCTCACAAGGAGGACGACAAAAGGCAAGTTGAGCGTCGCCTCACAAGGAGGACGACAAAAGGCAAGTTGAGCGTCGCCTCACAAGGAGGACGACAAAAGGCAAGTTAAGCGTCGCCTCACAAGGAGGACGACAAAAGGTAAGTTAAGCGTCGCCTCACAAGGAGGACGACAAAAGGTAAGTTAAGCGTCGCCTCACAAGGAGGACGACAAAAGGTAAGTTAAGCGTCGCCTCACAAGGAGGACGACAAAAGGTAAGTTAAGCGTCGCCTCACAAGGAGGACGACAAAAGGTAAGTTAAGCGTCGCCTCACAAGGAGGACGACAAAAGGTAAGTTAAGCGTCGCCTCACAAGGAGGACGACAAAAGGTAAGCTAAGCGTCGCCTCACAAGGAGGACGACAAAAGGCAAGTTAAGCGTCGCCTCACAAGGAGGACGACAAAAGGCAAGTTAAGCGTCGCCTCACAAGGAGGACGACAAAAGGCAAGTTAAGCGTCGCCTCACAAGGAGGACGACAAAAGGTAAGTTAAGCGTCGCCTCACAAGGAGGACGACAAAAGGCAAGTTAAGCGTCGCCTCACAAGGAGGACGACAAAAGGCAAGCTAAGCGTCGCCTCACAAGGAGGACGACAAAAGGTAAGTTAAGCGTCGCCTCACAAGGAGGACGACAAAAGGCAAGTTAAGCGTCGCCTCACAAGGAGGACGACAAAAGGCAAGTTAAGCGTCGCCTCACAAGGAGGACGACAAAAGGTAAGTTAAGCGTCGCCTCACAAGGAGGACGACAAAAGGTAAGTTAAGCGTCGCCTCACAAGGAGGACGACAAAAGGTAAGTTAAGCGTCGCCTCACAAGGAGGACGACAAAAGGCAAGTTAAGCGTCGCCTCACAAGGAGGACGACAAAAGGCAAGTTAAGCGTCGCCTCACAAGGAGGACGACAAAAGGTAAGTTAAGCGTCGCCTCACAAGGAGGACGACAAAAGGTAAGTTGAGCGTCGCCTCACAAGGAGGACGACAAAAGGCAAGCTAAGCGTCGCCTCACAAGGAGGACGACAAAAGGCAAGTTAAGCGTCGCCTCACAAGGAGGACGACAAAAGGTAAGTTAAGCGTCGCCTCACAAGGAGGACGACAAAAGGTAAGTTAAGCGTCGCCTCACAAGGAGGACGACAAAAGGCAAGTTAAGCGTCGCCTCACAAGGAGGACGACAAAAGGTAAGTTAAGCGTCGCCTCACAAGGAGGACGACAAAAGGTAAGTTAAGCGTCGCCTCACAAGGAGGACGACAAAAGGCAAGTTAAGCGTCGCCTCACAAGGAGGACGACAAAAGGCAAGTTAAGCGTCGCCTCACAAGGAGGACGACAAAAGGTAAGTTAAGCGTCGCCTCACAAGGAGGACGACAAAAGGTAAGTTAAGCGTCGCCTCACAAGGAGGACGACAAAAGGCAAGTTAAGCGTCGCCTCACAAGGAGGACGACAAAAGGCAAGTTAAGCGTCGCCTCACAAGGAGGACGACAAAAGGTAAGTTAAGCGTCGCCTCACAAGGAGGACGACAAAAGGTAAGTTAAGCGTCGCCTCACAAGGAGGACGACAAAAGGCAAGCTAAGCGTCGCCTCACAAGGAGGACGACAAAAGGCAAGCTAAGCGTCGCCTCACAAGGAGGACGACAAAAGGCAAGTTAAGCGTCGCCTCACAAGGAGGACGACAAAAGGCAAGTTAAGCGTCGCCTCACAAGGAGGACGACAAAAGGTAAGTTAAGCGTCGCCTCACAAGGAGGACGACAAAAGGTAAGTTAAGCGTCGCCTCACAAGGAGGACGACAAAAGGTAAGTTAAGCGTCGCCTCACAAGGAGGACGACAAAAGGTAAGTTAAGCGTCGCCTCACAAGGAGGACGACAAAAGGTAAGTTAAGCGTCGCCTCACAAGGAGGACGACAAAAGGCAAGTTAAGCGTCGCCTCACAAGGAGGACGACAAAAGGCAAGTTAAGCGTCGCCTCACAAGGAGGACGACAAAAGGCAAGTTAAGCGTCGCCTCACAAGGAGGACGACAAAAGGTAAGCTAAGCGTCGCCTCACAAGGAGGACGACAAAAGGTAAGCTAAGCGTCGCCTCACAAGGAGGACGACAAAAGGTTAGCTAAGCGTCGCCTCACAAGGAGGACGACAAAAGGTAAGTTAAGCGTCGCCTCACAAGGAGGACGACAAAAGGTAAGCTAAGCGTCGCCTCACAAGGAGGACGACAAAAGGTAAGTTAAGCGTCGCCTCACAAGGAGGACGACAAAAGGTAAGTTAAGCGTCGCCTCACAAGGAGGACGACAAAAGGTAAGCTAAGCGTCGCCTCACAAGGAGGACGACAAAAGGCAAGTTAAGCGTCGCCTCACAAGGAGGACGACAAAAGGCAAGTTAAGCGTCGCCTCACAAGGAGGACGACAAAAGGTAAGTTAAGCGTCGCCTCACAAGGAGGACGACAAAAGGTAAGTTAAGCGTCGCCTCTCAAGGAGGACGACAAAAGGTAAGTTAAGCGTCGCCTCACAAGGAGGACGACAAAAGGTAAGCTAAGCGTCGCCTCACAAGGAGGACGACAAAAGGTAAGTTAAGCGTCGCCTCACAAGGAGGACGACAAAAGGCAAGTTAAGCGTCGCCTCACAAGGAGGACGACAAAAGGTAAGCTAAGCGTCGCCTCACAAGGAGGACGACAAAAGGTAAGCTAAGCGTCGCCTCACAAGGAGGACGACAAAAGGTAAGCTAAGCGTCGCCTCACAAGGAGGACGACAAAAGGTTAGCTAAGCGTCGCCTCACAAGGAGGACGACAAAAGGTAAGCTAAGCGTCGCCTCACAAGGAGGACGACAAAAGGTAAGTTAAGCGTCGCCTCACAAGGAGGACGACAAAAGGCAAGTTAAGCGTCGCCTCACAAGGAGGACGACAAAAGGTAAGCTAAGCGTCGCCTCACAAGGAGGACGACAAAAGGTAAGCTAAGCGTCGCCTCACAAGGAGGACGACAAAAGGCAAGTTAAGCGTCGCCTCACAAGGAGGACGACAAAAGGTAAGTTAAGCGTCGCCTCACAAGGAGGACGACAAAAGGTAAGTTAAGCGTCGCCTCTCAAGGAGGACGACAAAAGGTAAGTTAAGCGTCGCCTCTCAAGGAGGACGACAAAAGGTTAGCTAAGCGTCGCCTCACAAGGAGGACGACAAAAGGTTAGCTAAGCGTCGCCTCACAAGGAGGACGACAAAAGGTAAGTTAAGCGTCGCCTCACAAGGAGGACGACAAAAGGTAAGTTAAGCGTCGCCTCACAAGGAGGACGACAAAAGGTAAGTTAAGCGTCGCCTCACAAGGAGGACGACAAAAGGTAAGTTAAGCGTCGCCTCACAAGGAGGACGACAAAAGGTAAGTTAAGCGTCGCCTCACAAGGAGGACGACAAAAGGTAAGTTAAGCGTCGCCTCACAAGGAGGACGACAAAAGGCAAGTTAAGCGTCGCCTCACAAGGAGGACGACAAAAGGTAAGTTAAGCGTCGCCTCACAAGGAGGACGACAAAAGGTAAGTTAAGCGTCGCCTCTCAAGGAGGACGACAAAAGGTTAGCTAAGCGTCGCCTCACAAGGAGGACGACAAAAGGTTAGCTAAGCGTCGCCTCACAAGGAGGACGACAAAAGGTAAGTTAAGCGTCGCCTCACAAGGAGGACGACAAAAGGTAAGTTAAGCGTCGCCTCACAAGGAGGACGACAAAAGGTAAGCTAAGCGTCGCCTCACAAGGAGGACGACAAAAGGCAAGTTAAGCGTCGCCTCACAAGGAGGACGACAAAAGGCAAGTTAAGCGTCGCCTCACAAGGAGGACGACAAAAGGTAAGCTAAGCGTCGCCTCACAAGGAGGACGACAAAAGGTAAGCTAAGCGTCGCCTCACAAGGAGGACGACAAAAGGTAAGTTGAGCGTCGCCTCACAAGGAGGACGACAAAAGGTAAGTTGAGCGTCGCCTCACAAGGAGGACGACAAAAGGTAAGTTGAGCGTCGCCTCACAAGGAGGACGACAAAAGGTAAGTTAAGCGTCGCCTCACAAGGAGGACGACAAAAGGTAAGTTGAGCGTCGCCTCACAAGGAGGACGACAAAAGGTAAGTTAAGCGTCGCCTCTCAAGGAGGACGACAAAAGGTAAGTTAAGCGTCGCCTCACAAGGAGGACGACAAAAGGTAAGTTAAGCGTCGCCTCACAAGGAGGACGACAAAAGGTAAGTTGAGCGTCGCCTCACAAGGAGGACGACAAAAGGTAAGTTAAGCGTCGCCTCACAAGGAGGACGACAAAAGGTAAGTTAAGCGTCGCCTCTCAAGGAGGACGACAAAAGGTAAGTTAAGCGTCGCCTCACAAGGAGGACGACAAAAGGCAAGTTAAGCGTCGCCTCACAAGGAGGACGACAAAAGGTAAGTTGAGCGTCGCCTCTCAAGGAGGACGACAAAAGGCAAGTTAAGCGTCGCCTCACAAGGAGGACGACAAAAGGTAAGCTAAGCGTCGCCTCACAAGGAGGACGACAAAAGGTAAGTTAAGCGTCGCCTCTCAAGGAGGACGACAAAAGGCAAGTTAAGCGTCGCCTCTCAAGGAGGACGACAAAAGGTAAGTTAAGCGTCGCCTCACAAGGAGGACGACAAAAGGTAAGTTAAGCGTCGCCTCTCAAGGAGGACGACAAAAGGTAAGTTGAGCGTCGCCTCACAAGGAGGACGACAAAAGGTAAGTTAAGCGTCGCCTCACAAGGAGGACGACAAAAGGTAAGTTAAGCGTCGCCTCTCAAGGAGGACGACAAAAGGTAAGTTAAGCGTCGCCTCACAAGGAGGACGACAAAAGGTAAGTTAAGCGTCGCCTCTCAAGGAGGACGACAAAAGGTAAGTTGAGCGTCGCCTCACAAGGAGGACGACAAAAGGTAAGTTAAGCGTCGCCTCTCAAGGAGGACGACAAAAGGTAAGTTAAGCGTCGCCTCTCAAGGAGGACGACAAAAGGTAAGTTAAGCGTCGCCTCACAAGGAGGACGACAAAAGGTAAGTTAAGCGTCGCCTCACAAGGAGGACGACAAAAGGTAAGTTAAGCGTCGCCTCTCAAGGAGGACGACAAAAGGTAAGTTAAGCGTCGCCTCTCAAGGAGGACGACAAAAGGTAAGTTAAGCGTCGCCTCACAAGGAGGACGACAAATGGCAAGTTAATAATAGCTAGGTTTAAACATTAATAATTAAGGACACCCTAGTGAAAAAGATAACACGGAAGATGTACATTAAGTGCAAGTTTAGTGGAGAAAGGCGAGGAAAGCACAAGAGGAACAGAATTGTTCGTCCTCTTGCTCAACCGCGGGCCTTGATGACAGCCCCGACGGAACTTCTCAGCACTCGTCCGTGTGCACAAATCTTAATATCCGCAGGCACAGGTGACACTGGGTGATTTTCGGTAGCGATAGTGAAGATGATCACGGCAATAATAGCAATAGTGATAGTGGTAGCAATCGTAAGTATAAGCGTAATTATCTTAAAATTAGGGACCAGTTCACGATCTCACCTCCGTTCGCGTTCCAAACCTCAAGTGTGTGGTGAAACGAGGTCTAGACTGCTATGTTACGGAGGTGAGCGCACTGTATTTCTTATATATAATTAATTTATTTATTCAAAGCAAAAGAGTAAATTCTACGATTCTCTGCGTCCCAAGAAAGGTTTACGTAAAAAACACAAACTGACTTATATTATCGAAACGGTAAAAATTCGCACGCTATGAAATAGTTGATTTTAAGTGGTTATAAAAAGAGAAGAAAACTAGTCTTCCGTGTAGCAACTCTACGCACGAGCACACTGATTGAAAACGCGCGGAAAACCAGAAAATCGTTTGCAAAAATGCAGTCCTACATATTTCTCGCTGTTTTTGCAAAGCATGTTGCAAAGCATGTTTTTGTGCATAACTAGAATAAAATCCATTATTGCTACTTAGCTTAATATCATGGCGGTAATACGTTTCTACATAAATTAGTTATTTCCGTTAAAATCAAACGCTGCCTTGCAGTGTTTAGTTACTTGATTTTTTTATACGATTTTCTCGTCGAGGAAGTATACTGGGGCTCTGAATTAGCTTTGCACACCAAAACAAATCCGCAAGTTTTCGGTTGTATTTCAATCAGAAAAGTCATTCGGCTATTCAATGCATTTCGAATAATTTCAGAGGGCAATTTTAGAAAATATTAAATACCTGTCAGTTCTATTAGACTTTGTCATGATGACACTTTAGTATATACGTGTACAGGTCAGTGCTCTTGCACTTAGGTGCAACGTACATAAGAAACCTGACGGTATATGAAGTTTGACCGCATCTATAAAAGCTCACATGAACAACTTTTTTTAAATAAGTAAACATTTAAACATTCGTCGTTTTCAAGATATTGAATTGTAAATGCTGTATGTCGGTAGAAAAATATCTTACTTTCTGCATTATCTTAGATATGCAAATTATTGCAACCTTCTTTGACTTTTATTGTTTTCTACTATCAGTAAACATCATAAAATAGATCTGACAATATGAATCGCCTAATTCAATGTGACTTTGGATTGTTACTTTTAATGAAAAAGTTATTCTTAAGGATTTTTACATCAACGGATTAAGTTTGCACCAGAAGTTTTCGAATGCCTTGCATAGAGCAAAATTCCTATCCAGAATGCGTGATACATGAGTACACGGTATAGGCGTTCCACAAAGAACGCGTAAAAATGTTGCTCCTGAAGCTTTTCATAATTTAAATTTACACTACATCTTCATTGAGTATTTTTTCCGTATTTATAATAAGAAATGTGGTGTTTCATTTGTACCCCGATTTTTTAGTTTTTCATGAATAGTGCGTTATGTCGTAGTGCACTTAAATTGAGTTACTGAATGAACAACGATTTTGATATATTAGAAATATGGAAAGTAAACAATTTGATGGCTATGAATTTTTGTTCTTCCAGTGAACGTGACAGTTTGTGTGAATTTCTGACTGTAGATTTTGACAAAGCGAGAAATCAGTGCAATTTTTTCCATAATTTATGAAAATCACATGAAAGAGCTGCAAAATCAAGTCACATGTATGACTTCGTTGGTCTGAGACTGCGTACAGAGCGCAGCGAGTCTGAGGTAAGGAAAAGACCCAAAACAACGGGCATGACCTGAACATTTCCTGCCCCAAAGCCCACGATTTCCAAAAAACTAGGACTTTATGGCGGAACTTTAGACTTCGAGGTTTGCGTTCTGCCGTGCAAGGGTGCCAGGCCACAGCGCGGCGTTGTGCATGCACGTGTTACAAATATCCCCTCCACGCCTGCGCTGAGCGGCGAACTTGAATGTGACACACACGGTCAGAAAATCAGAAGCCACAAACCAGCTGCCAAACACCTCAAAAAGATATTTGCGGTGGAGAAATGGAGATTAATTCTCACAGTCGTGAGATTCTTGAGTTTAGTGTGTGGGAAGCAGCTGGAAGAGCTGGGCCAGTCACCCATAAACTGATGCTTGTCTCACCAGCTATTAACTTCATCAGTGACGGCCACCATTGGGCCTAGATTGAAATCGACACCCTCGCCTGGAAGCATCGCTGATGATCTCCCTAGCTGTGAGCGTTCAGCCTTGTAATGCTGCCTCCTTAGTCTTCTTTCTCAACGGAGTGCCCACTACCCGCTGCGGGAGCAGTCCCGATAGTTGCGCAGCGCTTTACTTGAAAAAATTGGTTGCAGCGCAGGTTGCCTCGCAAGAGTTTGCATGTGCTCTTGCACCAGCATGCAGTCATTTGACGTGAAGTTGACGAGCTCCTTAACATTCCATGTTCTCTATATATTACACTGCAATCGTACGAGGTTATCCAATCCTCACATAAATTTTCCCTATAAGTGAAATAAGTTCACCCAACCGAGTGGCCCCTGATTCAGGCTTAAACATGAACATTTGCAATGTTCTGGTCATGGCAGACAGCACTTCCTGAAGTCTATAGGCACAATCTCGGAAGTTAGAAGTTCTGAAGTCTTCCGTTTTTTTGCCTTCTATATCTCCCAGCAGACGACCTGAGATGACGAATATTGTGGCTGAATTTCAGTCAGGTTTGACAACTGTATTCAATAACCGCAATACTATTGCACAAACTCGTGCAGTATTGTGCAAACCAGCTTAAACACTAATTTACATTGTGCAAACCATACGTTGTTTACAACCATGCTAAATAAACTGGTAACCTATGCTTAGCGAAATACTCGTCAGCAAAAATAGGATATTTTTTAAACAACATTTGTTTTCATCCAACGAACTGACTAGTTCAGCTTATCATCAAAATAATGCTCTAGTTTTCACGCTGAAGAAATAGAAAATAGGCTGAGTTCTTAAGTTGTAACTAAATAGCACCAAATCAATTAAAACAATGTATATTGGTTTGACTGAAACACTGCGCCGTCCAGATTTGCACAATGTCCGGCTCATATCGTCACAAAACTGTTGCAGTTGCAGGACTTGCTGTGCCACCCCACACGCAGTTGACCAGGACGACCATACATGCCGTCCGCAGCGCGCTTGTCGTATGACGAGGGCGCTCTATCTGCTGCTGCCTGTGGTCAATGCTAACGCTTCTTAGATTGCACTGCTCTAAATCATTGCCGACCAGCGTCAGTGCGCGTAATTTCATCCTCAATCTTTCGAGGGACCAGCCCGGTAAATTATTTCTATGCAAGAACAGTGAGTAAAATAAAATTTGGCCCAATATACGCGCCCTGCAATTTGCCGGCGTGGACCAGCCTATCCTGAGTTATTAAGTGTGTAGAAGTGTGCTCAAAAACGCGTCCCACGATGGAGGCGAAATTAAGTGAAGACATCCACACTGGTGAGGTTATTTCTGAGACTGACGTGCATGCCATTAATCATAAATTGACGCACAGAACCTTTTAATTAATTGGCAGTGCCATTCAAAGAGCGCGCCCGAGTGGACGAAAGATCAAGGATGTGTAAAAAAGGCAGGAGAGCATCGTGCTGTGGACGCCTTTGCTGCGTCTGAATACACTGTTAAATGCCAAGACAGAAGTACACCCATCTGTAACCCTGAGTTGTGACCGCTACACAGCGTCTGTGTGGCGCGGGCACAATGGCGGGGCCTTATAAGCGCGGACGGAGAGGCAGCGGCTCGCGGCAACCGCAGGGCACAACACAACAAGATTGATGCGCGTTTCACACAGCCGGAAACCTTCTCAGTTCGGGTACAAAAGAGAAGCTGCTTAATTTGTCACCTTCGAAATTAAGGCGGCACGGCGCCACAGCGTTGAGGTGACGTTGATCTTTAACTCGGCCATCAAGGATGAGCGTCAGATGACGTCGCATCAAAGCAGCGCGCCGAAGTGCGCCCGAGATACGTCGTCTTTGTGGGATGTTCGAGGTACGTCATTCTAATGTGTCATGGGGCTGAGGTGTGGTGTGTGTCTTGTGGATGAAGTGCGATGCAGTCAGAAAGATGTAGGCTAAAAGATTTCTTTGGGTTATATTTTCTGAGAAATGGTTATCTTTCTATTCTTTTCGAATAGCCAACAAAAATGAAAACTGGCACCTATTTTTCACGTACTCCATTTAAATAACATCTTACATCAACTCATACTCCTTCGTGTTCTGTTCGAGAAAAACACGTTAAAAAGCGACCATCATTGAGCAGAGTTGCTAGCTTCTGTTTCCCTCTTGTAACCAATGAGAACTCTCGAGTGTCAACACAGTTGCCCAGAAATGATGAATATGAGTCTCACTAGATCTCGTGGGCTTGCACTTGCGGTAACTTTGCAAAGACTTAGCTTCTCGAGCAACGAGGAGCCCTATGCCTTGGAGGCAGCTTTGTTTCCTTAATGAGACATTAACGAATTTTGGCTTTCGTGCCGTTCCTCCACTGCTAATTAGAGCTTAACTTGATGGGCTTCTCCCTTTGGCGGCACTGCGAGCTGCCATGGCGGAAACAAGACGCGCGCTGGCCAGCGACGCGCAGCATGCCAGCGGTGCTGGTGCGCAGCATTGAAACTTCAGCGCCGTCTTCGTACAGCATGGGACACCTGTACCACAGGCGCAACGTTGTGTGCGTCATGCAAATGATCTGGCCAGCCTATGCAGGGGTAATCTAATCCCTCTAAATGAAGTAATGAAGGCGTGTTTAGAGACAGCGGATATGTAATTCATGAGAAACCGTTTCTCTAAATTCAGTCACGTACTCACTACACCAAAGCTTACAGCCCCAATGCCCACAGCCAGTGCTCTCTCCTCCATCAAAATCTACGTTCTCTGCAAAAATACCTTCGTCCCCTAAGTCCATTGCCCCAATGCCATCAACTTACCTTATGCAGAGAGTGGCGATGCCATGACATAACTCAACATTTGACCTCCTCTGATGAGTCAAGATTTCGTTCTGCGCTCTATAAACGTTTTATATTAACGTTTAATATAAATTTCCTGGAAAATGAATGAGACTTTAGTTATTTTACGACTAATTCCACCACTGAGAAAATTTATTCAATGAATCTGAGGTACAGTCTTTCCATCGAGCTCTACAATACTGGCAAAGTAATTTGGGTGTAGCATGTAATTCCAGATATTAATCAACGATACAACTGGAAAATTTCTCACACCAATCAAAACACGACGCATAGATTCACTCGGCAATATTGCGTAAATTGTTGACTACTCTACACCTGCTCGTAGATTTCGAAAGCATGGTGGCGCACGCGGCACACCTCAGTCGCCTCGCGTCCTCAGCTCGGTATGAGGCTCACTGTGCCGGTATTTGAACGTGGAGAGAACTATGGACTTTCATACACATATTTCTCACATCTTTATCAAAATTTTGCTATAAATTATGATTCAGAGGGTGTTACTTGAAGTCGTTTGATAATTGCAGGATTTTCAGAACTCGCTTTCGCGAAATTAATCTTAAAAAATATAAGGGTCCATCAAATGAGTTTGAATATCTATCGCCTGAGACTCAAATGATTTTGTACACCTTCTTCCGGCGCGAAATGAGCTCCAGGAACAGAGAAGAGCAGGCGGAGAGAGGCTTATAAATGGGGAGGGTGCGTGGCTGAGCAACAGGAAGCTGACTCCGCCATCCCCAGGAGCTAGATACAATATGTGGTAGAAACAATGTACGGCACGATGCATCTTGCTGACATAGTCACTACATCATAGTTTAGTCTCGCACTCTGCATTTCCTATAGGGACTGTAAATGCGTCTCTATGGAAGCCGCAACATGATGCTGAGAGTAAGCCAGTGAGCACTACCAGACGTAGCGACAGGTAAGTCCCAGCCGATACTGGGACAAATCCTCATATACCATGCAGAGTAACCAAGCTGTAGCTGGGCCTAAGCGATCTATCTCGTTTCTCACTACTCCGTGCCAATGTGTGTGGAGATTAGGCACGGTTATTTCTTTCCCTCATTCTGATGGCTATTTATAACGACACCAATTATGTAATTATGGTTCAGTGCATTCGGTCGTTTAAATATCGGGACATCTCGCGAGCCTGCTTCTTCAACACGACGCCACTTGTTGGCATCATTTGGGCGTAATAAAATGCAAAACTCATATGATGCACGACCTGACATCGCACGTCAGCGTGGCGTGTGCGCAGAAGGGGCCCTGCACATGGGGGGGTGAGGGGCCAGAACGCAATTCCTGACGTGGCAGCGCAGGGCTCGCGTTCGCTGCTGCCGCCTTTGGCGGTGCGGGACGCGGGTACGCGGGTGGACCACGTGTTTTGGGCCTCATGTGGCCATCATTTCTCCCTGCAGCTCTGACGATAATAGTGTTTACAATACCCTGTAGCAGTAGCAGCAAGAGTATTTACTACACTCAGCGCTGTTGAAATCGTTGTCGCATTATCAAATTGAACGGCTTAAACTTCAGTATTTTGTCAAGTTTTTTTTGCGATGCGTTGAATTTATTAACCCCTTCCCCAACAATTTTTTTGTTAAAAACGTTTCTTTTTCAGACTAATTTTTTCATTTTGGTTCTATGTAGTATTTTTGATGCTGGTAATGAAAACAGTTTGTAATTCTTTTTTCTTCCCATTTTTGTAGACAACTTTTTATTATGAAAATACCTTTGTCGGTAAAAACGAGTCAAATAGTCATTGTCTGATGAACTGGCAGAGTTATCAGAATTATTCAAGCTTTTGAGGGAAGGTTCATATTCACTATCTTCCGTTGAACTAGACATTAGGGGTGTAACACTTGAAAATGCTACAAAAAATTGAATGGAAATGTGGATGCAAACAACACCCATCCAACGTCAATGGCTGTCGGAGGAAGTCTAGTAACAATGTCCTTGAAATCCCACAGCTCTGCCCTATCGTCTGTGTCAGGCGAACAATTTGACGAGAATACTCGTTTCACACGTAGAATGGCTTACAAAGGCTTAAAATCGACGAGTATATACGAATGTAGCTGGTTTTTGAAGGTAAAGTTTTAGACGAGTATACTCGTCGACGACTGAAAAACGAACATTTTGTGAAAACGAGTATACACGTTTCTGCCGGGGAAGGGGTTAACATGTGAAATATATTGGTCGAAGGGCTAAGTAGGTAGCATGAATTTGTCTACGATAACCCTCATAACTACTTATATGTAAAAATATATTTTAAATACCATAACTTAACAGGGATTTACAGGGATTCATAACTTTCAGAACTTTACAGGGATGGGCAGAAAAGCATTGTTCGTTTATGAAGAAATTTCTAGTTAGCTCGCACGTAAATTTCAGTAGAAATGATCTCCCTGACATACACAGGTGCTAGTTTTAAAACCTGCGAGTGCGCTATTTAAATTTCTTAATTTCGAAATAGAGTATTTGGAATAAAGTTGTGAGTTTCCTTCTCCGACCTACTCACGAGTTCACATTCGATAATTTCAGTTTCAGCAGCCAGCAGCGTCTCAAGAGCATAACTCTGAGGGTCTCTTAGTTAAAGACTTGCGCCTTCGTTGCTGTGTGTCTGAGTGCTATGAGAGCGTCTGCATGAACCATGCATCTGGACACAGGACGGAATGAAGTAAGGGCGTATCGTAATGGATCCTGCAGTTTGTATTTAGAAGGGGAATATCTCGTTATTGCTCACAAATTTCGTTATTTATTATACAAAAAATAATGGCTGACGGCATATTTCTTCACAACGTACTGGTACAGTGCCAGTCACAGTGCTCGCAGCCCAATCTCTCAATTCCCACGCTCTCAGTTCTAATCATTCAACCCTATTGCCTTCAGCTCAAGTGTCTTCAGTCTCAGTGCCCTCAACCGTGAACGCCCTAAGCACCAATGTCTCACCTCCTATGCTCTCAATCCCAACACCTAAACCTAAATGGCTCTGCCCCAGTATCTTCAAACCCTATGCCAACGACCCCAACTCTCTTAGCCGCAATGCCCTTAGTTCCAACGCCTTCGGATGCAGTGCCATCAGCGCCAATACCCTCAGCCCCAACGTGGCAGGCCCTAAGCCCTCAGTAACTCGCAGCCAGCAACCATCATTGGCAGCACGCAGCAGCAGCAGCAGCGGACACGCGCCCCTCTGTCGTGGTGGTGTCGCAGGAGCCGGCCACAGCAGTTAAGTGAGCACTCCTGTGTCTCTGTGCTGGCCTTTCTGCTTTCTGGCCTGCCTTCTAGCGTGCCCGCCGGCCGCCGCCTCTGTGTCTGCCTCCCTGTATACTTCCGTGCCTGCCTCTTTGCCTCCGTGCTTGCCTCCGTACCCGTGGAGAACAAGCGAGGGTGAGGGTGCCGCCGAGGGATTGCGGTGTCAAAGCTGCAGGAACAATTAGGCGAGATTTAGTAGGAAATTAAGAAGCTTCCGCTAATTAACTGAACACGGGCGCATTTTAAAAGGAGCACGCGTGTGCGGTCGCCGCTCTGCTTGACATAAATATTCCTCAGATATACAGACACAGAGGGGAAGCTTAAATAACTCACCGCCACAATTAGCACTGCTCAAGATGGATGCCCCTCAACCGGGTTTGAGAAGAACGAAGAACTGCTCTTTTACGGCATATTTAAATGACATCTGGACTGACAGAGAGACAGGACCTAAAGCTTGTTTGTTCAGTACTCGATTGTTACGATAGTTGTTCTAGACTTTTAGTGTTGGCAGAGCTTCCTTGCATCATTTTGATAATCTTGAAGGTAATTTATGAAATACGAAATTGTAACGTTATCAGTGGTTTGTGCAGGATATATCTTATTTAGTACTTAAAATAAGTAGCATTTACACCTACTGCAAGAGTACAATAAGCACATATTTGTTCCATTTTAGCCCTCCTTTTCATCATTAACCAGGCGGTTCATCAAGCATATGAAGTTACCGACAGCGCTGATATGTGGCTGAGCGGGACACTCTCCTTGTGACGCGGCCGCTCTAGAGGCGGCACCGCAGCGCAGGGCAGCGGCGCCCTCTCAGCTGGCGCAGCGAGGGCGGCTGCTCTCCAATACGGCGGGTGCAGCCGAAGTTATGACGGTGGTGAGAAATTTACCTCACTGAGGTGCTGGCGTCCCAGCGGGGTGGCCGTGTGGTCTGGGGAGCAGGGCGAGGCTGCTGATAATGCTTTTGCTTCCTGCTCATTTGTTCGAAATATCTCTTTCACTTTCAATTATTGTGTTCGTGGCTCATTAGAGATATTGGAACCAATAAGCATGATGGAACACGATCAAAATCTGAGGCGGTGAATCTTATAATTTATGTGTTAGTGACTAGAAAATAGTGTTAGTCCAGTGTACCTTGTAAGTACCTTGTATAGCAAACTAGTACGAATGCACTAAAAGTGGGACCCCGTACACTTCCCCGATACAGTAATATGTATGATGAGAGCACTCACTCGCTCCCGTACTTTACATATACCTTCACTCCTGAGTTACATACCCTCACTCAGTGCGCGCAACCTCGATGGTCTGAGCTATTGAGTCAGTTTCCTTGCCTCCAATGACAATTTAGATTCTCTCCGATTGACAAGTAGCGACATTTTTAGTCTTGACTTTTATTGTCATCAGGTTTGTCAAGAGAACACAGCGACGGATTTTACAATTCATGACTTGCATGAAAGCATTCCCCTCAGTTCACACCTGTAAATATGGGAGCTTAGTGTACTTTTTTGTGTGCAGTTTTACTTCCCTCACTGGGCAACTCTAACTCATTTGACACACGTGCGCCACATCCGCAGACACGCGCTCGTCTCAACGCCACCGCACAACTTGAAACCAATTTCCTTACTACAGGAATTCGCTCATTCACTAGAGCAGCTTTCCGATTTTCGGCATGATACTGTTACCTCAGGGTGTGCCAATTTTTAATGCAAATATATTTCTCATCACACGCCCCATTTTATTACTTGACGTAACTCGCTCCGTTTGTTTGCTGCCTCCAAACTCTCCCCCTGCCATCTCCCCTGCAGCAGCCGGGCCCGCGGCCGCCAGCCATCCTGTAGCGAGCTGACTTTTACTCTCAGTTCTCTGACGCTTCATTCGGCGCTTAGCGCTTATTTATGACGCCGTCGCACTGCACTCAGGCCTCTCTGCTCCCCAGCGCCGTCTCCGTTGGAGGAGAGGCAGAGTTGTCGCGGCCTGCGGTGTGGTCGCCTTGGTTGCCGTCTTTCTACGATTATTGAGGATTTGCAGGGGGAAGAAAATGGTGAAAATGGTTCTAAGGAGGCCACAAAAAATTATGAGGTAGGGTTTGTTTAGGAAAAAGTGCACGGCCAGAACAACACTAAAAAGATATTTCCAACTAAATAAAAAACCAACTAGGCCTTTGAAGAATGTTACCTAAAAGCATAATCTTCATTGATTTTCAGATTTTAATTTCACTTCGTAACAAGATTGCATATCATGCCTGAGTAGTATTTTTATGGCTCTCAAGTCAAGTATTAATCCGTTTTGACTATTTCCTATGATTTGGGCCCTTTTGCTCACCGAGGGCACTTTAACCTCTCCCCCTCAGCGTTCACTGCAGGCAGTGTGCTTTGCCCTGCCTGCTGGGGCACGTAACTCAGCAGGCAGTGTGCTGTGCCCTGCCTGCTGGGGGCACGTAACTCAGCAGGCAGTGTGGTGTGCCCTGCCTGCTGGGGCACGGAACTCAACAGGCATTGTGCTGTGCCCTGCCTGCTGAGGCACGGAACTCAACAGGCAGTGTGTTGTGCCCTACCTGCTGGGGGCACGTAACTCAGCAGGCAGTGTGGTGTGCCCTGCCTGCTGGGGCACGGAACTCAACAGGCAGTGTGATGTGCCCTGCCTGCTGGGGGCACGTAACTCAGCAGGCAGTGTGGTGTGCCCTGCCTGCTGGGGCACGGAACTCAACAGGCATTGTGTTGTGCCCTACCTGCTGGGGGCACGTAACTCAGCAGGCAGTGTGGTGTGCCCTGCCTGCTGGGGCACGGAACTCAACAGGCATTGTGTTGTGCCCTACCTGCTGGGGGCACGGAACTCAACAGGCAGTGTGATGTGCCCTGCCTGCTGGGAGCACGTAACTCAGCAGGCAGTGTGGTGTGCCCTGCCTGCTGAGGCACGGAACTCAACAGGCAGTGTGTTGTGCCCTACCTGCTGGGGGCACGTAACTCAGCAGGCAGTGTGGTGTGCCCTGCCTGCTGGGGCACGGAACTCAACAGGCAGTGTGATGTGCCCTGCCTGTTGGGGGCACGTAACTCAGCAGGCAGTGTGGTGTGCCCTGCCTGCTGGGGCACGGAACTCAACAGGCATTGTGCTGTGCCCTGCCTGCTGGGGCACGGAACTCAACAGGCAGTGTGCTGTGCCCAGCCTGCTGGGGCACGGAACTAAACAGGCAGTGTGCTGTGCCCTACCTGCTGGGGCACGGAACTAAACAGGCAGTGTGCTGTGCCCTGCCTGCTGGGGCACGGAACTCAACAGGCAGTGTGATGTGCCCTGCCTGCTGGGGGCACGTAACTCAGCAGGCAGTGTGGTGTGCCCTGCCTGCTGGGGCACGGAACTCAACAGGCATTGTGCTCTGCCCTGCCTGCTGAGGCATGGAACTCAACAGGCAGTGTGTTGTGCCCTGCCTGCTGGGGGCACGTAACTCAGCAGGCAGTGTGCTGTGCCCTGCCTGCTGGGGCACGGAACTCAGCAGGCAGTGTGCTGTGCCCTGCCTGGTGGGGCACGGAACTAAACAGGCAGTGTGATGTGCCCTGCCTGCTGGGGCACGGAACTCAGCAGGCAGTGTGTTGTGCCCTGCCTGCTGGGGCACGGAATTAAACAGGCAGTGTGATGTGCCCTGCCTGCTGGGGCACGGAACTAAACAGGCAGTGTGATGTGCCCTGCCTGCTGGGGCACGTAACTCAGCAGGCAGTGTGCTGTGCCCTGCCTGCTGGGGCACGGAACTCAACAGGCAGTGTGATGTGCCCTGCCTGCTGGGGCACGTAACTCAGCAGGCAGTGTGCTGTGCCCTGCCTGCTGGGGCACGGAACTCAACAGGCAGTGGGCTGTGCCCTGCCTGCTGGGGCACGTAACTCAGCAGGCAGTCTGCTGTGCCCTGCCTGCTTGGGCACGTAACTCAGCAGGCAGTGTGCTGTGCCCTGCCTGCTGGGGCACGTAACTCAGCAGGCAGTGTGCTGTGCCCTGCCTGCTGGGGCACGGAACTAAACAGGCAGTGTGATGTGCCCTGCCTGCTGGGGCACGGAACTAAACAGGCAGTGTGATGTGCCCTGCCTGCTGGGGCACGTAACTCAGCAGGCAGTGTGCTGTGCCCTGCCTGCTGGGGCACGGAACTCAACAGGCAGTGTGATGTGCCCTGCCTGCTGGGGCACGTAACTCAGCAGGCAGTGTGCTGTGCCCTGCCTGCTGGGGCACGTAACTCAGCAGGCAGTGTGCTGTGCCCTGCCTGCTGGGGCACTTAACTCAGCAGGCAGTGTGCTGTGCCCTGCCTGCAGGGGCACGTAACTCAGCAGGCAGTAGAGAATAGAATACGGCGACTAAAACAGGAACAAACAGAAAGGCGTACAATCAGGTTGCTACCATTTTAATTGCTAAACTATAAATGTAAAAGAAAATATTAAATTCTTCTGTTATATCGATTCGTGAGCAACAAAACATGCACAGTACATGACAAAGTATCCACCCAAGAGTTTTATCATTACTATTTCGTTAAGACGCACAATTAAGCTCCAAAGCATGAAAATACTGTATAGTCACATTCACAGTTAAGGCATGAAACTAGCTACTTCAGAAGTGTGTAGTCCCATGGTTTGATAATTTTTCCGTATTGTTACTAATATTTAAGCCATAGCTATTGTAGGGCGAAAGATTTTAACCGCATAAGAAATTTTACGTATGATATTTTATGTTTCAATTGTAAGTAGGCTAGCGCAAACAAAACAATGACAGACACCGGTTCGTGATGGTTAAACTGAAAATTTAAATTAAAAATTATATTTTTCATGTATAAAGATTCATGCAAAACAAAAAATATGTATGGATCATTACATATGCTCTCAACTTTTTCAGTCAAATGATTGTGGAATAAATATTTATCCCTTATTAATAGACAGTTACGTACAAAAATTTCTGTACAACTCTAGTAGTTTGGTAAAACAGAACTTATCTGGTTCAGTGGTAAACCGCATTGCTACGACAAGCAAGCAATTGTTGCACAAAGCCGCTTGAAATAAATCAAGTCTAAGATTAAAGAGGTCCCAGAATCATCAAAGAATTGAATAATAGAATTTCTTCGTAAGGAATTCCACGCAAAAAGACTTTTGTTCGATTGAATGTTGTCGGTTGAATAGTTGGTATATATATATGTTCAATTACTCGACAATTCAAAGAGTACGGCAAAACCACCAAGTTGCTGAGGTTAGGTACCCCTCGGTAGACCAGTGTTCGTGAGTATCGCAACTTGTTGAGAAAGGTTAAAAATAAATCTATGGCTTTTCGTAAAAAATTGATATCCAAACATTGACTCCAGAAGTAAATGAAAAACCATTAGAAGAGAACTGCGCAATAACAACATCAATAATCAAAGACCTTGAAAAATTCCCCGACAACCATGCAGAAAACCTGTCTCAAGTAGTTTAAACTTAGCACACGATCATTTAGAGGAAGGAAATGAGCTTTGGAAAGTTGTCCTTTAGTGTGAAAAAATCAAAATTGAATCGATTGAATGTGATACCGCTGGTCGATTTTGGAGGACGAAGGGGACAGGCTATGAACTTCTAAAACCCACACGAGCCACGAAGGAGGTACAGCACGGTGGTTTGGTGTCGTGTTACCTCGCATGGCGCTGGTGCACTCCATATCATCGAAGGAAAGTTGGAAGGTGGAATGTGTCGTTAAATTCTGGAGGAGAATCTTGACCTTAATACAAAGAGTTAATTCAACTCTCGCAAAAGAATATTCCCACAGAAAAACGATCCTAAACACACAAGTTTGACCAACGAATCAATATTCTCAAGAGGTCAGGCTAATTGCCGGACCTGATCGCGATTTTAGTCTTTTTTCAAAACACTGAAGAATCAGCTCAGGTAGAAATGTCCCGAGAATATCGCACGGTTAAGGGAAGATGTCAATCTAAGAAGGATGAATATATTATTACAAACAAGCAATGACCTTGTTTCATCATTTGAAAACCGTCTTCGAACAATGGTGAAACGTAAAGGCCTCGCAACGAAATACTATAAAGCTGATTGGTGGATATTTTTCCCTGTTCTATTAATGGTTTAGTTGCTTGTGAATATTTGCAATGAAAAAATTAATGTTTTCTTTTACATTTTTTGTTTAACGATTTAGAACTAAAATCCGTCAGAGTTTCCTGCACGCTGGCTTAGTAACAGTTTAAATAAACGTAAAATCTCTAGAGTGTAAGTACTTCTGTCCTTCACTCTTCGTTCTTTTCTTTTATGCTTTATAAATGCTGCTTTTGTTTGAGGTACTGCCAATGGTGTCGTGCATTCATAAACAAAGATTTGTTTCGATAACGCCCAATAAATTATGCATGTACTATTTTTATCTCTTTTCATCTCTTAGTGTAATTTTACCCAGTCCTCGATTTAGTACCTAAAAAAATAGTAGGGTTACAACACAGCAATAGTAAAAACTATTATAGAACGGATTTACTTTTCCAGTTGAAACAATTTGTTCTACTAGATCGTTTCAGATTCTGGCAATTTTACCAGGAAATAAGTTTATAGGGAGTGGGGCATTTTTTATTTTTTTTCTCACTAATTTCAGGCCCTTTTTTGCTAGTGATAACATAATTAGTGCCGAAAATTTTCCTGGCCTAAGGCATTGAAGCCATTAAGGTATTAATAAGGTTCGATGACTAGCAGTTTTTTCGTTCAAGGGAAATGAGCTCAAGCCGGTGAAAACGCCCCTTAGAAATCTGGAATTATTTTCGTCGTATCAGTTGAAATTTCTCGGCGTCGTGAGATTAAAGTCTAAAGTTGCACTGCGCAGTCTACGAATTGGAAGGACTTACGCTGCGTGGTAATGCCTCCTATATCTCCACGCCTGCTGAAAGAAATTGTAATATCAGACTAGAAGTCCAAGATTTTGCTTTTTTAATTATCAGGGCAAGGGTAGAACTGAGTTTGCTCCAATCAATCTGTGGTTAATTTTTCATTTAACAGAGCTACCCAGACTAGAGAAAATCTCAGTTCATGTGCAGTGGTGATATATACGCTTCTGCCAAAAGTGCATGCACCAAAATTCAGTTTCCAAGAATTATTTCCGAAGCAAAATTTAAACGTATCGTAGTACTTTTTCGTACCCGACGTTAGCCAGCGCCATCAAATTGAACAATTTAAGGACAGGAAATGTTGTGCTCGCGATATTCTTCCAATGTCAGCAGGGTTGGCGCCTATTCTGACACTGGAGCTTAAGAGTTACACAAGGTAAGGTTACTCCGCACAATTTTTTCTTTTCACACTGCATCTATTATATGCAACACGAGATTGACAAAATCTTCCTTTGCAGCACAAACCTGAAACAATCAAACAAACAAACAAACACACTAGCGGAAAATGCGTAAAATTGGACATCACTACGTTTAAAACTGACTTGGCAACCATATCTTTTACTCAAGCGATGCACAGCTCCCGATGACGACTGCGCTTCCCCCATTTATAATCAGAAAATACATCATCTACTGAATGAGACCCAAAAGGATGCTTTAAAAATCTGCATATCTTAACTCAACATTTATGTAATTTTTCATCACTCACACAATACCACAGAGATTCTGATTGATGTTATATGAAGAATTGTTACTACCGCCATTGAATTCTATTTATAACTACTGCCATCTTCGGACTACCATGGATGATGTCATTGCGACTATTCACGTTTAGCAGCAGGCCTAGAAATACAGGAGACAGTCCTTATAAAGCTGTTGTACGATACCTCTTGAGTGACACCTAAAGTTTTTTTGGAAACCGAGAATAATTTATTATTCTCCTCACATTTCCATCTCATTTCTCAACTTATTTTTCTTACTGTATGCCTTCATGCAGTGATGATGATGCTAAGATCTATGTATACACACTGTCTCAATAGAAGTATCCTCCAATAGGTTTATGGAATGACAATTAGAAGCTTTAATTGAGAGTTTATTGATATTGAAACTCTTTTCTCAGATTTCTGTCCATTGGAGACATCGCTGGAGGTCTGTTTGAATGGCAGCTCTTGTGTTCGGCGAATGCTCTGTGGCAGAGTTTATGTGACCTGTGGCAGGGTTTATGTGAGCTGTGGCAGGGTTTATGTGACCTGTGGCAGAGTTTATGTGACCTGTGGCAGGGTTTATGTGACCTGTGGCAGAGTTTATGTGACCTGTGGCAGAGTTTATGTGACCTGTGGCAGAGTTTATGTGACCTGTGGCACAGTTTATGTGACCTGTGGCAGAGTTTATGTGACCTGTGGCACAGTTTATGTGACCTGCGGCAGAGTTTATGTGACCTGTGGCAGAGTTTATGTGACCTGTGGCAGAGTTTATGTGACCTGTGGCAGAGCTTATGTGACCTGTGGCAGAGTTTATGTGACCTGTGGCAGAGTTTATGTGACCTGTGGCAGAGTTAAATGTGACCTGTGGCAGAGTTTATGTGACCTGTGGCATAGTTAAATGTGACCTGTGGCAGAGTTTATGGGACCTGTGGCAGAGTTAAATGAGACCTGTGGCAGAGTTTATGTGACCTGTGGCACAGTTTATGTGACCTGTGGCAGAGTTTATGTGACCTGTGGCAGAGTTTATGTGACCTGTGGCAGAGTTTATGTGACCTGTGGCAGAGTTTATGTGACCTGTGGCAGAGTTAAATGTGACCTGTGGCATAGTTTATGTGACCTGTGGCAGAGTTTATGTGACATGTGGCAGAGTTTATGTGACCTGTGGCAGAGTTTATGCGACCTGTGGCAGAGTTTATGTGACCTGTGGCAGAGTTTATGTGACCTGTGGCAGAGTTTATGTGACATGTGGCAGAGTTTATGTGACCTGTGGCAGAGTTTATGTGACCTGTGGCAGAGTTTATGTGACCTGTGGCAGAGTTTATGTGACATGTGGCAGAGTTTATGTGACCTGTGGCAGAGTTTATGTGACCTGTGGCAGAGTTTATGTGACCTGTGGCAGAGTTTATTGTGACCTTTGGCAGAGTTTATTGTGACCTGCGGCAGAGTTTATGTGACCTGTGGCAGAGTTTATGTGACCTGTGGCAGAGTTTATGTGACCTGTGGCAGAGTTTATTGTGACCTGTGGCAGAGTTTATGTGACCTGTGCCAGAGTTTATGTGACCTGTGCCAGAGTTTATGTGACCTGTGGCAGAGTTTATGTGACCTGTGGCAGAGTTTATGTGACCTGTGGCAGAGTTTATGTGACCTGTGGCAGAGTTTATGTGACCTGTGGCAGAGTTTATGTGACATGTGGCAGAGTTTATGTGACCTGTGGCAGAGTTTATGTGACCTGTGGCAGAGTTTATGTGACCTGTGGCAGAGTTTATGTGACCTGTGGCAGAGTTTATGTGACCTGTGGCAGAGTTTATGTGACCTGTGGCAGAGTTTATTGTGACCTGCGGCAGAGTTTATTGTGACCTGTGGCAGAGTTTATGTGACCTGTGGCAGAGTTTATGTGACCTGTGGCAGAGTTTATGTTACATGTGGCAGAGTTCATGTGACCTGTGGCAGAGTTTATGTGACCTGTGGCATAGTTTATGTGACCTGTGGCAGAGTTTATGTGACCTGTGGCAGAGTTTATGTGACCTGCGGCAGAGTTTATGTGACCTGTGGCAGAGTTTATGTGACCTGTGGCAGAGTTTACGTGACCTGTGGCACAGTTTATGTGACCTGTGGCAGAGTTTATGTGACCTGTGGCACAGTTTATGTGACCTGCGGCAGAGTTTATGTGACCTGTGGCAGAGTTTATGTGACCTGTGGCAGAGTTTATGTGACCTGTGGCAGAGTTTATGTGACCTGTGGCAGAGCTTATGTGACCTGTGGCAGAGTTATGTGACCTGTGGCAGAGTTTATGTGACCTGTGGCAGAGTTAAATGTGACCTGTGGCAGAGTTTATGTGACCTGTGGCATAGTTAAATGTGACCTGTGGCAGAGTTTATGGGACCTGTGGCAGAGTTAAATGAGACCTGTGGCAGAGTTTATGTGACCTGTGGCAGAGTTTATGTGACCTGTGGCAGAGTTAAATGAGACCTGTGGCAGAGTTTATGTGACCTGTGGCAGAGTTTATGTGACCTGTGGCAGAGTTAAATGTGACCTGTGGCAGAGTTTATGGGACCTGTGGCAGAGTTAAATGAGACCTGTGGCAGAGTTTATGTGACCTGTGGCAGAGTTTATGTGACATGTGGCAGAGTTTATGTGATCTGTGGCAGAGTTTATGCGACCTGTGGCAGAGTTTATGTGACCTGTGGCAGAGTTAAATGTGACCTGTGGCATAGTTTATGTGACTTGTGGCAGAGTTTATGTGACCTGTGGCAGAGTTTATGTGACCTTTGGCAGAGTTTGATGTGACCTGTGGCAGAGTTTATGTGACCTGTGGCAGAGTTTATGTGACCTGTGGCAGAGTTTATGTGACCTGTGGCAGAGTTTATGTGACCTGTGGCAGAGTTTATGTGACCTGTGGCAGAGTTTATGTGACCTGTGGCAGTGTTTATGTGACCTGTGGCATAGTTTATGTGACCTGTGGCAGAGTTTATGTGACCTGTGGCAGGGTTTATGTGACCTGTGGCACAGTTTATGTGACCTGTGGCAGAGTTTATGTGACCTGTGGCAGAGTTTATGTGACCTGTGGCAGAGTTTATGTGACCTGTGGCAGGGTTTATGTGACCTGTGGCACAGTGTATGTGACCTGTGGCAGAGTTTATGTGACCTGTGGCAGAGTTTATGTGACCTGTGGCAGAGTTTATGTGACCTGTGGCAGGGTTTATGTGACCTGTGGCAGGGTTTATGTGACCTGTGGCATAGTTTATGTGACCTGTGGCATAGTTTATGTGACCTGTGGCAGAGTTTATGTGACCTGTGGCAGGGTTTATGTGACCTGTGGCACAGTTTATGTGACCTGTGGCAGAGTTTATGTGACCTGTGGCAGAGTTTATGTGACCTGTGGCAGAGTTTATGTGACCTGTGGCAGGGTTTATGTGACCTGTGGCACAGTTTATGTGACCTGTGGCAGAGTTTATGTGACCTGTGGCAGAGTTTATGTGACCTGTGGCAGAGTTTATGTGACCTGTGGCACAGTTTATGTGACCTGTGGCAGAGTTTATGTGACCTGTGGCAGAGTTTATGTGACCTGTGGCAGAGTTTATGTGACCTGTGGCAGAGTTTATGTGACCTGTGGCAGGGTTTATGTGACCTGTGGCAGGGTTTATGTGACCTGTGGCACAGTTTATGTGACCTGTGGCAGAGTTTATGTGACCTGTGGCAGAGTTTATGTGACCTGCGGCAGAGTTTATGTGACCTGTGGCAGAGTTTATGTGACCTGTGGCAGAGTTTATGTGACCTGCGGCAGAGTTTATGTGACCTGTGGCAGAGTTTATGTGACCTGTGGCAGAGTTTATGTGACCTGTGGCACAGTTTATGTGACCTGCGGCAGAGTTTATGTGACCTGTGGCAGAGTTTATGTGACCTGTGGCAGAGTTTATGTGACCTGTGGCAGAGTTTATGTGACCTTTGGCAGAGTTTATGTGACCTGTGGCAGAGTTTATGTGACCTGTGGCAGAGTTTATTGTGACCTGTGGCAGAGTTTGATGTGACCTGTGGCAGAGTTTATGTGACCTGTGGCAGAGTTTATGTGACCTTTGGCAGAGTTTATGTGACCTGTGGCAGAGTTTATGTGACCTTTGGCAGAGTTTATGTGACCTGTGGCAGAGTTTATGTGACCTGTGGCAGAGTTTATTGTGACCTGTGGCAGAGTTTATGTGACCTGTGGCAGAGTTTATGTGACCTTTGGCAGAGTTTATGTGACCTGTGGCAGAGTTTATGTGACCTTTGGCAGAGTTTATGTGACCTGTGGCAGAGTTTATGTGACCTGTGGCAGAGTTTATTGTGACCTGTGGCAGAGTTTATGTGACCTTTGGCAGAGTTTATGTGACCTGTGGCAGAGTTTATGTGACCTTTGGCAGAGTTTATGTGACCTGTGGCAGAGTTTATGTGACCTGTGGCA
This sequence comes from Morinoia aosen, assembly GCA_030386875.1. Taxonomy (NCBI): domain Eukaryota; kingdom Metazoa; phylum Arthropoda; class Malacostraca; order Amphipoda; family Talitridae; genus Morinoia; species Morinoia aosen. The sequence goes on from CM059566.1 coordinate 65,972,065, forward strand.
GAGTTTATTGTGACCTGTGGCAGAGTTTATGTGACCTGCGGCAGAGTTTATGTGACCTGTGGCAGAGTTTATGTGACCTTTGGCAGAGTTTATGTGACCTGTGGCAGAGTTTATGTGACCTGTGGCAGAGTTTATTGTGACCTGTGGCAGAGTTTATGTGACCTGCGGCAGAGTTTATGTGACCTTTGGCAGAGTTTATGTGACCTGTGGCAGAGTTTATGTGACCTGTGGCAGAGTTTATTGTGACCTGTGGCAGAGTTTATGTGACCTTTGGCAGAGTTTATGTGACCTGTGGCAGAGTTTATGTGACCTTTGGCAGAGTTTATGTGACCTGTGGCAGAGTTTATGTGACCTGTGGCAGAGTTTATTGTGACCTGTGGCAGAGTTTATGTGACCTGCGGCAGAGTTTATGTGACCTGTGGCAGAGTTTATGTGACCTGCGGCAGAGTTTATGTGACCTTTGGCAGAGTTTATGTGACCTGTGGCAGAGTTTATGTGACCTGCGGCAGAGTTTATGTGACCTGTGGCAGAGTTTATGTGACCTGCGGCAGAGTTTATGTGACCTGTGGCAGAGTTTATGTGACCTTTGGCAGAGTTTATGTGACCTGTGGCAGAGTTTATGTGACCTGTGGCAGAGTTTATGTGACCTGTGGCAGAGTTTATGTGACCTGTGGCAGAGTTTATGTGACCTGTGGCAGAGTTTATGTGACCTGTGGCAGAGTTTATTGTGACCTGCGGCAGAGTTTATGTGACCTTTGGCAGGGTTTATGTGACCTGTGGCACAGCTTATGTGACCTGTGGCACGGTTTATGTGACCTGTGGCAGGGTTTATGTGACCTGTGGCAGAGTTTATTGTGACCTGCGGCAGAGTTTATGTGACCTGCGGCAGGGTTTATGTGACCTGTGGCAGAGTTTATGTGACCTGTGGCACAGTTTATGTGACCTGTGGCAGGGTTTATGTGACCTGTGGCAGAGTTTATGTGACCTGTGGCAGAGTTTATGTGACCTGTGGCACAGTTTATGTGACCTGTGGCAGAGTTTATTGTGACCTGTGGCAGAGTTTATGTGACCTGTGGCAGAGTTTATGTGACCTGTGGCACAGTTTATGTGACCTGTGGCAGGGTTTATGTGACCTGTGTCACAGTTTATGTGACCTGTGGCACAGTTTATGTGACCTGTGGCTTGGTTTATGTGACCTGTGGCACAGTTTATGTGACCTGCGGCAGAGTTTATGTGACCTGCGGCAGAGTTTATGTGACCTGTGGCAGGGTTTATGTGACCTGTGGCAGAGTTTAATCCCCTACGGCAGAGTTCAATGCCTTGTTACAGAGTTTATCACGCTGTGGCAGAGTCAAATATATGGCCTGTGAGCTTGTATATCCCACTCGTAATTCCGTTGCCAAGGTCTGTGATATAGATGGAAAAAGGAACGAGTCGCTTGGTAGACCTCTCATGTTTTAATGTGCGTATCAAGTCACGAAATTCTCAGAAATTTTATTTTTGTGTATGACCAGTGAGCTAGCGAGCTTAATATCCATTAAGATCTGTTTCATTGTAAGCCTATAAGTGTTTCACTTTGGCTACATGCTTTTTGCGAAGTACTCCATTGAAGGCTTCGTGAAAGTTGAGATATAAGGTCCCCATTAAGTTTTTCTTGATTAAAACGAATAGTTACTTCAATATGATTGTGAATAATACCGGACAACTTTCCTAGTTTGGTGTAAAATTACCAGAGTTTCTTTCGCTTTCCCACAGATACCATCGTGGTCACCCCATCCTCCTGCATGGCGTCATTGCAGGAGTAAAGGGCCGTTTACACTAGGGGACATTTCGGCCGTGAGGCGCGACACGTGTATATGAGGCTCACCACTGAGGCTCATATTTTGTGTGTTTATACGAAGTTCCCTATCCGCTCTGATCAAATTCGTAATGTGCGACACTCAAGAGCCTCGTAACTACCGTGGCGAATAGGGAACTTCGTATAACCACGCACAAATATGAGACTCAATGGTGAGCCTGGTATACACGTGTCGCGCCTCACGGCCTAAATGTCCCCTAGTGTAAACGGCCCCTAAGTCCAGAGTGTGTTATGGCACGATGAAATAAAATCACCATTTGCACTCTATTTATGTTCAGAAATGAGAACCGATGAAATACACCAAATGGAAGAGCTTAATATAGGTATGAAAAGTTCACGAAATTAGAAAAGTTGGCGTGCGCAAGAAAAGCGGTAGACCCACCTAGTGTGGTTAATGCATCCTTTGACGATGTGCGCGATACCCACCAGCCTAGTCCTATAAAATCGGTTTGTCGCGCTGTGATTGAACTGCGGCGGCCTTCTAGCACAGTGCTTAAGGGAACCGTCCCGAGCCAAATTGGGCCCCGGTGGGTCCCCCCCCTGAAAATTTTGTTTATGTTGAAAAAGTATCCTTAGGGGATGAGTTATTGTGCCATGAAATTTTATGGCCCTACGGAGACTAGAACCCCCCCCCAGGGGGGTGAAAAGGGGACCGAAAAGGATGAATTTTAGGCCCAATTTTTTTTTGATTGAAAAAGGATCCTTAGGGGATGGGTTATTGTGCCAAGAAATTTTTTGGCCCTACGGACACTAGAACCCCCCCCAAGGGGGTTGAAAAGGGGACCGAAAATGATGAATTTGGGAAAAAATCGACAAAATTTTGTAACTTTTCAAATTGGAAAAAAACGCAATTTGAGTTTGTTAGAAATGTTTCAAGGATTCTAAAACTGTCTTTGGATTTATTCTAGCATCAAAACTCGAGGACGAGTCTCGTTTTGAAATATTCAAAAAAATATACTGAACTACTTTTTTTTTTTCAAAAAAAAAAAAAACTAAGGCATAAATCGAAAAAGTGACACGAGTAAAAAAAGGTTTCTTTTCACGAAATACATATACTGGCCAATTTTCAAACAAATCGGACAGAAAAAATCGATGAAGTCTCATCATGGTCATTACAGAAATAAAATGTATTATTTTTATTTACTCATAACTACCATATTTCTTAGATCTTTACTTGAAATTCACTAGGAAAATGATGCTCATTGGTCGTATATCAAAATAGATTATCGAAACTGCATTCATGTACGAAAAATTGTCGTTATATTCAAATTCAATAGACATAGTTTGTTTTTGTGCTCTGGTGAAAAGTTGACTTTTTTACATTCAAAACGGAACTCGTCCTCGAGTTTTGATGCTAGAATAAATCCAAAGACAGTTTTAGAATCCTTGAAACATTTCTAACAAACTCAAATTCGGCTTTTTTCAAAATTCGAATTTTTTGAAAACATACATAGCTCTGAACCCAAAGAAAAATTTTGGGTTTAGAAATTTGGGAAAAAATCGACAAAATTTTGTAACTTTTCAAATTGAAAAAAAACGCAATTTGAGTTTGTTAGAAATGTTTCAAGGATTCTAAAACTGTCTTTGGATTTATTCTAGCATCAAAACTCGAGGACGAGTCTCGTTTTGAAATATTCAAAAAAATATACTGAACTACTTTTTTTTCTTCAAAAAAAAAAAATAAGGCATAAATCGAAAAAGTGACACGAGTAAAAAAGGTTTCTTTTCACGAAATACATATACTGGCCAATTTTCAAACAAATCGGACAGAAAAAATTGATAAAGTCTCATCATGGTCATTACAGAAATATAATGTATTATTTTTATTTACTCATAACTACCATATTTCTTAGATCTTTACTTGAAATTCACTAGGAAAATGATGCCCATTGGTCGTATATCGAAATAGATTATCGAAACTGCATTCATGTACGAAAAATTTTCGTTATATTCAAATTCAATAGACATAGTTTGTTTTTGTGCTCTGGTGATAAGTTGACTTTTTTTACATTCAAAACGGGACTCGTCCTCGAGTTTTGATGCTAGAACAAATCCAAAGACAGTTTTAGAATCCTTGAAAAGTTTCTGACAAACTCAAATTCGGCTTTTTTCAAAATTCGAATTCTTTGAAAAGATATATAGCTATAAACCAAAAAAAATTATCCCGGATTTTTGAAATTTCAAAAATTTCCGAAAAATAGAAAAAAATTGAATTTGAAAATAAGCCGAATTTGAGTTTGTTAGAAATGTTCCAAGGGTTCTAAAACTGTCTTTGTTTTTGTTCTAGCATCAAAACTGAAGGAGGAGTTCCAATCTGAAATATCAATAAAAATATACCAAAAACACATTTTTCGTAAAAAAAAAAAAACTAAGGCCTAAATCGAAAAAATGACAGGAGTAAAAAAGGTTTACTTTCACAAAAGACATATACTGGCCAACTTTCAAACGAATCGGGCGAAAAAAGGTCTCAAACCGGGACGGTTCCCTTAAAGTGTTCCACAAACGCCAGCGCTTGCACAACAACACGAGTCTGCTTGTTCAAAAATTAAAGCCAAATAACAGATCCCAAAGTGCTGCTTTCGCATAGTTCACTGTTCAAGAAAATTTCGTGTGTGAGGTCGGATTTTGCTTCGACGAACTCCCAGCAACAAAAGGTGCACATACTGGAAGTTGAGTTATGTAAGAAAACTACCTCTACGTAACACGGTTTTTTGAAATTAAGCTTTGAAATCTGTGAAAGACTATGAACACCCTGTATATATATAGAGTGTGAGATATATATACCGGCATAGTTTAATACCGGCACAGTTATATATATATATATATATATATATATTTATATATGTATACCGGCACAGTTAATAATACACAGTGTGAGATATATATACCGGGTGGTTACTACAAATATACATTTTAAAATTGCCATAACTTTTTCACAGAGAGGATAGGGAAATAAAACCAGCATTATTGAAAAGAAGAAGAGTAAATTTTTCATTTTTATTTTAGTTTGCTAGACCTACGATTCAAAATGACAGCAACGAGCTGCGAAACATTTCTGGATGCGGCCAGCAAAATTTCTGATGATGGTCTCAAGAACCTCGCTAATGAGTGTGCTCACCCCTTCCAGAACTTCTCTCTTGAGGTCTTCTCGAGCTGCTGGATTTGAGCGGAATACGTGGTTTAGATTTGGAATACATGAAATGAGGAATATCCTCTGAGTCCCGACGATGGATCCATTTTTCGTCATTTCTTCGATGATGAACTTGCGTTGTAGAAGTCAGTTGTGCAATGTGTGCCGATTACAATAATCTTCTCTCCTTCACCCTTGATGTTTATGCTTATTTGGATGGTATACCAGATACGTAAGAAAACATTGAATTCTGTCTTTTCGGATTTTGTATGATATAGTCTCCTACTTCATATATTCAAAAAGTTATTTGAATTTTAAAAGGTATACATTTCAGCAACCACCCTTTGTAAAGGGTGTTTCAGAACAAAAGGTACAAAATTGCACACCAAGAAGAAAATGACCAAATAAGCACTTTTTCTTTTATGCGATTTTTCGGAAAAAAATTCGGGTTTTTGAGACATTAGCTGTTTATTGTTTTAAAGGATGAAATTTGATTATACAATTACTCGTAATATTTATTTTGAATTTACGTTACAAGCACTTTAATTTTTTGAGAGTTTAAAATATTAAAATTTAGTTTTTGTGATATTTGGTAAAAAGCCTTGTACCCTTGTCTATGCTGCACCCATTGAATCTCAGGAAGATCTCGTGGCCATTATTGCAGTGGCTGCTGGTGAGATATCTGAACTGCCAGACGTGTTTCCTAATATCCGGCAGTCGTTAAAGCTAAGATTTGAAAAGTGCATTGATGTAGGTGAAACACATTTTGAACAGTTTTTGCGAAGTAAATTCAAATAAATATTGCGAGTTTTTATTTTATTAAATTTCCTCCTTTAAGACGATAAACAGCTAATATCTTAAAAACTCGAATATTTTTGGGAAATTTCACGGAAGAAAAAGTGTTTATTTGCCAATTTTCAACTTGGTGTGCAGTTTTGTACCTCTTGTTCTGAAACACCCTGCATATCTATAAGCCCTACGAGTGTACAGTCGTAAATGCCATTGATTTCTTCAAAGAAGTCGAGGAGGTTGGTGGAACAGTTACGTTTTCCAGGAATCCACGCTGTCTGTAATCAAGTTTTGGGACGAAGAATTTTCACATTAGGCTTTTGAACCATCTTTTCATTGTTTTAATTATGACAGATGTCAGGCTGATTAGGTGATAAGCGTTAGGCACTCGTCTGTTCTTTTCAATATAGAAAATTGGAGTGACATTTACATGCTTCCGATCCGAGGCTAGCCCACGCGGAAGAGATCAATTGTAGATATTAGCTTCAGGCTCACTAATTCACTCCATAATAATACACAGTTGTTGCTTGGTTGGTTGGTTGGTCCATCTTTGTGTCACGCTCTTTCGGATACTTCATAGATGACCGTACGTTTACGTTTCTGTGCTACGAGTTTCACCTTTGTAAAGTACAACATTATTTTAATTGAGGGTACTCTTAGCGTTTATATGTTACTTTGTCCTCCACATCTGGAAGGTTTATTCGATGAAAATTTCGAATCCCATCATTTAGGAGAGGTCCTGTTCACTAGTTATGATTAAAATTTTTAATTGACTATTTGAAAAGAAATAGGCTTTCAAGACCAATCAATCTATTTACACAGATTTAAAACGATAATCTCTTGTTCATATTTTTGTTAAGGCTGGCGTTAGTTTTCTGCGAAGTTTAAGAATGGGTGGAAGAGGGTAAAAAGGATAAAGCGAGGAAGAGGGGAAATATTGTATTAAATAAAGATTTGACTAATTCAAATTGAGCGTTTTGAGTCAGAGAGGTGTTATGAAGAAAAACTGATCTAGAAATATGGTGAGGCGTATATCATATACTAATTCAATTTGTGTATAAGAAAGAGAAGAGTTTGAATTGAAGCGCTAAACAACTCGCTCTGAGCGCGAACTGGTATTCGGACTGAGTGTCATTTTATTGAGTTTATGTGGCGGAAGAAAAGGAGCCACCATAATGTGAAGACCAACAGAGATGAAAATAGAGGCTGAAACATGGAAATCATCTAATTTTACAGCACGTTCGCACATTTCGTCCAGGGAGCAGGTAGCTCAGAGAAGAACTTCCCAGGGGAAGATAAGCAGGAATGTTCAACTCGGACAGGAACGGACGTGCGGAATGCGAATGGACGTGTGGTGGATCCTATGTATTCCTTCGTACACTCTTTGTCTCTTTCTCATAAATGACTGAAGCATTAAAATTTAAACGCGCTTTCCGAAGACCTATACAAACGAATTTTCCTATCTGGAGATGCTGTTTTGGTCCGTAGTGTCTGCTGACTTTGGTCCCTGATGTTCTGGGGAGATTGCCCATCTCAATACCTAATGCTGATAATATTTGTGAGGCTTCGTTTGATTTTAAAAACCTTTTACACATGTTCCTTTGCACGAAGAAATAGAATTTTTGAGTTATTTGTTTGCCCACGTAAACACTGTTATGGGTCACAATAGAATTTTATTCAAGACTTTGCTACAGTACTTTCATCAGATGTATGCTTAAAATTTTTGACAATAAATTAAGTCAGCCGTTAGACTGGTTACGCGTGAGTTTACCTCCCGGATCCTATTTTGCTTTGCTTATATTTTTGTGTTTTCTCGGAGCAATATTCGCTCAAATATCATCTCCTAAATTTCAAATTTGCTTTGTGTAAACGAAACGTAAATGATACTTTTTGTTGCCTCTAAAAAAGAGTCATTGTCTGTTCTCATTTTTTTCATTTTAATACCTTAAATATCACTTTTACGATGGAAAGCGAAAAATGTAATATAGTATTTCCTTCCCGGCTGGCTATATTACCAAGCAAGGAAACTGTTGCCGCAACTTGAGTTTTACGATAAAGTACATAGTTTTCCGAGCCCATGTTCAAGTTCTTTTAATTTAGCTGCTCGATTTGAAATTAACTGTATCAAGATTTCGCAGTCCTGGGCTTTTGGGCTTTTTCCTTTTATTCTGATACCTGGAATTGTAATGCCGATGGCTGTATATATAGTATAATCGTCCACTCGAAATGGGCGGCTGCAGAAGAGTTACATCCACGTAATCAGTAAACAAATATTCAGGGGCTCGGTCTATCGAGAAGCTCAGTCTTCTCCATCTATAAGGAGGATTAAAGTCGTTTACAATCAGGGTTTCATAGGAAGTAACCGAGACAATGTTCAGTTGCGCCAGGTCATTATGCAGCGTCCGTCAATGTCTTCCCGCACGGCTTTAGCATTTTTTAAGGGCATCAAATGAGAAATCCTCGATTAAAGGCTTGTGTGTAGCTTGCCTCTTCACTTGCCCTCAGTTTTCCCCTCGCCTCCAGTTCATACTTCCACTTTTTGTCAGTTTTCCCTTCAATAGTCCTCTGTTTCAGTTCCACTCAGTTTTAGCTTTGGTTCATGCCTTCACTTTCCCTCACTTGTGTTGCCACTTAGCCTAGTCTTATTCTCTGATTCCACTCATTTAGCATCAGCTTCCATTCACTTGTCCTTAGTTTCGTTTCACTTGCTCTCACTTATGTCTTCACTTAAGCTCACTCTTCACTCTTAAGCTTACACTTAGCCTTAATTTAAACCTTCACTTATTTTCAGAATCCCTTCACTTATCCTCAATTTTCCCTGACCCACCTTCAATATCCCCTCACTTGCCCTCAGTTTTGACAACAAGCTGTAGCGCACCAGATCCCCCCCTCGGGACCTCCCCTCACCTGCGACAGCCCGAAGCCGCCTAATGACATTCATGTGCTGCCGCGGCTGTTGTGACGCGCGCTGCGACGGTGTGTTGTGACACGCTGTCGCTCCCTCGCGCGCCTCTGACTAATGATACAGCGCTGCTCTGTGCTGGTGGCCCGCCTGTCGCCGCTGCTGCTGCGGCCGCTTTTATTGTTCGCTGTGCTTGCGTTGCTCCTGCTATTTTCTTTATTTGCATTACACTATTACTACTGTTCTTATTGTACCTGGTGCTCTTATTTTAACTGATGAAAAAATTTGTATTGACATTTTTTTCATTTCTTTTAAAAATGATTTATGTCAAATTTTTCATGGGTACTGATTGGAACTTTGTTTTTGAAGCTAATGTTGTTATTGTTACTGTTGTTCGATTTCTTGGTGATATTCTCATTGTTGCCGATGCTATTGTGTTACTCTTGCTCTATAGTTACCGATGAAATTGTTACTGCAGTTCTTGTAACTGATGATATTGTTATTGTTACGGCTGCTGCTGTTATTGTTATTAGACTGATAATATGAATAAAATTATAAATAAGAACAATAAATCCTATTAATGCAGCGTCAAGCTACAGACCCATAAGTCTTTTACCCGTCCTATTCAAAGTATTAAAGAAAGTGATAATAAATCAATTCTCACCTCACTATCTGAATCAAATTTACTTCATCGAAATCACATGCCTCTAGGAGGAACACTAGCACTCAAGTGCTTCGCCTAATATCACGGAAAAAATACACAGTAATATCGATCAAAAGAATGTAACACTCCTGCTGCTACTCGATCTCTCAAAAGCGGTCGATAGCGTCGAACATGAGCAACTATTATGAAAAATAATGAACTTAAGAGTAGTGACACAATAGTTTCAAAGCTGCTTATCAAATCGGTCTCATGCAGTCCACTTAGATAACAAGTTGTCCCCATTCAATTAAACCAATTTTGGTGTTCTTCAACGATCCATCTTTGGTCCGCTCTTGTTCTCTATTTTCATCGACGATTTCCCTGTAATGCCTTCTAACACACGAATATCTATGTTCTATGACCGCAGACATGATGTTCAAATTGCAATAACAAGTTAAGTTCTGTGGCGGAATTACCGCAGACGCAAAAAAGCTGAAACCCAATTGAGTGGCCTGAAATCATGGTATGATCCAAATGAACTCATACTATTGGGGATAAAACACGATGCATTGTTGTTGGGCCCAAAATTACAACTAAAAAATTACAAATCTTACTTTTACGGTGAGGAATGATTAAATTAAGCCAATAGGAAAATTAAAAAATGTAGGCATTTGGTTCGATCAAAAGATGTCTTTGAATTATAACGTTGAGAAAACTTACTACAAAATTTATGGAACTCTAATGTTTTTTCATCGAATATCAAGAAGGCTTGACGAAAAATCTAGGTTATTTACCATTCAATTTTCAGTTTTATTGTGTAATGACGACTGCAGCCTAGTATAAGGACACATATCTCAATTTCTTCAGAGAGAGTTACAAAAATGTTTGAATTACGAGGCCAAGGTGGTATGCGAAGGTAAATTCAAAAGTGATCTAGCAACCCCTCTTCTAAAATTAAGTAAACTCTGCTGGACTCTCATTCAAGAAAGATTCCTCACTCGTAAAGCTCAATATGTATTTTCCTATTCATATCTCCCTCAAAGCAGTGCGGATATTGTCCAATTCCAGCCCCCACTGTAACCAACCTAAAGCCGAGTTGGAGAAATAACGTCTTAGTCCATGCACTACAGTCATCTGGCATTGGCCAGAAAGCTCTGTCAATATCAGTCGTCGTACTGAGGAACAAACTTCAACTGAGTATGAAAATCCCTCAACAATGAATGAATTTAAGATTATAATATCACGTCATTTTGCGTCTCAACAATAATTGTACGCTGCAATACATCCTGAAAAAGTAGTTGCGAATTTTTTTCGCTCTATCATTACCTTTCACATCAGTACATTTTACTCAATTATACTATATCTTTGTAATGTGAGTATGCGATTTGATTGCTTGTATGCTAGTATTTACGTAAATACATAGATACGCTCAGCAGTTACTGCAAAACAGCTAATCTAGCGACTTGCAATTGTACTATGTACATAACGCTTTTTTATAAACTACCAACTTAATTGTCTCTTTACCTAGCACGCCTCTTCCTTAGGTTATTGTCAACCATTTATATGAGAAATGTCATCAATTTAATGTGTGCATGTTCTTTAAGGCAGTTAAATTAACTTTATTTTGTCGTGTTTGCGCGGAAAGAAAAATTTGAATTTCTCACATTTCGATCCTTTTGTTCCTAATATAAATTATCTACAAACAATTTCAACATTATTACCTGAAGTCACAAAAGCCTAAGCTCATATGTCATTGTTTGTGAAGACTGTCAGTAGCGTTTCACCATACAGGCCCTACTGTGTTCATCCTTCAATTTCTGTTATTACATTCCACCATTCATGAATAAACATCATCAAACTTGAATCAATTCGCTAAGGGACACATTTCTAGGTTTCTCACAGTCTATTTTACAAACATTGACATGGGCTGTCATACCACTCATATATATTTTTTAACTATATACGGACCTTTATATATAATATTAAGACATTTTAAAAGACGATGTAATTTCGTCTCATGATTAGCTTTACAGGACATTAGCATTTTCTTTTCTCACTCATGTCCTAAAATGTTCTTGTTATAGCCTTGTGTGACAATTTGGCGTTTCTTACGCTCGTTTTATGCTTTAGATGTTTGGTTAGCGTTATACAACACTTATTTTAATGTTAATAAATCTGAAAATTCTTTTGTGCCTATGTAATATCATAAATATGCGCTGTGATCAAACATTTTATTTTCTCCGAGCTCATTAATTTGCATACTACTTGATGCGTAGGAGTGAAAATATCGACCTTATAGTCTTAGATACAGAATTAATTAAATCCACGCATTCTTCTTTCAACTTTAATTCCTGCATGAAATCGGAAGTTCCTAAGCTCCTATTACAATGTAAGTGTGCACTAATAACAGTGTTTTCAACAAAGCGTTTTTACGCTTCTTCTCAACTTGTTTTCCATGCATTATCAAACTTAGATCACGCAACTATGGGAATACATTTTTCCATGCTGTTCTCTCTATCATTTGTTTGGACTATTGACTAGGATATACGATACCCAATACCCATGCTTGTATATCAACTAAGGATCTTTACGTCAAGACATGTTAAAACCCAATGGGGGTTTTTGTATCATCTTTAATGGAAATAAACTGTTTTTATTGTTTATAATTATTTATTTTCACTGATGCTTTGATCTTTACAGATGCTCTGATCGTTAGTTAGGTGATTGATGCTGCTGCTCATCGTCACGGAACTTTTCGTACTCTTTTAAGAGAATGATGAGAGAGCGCTCACGAAGAGGGACCTGAACCTTTTGGAAGGAGATAGGGAAGAGCCGAAATGAAAGAGTACAAAGAAAGAGGATGTTTGACGTAATATCAGAAATTAATTAGTTTTTGACCAATATTGAGAAATAACGATAACATATCGACGAATAAAGCATTTCTATTCAAAGAATATAGCTCATCAAAACTATCACATAGAAAGCAAGCTAAAAACTGTAATGGAGGTAAAAAAGGGTAAATATTAAACGTGAATTGAGACAGGTGCGCATGCACGATTGACGTAACTCTGAGGTATAAGCACACACATCTACCAGACTAGATGAAACACTGAGATCCAGCGTATTTTAGAAAATATTATTCTTAAAAGCTACCGTTGACACTACACTTGAAGTTGAGCTGCGCAATGCAAACAATCATCAACTTTATAGAGCTATCTCTGCATGATACTGCGGCGTTGTCGCATAAACTAATACGGAGTATAAAATTGCAAGCCCTCGGAAGTATATCGCTCCTGATTATTTCTACTCCAACAGCACATGATATCATTAATTTCGACGTTAGCTTAAATTGAGTATTTCTAACGATCGAGTTCCTGCGATTGCGCATATTCACGATGCTTTTCTGTGTGCCCCCGTAATATCTGAACATCTTGCATACTTCATTAAATTTCAGTTCTACGCAAGTCCGACCTAATTCCCACTGATGTAGATTTTAAAATTTGCTGTTATTTTCTTGGTCATATGAACGTATTGTGAACGTACTGCCCGCACCTTATGAAGATATCAGCACTCGAGATGTGAAGCGGCCCCTCTCATGATCTATTCAGATCACATAAGTACGCTGCATGATAGAATTTCTGAAGCTCTCACACTCAGCATCTATACTCGGAAAACGCATCGTTGAGACGAACAAGTTTAACTGATGAAGAACTTCTGAAAATGATAACGACGAGTGTCATGTTGCATGTTGTAGAAAACAAAACAATATTAAATTGGGCCAAACCTCACAGATGAGAACTGCAGGGCGCAGTGGCATCCTGTGTAACCGAGCTCGGATTAGCGGTCTGTAGCTCACTGTCTTTGCTCTGATATGCGCATATTTTGTAACAAGAATGCGTGCCACTCGCTCGTGTGTTCCACTCACACAACGAGTATCTTTCAAAAAGTGGAGGTAGGCGCAGAGTGCAGCTGCAGATCGCGTCCCAACACACACAGTAGGCCACACACCACACCGCGCCGCGGCCCAGCGCTGTGGCGGCGTGAGGGAGGACAAGTTTTTACAGCACTTGCTAGCTCGCTAATTATTGATAAAGACCTTCTCGCTACCACTCGCCCGCTTCATTATGCCCTCCTTATCACTCGGAAAACATTAGCAGCTGCGTAATTGAATATAAATTCTGGGTGTGACACACACTCCTCCCATTATTGTGGAGTAGCTCTCATTATTACCTCGGCAAATTCATTGCTATAATGAAGTGGTTTCGTTGCCCGCACTACACTGACACATTGCGTGCTTAAGTTAACATTTGCATTTAAAATATTATTTTGGTTCTCTGCTGATATATGAACGTCAATAACATGGTGGACCTCGCGAGCAGCGCCCGGCGTGGGCAGAGAGCTCTGTATCACGCCCCCACCACGCCCTGCCGCCTGCAATTATACAAAGTGGACAGCATTCTTGAAAAGATTATGCAAAGCCTCTTAAATGTTGTACATTATGACATTGTGACCATTAAAATTCCTTTTTGGACCAATTGGTCAACCATGCTGCAGTTCTCGAGAAGAACTATCAGATGAGCTTCTGAAAACGGACTGGTGTGGTTATCAACTGTTGGGCAGTGTTTCTAGCACTTAAAATGCGTACATACATCAACCATCCGCCATTACCAGTAATTAATTCGTATAATTCGATAACACTTTGAAATTTGCCAGGAACGAAAACGCGCGCTACGAGAACAACGCTCTTTTCCAAATTCTCGATCACCATCATCCCAAAATGACTTTCTCCATCGTAGCGAAAATTTGGCGCATCAACAGATCATCAAAAAAAATTAAAGAAAGATAAAAATAGTGAAGTATTTTTAAATCACCTTCAATTTATAATCTGTTTTTTTACCTGTAAAATCGCACCGAAGAAACAGAAAAGAGCATTAAAACAACAAAGTCCGTCACTTCAAGGTCTCTGTAACTTCCGTGATGAATCGAACAGGTGGAGACCTTCGCTGATAACACCATAAATATTCTGTATAAAATTTACTTAACTAAAGTAAGTGTTAAAATTTAGTTCATTCCTCCAACACAGAAGGCCTATCGTAGAAATAAAGAATTTTGTCCTTTAAAATTGGAAGATCGACAAAAAAAAACTAAAACTGTTTTGAACATATAGTGTAGTAAACAGAACTGAGAAGACAACTTGATAAACAACATGACTGCTGTCGGAGGACACCGGTCCCGTAGTCCCACTACCAGCTCAGGCAACGCAGGGTCTCCCACGAGCGTCCAGGCAGGTGCCGTCACACGGGAGACGGGCGAGTTAGGATTTGCTGCGACAAGAGGCCAAAGGAATCTTTCTTGAGTTTGCTATGGCGAAATATAATTTTTACTCTGGAATATTTATTTGTGGTTGTTTATTCACGCTGGATAAATCTAATTTAATCCAGGTTGTGCTTAGTCACACAGAAACAGTGAAATATATAGCTAATTTTTGACCAGCCGTCAAACAAATTATTCCACAGCAATGGCTGAAGGTAGCATCCCGTAGCGGTGGCGAAATGCTGCCCTCAACATAATGCCTCCCTCTGAAGGCCTGCACGTCTGACGAAGTGTTATCCCATGCTATGACACCATATAGGACAGAACTGCTTTGCCTTTAAATTAGAAACCCTCAATTAGAAAAGGAACATTCATGCATCCCAGAAGCAGCCACATTTGAAAACCGATACTTTGGGTGGAACCTCTAGATCGCCACTGTGCTGAATTTAATAATAAGATGGCGTCTGCAACGACATTTTCATCATTTTCTTAAAGTTTAGAACATGAAGGCCTATACCTATAGCATTTAAATGCAATACCTTCTATGCATTGAAACCTCCAATTCCCAAAGTCACTCGAGACTTAGCTAGCATTACGAGCCTCTGGCTGTACAGCGGTGTCCATTTGGTCAGGCGGCCGAGCACGCTATTCGACGCCCATATTCTTCCACTCAGAGTTGGTAGAAGACATTCGTGATCCTCTGCATCCTTTACGCAGTATTCAGTGCTGGTTTACACCAGAGTGCTATTGAAAGGCGCAGTAACACCACCACTGCCCAGTACAGAGGGACGCAGTAACATCACCACTGCACAGTACAGAGGGGCGCAGTATCACCACCACTGCACAGTACAGAGGGCCTCAGTAACACCACCACTGCCCAGAACAGAGGGACGCAATAACAACACCACTGCACACTACAGAGGGGCGCAGTAACACCACCACTGCACAGTACTCGTACAGAGGGGCGCAGTAACACCACCGTGCGAAACAAAGGCGCTGGGAGCCACGCTGTGCTTCTGTCTCGCACTCTGACTAATGAACGCCAGGCCTGTTTTTAGATCCATCACTTACCCCGGCGATATGCTCTCCTGCCTACTCCATTAACGCCAATTAAGTACGTGATGCTTCACTGGGCTACGAGTACGAGCGTCATTATGTGGCAGCCCAGAGTGCGCGAGGTAGTGCCTCCGTCATACGTCCCTCTTGTCAGCCACGCGCTAGTACGCGCGTCTCGTGTCCGGGGGAGGCAACGCGATCCTACGAGTGTTATGTTATCCTAACATTTCTTGATGGGCCAAACGTAACGTCACTTCAGTTGTAACTCGTAAAGATGGAAATAAGCATCCTGTTGCTGTTTGTCCATTTCGACGCCAATGAAAGTTTTGCCCTCATTCAAAGTGGCGGTTGACAGCTCCGTTATGTCACTTTAATAGCCGCGTTACTAATAGTTAATTTTGTTACTTTCCCGTTTGTAGTGAGTGCGGATTGCATTAGCGAATGACGTGCAGCGAGATACTAAGCATTTCTGAGCGTAAAATTGACGCGCCAAAAAACTTGTATGGAAGCAACGGGACAACTACCCGGCTGGTTTAATCAATAATTTGATTTGACAGGTCGGAAAAAACGGTGAAGCTTCTGTGCGGTGATGCAACGCTGCAGCACGAAATTCTAGTACACACCTGCCGTGCTCGTACTCTTCCGTTACTCGTACTTCTCCATACAGCTGTCGGGCACGACATTATGCAGCTGCGCGTGCTCATCACTTACTGCTGCTCGCATTCCCACGTGCAGCTGCTATACACAATATTAGACAGCTGCATGTAATGCTCATGAACAGCAGCCATGCACACGACTGCATGTAATTCTCATGCACAGCAGCTGTACACACGACTGCATGTAGTTCTCATATGTACAGCAGCTGTGCACACAACTGCATGTAGTTCTCATGTACAGCAGCTGTGCACACGACTGCATGTAGTTCTCATGTACAGCAGCTGTGCACACGACTGCATGTAGTTCTCATGTACAGCAGGCAGCTGTGCATACGACTGCATGTAGTTCTCATGTACAGCAGCTGTGCACACGACTGCATATGTAGTTCTCGATCATGTACAGCAGCTGTGCTCACGACTGCATGAGACACGTCTTGACGTGGGGGCCTTACGAGCCGCAGCGAAGGTGGACGTGGCTCCAGTAGACCTGAGGCCAAGCGCTGAGGCCAGGCGCTGAGGCCAGGCGCTGAGGCCAGGCCCTGAGGCCCTGAGCTGACATCAGCGCACCAGATGCAGCTCAGCGCTGATCACCGCTCCGGCGCCCTCAGCTGCGTGCCTAGCTGACTCCCGCGTTTTAATACCGCCGTTATATTTTTGCCGTGCTCAACTCGTCGCAAACTTTGCACACACGTCATTTCTAGGATTTATTTCCTTCCTAAAACGAATAGGTATTCGTTCATTTAAAATAGTTGTACTTGTATTGTAAAATTATATTTTTGTTGCACAACATAGCATTAGGTATTAATGATAAGTTCACATCGCGATAACAAAAACTGTACAAACTGAGTTCGTCCTCACAGAAATACACAACGCTCATGCCATTCAATCATTATATCTGACGCTCACATCTGCCCTCCAATTCCCAACTCTCACAATCTTCTGGAATCTTCATTCCATCTCCACCCTCCCCTCTCCATACGATCTTCCTCTCCATCAGTGGCAGCACCTCTCTTCTGGCGTGCCCTCCTTTTCCTTCCGCCAGCTATACCCTCTTTCCCTCTTTCGGCTGCACACTCTATCCTAAGTTCAGCGTTCCCCAACCGCAACGCCTTCGTCCCTATCTTCCCCAAGTCGTTGTAACCTCCTCACTTTCTCTCCGTGTTCCCACTGTCCCCTACCAGCTGCCTCTCACCCGCACCCTCCTCTCGCTCCCAACTTTCCCCCCGTTGACTACAACGCTGCACGATCTCCTCCAATGTTAACTACCTTCCGCTCCCCTCCAGCACCGCACCCCCCGCCCGCAGCCCCCGTCCCCCACAGCGGGGCGCCCGATTACCAGCGTGTCCCGCGTCAGCGACGGCCGGACCACCCAAGTTGCGGGCAGCGGCCGCGGCTGGCGGACTTGCGCCTACCTCGCCTGGCGCGCAGGCCGCAGATCGCGCAGCGTCACTGCACACTCCTGCTCATCTCAGCTCAGCGAGCTGGTGTCGAGCTCACGGCCGTGAAGGCGCACGTGACACCTTGTGCTGCAGGGCTGCTCCGTGTGAGGAGGTCAGAGTACCTAACACACTCTGGATGCGTGCGCCGGTGTGATGCCACGCAGCACATTAATGAACTCACTCCGTCATGTGTTTACTTGCGGTGTGGTGGCAGGCAACATGAGCAGCGAGTGCGACCGGCCGGAAATTGTGCCTGGGTGCACGTCTGCGCATCAACAAGCTGAGGGCCCCTGTTGCGGTCCGCTCTCTGTGTTTTAAACCAAGATTTATTCGCAAGGCCTGTGTGTGCAGTGGGTGGAGTGGTCGTGCTCAGCGTCCCCAGGTGACGCTGAGACGGCCCCTTCTCAGCTCACACATTCCCTCCACAGCACAGTAAACATACATGCCAGTCGTCAAACTGCGGTCTAATATAATACAATATAATATTAAAGATAGTTTCCATCGCTTCTTATTCTTAGGAAAGAATGCTTCTTCGGAAGTGCCCCGAAGAATAAGGATTTGGAGTTGAAAATTGTAGAAATAAACGATTTGTGCTCAAAAATGGAATTCATAATGTCTACTTGTCAACTAAAATTAATGATAGAAGAATAAATTTTGAACAGGGACGGTGTGTGGGTGCACACAACCACCACAGCAGGGACGGTGTGTGGGTGCACACAACCACCACAGCAGGGACGGTGTGTGGGTGCACACAACCATCACAGCAGGGACGGTGTGTGGGTGCACACAACCACCACAGCAGGGACGGTGTGTGGGTGCACACAGCCACCACAGCAGGGACGGTGTGTGGGTGCACACAGCCATCACAGCAGGGACGGTGTGTGGGTGCACACAGCCACCACAGCAGGGACGGTGTGTGGGTGCACACAACCACCACAGCAGGGACGGTGTGTGGGTGCACACAACCACCACAGCAGGGACGGTGTGTGGGTACACACAACCAACACAGCAGGGACGGTGTGTGGGTGCACACAACCACCACAGCAGGGACGGTGTGTGGGTGCACACAGCCACCACAGCAGGGACGGTGTGTGGGTGCACACAGCCATCACAGCAGGGACGGTGTGTGGGTGCACACAGCCACCACAGCAGGGACGGTGTGTGGGTGCACACAACCACCACAGCAGGGACGGTGTGTGGGTGCACACAACCACCACAGCAGGGACGGTGTGTGGGTACACACAACCAACACAGCAGGGACGGTGTGTGGGTGCACACAGCCACCACAGCAGGGACGGTGTGTGGGTGCACACAGCCATCACAGCAGGGACGGTGTGTGGGTGCACACAGCCACCACAGCAGGGACGGTGTGTGGGTGCACACAACCACCACAGCAGGGACGGTGTGTGGGTGCACACAACCACCACAGCAGGGACGGTGTGTGGGTACACACAACCAACACAGCAGGGACGGTGTGTGGGTGCACACAACCACCACAGCAGGGACGGTGTGTGGGTGCACACAGCCACCACAGCAGGGACGGTGTGTGGGTGCACACAGCCATCACAGCAGGGACGGTGTGTGGGTGCACACAGCCACCACAGCAGGGACGGTGTGTGGGTGCACACAACCACCACAGCAGGGACGGTGTGTGGGTGCACACAACCACCACAGCAGGGACGGTGTGTGGGTACACACAACCAACACAGCAGGGACGGTGTGTGGGTGCACACAGCCACCACAGCAGGGACGGTGTGTGGGTGCACACAGCCATCACAGCAGGGACGGTGTGTGGGTGCACACAGCCACCACAGCAGGGACGGTGTGTGGGTGCACACAACCACCACAGCAGGGACGGTGTGTGGGTGCACACAACCACCACAGCAGGGACGGTGTGTGGGTGCACACAACCACCAAGGCAGGGACAGTGCGACACGTCTCATCTCATGGAGCTCCAAACAAGCACGGTCACACGAGATGATCTCGCGTCTCCCAGAGAACGAGTCTATTTATTTCCTGACTGTGTACCGGCCTAAAATAATCGCGTGGTGAGCAAGTGTATCGTCTTACGCAACAAGTCAACCCAGCAACGTTCCCAGGCCAGACATGGCTGGCGATACAGAGTTATAACGCGGTTATGCTGGCCAGGCACCTTAAATTGTGGTCCGTGTTCTGCGCTCAAAAATTCACTTCTAATTCTCTTGACTCTACGGGAGTGCAAAGCTCCTTGCCTGTGCCGGGCCAACAACGCGTAGGCGTCTCGAATTGTTCATCAGAGGACACAGCAGCCGCAGGGTATTTGCTGCGTATGTACGAAGCACTAAATATTTGCTAAGACCCCGAGGGTCTTCTGCGTAATGTTTTCATAGTCTCTGGCAATTTGACTTTGCTATTTTACTACTTTACTTTACTTTTACTCCCAGTATAGTTGCTAGCCCATCCTTTTCCCTAGTACAGTTGCAAAGCACATCCTCTTCTCCTGCACACAATTCTTCATCTACCTATTCACTTCTTAATTTGAGCTGAGCCAGGCAGAGCCAGGTAGAGTGTCGTTTCAAGCTTGTGTGAAAAATTTTCAAAGGTTTTTTTAATAAGCTTTTATCCAGTTTGTGCATGACCTGTTGGGCATCTTTTTCGCCCTGTGGAAAGAGAAGCGGCCTCCATGCTGAACGGATTCTGGACCCTGGACTGTGCGTCTCGTCGTCCCACTGTGGCATGCAGGGCTTATCTTACAAACCTTCCCTAAACCACTAGTTTCTACCATCAAACCTACAAGAAGTGATGAAAACGTTTTAGCATATTCCGTCGGTATCAGTCATTTGAAAACGCAGGAAGTTGTGGACAATCGGAACCCCCAGATCAGAGTATGGAATGCTTCAATCTTTAACGATATATTTTGATACATTCAACAGTAAAGTCTTCGTGATTCTTTTGTGTGGATCTTTTAACGAACCCCGCTACCTCCTGACCAACACCGCTTCTTTGCTAATACCGCTACCTTCTGACCAACACCGCTTCTTTGCTAATACCGCTACCGTCTGACCAACACCGCTACCTCCTGACCAACACCGCTACCTTCTGACCAGCACCGCTACCTTCTGACCAACACCGCTACCTTTTGACCAACACCGCTACCTCCTGACCTACACCGCTACCTTCTGACCAACACCGCTACCTTCTGACTAACACCGCTACCTTCTGACCATAACCGCTACCTCCTGACCAACACAGCTACCTCCTGACCATAACCGCCACCTCCTGACCAACACCGCTACCTTCTGACCATAACCGCTACCTCCTGACCAACACAGCTACCTTCTGACCAACACCGCTACCTTCTGACCAACATTGCTACCTCCTGACCAATACCGCAACCTTCTGACCATAACCGCTACCTCCTGACCAACACAGCTACCTCCTGACCAACACCGCTACCTTCTGACCAACATTGCTACCTCCTGACCAACACTGCTACCTTCTGACCATAACCGCTACCTCCTGACCAACACAGCTACCTCCTGACCAACACCGCTACCTTCTGACCAACACTGCTACCTTCTGACCAACACAGCTACCTCCTGACCAACACCGCTACCTTCTGACCATAACCGCTACCTCCTGACCAACACCGCTACTTTCTGACCAACATTGCTACCTCCTGACCAACACCGCTACCTCCTGACCAACACCGCTACCTCCTGACCAACACCGCTACCTTCTGACCAACATTGCTACCTCCTGACCAACACCGCTACCTCCTGACCAACACCGCTACCTCCTGACCAACACCGCTACCTTCTGACCAACACTGCTACCTCCTGACCAACACCGCTACCTCCTGACCAACACCGCTACCTCCTGACCAACACAGCTACCTCATGACCCACACCACTTCCTTCTGACCAACACCGCTACCTCCTGACGAAGAAGTCCAAGGAGAACACGTGGTGTAGGCCCGTTCTTGCCGCTCCATGTGGGGTATCGCTCAGCTGCAGCGGTGCTGGAGCGCTCATGAGGACGAGTGGCTGCGCCATTTGGGCTTGCGCTCAGCTGCAGCGGTGCTGGAGCGCTCAAGAGGACGAGTGGCTGCGTCATGTTCGGTAGCGCTCAGCTGCAGCGGTGCTGGAGCGCTCAAGAGGACGAGTGGCTGCGCCATGTTTGGTAGCGCTCAGCTGCAGCGGTGCTGGAGCGCTCAAGAGGACGAGTGGCTGCTCAATGTTGGGTAGCGCTCAGCTGCAGCGGTGCTGGAGTGCTCAAGAGGACGAGTGGCTGCGCAATGTGGGGTAGCGCTCAGCTGCAGCGGTGCTGGAGCGCTCAAGAGGACGAGTGGCTGCGTCATGTGTGGTAGCGCTCAGCTGCAGCGGTGCTGGAGCGCTCAAGAGGACGAGTAGCTGCGCCATGTGGGGTAGCGCTCAGCTGGAGCGGTGCTGGAGCGCTCAAGAGGACGAGTGGCTGCGCAATGTGGGGTAGCGCTCAGCTGCAGCGGTGCTGGAGCGCTCAAGAGGACGAGTGGCTGCGCAATGTGGGGTAGCGCTCAGCTGCAGCGGTGCTGGAGCGCTCAAGAGGACGAGTGGCTACGCCATGTGGGGTAGCGCTCAGCTGCAGCGGTGCTGGAGCGCTCAAGAGGACGAGTGGCTGCGCAATGTGGGGTAGCGCTCAGCTGCAGCGGTGCTGGAGCGCTCAAGAGGACGAGTGGCTGCGCCATGTGGGGTAGCGCTCAGCTGCAGCAGTGCTGGAGCGCTCAATTGAGGATGAGTGGCTGCGCCATGTGGAGTAGCGCTCAGCTGCAGCGGTGCTGGAGCGCTCAAGAGGACGAGTGGCTGCGCCATGTGGGGTAGCGCTCAGCTGCAGCGGTGATGGAGCGCTCAAGAGGACGAGTGGCTGCGTCATGTGGCAGCAGCGCCAAAGCCTCAAGCGCACAGTATCTCCTGAGTCAGGCTTGTTAGGTGCACGAGCTCGACCTAACTGAAATTAAACAACTCATTTCGATGGAAAGAATTACGTAGTAGAAACCTGACCTCACACAAATCCTTCAATTTTCATATCTACCGATTGGTTTTGTGTAGTCTTCACGACCACGCAGAAGTCAACGCTTGAGATCGTTGTGATCAATTTTTCATGCAATTTTCAGCTCTGATTTCCTGATATTGGCACGTGTCCTTTTAGCAACGCTCGAGAAAGACACCCATCACCCCAGGACGATCACCACCCTCCTCAACCTCGAGCTGCACGTACACGTCAGCGCTGTCTTCCTAAAGTTGTCATCCTTTCTTGGTTGCGATCTGTGACACGCTCACGGTAAGCGTGGCGAATGGGAAATCTGACAAAAAAAAAAAGAAGCAGAAAGCTACGTCAGCTTAAATGAAGTGATTCAATTGAGGCTTCAGGTGCAGCACTTCACATTCAGAGGCCGCACCGCTCGTCTATGATGCAGAGCCTAGCTCCCTCTGACATCTTCCCTCTTGTTTCAATGGCACACGAAGCCATGCAGGGGCAAGGGAACTCGGTGGCCTGAGTAACATTTTAGCCTCAGCGTCTTGTCGAGGCAAGAGTGGGAAGTGGTGTGACGAGCGCGGACACCACCACCTGTAACAGTGATCCAGTCTTTGTTGTACAGCACGGCCGTACTCCGACGGTTGGAGCACCAGCAACACGAGCAGCAGAGGAGACGAGCTCCCCGGTTCTCTCATCCGTTAGTGAGCTTAACAAAGCAAGATTGAGGCAGCAGCAGATATTCCGGGTAAGATTGCTAGGCTTGCATGGAACCAACGAGAGACGTCTCTGGGCAACGCAGTAAAGACCGCCCGAATAGCGGCGGCCATGTGAGGGACCCGCCATCTGGCCCCAGCAGCAGTGCCTCGTGAGTGCCTCCTACGTGCTTCACAGGGATCATCTGCCCGCGGAGGGAGTACGTAACGTGCAGGCCCGACCCCTCCCCATAACATAACAGGGGACACAATCATCACAGCCTAGACCAGGGGTTCCCAACCTTTTTTTTCGACCCGCACCCATAAAAAAATTTCATTCGAACCTCGTACCCCCTGCATGAAATAAAAATGTTAACATCTTACTATTTATTTGGACTTTTCCCGTGCCCCGTGGAATATCGTCTCACACCCCAGGTTAGGAACCCCTGGTCTAGACACTCAGCAGGTATGGGTGCCATCACACGGACTCACGAGGGCAACCATGGCAGCTGTGCCTCCAGTGCCCCTGCCACTTGCCTCACGAAATCCGCTCTCTCAAGCCATCAGTTCTCCAGCAACCGCTACTGACGCCATCAATCGCGACCTGTTCGGGAATTGCCGTCCGTGCCAACTTATACTGCCTGTCTCTCGGGCCCTCTGTCTATATGTTCAATGCTCAGCGGAGTGAGATAATTGCTCAGTGGAGTGAGCAGTGATTCTTAAGCGGAGTGCAGAAATGATTGAGCGGAGTGCAATAACTGTTCGGTAGCGTTAATAATTGTTTAGAGTACAGGTATGCAGGTAGAGGATTCTTTCAAGCTTAAACTGAACACATTTCTTATCGCATCGGTCCCACAATAGCGCAGAGCTGGTGAGGAACGGGACCGAGAAGCAGCTCATTCAACAGTTACCTACATCGCATACTTAGGTTACAAACTAAAGCGCTCAATTCCATCACGGAACAGAGCAATTTTTTTTTACTCTGATGTTAGTCTGCTAGAGAATTTCATGATAGAGTGTAATTTGAATTTACTGATCATAGCCGGTCCAGCACGAAAACTTGCTGCTCGCGGAGTTGGTCGATCCTAAAGACTTCTTGCACGCAATTTCACATCACTTTAATACAAGTAAGTGATCTATAAAAGTGTAGCGTTTTAGGGATGATTTGTTAATGCACAAGCCTACGAGGAACGTCTACTTATGTTTTATTATAAATTATGACACTAACAGGGAGCTCGGTAGGTCACCCCTACGCTCCTCTGCCTCGACCAGTAAAAATCCTTGACGCGAATGAGTCGGTTTATGAAGCCGCAGGCTGTAACTTTACCAAAGTAACTGCTAACATCTACCAGCAGCAGCAGCTTTGGTTATGAGCGAACGCACCTACCGGTATTCATGAAAGTTGAATAAAAATCGCTCTGCGGTTAGGTAGGGGAGATTAGTTGGGAGGTACGGACGGCATAGAAGCATTCATATGTTACTCTCATACTACTACACGCTGACAAGTATAACTTGTATGGTAAAATAGTGCACTTACTGCGATAGACATACGCTGCTATTCAGAGCGACCTCGAAGAGTTGAACATTACTCAAGCTCAGGTCGTCTTGCGACGATGAATGTCTTTCTTTCTGAGTTCTTACACTCACACCCACCATGATTTAACTGGGGCGTCAGTTGTATGCTTAAATAAGAGTAGATAAAAAAGAAGAACGATGTTAAAATAAAACGTGTGCTCTTGACGATAACAAGATACATATTACCACGAACCGCTCGTACATTAGCGACTAAACTGGCAACCGTGCATGTGGGCTTCGTTGGCTGAGTTGACTCATTTAGCCTCACTATTTTAACAGGAGAAAATGCATGCATGAGTAAGTCATTCATCCTCATCTGCTGCATCCATCGCGCTCCAACACGCCACTTGCTGCAGCAATAAATATGGCTCCAATACATTTATCGTACTACGCACTTCTCATTAATCTGATAAGGGCCTAGAACATCTTCTTCGGGCTTTCTAGGGACATTCCTGGGTTGTGCGGCAGCGGGATGCCTGCAGTCTGACGTGGCCGCTGCACGCCGGTGTGCGTGTGAGCGTGTGGCCTGCAACACACGCTGGCTGGTGTATGTGGTGAACGAGAGCGGCGCAGCTGCTGACTAGTGGAGTGAAGGCATAGGGATGTCAGCTGCTGACCAAAGTGGAGTGAAGGCACAGGGACGTCAGCTGCTGACCAGAGTGGAGTGAAGGCATAGGGACGTCAGCTGCTGACCAGAGTGGAGTGATGGCATAGGGACGTCAGCTGCTGACCAGAGTGGAGTGAAGGCATAGGGACGTCAGCTGCTGACCAGAGTGGAGTGAAGGCATAGGGACGTCAGCTGCTGACCAGAGTGGAGTGAAGGCATAGGGACGTCAGCTGCTGACCAGAGTGGAGTGAAGGCATTGGGACGTCAGCTGCTGACCAGAGTGGAGTGAAGGCATAGGGACGTCAGCTGCTGACCAGAGTGGAGTGATGGCATAGGGACGTCAGCTGCTGACCAGAGTGGAGTGAAGGCATAGGGATGTCAGCTGCTGACCAAAGTGGAGTGAAGGCACAGGGACGTCAGCTGCTGACCAGAGTGGAGTGAAGGCATAGGGACGTCAGCTGCTGACCAGAGTGGAGTGATGGCATAGGGACGTCAGCTGCTGACCAGAGTGGAGTGAAGGCATAGGGACGTCAGCTGCTGACCAGAGTGGAGTGAAGGCATAGGGACGTCAGCTGCTGACCAGAGTGGAGTGAAGGCATAGGGACGTCAGCTGCTGACCAGAGTGGAGTGAAGGCATTGGGACGTCAGCTGCTGACCAGAGTGGAGTGAAGGCATAGGGACGTCAGCTGCTGACCAGAGTGGAGTGATGGCATAGGGACGTCAGCTGCTGACCAGAGTGGAGTGAAGGCATAGGGATGTCAGCTGCTGACCAAAGTGGAGTGAAGGCACAGGGACGTCAGCTGCTGACCAGAGTGGAGTGAAGGCATAGGGACGTCAGCTGCTGACCAGAGTGGAGTGATGGCATAGGGACGTCAGCTGCTGACCAGAGTGGAGTGAAGGCATAGGGACGTCAGCTGCTGACCAGAGTGGAGTGAAGGCATAGGGACGTCAGCTGCTGACCAGAGTGGAGTGAAGGCATAGGGACGTCAGCTGCTGACCAGAGTGGAGTGAAGGCATTGGGACGTCAGCTGCTGACCAGAGTGGAGTGAAGGCATAGGGACGTCAGCTGCTGACCAGAGTGGAGGACAACGCCTCACAAACTGGAACACGACACTCCATACCCGGTTGGCGCTCTCACAATGATCCAAGCATGCGCTGATTTGAAATTATTTCGAAGCCTCACGGGAACATCATTTTCATTTTAGTTCTTGCTGTTACTGTGGTGAATTTGTTGAGAAGTGCAGAGATGATAGAACAAGCAATTTTGCTTCTTCTATCATCTCTGTCTCTTTGCTGAAATCATGGGCAAAATTGCATAGAAGAATTTAAAGTCATTCTTTTGAGTTTGTTAATAGTAGAGACTTCATTTCGAGGCGCGTTGCTTTTTAAACTTCAGGAAAGTTGGCTTATTAAATAACAGTGACAGTTGATTTCGTTTTACATCGCTACTTCTGTTGATATAGCATCGTTAGCTAATTCTTTGTAATTTCTTATTTTATTTATTTTATTTTATTTTATTTGTTTTGACTCAAGGAAGTCTTAAAGCATCTGTTTTAAATGCTCCAGTTCTGTCTGCAATAGTTGTTCACTCTCTGAGGTTATTTTGTTGTCTAAAAGTTTTATTTCTGTATTTAAATGCTTTTAAACAAACTTACAAACGACAAATGTTTTTATTAATTATAGCTCTAGTCTTATTTCTTTACACACTTATAATTAAGTAGCGTTCTTCTTCGAGTGGCTGAATTGGAGGCTGGCGCTATTTAGTAGCGCGGCGCGGGCCATTGAAGGGAATCAGTGAAGGGGAAATGCAGGCACAATTGTTCACTGTTGACCCAAGCGCCACTTGGAGAGGGTGATATGTTGTCATCATCCAGTTGCCTCCGGCCCATGCCGCACGCCGTGTTATCCCCGTGTCCTCTTTTCAGCAAGTCTCGGGACTCCCAATAAGAGCGCCGTGATAACAATCAGGCAGCATCATTAATGCCTCCCATGCCAAGCCTACCCTAGACAATAAGGAGGTTTTGTGCCTAAAATACAGCCTGCGTGAACGCGCACCAAACGAACCCGAGATTTATCCCAGCTTGCCTGACAGCTATAGCCGGACCTCCCAACTTGCAACACGGCCCTACCGCACCAAGTCGCTCAGTGCCAGAGACGAGTGGTCGGCTCGATGCTTCCTTCGTAGGAATAACATTGTTGGAGTTCGTCTGTATCCGATGAGCGTCAGGGACGGACGAAACGAAACAATAGTTTTGGTGGCAAAAGTCCTAATTATCCAGAGTATACAGAGTCACTTTACAGCGGGTTAGGCACGCCTTGCAGATACGTGGGGCAAGGGTGGGGGTGCGGGGCTGGCTGAGAGGGTTTATTTGGAGAACCTGATGGTTCTCAACTTGAGGAGGTCTATAAGATCAGATGAGTTCAATAAACCGAAAATTCAGCGATGAGGTAATGTTTTTCAATTGGTAGACGAAGGATGAAAATTAGGCGTCTTATTAAATGATGAAATTGAGGCAGTTTAAATACAGTTAGCTGACACTATTCCTGCATCGACCAATCTCTCGTATTTGCTATCATTTTTTGGAATTAAGAGCTCAAAGGTGCATAACCTTTAGTATGTTTTCAAGTACGAAGGACAAACGTAAAAACATGTTATGCTAATAACAAAGAAACTTAACCGGAGACGATCCGACAGAAAACTTATAAAAATGGGAAAATTAAATATCTTTTCATTATCACCGGTCAAGTTATAACATTCAATCCTAACAATTGACAGCAATCATTTCTATTAAATCTTGAAGCGATTCGGTTAAGTTTCTGATAGTACTTTCTTCAATCCTTTAATCGGTACTCGTTCTAATTCCTAAAAGCTTTGGAGTCGAAAATTGATTCGAAGTTAAAATTTCGCCATGCATTTACAAATGAATGGAATCATAGTTCACCGAAGGTCATCACAGAAGAGTTATTCTCGTTTTTTCAAACTATGCAGCAACTGATAAGGAAGTATGTTCAATGTAATAAGTTCCCATCGAAGTTAATTTAATTATTTTCACCCCATAATCCCATAATTTACTTGATTCTGTCTTCATGCTATATTAATTTGCCAGTTTCACTAGAACTAAAACAGCCCAAAATTTCTATGTTCGAAGTACTTCTAAGTTTGACGCTCGGCGCTGTGTTTTCTTAAACGAAATCCTCAAGCTTCTTGAGCATGGTTATCTTCACATCATGAAGTTCCAAGCGCTCAGTTTCTGTTTCATCAATTCATAACACCTAAGAGTTCCAAAAGTATTTTTTTTTCGCCGAACAAAGCAGCAACATAACATGCTTTGAGGCGTCCGTCGTGGCGTCCGTCGTGGTCGCCATTTGATCAACACCTAATTTTTCAGCATACCCACGTTATGAGAGATACTCTTCCACGAAATTCTTTGGTTGATACTAACCTCACGACGCGGTGTTGTGCGAAGCTTAGTGAAAATTTCGATTTTCTTCCGGGGACAGACTCTCTTACTGCTGTCTGGCAGTTTAAACTTCCATACAAATTATAGGACTAATAATGACTACGTCCATAGCAGCAATGGCGATTAGCGAAAGCCAAAAATTCTAGCTCTGGCTCACAATGCCGAGTTCATTTTTCCCTATGGTTCTATTAACGGGAAAATAATAAAGATAATAAAGATAATCCAACCATATTTTACTGAAACAATACTCTAAAAAAAGCCACGAACATAGCACAAAATATTAGCTCCTCGTAATTACATACATCTACGCGTACCGTTCGAGTGAACGAAAAATTTGAAAATCGGTGTGCAATCGAATAATTTTATCCCTATCTGTAAGCTGCAGTTCCCACTCAACGGTAGCTGGCTCGTGTGTTTTGTTGAAGAGTCAGGGAAGAGCACCGGGGATGTGTGGGGCGATGGGGCGAGCTGGAGGCTGTTCTTTTGATGGTTTGGTGACCACCGCATCGTGTCGTGTCTGCAGGTGCTGCTGTATGACTCACCGTGCTGTGTCTGCAGGTGCTGCTGTATGACTCACCGTGCCGTGTCTGCAGGTGCTGCTGTATGACTCACCGTGCTGTGTCTGCAGGTGCTGCTGTATGGCACACCGTGCTGTGTCTGCAGGTGCTGCTGCATGACACACCGTGCTGTGTCTGCAGGTGCTTCTGTATGGCACACCGTGCTGTGTCTGCAGGTGCTGCTGTGTGGCATACCGTGCTGTGTCTGCAGGTGCTGCTGTATGACACACCGTGCTGTGTCTGCAGGTGGTGCTGTATGACACACCGTACTGTGTCTGCAGGTGCTGCTGTATGACACACCGTGCTGTGTCTGCAGGTGCTGCTGTATGACACACCGTGCCGTGTCTGCAGGTGCTTCTGTATGGCACACCGTGCTGTGTCTGCAGGTGCTGCTGTGTGGCATACCGTGCTGTGTCTGCAGGTGCTGCTGTATGACACACCGTGCTGTGTCTGCAGGTGCTGCTGTATGACACATCGCGCTGTGTCTGCAGGTGCTGATGTATGACACACCGTGCTGTGTCTGCAGGTGGTGCTGCAGTTATGCTCAGTGTCTCAGAAGCCATGCCAGAGCCCGACTACGAGGCAAATGTTTGCATATTTCTGGACGATTCCCAATGATTTTTGCGAGTCGAGTGCGACAATGAACTTTCTCGCAAATTTAAGTACAACTTTTAAATAACTATAATTTAGTCTACAACAGTTCCAGCGGACGCAACATTTTTTCTTCCGCTTGTTCCGAACTAAATGTAATTCGCTGCTCCCATGGTTGCAGCGGCTAGCATCGTTTGCTTGCATGAGAGGGCGGTGGTTCTTTGAATCATTGTTTACTTTTTGTTGCAGTGAAGTTTTCTAATGCAAACACTGAATACTACAGTAAATAAGTTGGTGTATATGTTGGACGGTTTGATTCTTTCCAATTATGATATTAATTACATAGATACTTTTGAAATAAAGCGCTCACGTCCTGAGATTTCTGCGAGGACTGTAATCTGCACTATAGCCGTTCGATACATTGCTTTGATCAGGTTGGCGGATATCCATAATCAGGACACTGATGTGGTGTGAACTAGAGCTTCACACATTTCAGTTATATTTAGGCTGCTGTCACGACTTTTATTCTCTGATGGAAGCTCGAAGTCAATAGTAAATATTTCCAATACAGCATGCTTGTCATTTTTAAATCATTCGTGAACGCAATTCCCTTACATTCCATAAGGCATATTTCTAACATCTCATGTGAGCAGTTTTTTCGATGATATCAAAGCTACTGTAATTAGCTCGCGGAACGTGAGTTTGCGCTCTCTATTCTCAATAAAACCCGCAAACCTGCAGTTAGTCTCTCAGCAGGGCTTGCTGGTGTTCCTTACACAACTGGCGAGGTCGTGTGAGGAATATCGAGCTCACGAGAATATCTGAGGAACAAAAACCCCATTACTCTTCATTAATGGTGAACAAAGTGTGACATCGCTCCACAAAACTGGTGTGGAACATATAGCAGAGGAGGATTTAATTAAGCCGTGACTAAGCGAACAGGTGTGCATGCTAGCTTCATTCGAGTAGGATACTTTAAAATAATTCTAGTAGAATTCGACCAGTACAATGATGAAATATTTTTCAATAAGCTATCAGAATAAAGTTCTTTAAAACCATGATTTCAAGACTGGTCTTCGGAAGCGAACAGTTTTAGTGCGCAGTTGTTTATGGACAATTTCAGCTGAGGGCTGAAAAGTTCTACAGAAACTAGTATTCAAAAACGCGTGTTTAATTTAGCTTCTATTTTTCTGATATGATGTCATTGAGTCTCCAAATCTATCTGTGAGAGGTGACTGTTTGAGGGCTCGCGGGAGCTGAGGACATGACTGGAGGGGCAGGCGGCGCCGCACATTCCAGCGCAGTGCACGCTGGCGAGTGCCGCCGCGCCTGCCCGCGCCAGATAAGCGGCCCACTCAGCGCTGCGGGGACTGCCCTCCAATGGATACCTTACGACTGCACACATCTGCGCAGTCTGCTCCTCCGGGAGACTTGGTGTTGCAGCGCATGCTGGGGTAGGGTTGGGGATGTGAGTAGTTCGATTTGTAGAGCTGCAGGGCACAGCTGCGGGGACAGTATGTGAGAGATGATTTTCTGTGTTCCTGAGTTACAGGGTCAGAACATGAGGGAAAGATTTATTGTGTTGTAGAGCTACATGGACAGCCAGTAAGGGAAAGATCTATTGTGCTGTAGAGCTGCATGGCGAGTGACTAAGAGAAAGAACCCTCAGATAAAGGAATAAAACTCAACACAGCTTAACGATGAAAACTTGCGAGAAAACCATCAATTGGAGCTGCCTCTGGACACGCCTTTAAAAAGAAGACGTCAAATTAATAAATTAAATAATAGAACTGCGCGGCCAGAATTAGCGCAAAAATTAATTTCTAATGAGCAGATTCTATTCAGAGATTCCGAATTCGTGATGCATTCACTGCGCAGGGTTTGGCGCCTCTCTCACTTTCTTCAGTGAGCATGGCCAAGTTCACTGCTTCATGGCCCCATGATATTAGGGCTCCTGCATCGTGACTTCATGACATTGTGGTACCATGGCAACATGAAATCGTGGCATCATGACATCGTCGCATCATGACATCCTGCATGGCATGGTGGGCATCACATCCTCAAAATCCAATGAGGGAAGTGAACATTCGATTTGGATATTTTTGCTAAGAAGTTGGAGATTTCCTTAACGTTCATTGTAAAATTTTACAAATCCGCATAACAGAAGACAATTATTACGCTAGGAAGGATTAATGCGTCGAGGCCCAATTCCGTGAAGGTTCATGCGAAGTAAGAAAAAGCTGATTCCGTACTTATTTTTGAGATCTTCTTTGTTGACCAACTCAAATGGGTGTGAATGTTGGTTTGAATCAGTAGCAAATAAAACCAGTAAACAAGTAACATCTGTCGTCGCTAAGTGGCATAGCAGTTAACGAAAGCCGTCGCACGTGCACTATAAGCAAGGGAGCTCAAATTAAGGAGGACTGGAGGCATCTCTGAGACTGCATCTGTGTGAGCAGCTGAGTAAAGATGCGCTATTTCGCTCGAGGAGGAGATTTTTCCCCTTCAAAAAACTCAAGCGTGGCAAATATTTGCCATGAACATAGCATTCATCATTAAGCCTTTCATGATAAAAGTAGTGATTCATCGCATTGCAGACGCTCTAGAAATATTGCAGGATCATTTTCAAAACTTAGTTAATTCGCCCGCGCTGAGGTAAGAAATTCGTTGACATGGAGCTCAGCAATTTGAAGGCAGCGCTCATGAGAGTTTAATATTGCATAAATTGTCTGCGTCTCGCACGCCTTGCCAGCGACAGCCGTCACAATATTTGCCAAGCAAACATAGCTTAGGTACAGAGCTCGCATCGGAAGGTTTTGGTCGCAAATCTGGAGTTATTTTATCAATGCAGCTGAAATAATATTGATGTCTGGGAATGTTGCAACGTGGCAACTAAAAGAATTTTGGCCTCATGAAACGTAGCATCATCGTCATCCGTTTTCTCGTGGAATGCTATTATAGTGGGAATTGAAGAATGCTTGCCTCGCGGAATGTAACATCATTGCGACTGAAATGAATAATTTTTTGTAGCTGAGAATGCCGCTGACGGAAGTAAATTTGCGTTGAGTTGCATCACGTTGAGGCGCACAGACTTCTGCAGGAAGAGCATTCCACACCAAATAGTCCGATACGGTGCTGCAAAACTTTCACTAACAGTAAAATAGTTTACGTTCGCTCATGCCATCTTTGATACACTCGATCTCTGAGGCATCAGAGGAGAGGAGTGCTTGCTGTGGCAGTGAGTGCTGGCAACCCGCACCTCAGCAGTGCAAATATGCGAATGTGTGCGAGCAGAAGCGTGGTAATCTAGAGTGCGTAAAACAGTTCACTATGTTGTAGAAATTTGCTCAGCATTGTGTTGTGTACTTCATCTTCTACTGTGATATCAGTTCAGTGAAATATCATTGTTAACAAAACGAGAAACTATTCATGTAGCTCATTTCAAGTGTATCTCGCAGTGGTTTGGACGGAGAGAGTTTGGCGTGTAGCGCCTTATCTCGTTTTTTGACGTGTAACACAGCTGGACTTCCTAACGCTCCTACGCCACTTCAACATCACGCCACCACTCCAACACCACGTCACCACTCCAACACCACGTCACCACTCCAACACCACGCCACCACTCCAACACCACGCCACCACTCCAACACCACGTCACAACTCCAACACCACGTCACCACTCCAACACCACGCCACCACTCCAACACCACGCCACCACTCCAACACCACGCCACCATTCCAACACCACGCCACCACGTCACCACTTCAACACCACGTCACCACTCCAACACAACTCCACCACTCCAACACCACGCCACCACTCCAACACCACGCCACCCCTCCAACACCACGCCAACATTCCAACACCACGCCACCACTCAAACACTATGCCACCGCTCCAACACCACTCTATCACTCCAACACCACTCTACCACTCCAACACCACGCCACCACTCCAACACCACGCCACCACTCCAACACCACGCCACCACTCCAACACCACGCCACCACTCCAACACCACGCCACCACTCCAACACCACCCCACCACTCCAACACCACGCCACCACTCCAACACCACGCCACCACCCCAACACCACGCCATCACTCCAACACCACGCCACCACTCCAACACCATGCCACCACTCCAACACCACGCCACCACTCCAACACCACGCCACCACTCCAACACCACGCCACCACTCCAACACCACGCCACCACTCCAACACCACGCCACCACTCCAAGACCACGCCACCACTCCAACACCACGCCACCACTCCAACACCACGCCACCACTCCAACACCACTCTACCACTCCAACACCACGCCACCACTCCAACACCACGCCACTACTCCAACACCATTCTACCACTCCAACACCACGCCACCACTCCAACACCACGCCACCACTCCAACACCACGCCACCACTCCAACACCACGCCACCACTCCAACACCACGCCACCACTCCAACACCACGCCACCATTCCAACACCACGCCACCCCTCCAACACCACGCCACCACTCCAACACCACGCCACCACTCCAACACCACGCCACCACTCCAACACCACGCCACCACTCCAACACCACGCCACTACTCCAACACCACGCCACCATTCCAACACGACGCCACCACTCCAACACCACGCCACCACTCCAACACCACGCCACCACTCCAACACCACGCCACCACTCCAACACCACGCCACCATTCCAACACCACGTCACCACTCCAACACCACGCTACCACTCCAACACCACGCCACCATTCCAACACCACGTCACCACTCCAACACCAAGCCACCACTCCAACACCACTCTACCACTCCAACACCACTCTACCACTCCAACACCACGCCACCACTCCAACACCACTCTACCACTCCAACACCACGCCACCACTCCAACACCAAGCCACCACTCCAACACCACTCTACCACTCCAACACCACTCTACCACTCCAACACCTCGCCACCACTCGAACACCTCGCCACCACTCCAACACCACGCCACCACTCCAACACCAAGTCACCACTCCAACACCACGCCACCACTCCAACACCACGCCACCACTCCATCACCACAAAACTACTCGTCTAATTATTATTAGCTTAAGGGCGCACAAAGCGAAATGTCTCGCTGGAACTCTAAATACCTTTCATAAATATCAAAGTGCATCGCCTATAGTTCATCTCACTAACATATCTGCAATGGATGGGTGGGGGGGGGGCCTTTCTACTAATATTTCAACCTTCAATGAAAGGAAATGCGTTTGGCACGCAGTTGCATTCGGGTAAATTCAAGTTATTTTCATTGTACAAAAAAATTCGATTCTCCCCTCCAAACAGACGTGACTCTAATCACTTTTTAGTACACACAGAATGCAATTGCTCACACATTTTTGTACTGTAGGACGAGGAAAGTGGTGCTTAGAGCCACTATAGCCTTTCTGAATTGTTTTGAAATAAGTTATTTAGATCGATTTCGCAATAAGGCGACCACATTTCGCTCATATTAAATTCCGCTGCATATAATTCCTAAATAAATTCACAAATATAATGTACACAATCTAACTCATATAACTCTTGAACAACACAGCCACGTATCATTCCTAAATAACTCTGCAAGATGACCATGCTAAACGATTCCGCCATTATTTAAGTGCCAAAAAGCTCAGCCATATAACACTCCTAAAGAACTTTGCCGCGTATCACTCCGAAAGGCTTCGGCTACACACCACTCCTGAATACCCCCTCCCTCACTTATATCACTTTTGAATAACTCTGCCACGCGCAACTCATAAATAACTGCGCCACACATCACTCCTAAATTATCCAACCACATACCACTCGTGAAAAACTCCGCCACATATCACTTCATTATGAAATTTCACTGTTCCCTTTACCAATTTCATTATAAGTGAACTGCAGTAACGCCGCTGCTCTCAGCACACTGAGGGAATGGCAAGGTGTAGAGAAGATGAGGGTACCTGTAACTGCGGTATACCACAGAACTTAGTGAGAGCGATCCGCGTCGTACAGGTCGCAAGCGTCATGAGAAGCGCTGCTTCTGATGAAGACGATGTCCATTTCCTAGTAACGGCCCTTTTATTCCTGCAGCGTTAAGAGACGTGTTACTTTCGACGTTACTGCTTTACCAGGATTATACGCATCAGGAGCAGCGGCCTAATAAGTGGGCCCCATTGGCGCGTCTGGGCCTAGCGGGTCCAGAAAGCGCATCAAGAAGCGGCAAGTCCAAAAAATGCGTGAAAGAGCAATAGCTCCAATAGGCGCGTCAAGACGCAGTAGGTCTAATGATAGGCGCGTCAAGACGAAGCAGGTCCAATAGGTGCGTCCGTCGCTCTTCAGGTCATCAATCGGCCCTTCGCTCGCTGTTTCCTCGATCACTACTTACTTGATTGTCGGCGCTCAAACTCCAATCGAAGAGACGCGAATAAATTGCACCCACCGGAAATGTCTTCAAATCAATCGGGACATTTTCATCAGGCTCGGCCTATTAACAACCTCCGAAGAGTCACGACCGGTTGCAGCGTAACGCAGTTCAGCCTTACGCACCGCAGCTGCTGTTGCAACGTCTGCGAACAGCGCTGCGTTGACATCAAGTACAAGTTAGCAAAAAAAATTTATCGAAAACCGATATGAAGAACGAATTGCAGGTAATCATTGCGTGATGAAGTGATCACAACTGTACTATGGAGAAAGAGTCATCGACCAGTACCTACTGTACAGGATCCTGAGGAGCAGCTTGCACGGAACATTTAAATGCGTCGTTGGTCTCTAATATTTCCTACTACTTGCTTCTGGAACTGGCTCTCCAAAGCATTTTGAACTTTCTTAGCATTTTAAAACCATTTCAATTTTAAACTCAATTTAGTCTTCAGTTCATGGTGAAAGCTAAATGATAATTCATCAGGATACGATGTCTTTCATTGATGGAGCAGCGCTTTCGCTAAAGCGGGCTTGTAGCGGCTGTTGTGTTGAGCGAATGAACGTCTCTAGGAGTAGACATTAGATGACATCAACACATCTTGTGTTGTGAGACAAAAGGCTCTTTTCCCTGGAGTGCAAAACATTGGAATTGGCACTCTCCGCAAAATGCTAGAAGTGGTATTCCGCAAAATGCTGGAAGTGGTACTCGCTGCAAAATGCTGGAAGAGGTACTCTCTGCAAAATGCTGAAAACGTACTCCCAGCAATTTACCGGAAGCAGCACTACTATAGCAACACAATAGATTTGGTACCCATAGCAACACGCTGTGAGTTGTACTCTTAGCAACACTACTCTATTTCGGAGTGGAAAATGAACGTAGCAGAAATATACATATAAAAGATGGGTGGAACTTATATACATATGGAAAAGATGGACGAATGTTTAGCTTTCTTACACTCTTGCACAGCCACGTCCAGACCAGTGTAACATGTCCAGACTTTGCAGAATTTAAAATAATTTCAGCATGCGAGTTTTCTAAAAAGGTGAGGATTCCCTTTGGGCAATTGGAAATCGAAAAAGAACTCATGATCTGCGATCTGTCTCCCCGCGACAGCGTGCAATGCTGCAATCGGCTGGTCAGGAGGCCATATTCTGGTTGCCAGAGCGAGCTGCGACTGCGTGTTCCGTCATGACAAGCAGGAAGCTGTCGCTGATTTGCTGTGTCTCCGCCGGTCGCCGCGTGCGGTGTGGCGGTGATGTAATTCAGCCGCCGCTGATGGGCCTCATCCTCACGAACATCAAAGGAAGACATTCTGCGGCAGCAATCGCCTTTTGAGCACTCAGTTGCTCTCACATTTCTGAGTTCATGTATAGATTGTACTCATGTGTGCAAAGAACGAGTTAGGCTTGACAGGAGGATTGGTGGAGCGTCTGAAGAAGAGTTGGAAACTAAGAGTGATGGCCTAAGTCGGAATACCGTAGACTATAAGAGATAGAGAGGCTCATTGCTTAAGTGCATCTAAGTCTCGGGAGTTATACTGTTATTAGAAATGCAAGGTGAAAACTAGAAAAATATTAACTATTACCACTTTTAATCGAACTACTCGTAAAGTTACGCGATAAGGGATGGAAATAAAGCTGTAAATTATTGTTTTTTAAAAAATATCTCTAAAATCCCGAAAAGCTGACCTTGAAGCAGCTGGAAGTTGCTAGCATTTTTTGAGAACTGGCCACGGTTTTGAAACATGTGCAGTTCAACTTTCATTGTAAGATTCTAGAACAGGTAATGTACTTTTCCAAATCTTAAGTAGAGTGATCCATGCTAGCCCAATTCGGTTTGAATCTTTTTTTGTCTCCTAATTGGATATTATATCTATTTTGGTGTTCGTGAAAGACTGGCTTATTCTCGAAATGGAGAACAGGCTTCAGCTTGAAAAGGAGGGCCTGCCCAGCCGTCTGTACAGCCGTGCGACCTGTACAACTCAGAGGGTAGCTCCCCTCACGTTGTCTGCTAGCTCCCCTCACGTCGTCTGGCCTCCTAGCTCCCCTCACGTCGTCTGGCCTCCTAGATCCCCTCACGTCGTCTGGCCGCATAGCTCCCCTTAAGTCGTCTGGCCTCCTAGCTCCCCTCACGTCGTCTGGCCGCCTAGCTCCCCTCACGTCGTCTGGCCGCCTAGCTCCCCTCACGTCGTCTGGCCGCCTAGCTCCCCTCACGTCGTCTGGCCGCATAGCTCCCCTCACGTCGTCTGGCCGCATAGCTCCCCTCACGTCGTCTGGCCGCCTAGCTCCCCTCACGTCGTCTGGCCGCATAGCTCCCCTCAAGTCGTCTGGCCGCATAGCTCCCCTCACGTCGTCTGGCCGCATAGCTCCCCTCACGTCGTCTGGCCGCATAGCTCCCCTCACGTCGTCTGGCCGCATAGCTCCCCTCACGTCGTCTGGCCGCATAGCTCCCCTCACGTCGTCTGGCCGCATAGCTCCCCTTAAGTCGTCTGGCCTCCTAGCTCCCCTCACGTCGTCTGGCCGCCTAGCTCCCCTCACGTCGTCTGGCCGCATAGCTCCCCTCAAGTCGTCTGGCCGCCTAGCTCCCCTCACGTCGTCTGGCCGCATAGCTCCCCTCACGTCGTCTGGCCGCATAGCTCCCCTCACGTCGTCTGGCCGCCTAGCTCCCCTCACGTCGTCTGGCCGCATAGCTCCCCTCAAGTCGTCTGGCCGCATAGCTCCCTCCACGTCGTCTGGCCGCATAGCTCCCCTCACGTCGACTGGCCGCATAGCTCCCCTCACGTCGTCTGGCCGCATAGCTCCCCTCACGTCGTCTGGCCGCATAGTTCCCCTCACGTCGTCTGGCCGCATAGCTCCCCTCAAGTCGTCTGGCCGCATAGCTCCCCTCACGTCGTCTGGCCGCATAGCTCCCCTCAAGTCGTCTGGCCGCATAGCTCCCCTCAAGTCGTCTGGCCGCATAGCTCCCCTCACGTCGTCTGGCCGCATAGCTCCCCTCAATTCGTCTGGCCGCATAGCTCCCCTCACGTCGTCTGGCCGCATAGCTCCCCTCAAGTCGTCTGGCCGCATAGCTCCCCTCACGTCGTCTGGCCGCATAGCTCCCCTCACGTCGTCTGGCCGCATAGCTCCCCTCACGTCGGCTGGCCGCCTAGCTCCCCTCACGTCGTCTGGCCTCCTAGCTCCCCTCACGTCGTCTGGCCGCCTACCTCCCCTCACGTCGTCTGGCCTCCTAGCTCCCCTCACGTCGTCTGGCCGCCTAGCTCTCCTCACGTCGTCTGGCCTCCTAGCTCCCCTCACGTCGTCTGGCCGCCTAGCTCCCCTCACGTCGTCTGGCCTCCTAGCTCCCCTCACGTCGTCTGGCCGCCTAGCTCCCCTCACGTCGTCTGGCCGCCTAGCTCCCCTCACGTCGTCTGGCCGCCTAGCTCCCCTCACGTCGTCTGGCCGCATAGCTCCCCTCACGTCGTCTGGCCGCATAGCTCCCCTCACGTCGTCTGGCCGCCTAGCTCCCCTCACGTCGTCTGGCCTCCTAGATCCCCTCACGTCGTCTGGCCGCATAGCTCCCCTTAAGTCGTCTGGCCTCCTAGCTCCCCTCACGTCGTCTGGCCGCCTAGCTCCCCTCACGTCGTCTGGCCGCCTAGCTCCCCTCACGTCGTCTGGCCGCCTAGCTCCCCTCACGTCGTCTGGCCGCATAGCTCCCCTCACGTCGTCTGGCCGCATAGCTCCCCTCACGTCGTCTGGCCGCCTAGCTCCCCTCACGTCGTCTGGCCGCATAGCTCCCCTCAAGTCGTCTGGCCGCATAGCTCCCCTCACGTCGTCTGGCCGCATAGCTCCCCTCACGTCGTCTGGCCGCATAGCTCCCCTCACGTCGTCTGGCCGCATAGCTCCCCTCACGTCGTCTGGCCGCATAGCTCCCCTCACGTCGTCTGGCCGCATAGCTCCCCTTAAGTCGTCTGGCCTCCTAGCTCCCCTCACGTCGTCTGGCCGCCTAGCTCCCCTCACGTCGTCTGGCCGCATAGCTCCCCTCAAGTCGTCTGGCCGCCTAGCTCCCCTCACGTCGTCTGGCCGCATAGCTCCCCTCACGTCGTCTGGCCGCATAGCTCCCCTCACGTCGTCTGGCCGCCTAGCTCCCCTCACGTCGTCTGGCCGCATAGCTCCCCTCAAGTCGTCTGGCCGCATAGCTCCCTCCACGTCGTCTGGCCGCATAGCTCCCCTCACGTCGACTGGCCGCATAGCTCCCCTCACGTCGTCTGGCCGCATAGCTCCCCTCACGTCGTCTGGCCGCATAGTTCCCCTCACGTCGTCTGGCCGCATAGCTCCCCTCAAGTCGTCTGGCCGCATAGCTCCCCTCACGTCGTCTGGCCGCATAGCTCCCCTCAAGTCGTCTGGCCGCATAGCTCCCCTCAAGTCGTCTGGCCGCATAGCTCCCCTCACGTCGTCTGGCCGCATAGCTCCCCTCAATTCGTCTGGCCGCATAGCTCCCCTCACGTCGTCTGGCCGCATAGCTCCCCTCAAGTCGTCTGGCCGCATAGCTCCCCTCACGTCGTCTGGCCGCATAGCTCCCCTCACGTCGTCTGGCCGCATAGCTCCCCTCACGTCGGCTGGCCGCCTAGCTCCCCTCACGTCGTCTGGCCTCCTAGCTCCCCTCACGTCGTCTGGCCGCCTACCTCCCCTCACGTCGTCTGGCCTCCTAGCTCCCCTCACGTCGTCTGGCCGCCTAGCTCTCCTCACGTCGTCTGGCCTCCTAGCTCCCCTCACGTCGTCTGGCCGCCTAGCTCCCCTCACGTCGTCTGGCCTCCTAGCTCCCCTCACGTCGTCTGGCCGCCTAGCTCCCCTCACGTCGTCTGGCCGCCTAGCTCCCCTCACGTCGTCTGGCCGCCTAGCTCCCCTCACGTCGTCTGGCCGCATAGCTCCCCTCACGTCGTCTGGCCGCATAGCTCCCCTCACGTCGTCTGGCCGCCTAGCTCCCCTCACGTCGTCTGGCCGCATAGCTCCCCTCACGTCGTCTGGCCGCATAGCTCCCCTCACGTCGTCTGGCCGCCTAGCTCCCTTCACGTCGTCTGGCCGCATAGCTCCCCTCAAGTCGTCTGGCCGCCTAGCTCCCCTCACGTCGTCTGGCCGCCTAGCTCCCCTCACGTCGTCTGGCCGCCTAGCTCCCCTCACGTCGTCTGGCCGCCTAGCTCCCCTCACGTCGTCTGGCCGCCTAGCTCCCCTCACGTCGTCTGGCCGCATAGCTCCCCTCACGTCGTCTGGACGCATAGCTCCCCTCACGTCGTCTGGCCGCCTAGCTCCCCTCACGTCGTCTGGCCGCCTAGCTCCCCTCACGTCGTCTGGCCGCATAGCTCCCCTCACGTCGTCTGGCCGCATAGTTCCCCTCAAGTCGTCTGGCCGCATAGCTCCCCTCACGTCGTCTGGCCGCATAGCTCCCCTCACGTCGTCTGGCCGCCTAGCTCCCCTCACGTCGTCTGGCCGCATAGCTCCCCTCACGTCGTCTGGCCGCATAGCTCCCCTCACGTCGTCTGACCGCATAGCTCCCCTCACGTCGTCTGGCCGCATAGCTCCCCTCACGTCGTCTGGCCGCCTAGCTCCCCTCACGTCGTCTGGCCGCCTAGCTCCCCTCACGTCGTCTGGCCGCATAGCTCCCCTCACGTCGTTTGGCCGCATAGCTCCCCTCACGTCGTCTGGCCGCCTAGCTCCCCTCACGTCGTCTGGCCGCATAGCTCCCCTCAAGTCGTCTGGCCGCATAGCTCCCCTCACGTCGTCTGGCCGCATAGCTCCCCTGACGTCGTCTGGCCGCATAGCTCCCCTCACGTCGTCTGGCCGCATAGCTCCCCTCACGTCGTCTGGCCGCCTAGCTCCCCTCACGTCGTCTGGCCGCATAGCTCCCCTCAAGTCGTCTGGCCGCATAGCTCCCCTCACGCCGTCTGGCCGCGTAGCTCCCCTCACGTCGGCTGGCCGCACAGCTCCCCTCAAGTCGTCTGGCCACATAGCTCCCCTCACGTCGTCTGGCCGCATAGCTCCCCTCACGTCGTCTGGCCGCCTAGCTCCCCTCACGTCGTCTGGCCGCCTAGCTCCCCTCACGTCGTCTGGCCGCCTAGCTCCCCTCACGTCGTCTGGCCGCCTAGCTCCCCTCACGTCGTCTGGCCGCATAGCTCCCCTCACGTCGTCTGGCCGCCTAGCTCCCCTCACGTCGTCTGGCCGCATAGCTCCCCTCACGCCGTCTGGCCGCATAGCTCCCCTCACGTCGTCTGGCCGCATAGCTCCCCTCACGTCGTCTGACCGCATAGCTCCCCTCACGTTGTCTGGCCGCATAGCTCCTCTCACGTCGTCTGGCCGCCTAGCTCCCCTCACGTCTTCTGGCCGCCTAGCTCCCCTCACGTCGTCTGGCCGCATAGCTCCCCTCACGTCGTCTGGCCGCATAGCTCCCCTCACGTCGTCTGGCCGCCTAGCTCCCCTCACGTCGTCTGGCCGCATAGCTCCCCTCAAGTCGTCTGGCCGCATAGCTCCCCTCACGTCGTCTGGCCGCATAGCTCCCCTCACGTCGTCTGGCCGCATAGCTCCCCTCACGTCGTCTGGCCGCATAGCTCCTCTCACGTCGTCTGGCCGCCTAGCTCCCCTCACGTCGTCTGGCCGCCTAGCTCCCCTCACGTCGTCTGGCCGCCTAGCTCCCCTCACGTCGTCTGGCCGCATAGCTCCCCTCACGTCGTCTGGCCGCATAGCTCCCCTCACGTCGTCTGGCCGCATAGCTCCCCTCATGTCGTCTGGCCGCCTAGCTCCCCTCACGTCGTCTGGCCGCATAGCTCCCCTCACGTCGTCTGGCCGCCTAGCTCCCCTCACGTCGTCTGGCCGCATAGCTCCCCTCAAGTCGTCTGGCCGCATAGCTCCCCTCACGTCGTCTGGCCGCATAGCTCCCCTCACGTCGGCTGGCCGCATAGCTCCCCTCAAGTCGTCTGGCCGCATAGCTCCCCTCACGTCGTCTGGCCGCATAGCTCCCCTCACTTCGTCTGGCCGCCTAGCTCCCCTCACGTCGTCTGGCCGCATAGCTCCCCTCACGTCGTCTGTCCGCATAGCTCCCCTCACGTCGTCTGGCCGCATAGCTACCCTCACGTCGTCTGGCCGCATAGCTCACAAACTCTAATATATATATTTAATACATATATTTTTAATACCCTTTAATTTTTAATTAAGTAAATCAAGGGCGAGAGACCCCTCACACGCTGATGACTGAAACTGATTTTCAACTCCTGTGACGAGACAGTCTAGAGAGGACAAAGTATTGTTCTTCTCAATTTCTGCACCGAACTTAATCGATTTATCCCTAATGTTAAGGTAGTTCACAAACTGCTCAACCTGCGATGGATGTATAAATAAAACAAATGTTTCATTGACGTAGCGTTGGAAGAACTCTGGCTATAAAGTCAGAGGGACAATCGTACAACCACTTGGCTTTGCGAGGACACAGAAAAATGTTGGCAAGGGTTGAAAATTCCATACTGGAGTCAACAAGTTCTTCCATCTTATTTAACAGTACGGAGTAATGTTAAAAAATTCTAAGTTCCTTTATCTGCTGCCAATTTCAAAATTTTAGCTCAGCATCAACTAGTAAAGTCTGCAAAATTTTGGAGTCCATACATATTTTTAAGCGAAAGCCCAACCTGAACGATATCGACAGCTCATATTCCA
Source organism: Morinoia aosen (assembly GCA_030386875.1). Lineage (NCBI taxonomy): Eukaryota > Metazoa > Arthropoda > Malacostraca > Amphipoda > Talitridae > Morinoia > Morinoia aosen. Next base: position 66,016,457 of record CM059566.1, read on the forward strand.
GCCAAATAGTCAAAATAGATCGCTTCCTGTAGCACCAACTCAATTTATTTTTGTGCATATTTATTTTTTAATGCTTTGTATTCACTGTAGTTTACTGTGTTTTATTTAAAGATCTAATGATCTTGTACCCAACTGATGGAGCTGAACTCCGATCGAAACGTATTCCTGGTATCATTAATTTTCTTGGAATCATTTTTTCATTTTCGAGGGCACCATGAGATCGGAACATTTCAGAGCAAATTAAGCACTGCCCTCTACGTGGGCAAAGGAAATGTCGCTGAATTTGATGCGAGTCAAATATATCCTCATCGTTGAATACGATGTTGGGAAGCATTTCATGACGGATGCTAGAATGCAGAGTTTCAGCTCTTGCCAAACATTTCTCCACTGTGCTCGATGATGGGTGTTTTTTATTACCTATTTAACGCTGTTTCTATTTGTTCTGTGTGAACATAGTCTCAATCGAAATTTCGTCCATTTTGGTCAGATTTTTGAGGGATCGTTCTTCGTTCCTCCGAACCATTTCTTTAACAAAAAAAAAACATTTCTAGTTGATTTCACCAGTTTGGACGATCTGGCTCAACGATCGAAGGCAGCTTTGACTAAACCTATTTGTTGTTCTTTGGGTCTCTTTGAATAGACTTGATGTTCTCTAAACCAGCATTCATTTCACTTATAATGATACCTGCCTTATGTAATTCCACAGTAACAGCTCTGTTATTGAAACCTTTAGTCCTTGTGAGAAATATATCTGAGAGACATATAGAAACTCGTAAATGAACAAAAATGTTTACATAAAGGACACAGCGAAGTATTCAAATTTAAAAATAGGTTTAACGATAATTACTGAACAGTGAACACCCTCCCAAATATAAAATATGAGAACTACATAATTACAAATCAAAACTCATAAAAGACTTCTGTAACGAATATTAAAAATCCTGCGGCGGGTATAGCTCGGGTAACTACTGAGGAGCACTTGTTTCCCAAGGTACGCTGATGAGAGCAGGCACTATATATCAGCGCTCGCCTCTTAGAGCAACTCACGGATCCCACACATCACACAAGAGCCATTCTCTGAACAGCTCTCGCTTCGTCTGAAAATACTCACGTATGAGATAGACTACGAATTATTTAATTTTTCAAAATATTTATTCACTTCTAAGTTCTTACTTTATTTACGATTTAAGTACTTTGATAGTTTATCCGGATGCTTTGTCGTTCTTTCATTGGGTAACGCTTGAATGAAATTGAATTTTGGCGACGGTTGCGTCGTGAGCATTTGCACGTGACCAGGAGCCAGCAACGTTAAAGTGGAATCAGCATGACTTGAGCTGCGAGAGTGCTAGGAGATATTGTGAACCCTCTACTGATTTCATATTTGTGGAGTGGACGCTGCGAACCTGAGCAGCGGATTGAGAGGTGTGATCCGCAACCGGGCGACAGCAGTAATCTTTAAAAAATTACAGCTGTGGACAAGAAATCGATCGATTTTTTTTCAACTGTAGTCACTATTCGATACTTTCTCAAAATGTACTCGACCCATTAAGTGGGTGAAACAATCTGCGTTACTGAAGTGGATGAAACAATCTGAGACACTCATGAAAGAACGCGTATGAATTTCTCGATACTTTTGAGGGGAACGTGTTACGCTGAGAGGGTGTGTCCTGCATCTCTTTCCACCCAACTTCGCTGGTCAAATGCGTGACATTTAGACTAGTAGCGCAGCCAGTCAGAATCTCATGGAATGAATATAAATTTGTCAGAGCTTTGTCTGCTGACTATATTAGTCAGAGCATTGTGCGGCGACTGTAAACTATAGTCAGAGTTGCGTGTGTTGACTGCAAATCAATTAGCGTCTCGTACTGACTGTATATTAATTACAGTCTAGCGAGCTGACTATAAATTAATTAGAGCCTCGACTGTTGACTGTGAATTAACTAAAGTTGAAGTGTAGGGACTCATAGCCTTAGCATAAAATTGTGTCGCTAGCAATGTAAGGTGAGGATTAAGGATCGCTGATTTGAAGGTTCCTAATTTATTTCTGAAGAGCACACGGTAATTAAAATTTCAGTCTCATTCCATTGTTGATGAGCTTCTATTTCCTCCTAAGTGGAGATACCTGCATTCGAAGTCCATCATCACAACTGGATTTGGTGAGGAGAGAGCCCGTGTGAACGAGGTACGCATCTCACTCGCAACTCACGATGTGCGCAGGAGGTCAAACAAGCAAATGCTGCGGTGGCAGATGTACGCGAGGGCGATTTGTGTCGCTGGAGGAATCGCACTTTTTGGATCCTGTTCGGACACAATCTCCGTCCTAACGACTGATGAATAGCCACGGGTATGCCGCCCCTGGAAGCTGCTGCTGTAGAGCTCTGTGCCAGCGGAGGCTGGTGGCGGCGCGGGGCGGGGGTCGTGAGCTGACGCGTTGCGTGCAGCCGCGAGTGTCGGCGAGCGCCTCACGCTCATTTTTTAGCTCGTGTTTCCCAGAGTATTTCTCAGCTCATTAGGAGCCCCCTCTCATTAGCACGCCTCCTGGCTAATGAGAGGGGTCCATTGGCTCGTTAAACGTTTATTGGTAGCGAGCTTTCTTGAGAGCGGGGACCATATTTAAACGCCACGTAAAGAACTACTCGAATGGTCTCTCTTCAGCTCCGCCATAAGTCACCGAGGCTAAAGTGCGCACGAGCTACGCTTCAGCTTTGTTCAAAGAGCTTTTAAATTTTAAAATATTGTATTTTCCCGGTTTTAAGAGGTACATTTCTAGCGCGTGGGGTTCGCCAAGACCAACAATAAGAGACGTGCTCACCTTATTTCTTGGCGTCGCCAACGGAGGCCACCATACAGATTACCTCTTAATATATTCATCAAAATCATAATTAATTAGCTCACTAATGTAACCAAAGCAGTATTCAAGACGAACAATAGTATGGAATGTATTATTTAAAGTAATTCGATTCAAGAATAGTCTTAAAGTTTCATCTTTGCAGTCCTCAAAGGTCGAGGTATTGCGAAAACGCTTGCCTTATCGTCATTAATTAGGATTGCTCAGTTCACAAAGCTTTACCGTAGTTCATTTTGAGTTCGAGTTTTTAACTTTAAAATTTTAAGTGTAGGAAAGTTGTGCTAACTTAGTTTCAAGTAATTTTTTTGCGTACGAGTGGATTGGATCATCAATTATTATTTGAAAACATTGAGTGTAAGGGTGCCAGGCAGGAACAATTAACACATGCCTTCTGTATAAATATCACCTGTTGTTGAATAATAATTGAATAAGCTATCAAAATACAGGTGTGAAAATATGTCTGGTGATTAATTATTGCATATTTACTGTTCTTGTATCATCTATATTAGTAAATGAGCAAGAACACTTCTGTGCACTGGGTATTTCCCAAACAGTTATGGAAACTGTGGAATCAGGTTCAGGAAAGGTAACCGTTTATTCGATATTTGATATGAAATTTGTAGTTTTGGAGGTCATATACCGTGGTTGATTTTATACAACGTATGTTTTAAACGTAAATTTATTCGCATTTTTTCTTGACCCTAGAAGAGAAACATAGATCCGGGGTGTTTTTATCCCTAGGGAATTTGGGGATGATGCAATTCACCCACCAGGGTTACAATTCTAGGGTTAAATTACTGGAGAAAAATGAAGGTAAAGGTAAGTTTTGCATTAATATTCACTAACCACAGCTAGTTTTATTTACTTAAACCTAAATTCTAACAATGATATGGAGGATCTTTTTTCAAAATTTCACCTTCAGGTGAAGCAGCTCTTGAATGGTCCAAAAATATCATTATTATTCGAAAATCCGACCAACATTCCGATGTACTAGACAAATGAATTATAATAAATTTAATCCTTCCTGAACTGTATCTAATCTGCGTGAAAATAAATCAATGCTCAAGAAAATAAAACATGTAAATACACTCAAGCCTCACGAGAGTAAAAACTGCAGGCCAGCAATAACTCTGGTAACATTAATCTTTTGAATTGGCGAGTCAACTCCCTGCAGGGCTCGGTTCTGATTCCAGTGCATTTGAACAGATTTGAAGGACATCAGTTATTTCCAACGATTATCACCAGGAAGGGCTTTGAAATATGTTCCTGCTCCGTGCTATTATTCTTCAGCTGATCTTATTATTTAATTTATATCTATTTTTAGGAATAATTGCGTAATTTATGTAAAAAGTGCATCATTTTCAAATTGAAATTTAAAAACTGTACAATGAAGTAGAACATTTGGGTAGCAGAGAAGATCAAACAAGAAGCGCAATCGACTCACTGCGCCACGAAGTCAGTGAATAATGCGTCAGAATTTGACACACATGGCCCCAAAATAACCACAAATACCCCAACCGCAATACACCAACATTTTCTGATCATGCTATTAAGTGGCCTATGTATCATGGATGCCAGAAAATTAATTACCTGGAAGTGTGTAGCACAACAATCAATTAACACTAATTAAAGCAGACTTTAAAAATATCCAAAATTACTACTCTAAAAATCTCTGAAATAAATCAATTAAATAAGGTTTCTGAAGGCCCTTACTTGGTATTTAAACTTTTAAGGATTATTGTTGTACTGTTTGTTAATGAAACTATTCTACAGAATCGACTGTCAAATCATAGTTTTTAATCACGAAGACTAACCTGTATAACATTCACGAACTAATTACCATCAGTTCCTGATAAAAAAAGAATTACAGGATGAAAATAAAGATGCAAAAAAGTTATCGGGAGGCTTCCTGATTTTAAGCAAAAAGGAGAGAACCAAAAACACCGTGCAAAACATTTACTCGAATTAAAAACTGCAAGCAGAACAATAAAATTGAACGTTTCGAGCATTCGCTCATCTTCAGCAAAAACAAATTTACCTGAAAAACATGAAATGAATTAGAAAGTTCATGAATTGCAAAAACAAACAAACAGACAAACAAACAACTAACCTTAAAAACTACCTGTTAACAAGTGACAATAAAAAAGAACTAAGTTGTTTGTTTAAAATTGGCTATATTTTAAAATGAATAGAGACTCTAAAATCTTCAAATCGGAGGCAAATTTTGATCTAGTGAGAATTTTAAAATTGCTGATGTCAAACGGGCTATTGCAATGCTCTGAATGATCCCTAATAGCTGATTGTGGAGGACTAGATAAAATATTTCCTCTGCGGTATCTCCTACCTCGATGCTCGGTCACCCTACAGCCTAGAGTACGCGACGTCAAACCGACGTACTCAGATGCATATCGTGCACAACAAAATTTGTAAATTAGGGAGGCCTGCATCGCGGTAGGAAGAATGTCTTTGAAACGAAAAAATGAGCCTATTTTTAAACTATTAACTAAAACCACCTTCAAGTTTATGCCCGGAAAGTATTTGACAAACAAATCTAAAAATTCTTTCATTTCCTCTGACTGAAGTCCAAAATACGGAAACGAAACAAAACGAATGTCCTCACAGATTGATTCCAGAGAAGGCAGTTTGTTGAACTTTTTTTCTAAAAATTTACCAATATGAGACTCTATGAGTCGAGTTGAAAAACCATTCTTACGGAAAAATTCTTTCAAAAAGGTGAACTCATCATGAAGAAACTTATAAGTACTACAAACATTGAACGCTCTTAAGATTAAAGTTCTGATAAAATTTACTTTGAAACTATATGGCGAGAAACTGTAGAAACTGGTTCCTAAGCCTGTAAAGCATTTTTTCCTATACACAGAACATACGAACCCATTCCCAGACCGGTGAACCAAACAATCTAAAAAGGAAAGTTTGAGTGCCTCTTCACCTTCCATTGTAAACCTAATGTTTCTATGGCGTTCATTCAAGTAATTCAAGAAAAGCGGAGCATGAGACTTGTCGTGGAAAAGTACAAAATGCAAGTCAGTATTTTATGTGTTCGTTTATCATTGATAATCTTTTTACCAACGTTCCTGTACGCGAGACCATAAATATTATTATTATTTATTGCTAAATTGTTAGAGTTAGCCGTACTTAGTTCATTTTTTATCTTTGATGGGAAATTTTATCAACAACTTGAGGGTTTGGGAATGAGACTTGCTCTGTCTCCAACATTTGCAAATATTTTTTAGTGTCGTAATGAGGATAAATGGTTAGATGAATGTCCTGTAAGCTTTAAACCGATTTTTATAGACGTTATGTGGACGATACCTTTTTACTTTTCCGCAACAATCTCATGCTCCGCTTTTCTTAAATTACTTGAATGAACGCCATAGAAACATTAGGTTTACAATGGAAGGTGAAGAGGCACTCAAACTTTCCTTCTTAGATTGTTTGGTTCACCGGTCTGGGAATGGGTTCGAGTGTGCTGTGTGTAGGAAAAAGTGTTTAGAGGCTCAGGAACCAGTTTCTATAGTTTCTCGCCATCTATTTTCAAAGTAAATATTATCAGGACTTCAATCTTTAGAGCATTCAATGTTTGCAGTACTTACAAGTTTCTACATGATGAGTTTACCTTTTTAAAAAAAAATTTCCGTAAGAATGGTTTTTCAACTCGACTTATAGAGTCTCATATTGGTAAATTTTTTGAAAAAAGTTCAACAAACTGCCTTCTCTGGAATCAATCTGTGAGAACATTCGTTTTGTTTAGTTTACGTATTTTGGACCTCAGTCAGAGGAAATGAAGAAAGAATTTTTAGATTTGTTTGTCAAATACGTTCCGGCATAAACTTTAAGGTGTTTTTGGTTAGTTGTTCCAAAATAGGCTCATTTTTTCGTTTCAAAGACATTCTTCCTACCGCGATGCAGGCCTCCCTAACTTGCAAATTTTGTTGTGCACGATGTGCATCTGAGTACGTCGGCTTGACGTCGCGTACTCTAGGCTGTAGGGTGGCCGAGCATCAAGGTAGGAGCTACTGCACAGGAAATATTTTATCTAGTCCTCCGCATTCAGCTATTAGGGATCATTCAGGGCATTGCGATAGCCCGTTTGACATCAGTAATTTTAAAATTCTCACTATATCAAAATCTGCCTCCGATTTAAGGATTCTAGAGTCTCTATTCATTTTAAAAAAAGCCAATTTTAAACAACCAACTTAGTTCTTTTCTATTGTCAATTGTTAGCAGGTACTTTTTAAGGTTAGTTGTTTGTTTGTTTGTTTTTGGAATTCATGAACTTTTCTTATTCATTTCATGTTTTTCAGGTAAATTTGTTTTTGCTGAAGATGAGCGAATGCTCGAAACGTTCAATTTTATTGTTTTGCTTGCAGTTTTTAATTCGAGTAAATGTTATATACGGGGTTTTTGGTTCTCTCCTTTTTACTGAAAATAGTGATGTGTGAATGATAGAGATGAGTTAGACCCCACGCTGTCGGGTCCAGGCCACACTGTTAATTATAATTACCTGTAACTGTTACCTGTAACAATTACCTGTAATTGTTACCTGCAAAAATTACCTGTAATTACAGGTAACCTGGAACGTGTGTTACCTGTAATTACAGGTAACACTGCCAGTTATAGGTAACACAATCAGTTACAGGCAGCACTGTCAGGTACAGGCAGCACTGTCAGTTACAGGTATTACTTTCGGTTACAGGAACCACTGTCAGTTACAGGTAACACTTTCAGTTACAGGTAACACCGTCTGTTACAGGTAACACTGTCAGTTACAGGTAACACTTTCAGTTACAGGTAACACACCGTCAGTTACAGGTAACACTGTCAGTTACAGGTAATACTGTCAGTTACAGGTAATACTGTCAGTTACAGGTAACAATTTCAGAGACAGGTAACACTGTCAGTTACAGGTAACACTTTCAGTTACAGGTAACACCGTCAGTTACAGGTAACACTGTCAGTTACAGGTAATACTGTCAGTTACAGGTAACAATTTCAGTTACATGTAACACTGTCAGTTACAGGTAACACTTTCAGTTACAGGTAATACTGTCAGTTACAGGTAACACTTTCAGTTACAGGTAACACTTTCAGTTACAGGTAACACTTTCAGTTACAGGTAACACTTAATTTCAGTTATATGGAACGCTTTTAGTGAAAATCTATGCACGACAACAAACTGATCACAACATGACCACAACATGACCACAACATGACCACAACATGACCACAACATGACCACAACATGACCACAACATGACCACAACATGACCACAACATGACCACAACATGACCTCAACATGACCACAACATGATCACAACATGATCACAACATGACCATAACATGACCAAAACATGATCATATGATCACAACATGACCACAACATGACCACAACATGATCACAACATGATCACAACATGACCTCAACATGACCACAACATGATCACAACATGATCACAACATGACCATAACATGACCAAAACATGATCACATGATCACAACATGACCACAACATGACCTCAACATGACCAAAACATGATCACATGATCACAACATGACCACAACATGACCACAACATGACCACAACATGACCACAACATGACCACAACATGACCACAACATGACCACAACATGACCACAACATGACCCCAACATGACCACAACATGACCACAACATGACCAAAACATGACCACAACGTGACCACAACATGACCACAACATGACCACAACATGACCACAACATGACCACAACATGACCTCAACATGACCACAACATGACCACAACATGACCCCAACATGACCACAACATGACCACAACATGACCACAACATGACCACAACGTGACCACAACATGACCACAACATGACCACAACATGACCACAACATGACCACAACATGACCACAACATGATCACAACATGACCATAACATGACCATAACATGACCAAAACATGACCTCAACATGACCAAAACATGATCACATGATCACAACATGATCACAACATGACCACAACATGACCACAACATGACCACAACATGACCACAACATGACCACAACATGACCACAACATGACCACAACATGACCACAACATGACCACAACATGATCACAACATGATCACAACATGATCACAACATGACCACAACATGACCACAACATGACCACAACATGACCACAACATGATCACAACATGATCACAACATGACCACAACATGACCACAACATGACCACAACATGACCACAACATGACCACAACATGATCACAACATGATCACAACATGACCACAACATGACCACAACATGACCACAACATGACCACAACATGACCACAACATGACCACAACATGACCACAACATGACCACAACATGACCACAACATGACCACAACATGACCACAACATGACCACAACATGACCACAACATGATCACAACATGACCACAACATGACCACAACATGACCTCAACAAGACCACAACATGATCACAACATGATCACAACATGACCATAACATGACCAAAACATGACCTCAACATGACCAAAACATGATCACATGATCACAACATGACCACAACATGACCACAACATGACCACAACATGACCACAACATGACCACAACATGACCACAACATGACCACAACATGACCACAACATGACCACAACATGACCACAACATGACCACAACATGACCACAACGTGACCACAACATGACCACAACATGACCACAACATGACCACAACATGACCACAACATGACCACAACATGACCACAACATGATCACAACATGACCACAACATGACCACAACATGACCTCAACATGACCACAACATGATCACAACATGATCACAACATGACCACAACATGACCACAACATGACCACAACATGACCACAACATGACCACGACTTGATCACAACATGACCACAACATGATCACAACATGACCACCATATGATCACAACATGACCACATCATGACCACAACATGACCACAACATGACCACAACATGACCACAACATGACCACAACATGATCACAACATGATCACAACATGACCACAACATGACCACAACATGACAACAACATGACAACAACATGACCACAACAAGACCACAACATGACCACAACAAGACCACAACATGACCACAACATGACCACAACATGATCACAACATGATCACAACATGACCACAACATGATCACAACATGATCACAACATGACCACAACATGACAACAACATGATCACAAGATGGCCACAAAACAACCATAGCATAACGAAAACATGACCACAGCATGGCCACAATATGAACAAAACATGGAGACAGTGTGACCAAAACGTGGTCACAATATAAGCAAGCATGACCACAACACAATACCAAAACAACCACAACACAACCACAACATGACCACCACATACACCGGGCACACACACCAAATGTCACAGCAACATGTTGCGTTCGTTGCAACGCCGCACATAACTGCATTGTGTACACGCAGGGATGTTGGGAGGTGTTGACAGGGGTGCTGGCACTGTACTGGGAGGTGTTGACAGGGGTGCTGGTATTGTACTGGGAGGTGTTGACAGGGGTGCTGGCACTGTACTGGGAGGTGTTGACAGGGGTGCTGGCACTGTACTGGGAGGTGTTGACAGGGGTGCTGCACTGTACTGGGAGGTGTACAGGGGTGCTGGCACTGTTCTGAGAGGTGTACAGGGGTGCTGGCACTGTACTGGGAGGTGTTGACAGGGGTGCTGGCACTGTACTGGGAGGTGTTGACAGGGGTGCTGACACTGTACTGGGAGGTGTTAACAGGGATGCTGGCACTGTACTGGGAGGTGTTGACAGGGGTGCTGGCACTGTACTGGGAGGTGTACAGGGGGCTGGCACTGTACTGGGAGGTGTTGACAGGGGTGCTGGCACTGTACTGGGAGGTGTTAACAGGGGTGTTGGCACTGTACTGGGAGGTGTTGACAGGGGTGCTGGCACTGTAATGAGAGGTGTTGACAGGAGTGCTGACACTGTACTGGGAGGTGTACAGAGGTGCTGGTACTGTACTGGGAGGTGTTGATAGGGGTGCTGGCACTATACTGGGAGATGAGCAAGTCAACAGTGGCACGCGCGGGAAGTACAGAGAAGAACACACCTGCACTGGACCCCAGCGTCCAACTGAGTGGGAAGTTCAAGGAGTGGGAATTTGGTACGTAAGCTACAGTGCAGGATTTGGTTGTGCGAAGAGGTGTGCTAGTAGGGGTGCGACTAGTAGTGCTTGTAGTTGTCTTGCAGTTGTGCTGGCAGTTGTGCTGGCAGTTGTGCTGGCAGTTGTGCTAGCAGTTGTGCTGGCAGTTGTGCTGGTAGTTGTGCTAGCAATTGTGCTGGCAGTTGTGCTAGCAGTTGTGCTGGCAGTTGTGCTGGCAGTTGTGCTGGCAGTTGTGCTGGCAGTTGTGCTAGCAGTTGTGCTGTCAGTTGTGCTGGCAGTTGTACTGGCAGTTGTACTGGCAGTTGTGCTGGCAGTTGTGCTGGCAGTTGTGCTGGTGGTTGTGCTGGCAGTTGTGCTGGCGGTTGTGCTGACAGTTGTACTGGCAGTTGTGCTGGCGGTTGTGCTGGCAGTTGTGCTGGTAGTTGTGCTGGCAGTTGTGCTGGCGGTTGTGCTGGCGGTTGTGCTGTCAGTTGTGCTGGCAGTTGTGCTGGCAGTTGTGCTGGCAGTTGTGCTGGCAGTTGTGCTGTCAGTTGTGCTGTCAGTTGTGCTGGCAGTTGTGCTGGCAGATGTGCTGGCAGTTGTGCTGGCAGTTGTGCTGGCAGTTGTGCTGTCAGTTGTGCTGGCAGTTGTGCTGGCAGTTGTGCTGGCAGTTGTGCTGGCAGTTTTGCTGGCAGTTGTGCTGGCAGTTGTGCTGTCAGTTGTGCTGGCAGTTGTGCTGGCAGTTGTGCTGGCAGTTGTGCTGGTGGTTGTGCTGGCAGTTGTGCTAGCAGTTGTGCTAGCAGTTGTGCTGGCAGTTGTGCTGTCAGTTGTGCTAGGAGATGTACTAGAAATTTTAGGCGAGTTTTAGAATAGTTTTCAATGTTAGGAGATCTATGAAAGCAAAGAGTGCACTTGAAGCCGAAGTGAGAATACAACGCAACGCGTACCGTGTGCGAGCTGCAGCACGACGCAGCCTCACAACGCTGGGGTGCGCAGACAGGGAAGCGTACGTGTCGTGTATGGCAGGAGTGAGCCGCTGGACTACGGCATTAGCAAGCACGAGCTGCATTCCAATGCACTTGTCGTTAATAGACGGGTGTTATCGCCGATCAAAGTTACTTCTATCGCGTACGTCCGGTTCAGAATTTGTTTTATGTCACGAATGCGATGTTGTTTGAATCTTCATTCATTATGTAGGTGGTGTGGTTTTCATCGCACGAGTTTTTGGTTCTGCTGAATCCAAGTGCATAGCGAGACGTCAGGAGAGTGTGGTGGTGAGAGTGTGAGGCATCGAATAAGGCACACGCTTCCCACGGTCGCAAGTGTGCTCATATCTGACATCAGTCTCCTTGAGGGTGGCTGATGTTGATTGGTCACCAGTCATGCATGAAAATTACAGAGGGACAAGAAGTAGTCTGTGCAAACCAATTTTTAAAACTTGTTAAACCACTGAAATTTACAATCCGTGCCTAAGTATAACGATAACATACTCATTATGACATATATAGTCGTAGGTTTTGAAGAGGTATACTTCAGCTGCAATACAAAGCTTTAAACGAGCGACAAAATTCTAGGCGAGGTGCTGCAGGTCATCTGGCGGTAAATGGCCCTACTCCAGCCATAGCGATAGCTTCAGGGACTACAAATTTCTGCGGGCTTAAAACACGCCCTGACATCCAGAACTGTCTGCACGCTGTAGTCCGTTGGGTTGAGATCCGGTGAGTTAGGCAGCCATTCCTCAGAAGTGGTGAAATATGGGAAATTAACCTTGCACCAGCCTTGGGAAATTTTCGCCTCGTGGGCCCGAGCAGACTTGTTGGAACATCCCTTCGGCATCGCCAAAATACTGCCAAGCCCACTGAAGTACTGTACCATGTGAATGTCCAGACGGCATACTTCTTCTTGATTTTGACTCTTCGGTCGACGAAAACAAGGAGTGTTTTGCCACTGGCGAAAATTTTATTCGAAAAAAAAATCTACGACTGTGAATTTTGGCGGTGTTCAGAAATCGCAAAACTGTCGAGTACTCAATAAACCAAAACCAACTCCTGTCGTTTTGGTGGGTGTGCACTAGCTTCGCAGTGAACAGCTTCTCGTCTGTGAAGAGGATGAGCTCCTAATGCTGACCTTCTGCCCGACGCCTGAGGTGAAGAAATCGTTTGAGTTGCATACGCTTGTCGTCATCCGTTAGGAGCTGAACTTTTTGTATTTTGTATTGTTTGAGAACGAGATCACTTCGTCATTCACAGAACAGAGTCGCGATTGATTTTGGTTTTGCTGGCATTAGTTCTCAAGGAGACCTTCGAATGTTGGTCAAAACGCGTTTTGATAATTTTGTTGTTTATGAGGTGTTGACTTCTTCTTCCGGGTTGATCACCGTCGTGTCCAAGATCATTTTGGGAGCACACTGCAAATAAACAATTTCACATTATCGTTTTCCTCTCCGTAACAGCTCCAAAATTACACCACGTTTATTTTTCGTTCTAAAAACGCACAGTTATTGATCCTCACACTAAAAAACATGCTGATGCAAACCGAGTGTCGACAAACCTAATAACAGAAACAATTCAGCTATCTTACAATACATTCGTAGCTAGAAGCGCTAAACCTCGAATGAGTTATTTCTTGCTTCTCTGTAATCTGACCATTGCGTAACAACTTATGGTTGCTACGATATATAGTTGATGAGTAACAATAGGATTTCATTGCCGTATTTTTGCACTGTTCTTCATTTCTGATGTAGTTTATTAAGGAAGGATCTTTTCATTTGTAACGTGTGCTGTTGAGTGCTGGTTTTCATTGCATACGTGTCGTATACTGATGAGATTTCAGTGACGGTCTTGCATGTTCATTCGACTAGGTATTTGGATTGAGAAATTAAGTTCAGTTACTATTGTTGTATTATACTGAAGTCAGGGCATGCTGGAGACACACAGCACTGCAGTCATGGCATGCTGGAGACACACCACTGCAGTCATGGCATGCTGGAGACACACAGCACTGCAGTCATGGCATGCTGGAGACACACCACTGCAGTCATGGCATGCTGGAGACATACAGCACGGCAGTCATGGCATGCTGAAGACACAGCACCGCGGTCATGCATGCTGGAGACGCACAGCACTGCAGTCATGGCATGCTGGAGACATACAGCACTGCAGTCATGGCATGCTGGAGACACACAGCACTGCAGTCATGGCATGCTGGAGACACACCACTGCAGTCATGGCATGCTGGAGACACACAGCACTGCAGTCATGGCATGCTGGAGACACACAGCACTGCAGTCATGGCATGCTGGAGACACACCACTGCAGTCATGGCATGCTGGAGACACACAGCACTGCAGTCATGGCATGCTGGAGACACACCACTGCAGTCATGGCATGCTGGAGACACACAGCACTGCAGTCATGGCATGCTGGAGACACACCACTGCAGTCATGGCATGCTGGAGACACACAACACTGCAGTCATGGCATGTTGGAGACACACAGCACTGCAGTCATGGCATGCTGGAGACACACCACTGCAGTCATGGCATGCTGGAGACACACAGCACTGCAGTCATGGCATGCTGGAGACACACCACTGCAGTCATGGCATGCTGGAGACATACAGCACTGCAGTCATGGCATGCTGAAGACACAGCACCGCAGTCATGCATGCTGGAGACGCACAGCACTGCAGTCATGCATGCTGGAGACACACAGCACTGCAGTCATGCATGCTGGAGACACACAGCACTGCAGTCATGGCATGCTGGAGACACACCACTGCAGTCATGGCATGCTGGAGACACACAGCACTGCAGTCATGCATGCTGGAGACACACAGCACTGCAGTCATGGCACGCTGGAGACACACAGCACTGAAGTCAAGGCATGCTGAAGACACAACACTGCAGTCATGGCATGCTGGAGACACACAGCACTGCAGTCATGGCATGCTGGAGACACACAGCACGCAACCAATCACAGCATACGCGGGACAACTCACTACATCCGTGCATGGCTGCGTTCCTTCATTGCTCGAGCATAAGCTCGAGTTTGGCATTATGGTGTGCGGTCTGTATTAGCCACTCAAGAATCATGAAGAGGAATTAGTACAAGGCTCATTTATAAAGTATTGATTAAAGAATTTCCATTCAAAGTCATGGCTTTATTAATGGGAGGACATACCTTTTAACTCAACGCTGCCTTTTAAATTGTAAAACTTTCCCTTGATCGTGAAACTGATGAATGATCCTCTCGTAAAAGCATGCATATTTTAGAGTGAACAATAGCCAATGGATTACCTGGCGCCGTGCATCAAGCGCGCTGCTGCTGCCAATTACAGGACCAGATCTCGCGCTGGCGGCTGGCCGCAGGATGGACTGCGGCTTCGAGTGGCTGCGACGCGCGCCGGCCAATAAAGGCCGAGTTATTGCCGTGCATTGGATGCGGTGCCGCTCCAGCGCTGCCCTTAATTTCAAACCTTCATGTCTTTATAGTCTAACCCTTAATATTCAGCCTTCATGTCTTCATAGTCCAACCTTAAATATTGAACGAACATGTCTTCATAGCCTCGATGAAGTCTGGAGGTTGCGTGGTCGTCCAGCTCATGCATCGGGCGTGAGAGGCGCGTGTTGGGGGAGCGGCGTGTGGTGTTCAGCTGGTGCAGCCGCCGGGATGTGTCGGGAGGGGATGTGTCGGGAGGGGATGTGTCGGGAGGGGATGTGTCGAGCAGGGATGTGTCGAGCAGGGATGTGTCGAGCAGGGATGTGTCGAGCAGGGATGTGTCGAGCAGGGATGGGTCGAGCAGGGATATGTCGAGCAGGGATGGGTCGAGCAGGGATATGTCGAGCAGGGATGTGTCGAGCAGGGATGTGTCGAGCAGGGATGTGTCGAGCAGAGATGTATCGAGCAGGCATGTGTCGAGCAGAGATGTGTCGAGCAGGGATGTGTCGAGCAGAGATGTATCGAGCAGGCATGTGTCGAGCAGGGATGAGTCGTGCAGGGATGAGTCGTGCAGGGATGTGGCGATCAATTATACACAGGGGTGCCGAAAGCAGATCAACCATGTGGTGGCCATAGATGTGTCTCCATAGTTCAGTGCAGGAGTAGAGCAGAGAAAGAGTTGAGGAAGAATGTTACCAAGGCATACCAGTATTTTTAGTAAGTGGAGAGTTCCAGTTTTCAAAATACTCACAATGACTATGAAAAAAATATTTTACAAGACAAAATAGTACATCCCGACATTTGAGTGTTTAAAGGAATAGGCAAATAGAAATGAGTAATATTTTAACACCGAGGAAGTCATAACTTTCCAGCAAATAACTCTGCGAGTCTTTTGCTGTCGGATGATATTTGTACCGAGTTTAAAATCGGATACATCCCTCAGAGATTTTCCCTCGGACGGACATTTTCCTTTATTATCTTTCCAAAATGATTCTGAATTTTTCAATGTTTCATAGATTTTAGGACACAGACCTTTCATTCAACATTTTCCTCATATTTTTTTTACTATTTTAAGGTCTGGACTTCATGTTCACCGATTTCACAGAAAACCTTTCCGTTCATAAAGAAAAGCTTTTACTACGACACGGAGCGTAAGCCTGCAGAAAACCTAAGGTTGTTCATTAGGAGCTCCCAAAGAGCATGGGTGCAGGGGAACAGGAGTGAGGGTTGGTGAGGTGGCCTGAGCCAATGCCTCCTGGCTTTTCTAAGAAATCGTGACGCCACTCCAGAGGCCTTAGATTTTGCATCATTTGTGATGAATCGGGAGGACGGAATCAAGTTAGCTCCAATCTACAATTTCTCTAATCTATTCAAAGGAGCTAACCAGGGTTTGGAAAGTCTTAGGAGTTGTGCAGAGAGAGCTTTTCTGTCAAATGAGTACATAAAAAACACAGTTTGCAATAATTCTTTTTGATTCAACAGAAAATAGATGAGTAGTCGCACTTGCTTGCACACAACCATAGCCTGTGCCATCAGATGAAATAGAGAAAACATGCATTCACTCATTTTCTTACCGAATCAGCAGGGCTGGAGTTTAAATTTTATCACTTGAACATGAGAATTACATAAGGCAAGGTTTATTCACGCAGTTTACCTTTTCATATATAACCTATACAGCATGAGATCGTCAAAAATCGTCAGTTACAACATTAAGCCTGATACAGTATACAGTATAACAAACAAACGGGAACATTCTTAAAATTCGACGTAATGACTCTGTAAATTCCCTTGTTACTACAATTTTTTCCTTTCTAAATACCACAGTGATCCGAACTAAAGTGTTCTACTAGTGCTCTAACACTAGTGATCCGAAATAAAAATCTCGGACCACTAGAAGAAAGTCACATTTCTGTGAGCAGACTTTGATGTTTGGGAGACTACTGTTAGACCAGTCAGAATGCAGTTACTTGGACAGGACATGCAACGCTTGGAGCGCACTGTGCACAACAGACCTGGCTGCGCGGTGTTGAATGGTAGCGGCCCCGCCGTGTGTGGCAGTGTGAGGGCAGCGTGAGGGCAGCGTGAGGGCGTGAGGGCAGCGTGAGGGCAGCGTGAGGACAGCGTGAGGGCAGCGTGAGGGCAGCTTGAGGACAGCGTGAGCACAGCGTAAGGACAGCGTGAGGGCAGCGTGACAGTAGCGTGAGGACATAACACCGTCCTCACTGCAGTCAATGCTTCCTGCACCTCTAGGGCTGCTCGTAGAAATCGCCACGTCACGCGAGCGGTCGGAGATTTCGCCTCAATCGTGACGGCTTGAATTAGCTAAATCAAGTGAGCTCCAACCTAACGCTGAATGTACATGAGACGCAGCTAAGCAAGTGATGAAAACTAACAGGAGACACGCAAAGTCTTTTCAACTGTGACAAAGGTGTTTCTACGACAGAGAAAATTATGATAGAAAACCAAAGCATAGTCAACTTTTTTGGATCCGACGTTATTAGATTGAATAATTCAGAGAAAGGAAATATCATAGCTACGCATTTTCTCGCAATGCCAACAGGGTTGATGGCATCACTTTATCCCTGGAGCCTGTCAGTTACATAAAGGTTTGGCTTTTCCACGCAATTTTTGTTTTCGTGGTCAAAATCGTGTCACTACAAAAGTTTTCTACGTAAAAACGTATTTCCCGACTTTAAATTCTATTCAACGCCGCTGCTATCTTCGGACCACTAGAGTGATGTCATCGCTTTGTTGCCACGTCTAGGAGCCCGCCTAGAGATGCGGGAAGCATGGGACTGCTCTAGAGGTCGCAACCAATGATGTCACTCTGGGGATCGAAAAGCAGCGGCATTTTTATGTAACGTATATAACGACAGTGAACATTGTTTCGTCTAATTTCAGTAGAAATTCTTTGATACTGTAAATATTTGGCTTATGAATTAAAAAATACAGAAAGATGTTTGGTGTGTGTTTTCTGATTTATTTACGATTGAATGAGAGAATTAAATCAGGTGCTCTGAATGAGGATGTAATGGTGGCTAAGGCATATTCTGGGAATTTCCTTCCCCCCCCCACGCAATTAAGCCTAGGGGCTAAAAAAAGTAATGTACGCTAAAAAAATAACGATTTAAGTTATTAACATGATCAGAAGCGCTTTTAATGACGAATAAATTAACTATCTTAAATCCAGAATAAAGTTGAGATTCATCATTTCATTTGTCATTCATAGAGGAACCGAAGTAAGCTACTAAAATGATAGCTGGTGGCAGCAGCTGCATTGCCGCGCTGGCAAAACTATGAGGGCGCGCAGGACCCAGCACAAGACCTAAGGGCGCGCAGGACCCAGCACAAGACCTAAGGGCGCGCAGGACCCAGCACAAGACCTAAGGGCGCGCAGGACCCAGCAAAAGACCTAAGGGCGCGCAGGACCCAGCACAAGACCTAAGGGCGCCCAGGACCCAGCAAAAGACCTAAGGGCGCGCAGGACCCAGCACAAGACCTAAGGGCGCGCAGGACCCAGCACAAGACCTAAATGTGCGCAGGACCCAGCACAAGACCTAAGCGCTCGCAGGACCCAGCAAAAGACCTAAGGGCGCGCAGGACCCAGCACAAGCCCTGAATGTGCGCACGACCCAGCGCAAGACCTAAGGGCACGCAGGACCCAGCACAAGACCTAAGGGCGCGCAGGACCCAGCACGAGACCTAAGGGCACGCAGGACCCAGCACAAGGCACAAGGGTGCGCAGGACACAGCACAAGACCTAAGGGCGCGCAGGACCCAGCACAAGACCTAAGGGCGTGCAGGACCCAGCACAAGACACAAGGGCGCGCAGGACTCAGCGCAAGACACAAGAGCCCACAAGACCCAGCGCAGGACACAAGGGCGCACAGGACCCAGCGCAAGACATAAGGGCGCACAAGACACAGCGCAAGATACCAGGGCGCACAGGACCCAGCGCAAGACATAAGGGCGCTCATGACACAGCACAAGACACAAGGGCGCACAGGACCCAGCGCAAGACATAAGGGCCCACAAGACACAGCGCAAGACATAAGGGCGCACAGGACACAGCGCAAGACATAAGGGCGCACAAGCCCCAGCACAAGACCTAAGGGCGCGCATGACCCAGCACAAGACCTAAGGGCGCGCAGGACCCAGCACAAGACCTAAGGGCGCGCAGGACCCAGCACAAGACCTAAGGGCGCGCAGGACCCAGCACAAGACCAAAGGGCGCGCAGGACCCAGCACAAGACCTAAGGGCGCGTAGGACCCAGCATAAGACCTAAGGGCGCGCAGGACCCAGCACAAGACCTAAGGGCGCGCGGACCCAGCACAAAACCTAAGGGCGCGCAGGACCCAGCAAAAGACCTAAGGGCGCGCAAGACCCAGCACAAGACCAAAGGGCGCGCAGGACCCAGCACAAGACCTAAATGTGCGCAGGACCCAGCGCAAGACCTAAGGGCACGCAGGACCCAGCACAAGACCTAAGGGCGTGCAGGACCCAGCACAAGATCTAAGGGCACGCAGGACCCAGCACAAGGCACAAGGGCGCGCAGGACCCAGCACAAGACCTAAGGGCGCGCAGGACACAGCACAAGACCTAAGGGCGCGCAGGCCCAGCACAAGACCTAAGGGTGCGCAGGACCCAGCACAAGACACAAGGGCGCGCAGGACCCAGCACAAGACCTAAGGGCGCGCAGACCCAGCACAAAACCTAAGGGCGCGCAGGAACCAGCACAAGACCTAAGGGCGCGCAGGACCCAGCACAATACCTAAGGGCGCGCAGGACACAGCACAAGACCTAAGGGCGCGCAGGACCCAGCACACGACCTAAGGGCGCGCAGGACCCAGCACAAGACCTAAGGGCGTGCAGGACCCAGCACAAGACTTAAGGGCTCGCAGGACCCAGCACAAGACCTAAAGGCGCGCAGGACCCAGCACAAGACTTAAATGTGCGCAGGACCCAGCGCAAGACCTAAGGGTACGCAGGACCCAGCACAAGACCTAAGGGCGCGCAGGACCCAGCACAAGACCTAAGGATGCGCAGGACCCAGCACAAGACCTAAGGGCGCGCAGGACCCAGCACAAGACCTAAGGGCGCGCAGGACCCAGCACAAGACCTAAGGGCGCGCAGGACCCAGCACAAGACCTAAGGGCGCGCAGGACCCAGCACAAGACATAAGGGCACGCAGGACCCAGCACAAGACCTAAGGGCACGCAGGACCCAGCACAAGACCTAAGGGAACGCAGGACCCAGCACAAGGCACAAGGGCGCGCAGGACCCAGCACAAGACCTAAGGGCGCGCAGGACACAGCACAAGACCTAAGGGCGCGCAGGACCCAGCACAAGACCTAAGGGCGCGCAGGACCCAGCACAAGACACAAGGGCGCGCAGGACCCAGCGCAAGACACAAGGGCCCACAAGACCCAGCGCAAGACACAAGGGCGCACAGGACCCAGCGCAAGACATAAGGGCGCACAAGACACAGCGCAAGATACAAGGGCGCACAGGACCCAGCGCAAGACATAAGGGCGCTCAAGACACAGCGCAAGACACAAGGGCGCACAGGACCCAGCGCAAGACATAAGGGCCCACAAGACACAGCGCAAGACATAAGGGCGCACAGGACACAGCGCAAGACACAAGGGCGCACAGGACCCAGCGCACGACATAAGGGCGCACAGGACCCAGTGCCCGTACGTGGTGCCAAAATTCGTCGCCGTGCGCCGCCAGCTTCTGCTGAAGGCGCGCCCGCGCCAGGACAGGAGATGGTTCCCCTTGCTTCACCGGAGACTGAAGAACTGAGGAGCATCCCAGGCAATTGAAACGACTTGTAAGAATTCAGGATTATCGCGGGGAATGGCGAACGACTCAAAATGACTTGAAAGAAGATTTGCGAAGAGGTGAGGGCAGCTTGAACAGCTATGTAGAGCCGGGACTTTTTCTAATTCTACTAAAATAAAAAGAAATCCACCTAACTTTTGATGATCCCGTGTCATATATCAATCCGCGTTAAAAGCGAATGAGGGCAAAGGCTCAAAGGATTTAAACAAATTTATATCCAATCTGTTAGTGCACTCTCTAAATCAACTTTTTGTTGCGTTATATTTAGAGGACATGAAATGTATATATACAGGTGCTTCAGACCAGGGAATTACCGAAGGAATCTTGAGTATTGAAAATTTGCAAAATTTGTCATTATTGGATCAGTGTAAAAATATTGTTTTTGAGTTCATTTAAAGTGAGTGAAATAATGTAACAAATGTTATAGGTATTTTGGACCACAGATTTACACAATTAAAATTTAGAGCGGGTGCAACTCTCTAGATCACAAGATATGCTAACTATTCCAGCTGGTAACTCACGTAATTGAAGGTAACCTTTTCAAGTTCGATTCAAGTTTCCCTCCAGCTTCATATTTTTGATAGATTAAAAAATGTAAAGCGTCATCGTAGTAAAATTTTACTTTAAATTTGAGTTTGAGGTTTTCGTTTATATAATGTATAGCTTTTAAATTCAAGCATCAAGTCGTAATTATGATTAATATTTCAAATTAAACTTCCACTCCAAGTTTACAGCAAAGTTCATGTCCATCGTCGGTTGACATACTTACGGTAATTTCTGTGCACGGCAACTGAGAAAAAGCAAATGTAGAGCTACTGAATATAACGACAAAACACATACACTAAGCGGAAAGAAAATTTGAAATAGTTGACTTTTCTTTTCTCTGTGTGTATGTGGTTTTTCATTATATTCAGTTGCTGTACATTAGCTTTTTCTCAATTGCCCTTCACAGAAATTACCGTTAGTTATGTCAACCAAAGATGGACATGAACATGAACTGAAGAACTTATGGAAAACAATTTGAGACTCAGTCCGAAGTCTCATAGTCCGAAGCTGCTGCTCAAGTCCACCTCTCGCTCGACCTGCGTGGAGTGAAATTGTTCCTCCTCACCAACAATCTGTAGACCGCTCCCAAACTTGCACTCTTCCAGCATGGGACGCAAGCTAGGCTAGGTTCCCAATCATGGCACCTAATTTTGAGCGTTTTGTTGATTGTTTTCCTTAGCTTGGATAGCTGCGTTCTGTAGGAAATGAACGAAATATTGGAATTAACCTAATTTTGCTTTCTCGCTCCATCACAAGCAGCGCGAAATTTCCGACTAATCCTGTGACGTCATGACTTCTATGAGCAGGGCTAGAGATGTGGGAGGCATTGCCGCAGCACGGTAGCAGCAGCCCAACAGCAGCACGGCAAAAGCAGCACGGCAGCAGCAGCACGGCAGCAGCAGCACGGCAGCAGCAGCAGCACAGAAGCAGCAGCAGCAGCAGCAGCACAGCAGCAGCACAGCAGCAGCACAGCAGCAGCACAGCAGCAGCACGGCAGCAGCAGCACAGCAGCAGCACCACAGCAGCACCACAGCAGCAGCACAGCAGCAGCACGGCCAGATCAGCACAAGGCACCACAACACGCGGGTGGTCCGCCAAGTAAGCAATTGCGCTACAAGCGCCGTGGCGGCGGTCGCATTAAGTACTTAAGACAACCAGTTCTGCGTGCATAGCACCCCTCTCTCTCTCTTCTTATTCTTCTCCCCCTCTCTCTCTCTCTCTCTTTATCTTTCTCTTTCTATATTCGCCTTTTGCTCTCACTCATTCCCTGATGGTGATGCAGGTGATGGAAGAGGTGATGCGGTGGATAGGAGGTGATGCAGGTGATGGAAGAGGTGATGCGGTGGATAGGGGGTGATGCAGGTGATGGAAGAGGTGATGCGGTGGATAGGGGGTGATGCAGGTGATGGAAGAGGTGATGCGGTGGATAGGGGGTGATGCAGGTGATGGAAGAGGTGATGCGGTGGATAGGGGGTGATGCAGGTGATGGAAGAGGTGATGCGGTGGATAGGGGGTGATGCAGGTGATGGAAGAGGTGATGCGGTGGATAGGGGGTGATGCAGGTGATAGAAGAGGTGATGCGGTGGATAGGGGGTGATGCAGGTGATGGAAGAGGTGATGCGGTGGATCGGGGGTGCTGCAGGTGATGGAAGAGGTGATGCGGTGGATAGGGGGTGATGCAGGTGATGGAAGAGGTGATGCGGTCGATAGGGGGTGATGCAGGTGATGGAAGAGGTGATGCGGTGGATAGGGGGTGCTGCAGGTGATGGAAGAGGTGATGCGGTGGATAGGGGGTGCTGCAGGTGATGGAAGAGGTGATGCGGTGGATAGGGGGTGATGCAGGTGATGGAAGAGGTGATGCGGTGGATAGGGGGTGATGCAGGTGATGGAAGAGGTGATGCGGTCGATAGGGGGTGATGCAGGTGATGGAAGAGGTGATGCGGTGGATAGGGGGTGATGCAGGTGATGGAAGAGGTGATGCGGTGGATAGGGGGTGATGCAGGTGATGGAAGAGGTGATGCGGTGGATAGGGGGTGATGCAGGTGATGGAAGAGGTGATGCGGTGGATAGGGGGTGATGCAGGTGATGGAAGAGGTGATGCGGTGGATAGGGGGTGATGCAGGTGATGGAAGAGGTGATGCGGTGGATAGGGGGTGATGCAGGTGATGGAAGAGGTGATGCGGTCGATAGGGGGTGATGCAGGTGATGGAAGAGGTGATGCGGTGGATAGGGGGTGCTGCAGGTGATGGAAGAGGTGATGCGGTGGATAGGGGGTGCTGCAGGTGATGGAAGAGGTGATGCGGTGGATAGGGGGTGATGCAGGTGATGGAAGAGGTGATGCGGTGGATAGGGGGTGATGCAGGTGATGGAAGAGGTGATGCGGTGGATAGGGGGTGCTGCAGGTGATGGAAGAGGTGATGCGGTGGATAGGGGGTGATGCAGGTGATGGAAGAGGTGATGCGGTGGATAGGGGGTGCTGCAGGTGATGGAAGAGGTGATGCGGTGGATAGGGGGTGATGCAGGTGATGGAAGAGGTGATGCGGTGGATAGGGGGTGATGCAGGTGATGGAAGAGGTGATGCGGTCGATAGGGGGTGATGCAGGTGATGGAAGAGGTGATGCGGTGGATAGGGGGTGATGCAGGTGATGGAAGAGGTGATGCGGTGGATAGGGGGTGATGCAGGTGATGGAAGAGGTGATGCGGTGGATAGGGGGTGATGCAGGTGATGGAAGAGGTGATGCGGTGGATAGGGGGTGATGCAGGTGATGGAAGAGGTGATGCGGTGGATAGGGGGTGATGCAGGTGATGGAAGAGGTGATGCGGTGGATAGGGGGTGCTGCAGGTGATGGAAGAGGTGATGCGGTGGATAGGGGGTGCTGCAGGTGATGGAAGAGGTGATGCGGTGGATAGGGGGTGATGCAGGTGATGGAAGAGGTGATGCGGTGGATAGGGGGTGATGCAGGTGATGGAAGAGGTGATGCGGTCGATAGGGGGTGATGCAGGTGATGGAAGAGGTGATGCGGTGGATAGGGGGTGATGCAGGTGATGGAAGAGGTGATGCGGTGGATAGGGGGTGATGCAGGTGATGGAAGAGGTGATGCGGTGGATAGGGGGTGATGCAGGTGATGGTGGAGTGATGCAGATGATGGTGGGGTGATGCAGGTGATGGTGGGGTGATGCAGGTGATGGTGGGGTGATGAAGGTGATGGTGGGGTGTTGAAGGTGATGGTAAGGTGATGCAGGTGATGGTGGAGTGATGCAGGTGATGGTGGGGTGATGGAGGTAATGGAGAGGTGATGCGGGTGATGGTGGGGCGATACAGGTGATGGAGAGGTGATGCAGGTGATGGTGGGGTGATGCAGGAGATGGTGGGGTGATGCAGGTGATGGTGGGGTGATGCAGGTAATGGTGAGGTGATGCAGGTGATGGTGGGGTGATGCAGGTGATGGTGGGGTGATGCAGGAGATAGTGGGGTGATGCAGGAGATGGTGGGGTGATGCAGGCGATGGTGGGGTGATGCAGGTGATGGTGGGGTGATGGTGGGGTGATGCAGGTGATGGAGAGGTGACACAGGTGATGGTGAGGTGACGCAGGTGTTGGTGAGGTGATGCAGGAGATGGAGAGGTGATGCAGGTGATGGTGAGGTGATACAGGTGATGGTGGAGTGATGCAGGTGATGGTGGAGTGATGCAGGTGATGGTGAGGTGATGAAGGTGATGGTGGGGTGATGCAGGTGATGGTGAGGTGATGCAGGTGATGGTGAGGTGATGAAGGTGATGGTGGGGTGATGCATGAGATGGTGGGGTGATGCAGGTGATGGTGGGGTGATGCAGGTGATGGTGGAGTGATGCAGGTGATGGTGAGGTGATGCAGGTGATGGTGGGGTGATGCAGGTGATGGTGGGGTGATGCAGGAGATGGTGGGGTGATGCAGGAGATGGTGGGGTGATGCAGGCGATGGTGGGGTGATGCAGATGATGGTGGGGTGATGGTGGGGTGATGCAGGTGATGAAGAGGTGACGCAGGTGATGGTGAGGTGACGCAGGTGTTGGTGAGGTGATGCAGGAGATGGAGAGGTGATGCAAGTGATGGTGAGGTGATACAGGTGATGGTGGGTGATGCAGGTGATGGTGGAGTGATGCAGGTGATGGTGAGGTGATGAAGGTGATGGTGGGGTGATGCAAGTGATGGTGAGGTGATGCAGGTGATGGTGAGGTGATGCAGGTGATGGTAGAGTGATGCATGAGATGGTGGGGTGATGCAGGTGATGGTGGGGGTGATGCAGGTGATGGCGGGGTGATGCAGGAGAGGGTGGGGTGATGCAGGTGATGGTGAGGTGATGCAGGTGGTGGTGGAGTGATGCAGGTGATGGTTTAGTGATGCAGGTGATGGTGGGGTGATGCAAGTGATGGCGGGGTGATGCAGGAGATGGTGGGGTGATGCAGGTGATGGTGGAGTGATGCAGGTGATGGTGGGGTGATGCAGGTGATGGTGGAGTGATACAGGTGATGTTGGGGTGATGCGGGTGATGGCGGGGTGATACAGGAGATGGCAAAAAGGATGCAGGTGATGGAGTAGGGGCATAAAGGAGATAGTTGAATGATACACTCTTCCCCTCTTCTGACCATCACACCACCCCGTCAGATCGTCACACTACCCCGTCTGACCATCACACCACCCCGTAAGACTGTCACTCCCTCTCTGACCGTCACACTACCCCGTCAGATCGTCACACTACCCCGTCTGACCATCACACCACCCCGTCAGACTGTCACTCTCTGTCTGACCGTCACACCACCCCGTCAAATCGTCACACCACCCCGTCTGACCGTCACACCACCCCGTCAAATCGTCACACCACCCCGTCTGACCGTCACACCACCCCGTCAAATCGTCGGACAACCCCGTCTGACCGTCACACCATCCGGCTAACCGTCACACAATCTCGTCTGACCGTCAAACCAACAGTATAGTGACCGTCTGTATAGGTCTGTGACCCAGTACAGCGGCAGTGTGGCAGTACAGCGGCAGTGACGCAGTACAGCGGCAGTGACGCAGTACAGCGGCAGTGGCCCTGTACAGCGGCAGTGACCCAGTACAGCGGCAGTGGCCCAGTACAGCGGCAGTGACCCAGTACAGCTGCAGTGACGCAGTACAGCGGCAGTGACCCAGTACAGCGGCAGTGGCCCTGTACAGCGGTAGTGACCCAGTACAGCGGCAGTGACCCAGTACAGCGGCAGTGGCCCTGTACAGCGGTAGTGACCCAGTACAGCGGCAGTGGCCCTGTACAGCGGTAGTGACCCAGTACAGCGGCAGTGACCCAGTACAGCGGCAGTGACCCAGTACAGCGGCAGTGACCCAGTACAGCGGCAGTGACCCAGTACAGCGGCAGTGACCCAGTACAGCGGCAGTGACCCAGTACAGCGGCAGTGACGCAGTACAGCGGCAGTGACCCAGTACAGCGGCAGTGACCCAGTACAGCGGCAGTGACCCAGTACAGCGGCAGTGACGCAGTACAGCGGCAGTGACCCAGTACAGCGGCAGTGACCCAGTACAGCGGCAGTGGCCCTGTACAGCGGTAGTGACCCAGTACAGCGGCAGTGGCCCTGTACAGCGGTAGTGACCCAGTACAGCGGCAGTGACCCAGTACAGCGGTAGTGACCCAGTACAGCGGCAGTGACCCAGTACAGCGGCAGTGACCCAGTACAGCGGCAGTGACCCAGTACAGCGGCAGTGACCCAGTACAGCGGCAGTGACCCAGTACAGCGGCAGTGACCCAGTACAGCGGCAGTGACCCAGTACAGCGGCAGTGACGCAGTACAGCGGCAGTGACCCAGTACAGCGGCAGTGACCCAGTACAGCGGCAGTGACCCAGTACAGCGGCAGTGACCCAGTACAGCGGCAGTGACCCAGTACAGCGGTAGTGACCCAGTACAGCGGCAGTGACCCAGTACAGCGGCAGTGACCCAGTACAGCGGCATTAACGCAGTGCAGTGCATAAGGGCTCAGTGTGTCCTGTATCTTACGTTCCTTTACTTAATTAAACCACCGGCCGTCATCACTGAGGTCATCGTGGATCTCGAAAATGCGAGCGTTTCTCTTGTGTCGCTGAAGATTCTGGCGCATTGAATTCTCTACCTCAACCATCGTGTCCCTAAAGCCCCCACACCTATGAGTAACGGAGGTTCGTTAACCACTGGTCTGCACCGATAAGTAACTAAGGCTCGTGAACCACCGGTTTACACCAATAAGTACCTAAGGGTCGTGAACCATCGGTCTACACCAATAAGTAACTAAGGCTTGTGAACCACCAGTCTTCACCAATAAGTAACTAAGGCTCGTGAACCACCGGTCTATACCAATTAATAACTAAGGCTCGTGAACCATCCTTCTACACCAATAAGTAGTACCTAAGGCTCGTGAACCACCGGTCTACACCAATAAGTAACTAAGGCTCGGGAACCACCGGTCTACACCAATAAGTAACTAAGGCTCGTGAACCACCGGTCTACACCAATAAGTAACTAAGGCTCGGGAACCACCGGTCTACACCAAAAAGTAACTAAGGCTCGGGAACCACCGGTCTACACCAGTAAGTAACTAAGGCTCGGGAACCACCGGTCTACACCAATAAGTAACTAAGGCTCGTGAACCACCGGTCTATACCAATGAGTAACTAAGGCTCGGGAACCACCGGTCTACACCAATAAGTAACTAAGGCTCGTGAACCACCGGTCTACACCAATAAGTAACTAAGGCTCGTGAACCACCGGTCTATACCAATAAGTAACTAAGGCTCGGGAACCACCGGTCTACACCAATAAGTAACTAAGGCTTGTGAACCACCGGTCTACACCAATAAGTGACTAAGGCTCGGGAACCACCGGTCTACACCAATAAGTAACTAAGGCTCGGGAACCACCGGTCTACACCAATAAGGAACTAAGGCTCGGGAACCACCGGTCTACACCAATAAGGAACATGGACGCTGAGCGATTCAAAATTTTCAAAAATAGGCTGTGTTACGTCAGCCCCAGACAATTAATCTTGGCGTGCATTCCTGCTCCCATTTTTTAACAAGTTGCAGCGCCGAGTTCTCGACGCCACAAAAATGATCAGTAATTAAGCATTGCAGACTCGGGGAGACTGGAGCTGGGAGGTGGAGGAGGGGCGCGGCCACGAGGAGGCAGCGCAGCAGGGAGGGCGGCCCGGCCTGCATGTCTGAGAGTTGGGGTCATTTCCATGTTGGGCCTCGCCGCTCTCTCTTCACTGAATAACGTACAACTAGTTAACGCGAATTGAAACAGTTTATCATTAAGGAAGAAAAATTTGGATGCATTAGCGTGTTACAGACGGGAGCTTAGTGAAAAAATTAACCCTTGGAAAGCCTCACAAATGTTCAATCTTAGTGTCCATTAAATTAGACATTACTGACAGTGCGTAGTGACGTACGATTAATTTTTATTCCCCCTTCCCTCATGAAAACAATGAATATTTGTCTTGTGAAACGACTCGTCTCACCTCAGACAATAACATGTCCGCATTACGTTGCCTACAAACATGTACAATTGATAGCATGCGAGTAGAATTCAAAGAAATCTCGCGAAATTGAAAAATTCAAGAATTTCGGGAGAAAATAATGGGATGCCATCAGTGCTGCAAAAGAAATACAGAAACAAGCAAGCATTTGGAGCTTCATCATCAAACGGGAACAATATAGTAAAAAAATTTAGTGAAGAAGGCTTTTGTGTGTAAAACAACATTCTGGAAAGCCAAGCACCTTGTCAGAGCGATTGAGGAGGCACTGAAGAGGGAAGTCATCAGCAACTATCGTCAGAGCGTCAAATATGTCGCACCCTGCCAGGAAACATAGCCATACACGGTAGAAAAGCTTTGGAGAAAGTTAAATTTTCAGGGAAGAGTTGCTAAAAAAAACCTTAGATTTCAGAGATTCACAAAAGGTGTATGGACTGAGTTTGAGAATCAGAGAGTAGCGATGATGGTGTTTAGTGATCTGTAATTTTGTAAGATGGGCGTTAATTCTACCAAAGTTCAAATTCGAGACGGGTTCATACTTACAGAGAAAACAGACAGATGCTTGGAAGGCTTAATGTTAGGAGGCGATCGCGAAGTATGAAGGGATTGAAGTAAACATGTATGTGTCAGAGCTGAATTTGTTGAGGAGAGGTGGTTTGATTCCAATTGCTATCAACTGGTAGTTTGAATTTTGCCTTGAAGAATAGTTGTTTCTTTCAATAAGATGGAGCGCCATTTCAAACTAGCAGAGTCCCCAAGAGAAGAGGAGGCATTGCATGGTATCAAGTCGGGGCCATTGGGCGCCCTAAGAACTGACTCAAAGCACGTTTGGGAAGGCCTCGATCGAGGCTGTGAGAGCATGCAGCCAAGATTGCGTGCATTGCTACTCTGAAGCAATGCTAGAATAGGGCAAATTATGAGCGACTCAATTGCGACAATAGCCGATAACTTGATCAAATCCTCGAGAAATCGAATATATGCACGAAGACTTGCAAATGGAATGCCTATTCCATATTAGATCCAAATGTTATTTATGATGTTACGTACATCATCAATTACGAATACGTACATTTGGAAAATTTTCCTCGCTCTATAGAAATTTACCGTAGACATTGCGTGCACCCAGTGGCTGTGTTTGTAACTATCAGAGATCGTTGTTTCATCTTAGTTTGAACAGATAAATAAGGACAAAATGTTTAGAGCTGTTAACGCATGCCTGTACGCCACAAACTGTTGGTGCCCGATTTCAGGCGCATGCGCTTGTGCTGATGATGATGTGCTAATTATGATGTATTGCTGATGATGTGCTGATGATGATGTGCTACTGATGATGTGCTAATTATGATGTGTTGCTGATGATGTGCTAATGATAATGTGCTAATGATGATGTCCTGATGTTGCATGGTGCTTTTAAAACCTTAATGCTTTCCAATGTCAAGAAAATATAAAACTCAGAGTATGTTACCAAACGAGGCTGTGCATTCATTATTTAACCTTTGCAATCAATTTTTTTTAAATTTGGTAAGTGTAATTTCCTTAAGAACGTATAAGCGCTACAGAAATACGATATGGAACCTCAATGACGTGAAAAACTCGAGATCGTAAATCGCTGACTCGAGGACCACAAATTATAAAATTCTTGTTTTGAGAAAGCTGCAGGTGAGCCCCCATTGAACTTTACAAACTTAATTTTCATAAGTTAAACAAGGAATTGCACAAATTTTCATAAGTTAAACAAGGAATTGCACAAATTTTCATAAGTTAAACAAGGAATTGCACAAATTTTCATAAGTTAAACAAGGAATTGCACAAATTTTCATAAGTTAAACAAGGAATTGCACAAATTTTCATAAGTTAAACAAGGAATTGCACAAATTTTCATAAGTTAAACAAGGAATTGCACAAATTTTCATAAGTTAAACAAGGAATTGCACAAAATGAGAACAAAATGCGAGAAAAGTTTACCGTAGCCTACAGGCGTTCGACACAAGCAAAAACTATTCAAATAAATACGGAATATCAGCACTCGTAGTAGGCGTCGGAGGCTCAAAGGGATAAATTCGGTGGAAGAATTTCCATGTGTTGGCAGGAAAATAACCCTTTAGAGACGGCACACTCGCATGTGAAGGCGAGTCGAGTCAGCCGCGACTGCGCTATAGGAAGGCCGCGCATGCCCAGATTGCGAGCAACTGCTGCAGCCGCATCGGGTAAACATTATAAAATAAAAATTTCAGTATGGAAAGAAGCAATTCTTTAATAAAGCCAAGACAAAACATTAGATAATGCCTAATATTTTGTCAGTCATCAGCCCACACGTCGCAAGTTCAAGGAACCCTGCAGTTCTGCAATAGCCAGCAGTTCTGCAATACTGTCTAGAGAAAGGGAATTAAGAAACTGTCTTCACAGTAAGTAAATACTGCTCAAAATTCAATTTTTTTAGATACATAAAATGCATCTGCCTTTCCATAGAAAATTAGATCCTATGGTAAGTACTGATCATATCTTTCTGGTTACTTGAGGAAAAAGTTAAAAGATGGACGAGGAAAGTGCTCTCAACTAAGTAAAGATAAAAATAAGCTAAGTAAAGTTAAAAGGTTTCGATAAGAAGCCTACAGACGGCCTACCGCTGAAGCAGAGGGGAAAACTCTGCATTCTCAACAACAGCTGGGAGACCGTGAAGTCATTGGGACAACCCATACAAATTAAAGCACCAGTTCAAAAAAGGAAACAAAGCAAGTAAATTAAACAGCCATCAAGAAAAGAACTAAGAAACCAAAAAGAAGTACAAAACACACGTCAAGCACACAAAATTAATTGCAGATACATGGGTCAGAACGGATGGAAAATAAGAGGAATATGCCTTCGTAACCCGGTCCCCAGAGGTTTCTGGCACCACTGAGACACAACTCGAGACCTGCGCCACAGCGCTGTACTTTAAACGCTCCTGTCGACTGCCTCGTCATGGCACAGCAGGCCAGCACAATTACTGTGACTGATATCCTCGTTTTATTAAAAAATGGAGTTCAAGTAGCTTATGCCGGTAATATTCTATCTTGCGGTTTGACCACAATTTGCTTAGATAACTGAACTACCAGCCCAGCTTGGGATATGAGGAGAGGACGAGCTCCTGTAATCATCACGTTTGCGGAAGTTGCGTAAAGAAAGTACGAAGTTGCGTGAAAAAGATAGATGCATGAAAATGTCAATGTATATACAAGTTCCTCCGATAACAAATTGGAGGAAATTTGCACAGTTGTGCTAACGTTGTCCTCATGATGTTGTACTGCAAGAAGTTGAGTTGAAGCACACCGGTTGCTGTTCAACTGCAGACCGGAGTTGACGCAGACAGAAAATCCAGCACGGAAGCATGAGGGAGAACACCAACGGCGAAGACACGATTGGCATGCGTGCAATACTATTTTACTGACAGTATCACAGTTTCGAAGCATTTTAAATATATCATATAAGGGTATTCGTCCAAGTTATATTGTGAATCGCAACAAAGGTACAAATTTTAACAGAACCTTGTATTTGGAAGCTATTGCGCTAACAAGGAAGAAAAGTCCGTACTTGATTAGTTTCTTCAGGCCTCTCGTTCCGTTGGTGTCAGTTTCGTTCACGTTCAGTTAAACGTCTTACAGTACCGTATACCTAGTGTGTTCCCTCCAGCACAAGCTACGCAGTATCTTGGCGCATAGTTTACGGCATTCTGCGGTTTGCTAGTCACGGACTTCCAATTCTTTTGTTCATCTTACACGTTGAATAGCTTATTAGAACAACAGAACAATCTCATCGATTGTTATTAAACCAATCTCACTGGGCGCGCTCGTTTAGAGTTAGACGTCCGGACATATCTATGAGCCTTCGAATTTGAATACAAAATAATCAATCTGAAAAGAAAAACAAGAACAATTATGTTTTCATATACTCGTATTAAAGAGCGTACACTAAAAATCTGAACAGTTAATAATTGCGTATAAAAATTTTAAGTTATTTAAAATACGGAGCTACTTTTCAATCACCCTATACATTAACTTCTGATACCTGACATGGATTGTCACGAGTCTCAGGCTCAAACACCGCTGGCAGCATACCCCTCGCTGACAGACCAAACACTATTTGTGTCATGCCTATCAACACGGTGTCCACTCTGGCAGGCCTGCCAACAAGCGAGGTGCGGAGCTCAGCAGACCTGACGACGAGACGCGCACGACCGTCCCAGCACGCCTCCAGCCGTGCCCTCCATGCTCTCCTGCCACACACACACACGTCTAGCTGGGTTCTGTTGGGGGCGGCGACAGATGAGAAATTTCACACGCCACCGTAGATATTATTACTGCGTAATGCTTGCCTCGTCGCTGTTTCATTACGCACCGGCATAATTTAAAACAAGGAATGAAATCATTTTATTGAGTCCTTCACTGTTGTGTCTGTATGGTACGTACATCACAAGGAAGTTTCAAAATATCAGTTAATAATATCAATATATATATTCATGAGTCAACACATTTCAAACAGAACGCACTTAACGAAATTGTTTCGACTTTTATCCTCATTTAAAAAAAAAGCATGTCACCAAAATAATATTTTACTGGCAAGCTGGTATCTAAAACTTTAACTTACCGGAGCCAGTCATTGACCAAAAACACAAGATATAAACTTATGACGCCAAACATTGTCAAGGGTACAAATAACAGGAACCATTCGTTTCACGGATGCATCGGTGATGAGACGTGGGATTGCGATATGGGAGAATGATCTGGGGATTTTTTTTTGTAAGTTATGTTTGACAATCAAGAACTGCACTCTGTATTTCGTGTAAAATTGAAGATGAATCCTGAGAAGAATAGTACGGGATCCAAAACTGAGGCGTCTAAGTGAGCGAGACGGAAGATGATGAATCCGCTCATCATCGGAGGTTAGAGTTTGTTCGAGTAGAAAATTGGGATCTAAAGATGAAAAATCCGAGAATAGGAGTTTGAAGTACGATTTCAAAACAAAAATTAAATAAATTCTTGCTTCAGGGAGTCAGGCTCTGCAGTGATTTAAACAAACAGAACCTCCATTTGGGAGTCAAGCCCTGCATTAGGGAGTGAGGCCTTCATTAGGGAGTCAGGCCCTGCATTAGGGAGTCAGGCCCTGCATTAGGGAGTCAGGCCCTGCATTAGGGAGTCAGGCCCTGCATTAGGGAGTCAGGCCCTGCATTAGGGAGTCAGGCCCTGCATTAGGGAGTCAGGCCCTGCATTAGGGAGTCAGGCCCTGCATTAGGGAGTCAGGCCCTGCATTAGGGAGTCAGGCCCTGCATTAGGGAGTCAGGCCCTGCATTAGGGAGTCAGGCCCTGCATTAGGGAGTCAGGCCCTGCATTAGGGAGTGGAGCCTGATTACGGGATCACTCCATGTTCCAGAGAAGGCCTCAACAGCCCTACTGGAAGGACTTTGTAATTTATAATAGTTTTCCACTATTGTAAATCCACACAGTCTGTTTGTGTTCATTTTGTGACTATACATACACTTTTATGTATTATTTGTTTGTTTTGATGTGCAATGATACCATTTCATATCCTATTCATGTTGTCTGCTGATTTAGTGGTGCATTTAGCCTCGTGATTTATTAATTTGATTGCAGAAAATTTAATACTTTCGGATAAAAATGTATGAGTATTTCCCAAAACTGAAAATCAAAAACTTAGCTCAACTCAAGAAACGTATTAAATGTTCTTAGAATATATTTCATTGCTTTTCATGAGGCTGCTCTTGTGAAATACGAGAATTGAATTTTGATATTTGTATAAAATTTTCGTGGAAGAGAATATAGACGTGTACAAAATGAACCCACAGAAATTAGACCGTAGAGGAAATTCAGCAAAATTTAGATACGTTGTTGAATATCGATGTCTGATAGATTATCACTCATTCGGGATTTTTTATTCATTATAAAAAAATGGCATCTGAGTGTTTTTTCATGGAAGGAAGGGTAATTCCATTTAGGCTTGTAACATTATTGGTCTATTGCATCACTGTGTTAATGCTGGTAGTGACCGTTAAAGCTTATTATCATATTCAAAGTTGGGCAATTTTTCTTGACAAATTCATGTCGAAGATTTCGACGAGAATTTTCATGTATGAACTGTACAAAATGTCACCGACACAAAATATGTGGCCGAATCACACGTTAAAATTACGCCTCAATTATATTCTAAACTATTATTTATCTCCTGAATTCATTTCGTATCTTTTATCCCAGAAATATCTTTCCTCCTATTCTTATTTTCGCACAACAAATAGGTACAAAGAGTTGCTGATACGCAAGTACTGTAGGTGAGGAACCTAACTATTTTAGAGGTTCTTCGTATTGCGCACGAAGTATTTATGCTGAAACTGAAATAGAATAACTATGGCAAAGTATGCACCTCTACGTAAACTGCTAATTTACTTGATAATTTTGTTACCATGCTTAAGTACTATTTGATAGTGATTTAGTAAGAGCGTAAGAAAGGGAATCTTGCAGCTGCGGAAAATTGGACCATTCACCGTCGTCCTAGCCTCAGGTGCGGCTGATAACTCTCTCTGTGCTGAAGCTTTTAATTATCTCTTGAAAAATAATATTAACTTGCTTATGTACACTGATATAAGAAGGTAGAAATAATTTAAAAATTAGCGCGATAAAAAATTCCTGACAAGCAGCAAATTCCCAATAATGATATAAGCAGATCTTAGGAAATGCTTCAGCATTTCATGGGCACTAATGACTACAATTTACAGAAATATTCCTGAATGAAAATTATCTATTATAATATATATTCTGTATGCTTATGCGTAGCTTGAATAATATTCTGTTTACGATTCAGCAACTTATTAGGATTAGTTTTGATGACAATCAGGCTAAATATGAAGGGATGGCCAGTGATCGATTTTTCACTTTTCGATGCCTAAGCATAGTTAATTAGATCGAAATAAACAAGTTTTCTTCTATGCACTTTCCGTCGGAAATGAGTATTTTACGAGTTATAGCGCCCCTATTAAAAATTATAGGAGTGGCATCGGTGATTCCTGGGAGCGCTCGCATTACTACTTGGTTGTTGCATCCATGTTTCTCTTTCGATTCGGATTCGAAGTGTCCACTTTATAGGCGCCCTTGCACCTCTGTCCCAACCGGTGGCCACGCTGGCTCAGCATGGAGCACTACCGCCGCGCTCCCAAGGCGCGACCAGTTTCTCCTATTCACCATCGGAGAATCATGAGAGGCCCAGGATGGCCACCTCTTAATTTAATTTTAAAAAAACGGCTGCGCAGAGCTGATTTCCCATTAGTCACTCTTTCCAACCGTCACACTGATCAAACCGATTATAACCAGTTTGCCCTTGAATTACCTTAGTTCTTGCGCGATCAATTCATCATAAGCAAACACGGTTGATAGCACAATAAAAATGTACCAGAGTATGTAAATTAAATACATTCCTACTAACGTGCAGAAAATTTCAAGGGTGCCTGTTCATTATTAAGCTGACATTAATGGGACATGTTTGTGACGTATAACTTATGCTTGAAGTTTTCGCAACGCAATAACTAAGGTAATTAATGGGCAACTGGCTATATTTGGTTGAGAAGCGTCAACGGTTGAATGTGCAATAATGGGAAATCAGCTGTACGCAGCCTTGGAGGCGAAAGCCAGCAGGGAACAATATAAATGTACCTTGAAAATAATATAGCAACAATACCCTAGGGTCGTTGAACGAATATACTCGTAGCTATATATATATATAACAAAAACAATCGTCCAGCAGATTTTTCATATTTCATTCCTAAAATTAAAAAGGAAAATAAAATGACTTTACCTTGCCCGAGCTTAATTACACCGGCTATTCATATACACACATTCCCCCACCTATCCCCACACACATACCCTCCCCACACCCCCCTCCCACACACCTACCCCCACACCCACACCCTCCCCCCCCTTACACACACACAAATATGTATCTGAACACATAGTTGATCACCTTCAAGAACGTCCTTCAATTCAAAGGTTGCTGAAGACTGACGTGGGAAAATTCAGGTTTGGTTTCCACATTTTGTTGTTTTTACATAGCTCACATTGAGGTTTTGCCTTCACTACCAGCCCCACCACAACGATGAATCGTCTAAAATATCAATTGACCGAGGTGGTGAAACTAGCAGTGGGGTCCTTGCTCCGTTCATGCTCTTGAAATAATGCCTCTACAGACCAGCATTCTACGTCTCTTCCATCTCTTGTTTCTTCTGACACCCTCACGTACTATACACCCTCACGTAATACACACTCGCACTGATATACACTCTAACACTACTTGAAACGTTTTAAATAATAGAGACACGATCCAGACATCCGTCACGCTCAACACCAACTTCAAAACTGAGGCGAAAGATGGCAACCGTCATTTCTCTCGAGAAAGATGGCAGGCGTCTCACCTAGAGGTCATCTGCACAGGTGGCCTCTGGTAGCAACATGGGAGAACTTGCTCGCATCGCGCTTATGAGTCGCACCCTGGAAGTGTCAGAAGGGAAGAGGCCTCGGTTCGCTTAATACTCCTTTAATTCACCGCTGTCTCCTTTAATCAACCATGCTACTCCCTTAATTTTTAATAGGGGCGGTATGTTAATTTTCGTCTGTGATGACGAATGCGATCGAATGAGCAGCTACTAATCGATTTTCGTATTTTTGTTGCTTTAATCATGGTAATAACATCGAAATAAACTACTTTTCTTCTATGCACTTTTTGTGGCAAATGAGTATTTTACGAGTGAGAGTGGTAGGTTTTATTTTTTGGGCGATTGAGCTGTTAGAGTACGTTTGAATACTTTCTAATTTATTATTAGCTTACCCCGCGGAGCCTGAACCGACTTCCAGGATCTTTTAGTTAATAACACAATAAAGGTTATCACCCAAAAATAAAGAGTTATAGCGGTATATTAATTTTTGTCTTCGATGGCGAAAATGCGCTCGATCATTCGAGAGCGTCGGAAGGGAGAGTCCATTGTAGTGTTGCCATCCGACGCGCTCGATGAATTTCTTTCCGCTTCAAACACTAGAGTTGCAGTAAGTCATTTACCGTTATAACTCGTAAAATACTCATTTCCGACGAAAAGTGCATAAAAGAAAACTTGTTTATTTCGATCTAATTAACTCTGTTTGGGCACCGAAAAGTGAAAAATCGATTAATGGCCATCCTCTCACATTTACCAAAATAAGAATTGATGATGAGAAATATCACGGCCTCCGTCCTACAGTAATACCTGGAAATCAGGTGTGCATGTCCTAATATTCCTTGCTCTTCTCACAGTTCAACAGGACCCCACCGTTTTCGTTGAAAATCATCTCCCACATCTCAATTGACGAAGTATTTCAACCTACCCTTTTATTTAAAAAAATCACAATATATCAACTAATCAAAAATTTCAAATAACCCAATGTTTTACCTATATCCATATTTCATCTACTGTAACTCTGTAAGTATCACATTTCAAAAAACGCATCCTGTGCACTTATACAGGAAGCATTGCTTCTACTCACTCATAGATTTCAACTGATATTCACATTTCAATCCACCTCCGTGTTCAACAACATTACTTTCAAAAGTTGTTCCAGCAAATGATTAGGTTGCCCGTAAGTGTGATGGATTCGTTCAATGCCTCACTTATCCAAACATAGGAGGCACTGGTGTAGCACAAAGCTTATTTGTCACGTGGACGAATAAATTTGTTTACGCAGAGGAATCTCTTCGGAAAGATGGTTATGCACCATAATTATTTTATACGTCTTTGAATTGCATGAGTCACTGCATGCTCATTACTTTTTCCATTTCCCTTTCAAGTACTTTTACAGATTTATTTTATTTCATGGTACTTTTCAGGTTCATTACTATCATACTTCAGCTGTGTTGTGGTTATGGACTTTCCCTGAACCTCACAATTCAATCCCTGATTTTAAATTTGAAGTACGAAATTCAGTTCTCATGCGTTCCAGTTAAGGGATTTTGAGAACCATCGTCATTCCCGTCACATTTGTGGTCTCGGCGTGTCCTTTTGCTGCGTTCGGGAGCAGTTGTGTGAGTTTTCCATTATCGCCGATG
This sequence comes from Morinoia aosen, assembly GCA_030386875.1. Classification (NCBI taxonomy): domain Eukaryota; kingdom Metazoa; phylum Arthropoda; class Malacostraca; order Amphipoda; family Talitridae; genus Morinoia; species Morinoia aosen. The sequence goes on from CM059566.1 coordinate 66,055,967, forward strand.
ATTGGCGCGGGGGCGCCGATGATCGCGGGTGATGGAGGCCGCGGCGCCGATAAGAGCATTAGCGTCAGCACGAGAGACAAGGAGCATTAGTCTGAAGGTGTGAGGCTGATCGCGGCGTGTAGCGAGGGGAGGGGTGCGTTGGTGGGTTCAGTTCGGGAGTGAGGGTGTGCGGTAAACAAGAAATGGTCTGTGGGGGAAGTAACTTCGTTGAACGAGACTGCTCACATGAATGCCACACAGAAGCATCAAGTCATTGTGAAGCGTCTAAGGAATTTTAAACGGAAAAAGAAGAAAAGGGGAAAGTCAGAAAAAAAATAAAACCGTAACATGTATTTAATGAAGTAAGATTCCTAGAGCTTTTCATTCTGTATATACTTCCTTCAAAACCACTTCACTGGGAGTGAGTTTGGTGGCTGGAGATAGACACTCCTCCGTTTGTGGACCACGTAGCTTCGAACGCAATGAAAATGTCCGCCCGAGCCCCGTGCTGCTCCCTGGAGGCAGGCAGCGTGGCGCTCAGGGCATCTCGAGGGCAGACTTAAAAGCGACAGTTGACTTAAAAGATGACTTAAACACGAACGTTTGATGTTCGGCCTGGTGGAAGTGCGTCCGGATTTGGTTGGCATGTCAATCAACCTATCAATCAAATCTGAAGGTTTGTGTTGGAGGAACATCAGAACATGCTCTTCTGACTACAGAAATGTTTACTACTCTAGGGATGTTAACTTCGCAAGATTGACTGCTAATTACTGAGTAAAGAGAGTTTTGATGATACATTTAAAATCAATATGGAGTTAAGCCAGGAAACCTAATGTATATGGTGTGCAAGCATAGATGATGCTACCCAATCACACGTACCAACATTCATGGTTTTTTTATTGAAAAAACTTTTCCATTTTCTTTTTGACCGATTTGAAAGTCCTTACACTTCTACCGTCATTTTCAAGATCGTATCATTTATATATTCCACTTCATGTAATTAGGTTTCCCTTGTAGCGCAGTCTCAGCGAAATACATCTAATGTTTACCCTCATGAGTTAAACATTGTTAGATTTCTTCGTTGTTCACTTGAAAGTTTCACAAGTTAGCTCTCACGCACAAATCTTCAATATGAGGCGAGACATGCCGCTGACGGCTAAGGGAAGGTTGGGAAAGTAATGGTTTACTTGCGTGTCCCGGCAGACACGCAGCGCTGCAACGCTCGCCAGGTCCGTGGTGCCGGGTGTTGCAGCGTAGGGCACCATTGGCGGCGTGCTTCTCTTATTCAGGGCAGAAGAGATGAACGTTGAGCAGGGGGGGGGCCAGGTCTCTGATTGAAATGAAGTTTGCTGTCTTTTGAAAAGAACGCAAGTACGAGTAGCCCAATTTGTGTGATCCAGGAGAGGGAGATGAAAATATGGGAAAAAGTTGAGTCCAAAACACTGTTCAGGGCCGTTGGGCCATTGTAGCCACTTTAGCTACTGAGGTAACCTAAAGAGACTCCGGCGAGTCCTCGAGCTTACAATCCTTTGAGCCTCAGCCCTTGAGGTTGCTTCGTGTAGTCACAGATGGAGGGTAAAGCTGCGTGAGTGAAGTTCAACTACTTCTCAAGCACTGCGGATTTTTCCTAATCTTTAATTGTGATTTCATTTTGGCACCTGTTCTATTTTTCACGTCTTTGAATTCATTGACAATAGCTAACGAATTTTTATGACGGTAAACTGATTGCTGCGCAAGAACAGCCTAAAAATACAAGTGTCGACGGATGCTCTCGCAAATTCAAATTGAAAGTAAAATTGGCGGCTGCTACTCTCGTTGTGTTTCAGCTTACTGTAGGTAGTATAACTTCAAATTTTGTTCAAATGCCACTCCTAAATTTGAAATATTTAGGCGAAGTTTTACACTCTGGAGCTGAAATCTGCCTTTGGAACCCTCGATGATGATAGACGATTTCAAAAACATCTGCCGCAGAGGTGTCGTAGTGAGGCGGGGCAGTATGCTGGAGAGCAGCACAAGAACAGACCGGACTGGCTACAAAGCCTATTGCGAATATTTGTTGTCTCCGCCGGTGTCCTACAAAATAAAAGGCCATTCTCATTTCCTTTGCCAGGATCCTCTTCTTTCTAAAGTAGCATTTCTGAATCGCTTGGTCGGCGGTTCCCTCTCCATCGAAGCTTACCCTCTCTTCTCAGGCAGCCAGTTCGATATTTTCCATGGCAGGATTGAGAGCCGACCGATGATTGGTGGCAATCTCATTTGATTGATGGACTGACCAATCAGAGCTCAGAGCTCACTGCTCTGCCAGAGCAATGATTGTTCCATGGCGCAGCAGCTGCGCCATACTCGGCCATGTAGCGGCCGGAGCTGCGCCATACTCTGTCATGTGGCTGCCGCAGCTGCGTCATACTCTGTCATGTGGCTGCCGCAGCTGCGCCATGCTCTGCCATGTGGTAGCTGTAGCTGCGCTATTTGTAGCCATGGCGCACCGGAGGCGAGCATATGCATTATAAGTCTGTCATCACGTTGCAGTCGTTACAGCAGCAGTCGTTACAGCAGCAGTCGTCACAGCAGCAGATGGACCCGACCAATTTTACAAAGCTTCGTCCCTAGGTGCTTGAATGGAGAAAATGGAGGTTATGTGATCAAGGCAGCACCAGGCGCGGGATCACACAAGGCAGCACCAGGCGCAGGATCACACAAGGCAGCACCAGGCGTGGGATCACACAAGGCAGCACCAGGCGCGGGATGACACAAGGCAGCACCAGGCGCGGGATGACACCAGGCAGCACCAGGCGCGGGATCACACAAGGCAGCACCAGGCGCGGGATCACACAAGGCAGCCCTAGGCGCGGGATCACACAAGGCAGCACCAGCCAAGGATCACACAAGGCAGCACCAGGCGTGGGATCACACAAGGCAGCACCAGGCGCGGGATCACACAAGGCAGCACCAGGCGCGGAATCATGCACAAGGCAGCACCAGGCGCGGAATCACACAAGGCAGCATCAGGCGCGGGATCACACAAGGCAGCAGCAGGCCCGGGATCACACAAGGCAGCACCAGGCGCGGGATCACACAAGGCAGCACCAGGCGCAGGATCACACAAGGCAGCAGCAGGCGCGGGATCACACAAGGCAGCAGCAGGCCCGGGATCACACAAGGCAGCAGCAGGCCCGGGATCACACAAGGCAGCAGCAGGCCCGGGATCACACAAGGCAGCAGCAGGCGCGGGATCACACAAGGCAGCACCAGGCGCAGGATCACACAAGGCAGCACCAGGCGCAGGATCACACAAGGCAGCACCAGGCGCGGGATCACACAAGGCAGCACCAGGCGCGGGATCACACAAGGCAGCACCAGGCGCAGGATCACACAAGGCAGCACCAGGCGCAGGATCACACAAGGCAGCACCAGGCGCAGGATCACACAAGGCAGCACCAGGCGCGGGATCACACAAGGCAGCAGCAGGCCCGGGATCACACAAGGCAGCAGCAGGCGCGGGATCACACAAGGCAGCACCAGGCGCAGGATCACACAAGGCAGCACCAGGCGCAGGATCACACAAGGCAGCACCAGGCGCGGGATCACACAAGGCAGCACCAGGCGCAGGATCACACAAGGCAGCACCAGGCGCGGGATCACACAAGGCAGCACCAGGCGCAGGATCACACAAGGCAGCACCAGGCGCGGGATCACACAAGGCAGCACCAGGCCCAGGATCACACAAGACAGCAGCAGGCGCGGGATCACACAAGGCAGTAGCAGGCCCGGGATCACACAAGGCAGCACCAGGCCCGGGATCACACAAGGCAGCAGCAGGCCCGGGATCACACAAGGCAGCAGCAGGCCCGGGATCACACAAGGCAACACCAGGCGCAGGATTACACAAGGCAGCACCAGGCGCGGGATCACACAAGGCAGCACCAGGCGCGGGATCACACAAGGCAGCACCAGGCGCGGGATCACACAAGGCAGCACCAGGCGCGGGATCACACAAGGCAGCACCAGGCCCAGGATCACACAAGGCAGCAGCAGGCGCGGGATCACACAAGGCAGTAGCAGGCCCGGGATCACACAAGGCAGCACCAGGCCCGGGATCACACAAGGCAGCAGCAGGCCCGGGATCACACAAGGCAGCAGCAGGCCCGGGATCACACAAGGCAGCACCAGGCGCAGGATCACACAAGGCAGCACCAGGCGCGGGATCACACAAGGCAGCAGCAGGCCCGGGATCACACAAGGCAGCACCAGGCGCGGGATGACACAAGGCAGCACCAGGCGCGGGATGACACAAGGCAGCACCAGGCGCGGGATGACACAAGGCAGCACCAGGCGCGGGATCACACAAGGCAGCAGCCGGCGCGGGATGACACAAGGCAGCACCAGGCGCGGGATCACACAAGGCAGCACCATGCGCGGGATCACACAAGGCAGCACCAGGCGCGGGATCACACAAGGCAGCACCAGGCGCGGGATCACAAGGCAGCACCAGGCGCGGGATCACAAGGCAGCACCAGGCGCGGGATCACACATGGCAGCACCAGGCGCGGGATCACAAGGCAGCAGCAGGCCCGGGATCACAAGGCAGCACCAGGCGCGGGATCACAAGGCAGCACCAGGCGCGGGATCACACATGGCAGCACCAGGCGCGGGATCACAAGGCAGCACCAGGCGCGGGATCACAAGGCAGCACCAGGCGCGGGATCACAAGGCAGCACCAGGCGCGGGATCACAAGGCAGCACCAGGCGCGGGATCACACATGGCAGCACCAGGCGCGGGATCACACAAAATGAGACTAACACCGAAGACCTGAGCACGAGTAAAGCAAGAGATGGCTGCTATTTTTACAATTCAATCAAAAAACTTTTTCCATATCTCTAAGAGAAAGAAGATGTTCTATGAGAGAACAGTAAGCCCGTGACGTTTGGACTGAGCTTGAGCAGAGTTGGGCGCACAACTCCTGAAGCGTCGTCCATCTATAGAGTAGTCCGGACGATGGGGTAGTCCAGTGGATGGAGTAGTCCAGGCGATGCAGTAGTCCAGACCACGGGTCGATCTCTGTAGCGCACACTGAGGACACTGATATATTCTTTCTATTGAATAGTCCCTTTTCATTGTGTAGTAGATAAAGATGTACCTAAATCTTTCTTTCACCGGAACGTGCTCATAATTCCTTTCGTGTGAAAGAAATGAGTATTGGCAACGGGAAACAAACACCCCGAAATAAAATTTTTTGAAAGAAGTGAATGAACGAAGTGAAAATAACTAAAGCCTGTAACATAGCGTGCTATCGAAATAGCAGTTTTTTTAATTATGCTCTGCGATGTCCCAATATGGCCCAATGCACAGCAAAACGATAACAACTCATACATTTCCATCCGAAACTAAGTAAGGTAACCTGGAAGCCCGAGTTAATTAGTACTTCCTCTCCACATTGCTTCACGTTCGTCAGCACTGGGGCTTCACACAACACGTCTGAAGAAGACAAGTTCTTTGACCGCAAGTGCGGGATCACATATGGAGCGCGAGGGCACGTCAGGCAGCTGCAGCAGCACCTCATGTCCTCGTAAATGCACGCAATCCTCAGGTAATGCACTCGCAGCACTAATTTTTGCTGCGCGCATTATTGTGGTCGTATATGACCCTCTTATTCTCATCAAAAAAGGAAGCTCGTGCTTATCTTGGACTAAATTTGGCGGGATAATCAGGATAGAAGGAAATACCGCGGGTTTGCTCGGCTGAATTGCGCCGGAATTGCTTCAGTAGCGCCAGTGTATTGCTACGCTTATTGCGCATAATGCGCCGCGTCATTGGCACTCGAATGCGCGAGGCAATCTAGTCCTGAACATAAATTTAAGATAAACAGCGGAGACCTCGTAAACTGGAGAGCTATTCCGTTTGTAATGGAATGAGAACGCAGCAAAGAAGCTCCAGCTCTTCTCGCGCGATTACGAGTTTTGTGCGCGAGGCAACGCGCGAGAATGGAGCTCTGGGGCTTGTAGCAGACGCTCATGCAATTGCTGGCTCTTGTGCAGCAGGCTCTCTAAAATTACTTAGTCGAGTGAAGTTAGGTGAATATCGGATTTTAGTCATTTTATTTCAGCTTTACTGACTAAAACGTCTTGTCTTCTTGTGAAAACAATGCTGACAACGTGCTACAACCTTTTATGTCATCTACGCACAATTGCACGCCGGTAATGATAAATAATTTAGTTACACTTGCTAGACTGATGGGAATACTGGAAATTTTCGGTTGAAACCCTGTCTCCTTACTCTGAATGTGTCGTCCAGAGACTCAGTTATTCAGTCGCTGCTTACAAGAATAATATTGTACACCGCACTGAAGCTCATACTTCTAAGGATTGTGTGCCTGCGTGAAACAGATGGCATTACTTCAGCTGCGCTAGCGCACGGCTTGACTGTGGAAAGACGCAGCCTAAAGAGCGCCTTAAATTTCAAACCTAGCGACAGGAGTCATGCTAAACTGCAGACCTTCGGTTGACGGACACCTGCAGGAGTTGTTGCTGAGGATGGGTCATAAGACCAATGTAGAGCATTGGCGGAGAGGAGATAAACATTTTACGAATAGTCTTCGATAGCTGTAAGAGGAAAGCAGAAATGCTTCTGCTCATTGCACGCGGACGTTAAATTTTGCATTAAATGAGGTCAGAGCTCCTACCGCTCCATCCAAACTGCAGGTAAGCAGAAACAACATTTCACTCTCAATCTCTCTTGATAAAATCGTGCTATCCGAAGGACCACCTACTCCACTTGACCGATTTTTTGTTTAAATTTATTTTACATTTATTGAACACTCCGTCACTCTGCGATGACAAACTCTGCCATAGTCGGTCACCTTGAAAACCATAATAGTTCTCTTCATGGGGAGGGATGGTTGGGGGCGGGACGCGCATGAGAGGAGATCGGCATCTTTCCTGTGGCGGGTGGTGAAGGGTAGCATCCTTCCATGAGATGACTAAATATATTAGGTATCTTAATAGTCCTGAGTGATCTGATTCAGAACTACGCGTTCTACCAGTGTCTTTGCACAAAACTAATATTTTCAGTTGCCTAGACTCTGTTTTTTGGAGTGTGGGGGAACAAGGACACAATGAACAAGCCCGCCGTGTGTTTTTAAGCCCCTGCTCTCTGTATCAATAATCTGGGGCCCCTCAAACAGCGGAGGCAGCACCAGCTGCGCCGCAACTCGCCTGCCCCCCGCGCTGTGCATCACTTTGGTGGGACATTAGTTCCGAGAGGAGGTAATTTGGTAGAATTTAGGGCAATTTAGAGCGGCTGTTAGCTGCCTGCCCTCCCACCCACACATCGCCGCCTCCGTACTTTATGTCAAACTCAAGCCTCGCATCGCAAATTTACTCGTCGTTATCTACACCTACGATAATTGTCACGAGTTTTGGAAGCGTTGAATCATTTACAGCTTCTAAATTTGTCACACACGCACCACTGCCATCCATGCCTTATCATGCTGTCCAGTACAATTTCCTGGCGACTGAGATAGACTTGAAGTTGTCAGCTCAGGCATCCGTGATAGGGATGTTTGAATGTTAGATTTTTTTGATAGTTTTGATCATGAAATGTCACAAATTTTTGGATGTTGAACAACAATCAGATGTTGTAAAACAATCAGATTTTGTTGATTTAAGCAATCAGCTTGCACCAATTTTAGATTGTGAAGAAAGATTTATGGTAAATTCCATAGGGAAGAAATTTAAAGAGCGTAATCTTGATCAAAGACTCCTTCTAAGAAAATTTATACCACTTTATTCGAAGTTTAGTTAGTCGCTCAATCACTGCACAACACAAGTTAACACGGAACAGAACTTCATGAGGTTTTATAAAATTTGATGGAAAAAGGATCTCATAAAGGTTTTGATATTCACGAACTAGAGGGACTCAGTGTAATTCAACTAACTGCAGGGATTGGTTACCAAGGAATACAAACATAATCCTAGACATTCAGGAAAACCACACAAAACCACAAAATGAGATAGAACTGGGGTTGAGAACAGTTCCTTTTGACGCACGAGGCAAAACTGAAGTTACAACAGACAGGGGAATCTATATAATGATAGTCATTGGCAATAATATTTACGTTCTGAGTGTCTATCCAATACAAACAGGACGCTCATGCGTTATCAATTTTGGCTGTATTTCCTCTCATTATTACGAATTTTTTACCTATTAGTTATAGATGGAGCAGTATTTCGAAATCTTTTAGACTGGAAATGGTGAATTTTGTGACAATTTTCTTCTCTTCGAATTTTTAGTGTAAAATGATTACTAGAATTTTCCTCGATTTGTATGATTTTGAATGACTCAATAGTGTAGAAAAATACGAATGCAGGCAGGAAGCAGCGCTGCAGTGTGCCATAACGCGAGATCTGATTTCATCAGTCTTGGCTTTAAACAAAATTTGCTTGAAGAAACTGAAGCTAAAACACTGCATCGAAATGAGGCTGCATCTGCCTCGAAACTCGCCTCCCTCCTTCCAGCGTGCGTTGTGAACTTGTGAAGCCCTGCTTGAGAACTGCAGTGACTGCCGGGACACGATGCGCAACGCCGCCCTCAGCGGCGCATCCATTTCATTCGCCTCATCAGTTACATCACTGTACACTTACGTTCTTGTGCCAGTTGGTAAATTTGTTACTATTGTAATATTTTGAAACAAAGTCTTTTTATCTTTTGTAGAAAGAGACATTGGTACCAAAAACGACCAAAGTTCAATAACACATTTGGATCTCGCCAGCCGCACGACTGTTGAGGTCACAACGCAGCGTAAAATTTGATGGACAAATTACCATAAATCTTATGAGAAAAGATACATCGGCTAATGAATGCGCAGGCGATGGAGATGGATTAGCGACGCTCCATTTTCACAGGCAACAGGAAGGAAGTTATTTGCTCTCGATATTAGAGATCAAAATAGGCATTTGAGTGCGATTGAAACTCACAATCTGGGCTCCTAATGAGGAGGAGGCGCAGCTCGATGTTCATTTGTTCTTGTGTTCGACGTTCGATTGATGTACGGCCTCAGGATGAAATAGCTGTGCCTGCCTTCAGTGAAACTTAATGCCAGCCTCAAACACTGCTGCTGTGCATGGAAGCAGCTCATTACGACACCTGCATGAGGTGCGTTTGTTGGTGTGCCCTCAGAGCTGCCGCCTCGAGGCGGGAAACAGTGTATATGTTACCACAACATGACCCGACGGTGGTGTGCATTACGTCTTCCCAGTTGAGACTCAAAGCTGCAAAAATGATTAGCTTACCATTAGGGGAAGCTTTTTAAAATTTGGAAAACAATGAGTTACGATACGAAAGTTGAGACTTTGATATCGTCCAATAGTCAAGAAATGCGGTACAGTTGTTAGTTTCGGAGAAAAATTTGGGGACTATTAAAGGGGGCGTCCACGACTTTGGTATTTTGTTATTTTCTGTCCAGCTCTGCAGTACTGCTCGCATTTTACAAAATGTTACTTGCGTGCCAACGCTGGCGTAATTTTCTGGCCACAGTTAAAGTTTGAGAGCGTATGATATGGGGAGGCAATAATAAAAGGTGCTGCGTGTGTCCCTGAGTTCTAGACGCTCCTGAAATGAACTCCAGGCTTCCACCTTCACGGAAGTTTCTTTCGAACTCTCAATTACAGTATTTTTATGCATACTTATTGTAGTTTTAGATTTTTTCACACATCCTGGCAGCAGCAAGCATGGGGAATGACTAAGTTTGAGTTTGAATAATTTTTTAAACGCAAGCAGCTTCTCATTCTAAATTTTTGGATTGCACAGGATCTTGGCATTCACAGCATATAAAAACAAAAAATTACACCAAAAACACTCTCAAGACCTTGCATAACTCAACACCAACACAGTGAGCCACTCCACCACTCACAAGACCTTGCACAACACAACACCAACACAGTGAGCCACTCCACCACTCACAAGACCTTGCACAACACCAACACAGTGAGCCACTCCACCACTCACAAGACCTTGCACAACACAACACCAACACAGTGAGCCCCTCCACCACTCACAAGACCTTGCACAACACAACACAACACAGTGAACCACTCCACCACTCACAAGACCTTGCACAACACAACACCAACACAGTGAGCCCCTCCACCACTCACAAGACCTTGCACAACACCAACACAGTGAGCCACTCCACCACTCACAAGACCTTGCACAACACAACACAACACAGTGAACCACTCCACCACTCACAAGACCTTGCACAACACAACACCAACATAATGAGCCACTCCACCACTCACAAGACCTTGTACAACACAACACAACACAGTGAACCACTCCACCACTCACAAGACCTTGCACAACACAACACCAACACAGTGAGCCACTCCACCACTCACAAGACCTTGCACAACACAACACAACACAGTGAACCACTCCACCACTCACAAGACCTTGCACAACACAACACCAACATAATGAGCCACTCCACCACTCACAAGACCTTGCACAACACAACACCAACACAGTGAGCCACTCCACCACTCACAAGACCTTGCACAACACCAACACAGTGAGCCACTCCACCACTCACAAGACCTTGCACAACACCAACACAACACAGTGAACCACTCCACCACTCACAAGACCTTGTACAACACAACACAACACAGTGAACCACTCCACCACTCACAAGACCTTGCACAACACCAACACAGCGAGCCACTCCACCACTCACAAGACCTTGTACAACACAACACAACACAGTGAACCACTCCACCACTCACAAGACCTTGCACAACACCAACACAGCGAGCCACTCCACCACTCACAAGACCTTGTACAACACAACACAACACAGTGAACCACTCCACCACTCACAAGACCTTGCACAACACCAACACAGCGAGCCACTCCACCACTCACAAGACCTTGTACAACACAACACAACACAGTGAACCACTCCACCACTCACAAGACCTTGCACAACACCAACACAGCGAGCCACTCCACCACTCACAAGACCTTGTACAACACAACACAACACAGTGAACCACTCCACCACTCACAAGACCTTGCACAACAGCAACACAGCGAGCCACTCCACCACTCACAAGACCTTGTACAACACAACACCAACACAGTGAGCCACTCCACCACTCACAAGACCTTGTACAACACAACACAACACAGTGAACCACTCCACCACTCACAAGACCTTGCACAACACAACACCAACACAGTGAGCCACTCCACCACTCACAAGACCTTGCACAACACCAACACAGTGAGCCACTCCACCACTCACAAGACCTTGCACAACACCAACACAGTGAGCCACTCCACCACTCACAAGACCTTGCACAACACCAACACAGTGAGCCACTCCACCACTCACAAGACCTTGCACAACACCAACACAGTGAGCCACTCCACCACTCACAAGACCTTGCACAACACCAACACAGTGAGCCACTCCACCACTCACAAGACCTTGCACAACACAACACCAACATAATGAGCCACTCCACCACTCACAAGACCTTGTACAACACAACACAACACAGTGAACCACTCCACCACTCACAAGACCTTGTACAACACAACACCAACACAGTGAGCCACTCCACCACTCACAAGACCTTGTACAACACAACACCAACACAGTGAGCCACTCCACCACTCACAAGACCTTGTACAACACAACACCAACACAGTGAGCCACTCCACCACTCACAAGACCTTGCACAACACAACACCAACATAATGAGCCACTCCACCACTCACAAGACCTTGCACAACACAACACCAACATAATGAGCCACTCCACCACTCACAAGACCTTGTACAACACAACACAACACAGTGAGCCACTCCACCACTCACAAGACCTTGTACAACACAACACCAACACAGTGAGCCACTCCACCACTCACAAGACCTTGCACAACACAACACCAACATAATGAGCGACTCCACCACTCACAAGACCTTGTACAACACAACACAACACAGTGAACCACTCCACCACTCACAAGACCTTGCACAACACAACACCAACACAGTGAACCACTCCACCACTCACAAGACCTTGTACAACACAACACAACACAGTGAACCACTCCACCACTCACAAGACCTTGCACAACACAACACCAACATAATGAGCCACTCCACCACTCACAAGACCTTGTACAACACAACACAACACAGTGAACCACTCCACCACTCACAAGACCTTGCACAACACAACACCAACATAATGAGCCACTCCACCACTCACAAGACCTTGTACAACACAACACCAACACAGCGAGCCACTCCACCACTCACAAGACCTTGCACAACACAACACCAACACAGTGAGCCACTCCACCACTCACAAGACCTTGCACAACACAACACCAACACAGTGAGCCACTCCACCACTCACAAGACCTCGCACAACACAACACCAACACAGTGAGCCACTCCACCACTCACAAGACCTTGTACAACACAACACCAACACAGTGAGCCACTCCACCACTCACAAGACCTCGCACAACACAACACCAACACAGTGAGCCACTCCACCACTCACAAGACCTTGTACAACACAACACCAACACAGTGAGCCACTCCACCACTCACAAGACCTTGTACAACACAACACCAACACTGTGAGCCACTCCACCACTCACAAGACCTTGCACAACACAACACCAACACAGTGAGCCACTCCACCACTCACAAGACCTCGCACAACACAACACCAACACAGTGAGCCACTCCACCACTCCCTAGGCACTCTCTTTAGAATAAAATTCCCACAAATCATTAGCCCGGTGCTGGTGTCGAGTTGCGCTGGAAGAATTCTTGAGTCGAAGCTCAAAGTTGGCGTTTGAGGTCATTTTCTTCGATGACCTTTGACCCTCCCGTTTTTCATGAAGCCTTTCCGAAAACGACCAATAATTTTGGCAACTGAGACGTGATAACATGATGAGGAGTTAGAACCAAAATGTATCTATGAACATATTGACCTAGCTAGAATACTTTTAGATAAAACTCGAAAATTACAAGACTACTGCGTGTGTGTATAAGCGATGACATTGAGAGGGAGCTGAAGAACGAATAAAGATACGATTCGCGGTGTTTCATAATCTTGAATCTTAGCATAAAATTCAAGATCATGCGGATATGCTTACTTATTTTGCCATAACCTAATGAAAAAATATTGGGACTAGGTAGGAAATATTGTTGGTGTGGTGAGTTGATGTTAGTTGACCTGCTGGCATCACGGAGGTGCTAACGTCCGCTGCAACTTCGCTCCGCAGCGCACGTGTGTGCCTGACCAAATATTCCCGTGTTCAAATTTTGCACTTGAGATTCAATCGTGAATTTTAATACAGTTTATGTTCGTACGTAGTAAAATGAAACATGGATGTTTGAATATTTGTTACAGCTTATGTTCTTACGTAGTAAAATGAAACATGGATGTTTGAATATTTGTTACAGCTTATGTTCTTACGTAGTATAATGAAACATGGATGTTTGAATATTTGTTACAGCTTATGTTCTTACGTAGTAAAATGAAACATGGATGTTTGAATATTTGTTACAGCTTATGTTCGTACGTAGTAAAATGATACATGGATGTTTGAATATTTGTTACAGCTTATGTTCTTACGTAGTAAAATGAAACATGGATGTTTGAATATTTGTTACAGCTTATGTTCGTACGTAGTAAAATGAAACATGGATGTTTGAATATTTGTTACAGCTTATGTTCGTACGTAGTAAAATGAAACATGGATGTTTGAATATTTGTTACAGCTTATGTTCTTACGTAGTAAAATGAAACATGGATGTTTGAATATTTGTTACAGCTTATGTTCGTACGTAGTAAAATGAAACATGGATGTTTGAATATTTGTTACAGCTTATGTTCGTACGTAGCAAAATGAAACATGGATGTTTGAATATTTGTTACAGCTTATGTTCGTACGTAGTAAAATAAAACATGGATGTTTGAATATTTGTTACAGCTTATGTTCGTACGTAGTAAAATGAAACATGGATGTTTGAATATTTGTTACAGCTTATGTTCGTACTTAGTAAAATGAAACATGGATGTTTGAGTATTTGTTACAGCTTATGTTCGTACGTAGTAAAATGAAACATGGATGTTTGAATATTTGTTACAGCTTGTGTTCGTACGTAGTAAAATGAAACATGGATGTTTGAATATTTGTTACAGCTTATGTTCGTACGTAGTTAAATAAAACATGATGTTTGAATGTTTGTTATGTGAGTTTTAATTTGAATGAATTACTGTTGTTCATAGGTGTTCATTCACAACAAGGAGGTCAGAGCTCCGAGCGGCTCTGCGCCTGAGTGGCTTCGAAACCGTACGAGGAGACTCGAGTTAAAATTCAGAGATTGTTAACTCGCGTTTCATCCCTGGCATACGAATAGGATAATGTGAATGGAGAGTCACACGCAATCTTACGCACGAAATGCTACTCATGAACATTTTCGAACGCATCTCGTGTAGATAATGCAGATGGAAAGAAAGTCAAACACAACTGCAAATGTACGTGGGCTGGGATCACATTTGTACATGAACCGCCCTCATTCCTAGACTTGCCTTTGGATCTCACGTAAATATGCACGACGCATGCAAAAATTCCGTTATCTGCAATCATAAATGTAAAACCTTAAATCAAGGACTAAATATCACTAAAAATCTGCCTATAGCTTTGCAATAAACTGTATTAATAATAAATTCTGGCGTTGTACGTTGATTTTTGCATTCACGAGACCATAATAACAAGGGGACTCGCAGCATCGAACATTGTCAGCAACGAGCTGCACTCAGGAGCTTCACATGTACCGGGTGTCCAAAAAAAAGATACTCAATTTTCAAGGGCTGTAATTCAAAAACTCTTTAACTTACAAAAAAATGAAAAAATTCATTTGGTGTCTTAATTAACATTTGTTCCATATCTATACAAAATTTTAGAAGAATTGATTGAACCATTTTCTTTAAGCACTATTTTTACTGCCCGATACCGAAAACCTGTTTGTGCACTTATGCTAAACTCCGAATTTTTGGATATTAAAATATTGTTTTTAATAAATTTTACCGCTTAATAAATGGAAAACGCCAAATAGCACTACAATAAAAAAAAAAACACTCGAAATGTTGCTATTGTTCGTTTCCATCGGTGTGTCCTCCGTTTCTCTCAACACACAGTTGCATATTCGCCTCCTCATTCCCGCCATCACTCGTCTAACGAGACATTCTTCGCTAGCGAGGAGTTTGAGAAATGGAGAGAACGGAGAAATTGAGAGAAACGGAGGACAAACCGAAAAAACGAACAATAGGAGGAAATTTTCGATTATTTTTTTATTTTAGTAGCATTTTCCATTTAACAAACGGTTGAAAGTTATTAAAAACATGGTCTTAATATGATAAAATCCGAAGTTTAACAAAAGTGCGCAAACATGTTTTCAGTATCGGTCACTAAAAATACTGCTTAAAGAAAACGGTTGAATCAATTCTTCTGAAATTTTGTACAGAGATGGGGCAAATGTTAAGCAATAAAATGTAACTTTTCAACTTTTTGTAGCTTAATACTCGTTGTTTCTGAATTACTGCCTTTGAAAATTGGGTATTGTTTTTTTGGGACACGCAGTACAGTAGGATATTACATGGGCTGTGGAGCTGGCAGTGTACATGAACTGTTTTGTTTGTGTAGCTAGCGTTGTGTGCTGTCAGTGTTGTCTGTTGTTTGCGTTGTGTGTGCTGTCTGTTGTTCGTGTTGTGTGTGCTGTCAGTGCTGTCTGTTGCTGTCTGTAGTGTGAGCACTCGGCCCACACCACAAACCCAGCAACGCGGATCAGCTCCACAAGTAAGTGGACAAATCGGACCCGCCTCTCCTACACGCCCCACACGCGAGCGAGAGGACCGATCTTGCGCACAATGCTCCCTGAGCATTCAGCGCGACACGAGTCGACCCGTACGCCTGCGATGCGACTCCTGTTTTCAACGCAGGGAAAAAATTATGCGTGCCAAATAATGCAGAAATTAGGAAATGAAATTTGTGTTATTTTGGGTTGCAAAATTAAGATCATAATTATGCAACTTGGGAAAAGCTTCGCTTCTCTAACCACTCACTCATCAGATGTCTCAGCGCACCGCAGGGGAAACTAACCTGCGGGGTTAAATTCGGCGGGTTTTTTTTGGGTCAAAAGATGCAATAAACAACATTCGAAATCTAAATCTAACTCTTACGGTTGGGAATGATAAAATTCACCCATCAGAATAAGTAAAAAAATTAGGTATTTGGTTCGATAGAAACATGTCCTTCAAATCCCACGTTGATAAAACCTGCAACGCAATTCACGGGACTTAACTGTTTTTTAATCGTATAACACTTCCAATTGGACGATTCGTTAGCTCGGCATAAAGTTGAAAAATTTGTGTTTGAAATGAATGGTTTAAATTATCGCAGTGATCTCTAATTGCTGATTGGGGTGGAACGGTTAGAGAACGGCCGGTTCTACGAGATATTCCTGCGTGTTGGCTATGATGAATTGTTGGAGTTAATCGTATAAAAGTATGCTTGACGAAAAACCTAGATTATTGGTAGTTCAATCTTTGGCCTTATCACATATTGACTACTGTAGCATGGTATGGGGAGGTGTACCGAAATATCTTCAAAAAGACCTACAAAAATGCATAAATTTTGCAGCTAAGGTTGTATGGAACGGTAAATTCAAAAAGAATGATCACGTAACACCTCTCCTGAATAAGCGCGGCTGGGCTCCTATTCAGGAAAGGTTTCTGGTGCGCAAAGCCCAATGCGTATTCTCCTCTTTTTAACTCTCTCATAGCAATGCTGAAATAGTGAAATTCCATCCCCCTACCATCACCAACCTAAAGCCGAATAGGAGACGTGATGCCTTAATCAAATACCGTTCATCTAACATTGGGCAGAAAGCTCTGTCAGTATCAGGCGCCTTACAGTGGAACAAACTCCACCAGAGCATCAAAACCCCTCCCTCAAACATTAAGAGAATTCAAAACTAAAATAGCTCTCTATCTTGCGTCTACACAATAAGTGTGAACTGCAGTACGTACTGGAAAAGAAGTCAGGAATTTTTATTGCTAATTATCTTATCTTTCGTTACATTCTATAACAATCAAGACATATTTGTAATAGTCATATGCAATATGGTTGCTTGTACGCGAATATAGCATTGTACAACATTCCTTTTCATGTCTTTGACTCCGATGAACTCTTTGCGGCAGTACTATTAGCGTAAGTAAGAAATATCATAACAATTTTTGTTTTGTTATAGTGAATATTATATTCTTTCCGAGCTCACCATTTGACATTCTAGATGATCAGTCAGTGTGAAAAATTGTCCCAAATCCCCACGGTCAACCTCATAGTTCTAGACGCAAAATAAATCAAATCTGCCCATTTTACTTCTAACATCAATCCCTCACACTCGCATCACTAGCTCCTATGTTCTTATGCTCATATTTCAATACGAGTACGCACTAACTAGAGGGTTTTAAGCAATGAGTCACATGAATTATATTTTCTTAGTCACTTGTATTTAAATGCATTACCAAAATCCGACTACCGCAACCAAGAGGAACGCATTTTTTTCGTGCTTTTCTCCGAATCATGTTTCGACAATTAACATGTGTATTACGACAACCATGTATGAATAGCGATTAAGGATCTCTATGTTAAGGTATTTGATTGCGTTTTTCGCTTTTATTTCAATACATGTGCGCACTAACGAGAGTGTTTTTCAACTAAGCGTTGCGAGGATTATGTTTTCTTAGTTACATTTATTTAAATGCACTGTCGAAATCAGATTATGTAACGAAAGGAACTTATTTTTGTTTTGCTTCTCTGTCAATCATTGTTCGTTTCGACAATTTACATGGGTATTGCGATACCGATGTGTAATTATCAACTAAGATTTTAATGATAAGAGATTTTAAAAACCGATGTTGAACATTTCATGTTTTAACTCTATTGGAAATAAACTGTTTTTCTTTTTCTTTTCTTTCTTTCTTTTAAATATTGGTTGTGCTTTCGTGGCCAGCGAGGGATGCGACTCCCGTAGGGTTACTGGAGCATCACCCACGTGAGTAAATGTACATGACACGCCTCTCCTCCCCCGCTGCCCGGTCCCCCCCACGCAGGCACAACATGCACAGACCGCCGAAATAAGCTCCTTGTCTGCTGGGCAAGCGTGTCTAACTGCCTAATGCGCCTCCGTTATTGGCTGTCCGCTGGAGACACACTGAATCTTCCGGTGCATTAGTCCATCATTGAGGCGGACGGGACAACAGTGCCAGTATTCTTCAGAGAAAAGAATTTTCCGAGTGGAATCTTTACCCAATTTGGCGGAGCTCTGAAGGATTGCGTGAAATTTGGAAGAATTCAAAAGCTGAAGGTATTGTGTAAAAGTGTTTAACTCTTTTCACTCAGATATAGAGAATGTAGGAGACAATTTTTCTTTATTGTTGTACGAGTAGTTGTTGTTTTACTTTTAGCACAATCGTTCTAATAGAGGCCCATCATTTCTAGCTTATAGAACTTCCATTTTCATGCATAATTGGAGGCATTTTATTGTTGAGCTTAGCTTCAACAATCGTAAGTGCCATTACCTGAGAACGCTAATTCATCTTTTAAACTAACGAGTTGAAAACACCGGAATTTAAACTTTGACGCTATATATACCAACTTCCACATAATTAAAGCCTGGGTGACCGTAAAAAAAAAGAAATTATTTTGAGAACAGGGCGTGAGTTCATTTTTGGAAGCATCATCACTATATGCATTCACAGGTTGCGTTAACTTTAGTGAGGAATTTCCCGCGATAAAGAAAATTTGTTCGCTGACGTGTGCACGTCTTTGCCCCCAACTGCATAACGGTACAAATTTTTTCATGCAAGGATTAGCATACGGAAGTTTGCTGGTGAGGATGATCAGTAGATGAAGAAAAACCTGATAGTTAGGACAATTCCCCCAGGCCCACAGTTCTCCTTCACTGCACTGATCAAGAAGAGACCGTTGTGAAGCAAATCTGCAAGCATCAGCCGACCAAGAGCGGGGAGCGCTGTGTGAACCTGAGAGCGACAATTTATACTTTCAATATAAGTAATTGTATATTTATTCATTCATTTGTACACGTGTACTTATTCTGCCTCTGAACTGACTCGAAACTATAGTAACAATAGTTTCATTGACGTCACATTCAAAAAGGCAATGCATAACGATTGAAAATTTCTGCCTTTAAATTTCAATTTGTTCATTCCAATGTCGCCCTTTTCCTGAATTAAAAGCATTGGATCACGTGAGCACTTTGAAGGAACTTCTTTAGCGTCGCTACGCTCGACGGGCCGTGTACACCAGTTGATTTGGAGGTTTTGCATCGGGCTCTTGAATATACTTAATTGCTTTGAAAGTTAGCGAGGAAGGCTTCGGTAAGAAGATTAGAAAAGGTATTTAACTCAACCTCTATTTTATTGCTCTCGCACGTGTACAGTGCGGCTACACTATCGTATTTTAGAAAAATCAGACAAGCTGAAGTGATTAGATAGTAATGTTATTGTGTGATTACTTACTTGATGGAACGATTTGCGCGCTGTTTTGAAACATTTTGCTGACTACAGAGCAAAACTTTGTGTCCACATCTGAGTAACTAAGTATCAGACTAAAAATTTTCACACTAGTACTTTAAGAATTGATACCCTCAACGTATGTTAAGGCTCTCCTTATTTTCGATGGCACAAATACACGATGTACAGTAAGTTTCCCCAATAAGGCAGTTTAAAATCTCCTAGAATGTTAATAAGACCGTGGTACCTAGTTTACGAAAATTCAGGTCCTCATCTTGTTAGAAATGTTCGAAGAAATTGACTCAAATTACACCTAATGATTTTCACGCAATAGCAATCAATGCAAGTCGTAACGTTCCAGCACACAAGCCTCGCGTTTTCAGCTCTTGCGCAGCTCCTCCACACCCATCTTGCATCAGCTAAAATGCACTGGCAAATCAGAGTCCCTCGCGCACCTATTTGTCGGTCACATTTTAACACAAACTGCGGGCCCTAAATGCGCTGGTAAATTAGGCGTCCGGGCGGCAGTGTTTGCGCCTGGTGCCGTGACGGGTGGTCACTCCACGCAGACCTCATCCATCATACCGCTTGTCACGCTCCTAAATCTACGTGCTGAGGCTTCCCATTCTTGGTGTAGCGGCTCATTTTCTTCTACTTATGAGTAATGA
This sequence comes from Morinoia aosen, assembly GCA_030386875.1. Lineage (NCBI taxonomy): Eukaryota > Metazoa > Arthropoda > Malacostraca > Amphipoda > Talitridae > Morinoia > Morinoia aosen. The sequence goes on from CM059566.1 coordinate 66,076,245, forward strand.
TTCCGTCTTTTGTTGTACGTCAGTCACGACCAGATCTACGCGTCTCTGCGACTGACCCTTTTGCCGCTCGCCCTGTGTCTGCCATGTAAATATTTGGCATCAAAATTACACATGAACAGTTGTAAGCCAGTCTTTTCAGCTCATTCACCGAGTGCCCAATGAGCGGAAAATAGTAATACATAGCATTCCTGATGATACAGCTAGTGTATGGAAGTGGAAGAGTGAAGGGTTTATAGGGAATAGGGTTCCCATGTATTAACGAAGGATACCGAATATGACTCGAGGATATGTGATCCTTCATCATCCCCCGAATGAAGAACCACACTTCGGGTTATATTACCGTAATAAAATTCAAGCATAACACAGTTCATCTCTACGTAGATATTTTGTGAACAGGCAAGAATATTTTGCTTCTATTCTGAAAAGCTCCTCAAAATCACTCAACTTGCGAGAAATGGACGGAACCACTTAAAAATAGCAATACTGAGCTCAGCAAACACTGGCACAAGTGCTCATTACCAGATGCTGCCCTGTGTTGTCACAGATGTGGTCGCCACGACACCCTCGCAGCAGCACGGTGCACTGACTAACGCAAAATGACTAATTAACTAGTTAGTCATTGCGTAACTAGTTCGTCGCACGAGCAAGCGACTCGTATAGCGACTGTAAGGTCAGTTGCAAGGAGAGTTGTTACCGCTACCTGGCTACTGACCCTCTCAGCTGCACAAGAGAGCTATAGGCTTGCACGAGTCACCGTGTGTACATACAGATCTACATTACTGCTTTTCGCAAATCCTAATTATACATAAAAAGGCAAAAATTTGGCTTTTAGACTGATCATCATATATGACTAAATTGTATCAACGCCCGGAAAAATTGGTCCCACCATTTCAGCGACTTTTAATGGTAGGCAAATAAATCTTGGGTTTCTATGGAAAAACATCAGACAAATAAGTTAGAAATAAAAATCCATCTAGTCTGAAGCAAAATGGAGCAGGAAAAAATGAAAGTAAATTCATAATTAAAGTCTAAAGAAAAAACATGGACACTACACTTATTACCATTGAATAAATTTCCTAATAATTGCATCAGTTGTAATTCACAATTATAATATACAATTTAGTTACCTTCAACATTTCATGCTGAAAATCATTTTATAAGGCTATTCCAATGCAATTTTGAATATAATTCCTTATTGGCCTGAATTAGTTCAGTGACTTATAGGGCAACTTATCAAAATGCTATTACATGGGAAATAATTCTAGTAATATATAGTCGTCCGCTGGACTGATCAATTTATTGGTTAACAAAGAATTTCATGGTTGATGCGACGTTTGAAATGAGCCAAAATTCAAACAGTGTTTCCAAAATTCCCAGATTTATGTGACCCAATATTGAAAAAATATCTCAAAAATACTTTTAACGTACTCAGTCTCACTTCTCTGCAGGAGAATTAAGAGACTCGGAGAGTGCAGGTGTAGAAAGACGCTGGCTAGCACCAAATGCCGCACGCCACACTCCGCTACATGAATGCATGTAGCCCGCGTGCTAAAACGTATATGGTGAGAAGTTATACTTTTGTAACTTGTTCCATTGTGTTTTATTTCCTTAATACTAATGAGGCAATAGTCCATACACATCAGTGAAAATTCTTCTGAGTATCTAAAACTAATTATCGTACAATGCTTACACTGAAATAATTGAGCGTTTGGTTTCATTTCTTCAAACTGTGTGCCTAAACATTAGTTGGCAAAAAATTGTAATATCACAAGATATTAAGAGGTTAAAATTTAAGCTTTCTAAAACTTTTCAAATCGATGAATCTAATGATTCTACAACCAAAGGTATGTCCAATACGACTAATAACACGGAAATTAAAAATGATGCACTACCTCCCCGATGACAAAAACATAACTGGCAATACGAGTCGCGCTAAGTATGTTTTGATGCTGTTTATCTTGAAATCGTAAATTCAAAAGCTGCTAAGCTGATTCCTAGATCAGTTAATGGATTTTCACGAGAAACGGAATGAAATTTACAATTTTCCTGAGAAATTCCGGCATCTAAAAATGCGGATTTTTATTTTGTTCAACACCCACGGTAAGCTTATTATTTGGGTGTTGTTCATTCACATAAGTTAATGTAAGTCATAGAAAAAGTGTTGGGTAAGAAATAAAAATGTAGTGTCAATACACCGTTTGTACAATATCGGCTCAAATATTAAGAACCACGAGCTTAGCTATCGATCTTAGTTAAGACGTAAAAATATAGGCAGAAGTATGCACCAACGTGAGACCCACTGCCAGGCCAAACAGCTGTTTACGATATTTACAATAAAGTTTGAAACGAATTAATGTTGAAGAAAAATTGTGAATACATATCTGGTGAAACCGAGACCTTATTCTACCGGGTGTCCTGCAAAAATGTCCCCGACTTTTTAATTAATATCTCTCATTTGAATTAACACATTTGAATTTTTTCACAATGTTGTAAATTTTGTTTCCTTTTCGAACAATTCAAGTTAATAAAAATCGGTTTAATAACCACTGTGCAGTGATCGATTTACTGAAAGAGGTAAAAAAACTAATTGTTCAAAGGAAAAGTTTTACAAACAATACTGGTGTTCTTCTTCATTTCGCAATACCTAGTGTTAAAAATAATTTCACAATGATGTATCCTACATACCAACAAGTATTTAAATCCTCTGAGGGGTTTCAAGTTTCAAGTGTTCTCAATAATAGTGTTTCAAGAACTGAAAGAAAACGGGGAAATAGTCCGCAAAACTCTTCGTTCAATGGTGGCCAGAAGGCTAGAAGTAATACTTGCCTTGAGAGAAATGGAGGGTATCTCTAGGAACACTACATTATTTTATTTATTTAAGCGTTAGTTAAGGTAATGATGCGTTACTCTTTTAATTTTTGCTTGACCGGTTTTATGGAAAGTACTAAATAAGGAAGGATATCAATATTGTTTTATAAACTTTTCCTTTGAACAATTAGTTTTTCCACCCCTTTCAGTAAATCGATCACTGTGAAGTTGTTATTCAACCGATTTTCAAAAATTTAGATTATTTAAAAAGGAAACAAAATTTACTACATTTGGGAATAAAGAAAATTTGAATATGTTAATTCAAAGCGGAGATATAATCAATCAAAACGTCGGGGACATTTTGTGGGACACCCGGTATAATTATATATCAGTAAATTAATAATCCAGACGACATCCAATAATTCTATCCAAAAGGGTATTCCTGAAATGTCTTTTTAAATGAAAAGAGACCATTCAAGTTCGCAAGCATCGGCTAGGTACGTTACCATGAACGGGTTTCAACTGAATGCGGTCAGAAGTGGGACTGTAAATACAAAAAGAGGGAAGTTAGGCGAAGAATGTGTACGACGAAGCGTATTCCCAAACCGTTCCACGCAAACGGTTAAGAAGGGACGAAATTCGATATTTACGTTGAAATTCGGCTGGTGAATAGCGAACGATTCGTGTGAAATGCCCAGGCCTGATCAAGATTCTAGTAGTGTTTTGCGTAACTAGTCATTCAACTTTTCAGCTACGAAGCTAATTACATATTTTGCCTTGAATATGATTTATAAATACTAGAATTCACTCAGTAATGGTCTTAAAATCAATATTCTCTGAGTATAAAAAACAAACGTGGTTTTTATGCGTTGTATTTTCACCTACAATTTATTTTTCATCTCTTTCGCCACAGAGCTGAAAATGACTGATATGCTTAAAATTTTTTCAGGTATTGACGTACTTAAAAACTAAATTGATATCAATCTGCATGTAACATATTTGAAGCATAAACTGGAAGGACGAGGAAAGGACGCAGAAAGGATGCAGGCAGGATGCAGGCAGGACGCAGGCAAGACGCAGGCAGGATGCAGGCAAGACGCAGGCAGGATGTAGGCAGGATGCAGGCAGGATGCAGGCAGGATACAGGCAGGACGCAGGCAGGACGCAGGCAAGACGCAGGCAGGACGCAGGCAAGACGCAGGCAAGACGCTGGCAGTACGCAGGCAAGACGCAGGCAAGACGCAGGCAAGACGCAGGCAGGATGCAGGCAAGACGCAGGCAAGACGCAGGCAAGACGCAGGCAGGACGCAGGCATGACGCAGGCAGGTCACAGGCAGATCAGTTTCACCTCACCGACGCTGGCGCCACAAAAGAACGGTTCAGAGAAGAAGACAAGCATCGTAACACGCCAATCCATCACCATTTAACTCCGAAATCATCTCTGTGATAAATGAGAGTGTTTGTAATGGGATTCTAAAAGGGTTTTAATTGGTGTTTCTGCGAGGGTTTGTTCACGGTCGCAGGGATGGTTCCTTCAATAAGAGAAATTTTCAGGTCTTCAGGCGCAAGAATTTAGGGAGATAACAAAGCCAGGTCAGAGCGCGTCAGCGGCCGCCGATGCTCCACACAGCGCCACATGCGTCGGAGGCTGTTTTGTTGTGTGGGTGGCTGTGAGCAGCGGGGCTGCTGGGTGTTCTCTGCAGCGCGGGGTGGGGTTCTCGAAGTTGTAGTCTTCCCATGTGTTATTAAAAGAAATATAATTCTCGAGCTTTTGTTTAAAAAATGTTAGCTAACCGTCTTTTTATCAATTATCATGGGGAAATTTCATGCCCTTATGCACGAGGTGAGCAGGGCGATTTAGACCCTTCACAGGGAGGTCAATTAAAAAATACAGAAAGCTCGCATCTAACAGCCTAATGTTTCTGTAGAACACTTACAGTTTGGATGTTGAGGAAATACCAGGACGAAAGGCAACACGCACGTTAGACACTTCATTATTGGCGACCTAAATGAACAATTTCTAATGAAAGTGGAGATCGTCCTATCCTAGAGATACTTATCCGAGAGACACTGACAACGTGTGTGAAACGTAAGATCTTGAAAAATTTATTGCCATGCTTTCGCTTATGCCATCATACGGAATATCTTCGGTGGATAATAATACGGAATATCCTTGACACACGTTACAATACAGAATATCATCGTCCCGCGATATATTACGAAATATCCTCGGCACACGTGTTACAATACGTTACACGTTATAATACGGAGAATCTTTGCATACGTTATAACACGGAATATCGTTGACAGACGTCATGATGTGGAATATGCATGGTGACCGTTATAAAAAAAAATCCTTGGCAGACGTCGTAACATGGAATGTTCTTGACACACGTTACCATCCGGAATATTCTCTGCACGTGCTGCTGTCAACACCCAACAGAAAAAGAACTTTTTGCAGCGAAAAAAGTGACACGTCTGTTGCAGCGTAGGCCTCCGCTCTCCTTTTTGTCTCTTTGTAACGCCAGGCCAGTTCACTGCCTCCAGTACACTGCCAGCAGTTCACTGCCAGCAGTTCAATGCCACCAGTACACTGCCAGCAGTTCACTGCCACCAGTTCACTGCCACCAGTACACTGCCAGCAGTTCACTGCCTCCAGTACACTGCCAGCAGTTCACTGCCAGCAGTTCAATGCCACCAGTACACTGCCAGCAGTTCACTGCCAGCAGTTCACTGCCTCCAGTTCACTGCCAGCAGTTCAATGCCACCAGTACACTGCCAGCAGTTCACTGCCACCAGTTCACTGCCACCAGTACACTGCCACCAGTACACTGCCACCAGTACACTGCCACCAGTACACTGCCACCAGTACACTGCCACCAGTTCACTACCGCCAGCACACTGCCACCAGTACACTGCCACCAGTACACTGCCACCAGCACACTGCCACCAGCTCGCTGCCACCAGCTCGCTGCCACCAGCACACTGCCACCAGTACACTGCCACCAGTACACTGCCACCAGTACACTGCCACCAGTACACTGCCACCAGTACACTGCCACCAGTACACTGCCACCAGCACACTGCCACCAGCTCGCTGCCACCAGCACACTGCCACCAGCTCGCTGCCACCAGCACACTGCCACCAGCTCGCTGCCACCAGCACACTGCCACCAGTACACTGCCACCAGTACACTGCCACCAGCACACTGCCACCAGTACACTGCCACCAGCACACTGCCACCAGTTCACTACCGCCAGCTCGCTGCCACCAGCACACTGCCACCAGTACACTGCCACCAGTACACTGCCACCAGTACACTGCCACCAGCTCGCTGCCACCAGCACACTGCCACCAGCTCGCTGCCACCAGCACACTGCCACCAGTACACTGCCACCAGTACACTGCCACCAGTACACTGCCACCAGCTCGCTGCCACCAGCACACTGCCACCAGCTCGCTGCCACCAGCACACTGCCACCAGTACACTGCCACCAGTACACTGCCACCAGTACACTGCCACCAGTACACTGCCACCAGTACACTGCCACCAGATACAACGATGTGAGCAGTAACTGATCGCTACTGTAGTTCGCAATGTTCACTCGACAGTGCAGAATGTAAGCTGTATTGAGTGCAAAATTGACTGGTTGGTATAAAGAGTAATCATTTTATTATTGGCGAACCTAATAATCTGATATTTTATTGACCATTTCTGCTACTGGCGGGCTCAGTAAATAATCCTGTTGAAAACCAGGCAATTTACATATAATTCAGTCAACAGAATAAATAATCCCATCATAAGTTAATCAAAGCAGAGTTAACAGGTGATGTAAAATTTCGGAAAATCAGAAGATGATGTAAAACTTGTCATTGCAATGTGCAGGTATGATGTCAAATCAGGGTATCAGATTTGAATAAAATCTTCATTTCCTTAATTATGTTCTTTTTATAGCTTTTCAGAGTGATTTCGTGATCGCTACGTCCAACGAGAACGTCGGACGAATTGCTATGATTTGCCTCATGCTACACGGAATGTTGTTCTATTCTCAGCCATCTTTACGCGTAAAGAAAGTCGGCAGTAAGAGAACTCATGGTAATTCTTCAAGAAGCTTGAACTTGTCTAGAATTACTCTTCAAAAATAGAAGCATTAGCTGATGTTATGATCTATTTGGAGATCGTATCACGAGCTGAATTGCAACTTGTTCATTAAGAAGACATGGACATCTTGCTAGGCTGCGGAGGTCGCCGCTCACTGCACTTGCCGTCTCGTGCAGCTGGGAGGCGCGTCGTCAGTAGTACTTGATTTCCAGCTACCACGAACTGATAAAAAAATCGGTGACACTGAAAAAAACAAATCCACAGTTACAACGGTCAGCGATGTGAAGCCAAGAGCTAAGTTTGACGCCCACATAACTGAATCCCGCGTATTATAACAAGCGCAGCGGCGTTGGTGACTCTCGGCGGTGTAGGCCATCGTGCGCTGCCATTAATAACTTTGGAAGCTTCCTATTTTGGCCGGCGAGGTGCGCTGTTTTGACTCGCCGGACGACAATCAAAAGCTCGTTAGCGAGGACACTTCTCTTAAATAATTAGACGCGTCGGGCCAGCCTCTCCCGCCACTTTGTCGCCGGACTTCGAATGCCCGAATGATTGGGTAATGCCTCGGGGGAGGAGGGTCTAGCTTGGGGGGGTCGCATGGGGAGTGGCGGGAGAGAGTGAGGGCAGGGGATCACATGGGGAGTAGCGGGAGGGAGTGAGGGCAGGGGATCACATTGGGAGTAGCGGGGGGGGAGTGAGGGCAGGGGATCACATGGGGAGTAGCGGGAGGGGGCGAGGGCAGGTGATCACATGGGGAGTGGCGGGAGGGGGTGAGGGCAGGGGATCACATGGGGAGTAGCGGGAGGGAGTGAGGGCAGGGATCACATAGGGAGTGGCGGGAGGGGGTGAGGGCAGGGGATCACATGGGGAGTAGCGGGAGGGAGTGAGGGCAGGGATCACATAGGGAGTGGCGGGAGGGGGTGAGGGCAGGGGATCATATGGGGAGTAGCGGGAGGGAGTGAGGGCAGGGGATCACATGGGGAAGTGGAGGGAGGGGTCCAGAGCAAGAGATCGGATGTTTTAGCATCAAGTTGCTCTCCGCACACACCCACAAAGTTTGTGATGTCTTCTCAATTATTTAAACAGAAAATTAAAAAGGGCTACGAGTTATTCGACATCACTCATGAACATACGAGTACTAGTAACAAAAGCACAAATTATCAATTCTATTAAACACTACTTGAATGAGAGATAACTATTTCTGCAATGAGGCACAGTCCTGCTATTAGAATAAGGGATAAATTTTGTTTCCTGCGCGCCCGAATGCTGTATTATTATGGCTGAATTCACTGAATCAAAAATGCAATACAACGCCGGTTTTTGTTCGCTAACATAAAAGTGACGAGCGGGAAATTATCCGTTAAAAAAGCCAACCAGAGAACTTGATACTGGACGCGTCTTGGTGGTGAGTGGGCGGCAGCTGTTGTGTGGATGTGAAGTGCAGCCACTGTAGTGCATCCACTGTTGTGTAGCTATTGCAGTGCAGCCACTGTAGTGCATCCACTGTAGTATAGCTATTGCAGTGCAGCCACTGTAGTGTAGACTGTAGCCACAGGAGTGCAGCCAAAGGAGTGCAGTCTCACCACTGCATGAGCCGTGCAGAGCAGCCGCGCCACCACATGAGGCACAGCAGAGCAGCCGCACCACCGCATAAGCCCTGCAGAGCAGCCGCACCACCGCATCAGGCACAGCAGAGCAGCCGCACCACCGCATGAGGCACAACAGAGCAGCCGCACCTCCGCATCAGGCACAGCAGAACAGCCGCACCACCGCATGAGCCCTGCAGAGCAGCCGCACCACCGCATGAGGCAAAACAGAGCAGCCGCACCACCGCATGAGGCAAAACAGAGCAGCCGCACCACCGCATGAGGCACAGCAGAGCAGCCGCACCACCACATGAGGCACAGCAGAGCAGCCGCACCACCACATGAGGCACAACAGAGCAGCCGCACCACCGCATGAGGCACAACAGAGCAGCCGCACCACCGCATGAGGCACAGCAGAGCAGCCTCACCACCACATGAGGCACAGCAGAGCAGCCGCACCACCACATGAGGCACAGCAGAGCAGCCGCACCACCACATGAGGCACAACAGAGCAGCCGCACCACCGCATGAGGCACAACAGAGCAGCCGCACCACCGCATGAGGCACAGCAGAGCAGCCTCACCACCACATGAGGCACAGCAGAGCAGCCGCACCACCACCTGAGGCACAGCAGAGCAGCCCAGCACAGACCGGGACAGGTGACCAGCATGTCGTCCTCCAGCTAAACAATCCGCGGCGGCCTAATGCCTCTTCAGTGCCTTCTAGTAGTGCGTAACTCCATCTAATGCCTCCTAATCCGCCATAATCTCCTTATAATCCTTGGGAAAAGCTTCCGAGTTTCTCGCACGCGCTCGTCAGTTCCCTCCTCAGTTGGATGTTGACGTTGAAATAATGGCAGTCGAATGTTATCGATCTGGGCTGGCGAGACTCACAGCGCCACGGATAACATTTATAGCTGACCACATGAAACTGACATTGGGGATTTTTTTTTGTTAGTTTATGTGAAATATTTGATTACAATAGAGTACATGTAGCGGAATCCATTTTCTGTTAATTACCAGAGAGTGTCGGTCGTTCAATCGAAATGTTCTCGTACGATTTTTTGACAGAATTTTGAAAATTACCTGTTTACTATGTTTGTGAAGCGAACATTTTAAAGCAGTATACGGAATAAAATGAATCAGTTTTTGTTTTGCTTTATGAAACGATAGTACAGAACCATAAGCACTGTTATGCTTATTTACTTCCACGAAAATTATTTCATTAAAATTATTTCATATAACTATAACTTATTATTTTATTTATCATTATTTCAGTTAACTATAACTACATCAACAAAATAATTAAACATAAACTCATGGTTTATTTTTACCTAACGTATCACATTCAAGAAATAAGCACAAACACAAAATTAGTTTCACTTTAATGTATCATAATTGCACACCAAGAGGTATAAATGCAAAAATCATCTTTTTGTGACTCAATTTCGAATCTAAAAATTTAAAAGCGAAAAAATACCAATAAAATTAGTAATTTTATTAAAAAAAAGAAAAATCGAAAACGTTTTGGAGACAAGCTCTATCATCAGTTCTATAAATACAAAGTATGGTCAATACTACGCAAGTATAAAACTGCGATCGATAATTATAAATTCCAGACTACACAAAGTGAAAAAAACGGAAAACAAAGACAACTATTCATTAATTATCTGAAGTGAATACGAGCTAAGCATGTTGATAAAAATCATTTTATCCCTAAAATCAACGCAACGATTCTAAAATCCTAAAGTCAAATCATGGAAAGAATTGTCAATTACTTTAAAATCTTCATCCCGAATAATTGTAGTACACTTCTTGGCAGTGTTTGATAAAATGACTTATTTTTTAGGTTTTCTTCTCTTTTAAATTTTTAGTGAATCTGCGGTGTAAGAAAAGTGCTCTTCTCTTCAGTCAGTTTAGAATGTTAGACATTTTAAGTGGGAGCGGAGACCCGCGTCATGACAATTGAAATAACAGTCCTGCTTGGAGGCAAAGAGGCTGTGGTAACAAAGGTGCTTACAAGACGTCTGCACGTCAGCAGGTGCTGAGCAAAAACTTGTTTACAGAACTGATCAAATTAGAGAGGAATAAAGGGCTGCTCTCGAGGGACCGCTGGCTAATGAAGTGGAGAGGCTGAGCGTCAGAGAGTGCTGCGTCGGGGTGAGTGAGGCGGTGCGGAGCGAGGCCTGCGCTATACCTACACCGTTGTGTCTTGTACTGCGCTATCTCTAACGCTTAATGAAGGAAAATTTGGGCTATGTTCTTTGGGATGATTTTTAACGAGTTCCCTATAAGGAACATTCATCTACTCACTCTCACGCACGTCACATTAGTTCCACGCAGGCGCCCGGTCGCTGAACACGAGTGTGTCCTTCAGACTCATGAGTTGAATAACGTGTGAGTGTTTTAAATAATACTACCGCAATATTTAATTTAAAGTGGGAGCCCGTGAAGACATTCACAAAAGCTTCCTTTGTTTTTAATGACCGATGCAATAAAATTTAGATGAATTCAGCTCGAGCTGTGTTGAGGTGACAACACCTGAATGAGGGCTAGGGAGTTATCCGGTGCGTGCGACTGACCTCTAGTGACGAGCACGGAAAAGGCAAGATCAAGGAACTTGAATGGAACTCGCCCTCAGTGTTGTCAATTAGGCTCTTGCCATGAATTTTGCACTTTGTTCATCATTAGTGTACAGCTCAAATCAGTACTCTCAAATATGTTAGTGAAAAACAGAAAGATTAAATACGCAAGCCTGAGATTTTGCTCTCTCAATCTTATTGCTGAGACGACACTAGGTTGGCGCGGCCAGTGTCCTCGATCATGGGCTGCACGTCCGAGAGCAAGACCAGCTGACCGCACATCTCCCGCTTTTGTCTGCACTGCGCTGGTGAGGAGCGAAGGTCACCCGTCCGCGTATTTCAAGTGGCCACATTTTTGTTGTCCAATTTGACGCAACGCACGATGAGCTAGAACTACAAAATATCCAGATGGTGTTGATACTTGATATTTTGACGTTGTCGTAGTACCATAACGGCTTCAAACGGGCTTAGAACGTGGCCTTCCGCTAGCCGGGAAATTCAATTTAGTTGCATGGATTCTTATTTTAGCGCTTGTAGGTTAGTACTATTCTCATGACTTCGCTCTTCAAAAAACACAAAATCATTAAAAATATTCCTTATATGAATCTCACAGATCAAGTGCTATACAATTACTAAGCTTGATGATCCTGATCTGACTCACACACTGACACTCTGAATCAATCAATAAAAAGGTTTCTCAGCTAATGACGTTTACTACGGTTGAAGACTTTAAAGGTATTCTGTATAACTCATTCAATTCACCCAGTCTGTCTTACGATATTGTCTTTCATGCTTGGTGTTGAGGACAGCTCACATTTACATACAGTGGACCTCAGCAGTACAGACGTGAAAAACGTACTAGGGATAAAATTCCTTCACTTCAAGCTTTGAATATTCAGCTATGCACATGTGGCAGACAGTGTATTCGTAGATGAGGTTTAAAGAAAACGACTTCAGATTGTGGAGGTCGTATAAATGGACCAAACCTATAGCAGCTGAGTTAGCATGAATCAGCAGAGAAAACCTCAGTAGTCAGCGAGCCCTTAGCAAGCATCTTCAGGTTGTCTTTCAAACAAGTAATTCCGGTAAAATTGAGAGCCGGCGAATTTCAGTCCAATTTTAAACATAGGGAACAACCAAGTGTCCTACAATTATTGCTCAATCAGCCTCATAATGGCCGTCAGTAAAACATTGGAAAAATTACTTGAAACCCGCAGAGCAAAATACCGACAACCCCCAAAATCCAGCAGCGATTCAGGGAAAATAGAGCAGACTCACAACCTCATCTTTCTAGGTAAAATCGCCAAAAGCTGAAACTAGCGGCCCGAAATTGTTGTCCCTGCTGGCACACTGAAAGAATTCAAAAATCGTCTTGACCATCATTGAGTTAGAAATCATCTAGTTTTCTAAAATTCTAAATCGAGAGCTGAACTTCAGAAAACTGTAAAAGGAAAAACATGGAGACGAAGGGAGAAACATAAACCGTAATAAACACTCTCTAAGCATGTTTAGTTCTGAAAAGCGAAGATGAAATCTATGTTATGATAAATTTACGATGTTTGTGGTAGTTTCTCATCAGGAAAAAGAGTCGACTTAGAAAAAATGCAATGGTTCCAATTTTACTGACTAGGTATGGAAAAAAACTGACAAACCACAGAACCTTTTATGAGCGAAATGACCGCTTCCTGGAGTTAAAACGAATTCACTGCTTGCTTGACAACGTAGATTAATGACCGTGGGTGAGACTGTTATTCTTTCTCCTTTACTTCTCCTTTGGAGCCAGTGCGGGACCGGTGTCTGACAGCACAGTGTTTGGTTATTTATTCGGTACAGGACCTGTCGGCTCATACCTGTCTTCATATTCTATTCTCCCAAGACAGGATCGGATGAAAAAGTCAGAGGGCTTCACGCTCTCGTGTGATCGATATTATCGCGTTGGTATCATTTGGTGGCTCCTCGATGCTGTAATGTGATCACTGGAGGCGCGCTCAGGTGGAGGGGGTCGCTCTGCTTCTCCGCACATCTGCCTTTGCCAGCGGTATTTTCTCTAATTTAAGACTGTATTGCCTGATTCCACATGTGTTATTCGTCGTTTTTCATTAGCGTAACAATGATTAGCTATAAATGATAATGAGATACTGCAAACAGATTGATTCGAGAGCCCTTTCAAAAACCACGAGCCAACATTTCGAGATGTCGCTGTTTGAGGCAAAATTTGCAGGACTGCGAGGGAGCGCTACAAGAGTTTGCACGATGTACATCGTTATCATTACCTCATACTTCCTAGCCACTTGAACAAAAATAACAGAGTTCACACTCAACAACACGCGCAAGCCAGCGGGTAACCAGCTTAGGAAGTTGGTTTGATACGGAAGCGACTGAGCTTGCATAATTTAGTCCAAGAATCGAAGAGGAAGTCGAACTACTCGCCGTGGCGCTGAGTGTCTCCAGGTTTGTCAGCAGGTGTGAGGCAATTTTCGTGCACTTCGCAAGCGCAGCTCGTTCATTTCTTGCTTCTTTCACATGAAACGAGCGCCTGAAGAAAATAATTTTGAAATATCAGAGGACTCCTAAGAGAGGCGCGGCCAACCGGAATAGAGTTCTAGCATCCATAAAATAGCTGTTTGGCTACCTTATTTTTTTATTAAATGGTGTTTTAAATTGAACACATTTAATATGATAGTAGTCGACAGTAGCCCTTACTCTTTTAAAGATTGTTAGCTTCCTGCAATTACTGCCTTCCTGGCTGGTATGAGCTGCACTGAAAGCTCAAGCTTTGGGATTTCTTCTTTATCCATCTAAGAATTGAATTATTTTCATTAATTCAAATTCGTGAGTGAGCAATTGATTAGATTATCGGTTGAGTTACAGTCCTAGTCATCGGCAACAAACATGACATATACTGTTTAAGGACCACTATTTCATTTGTTGATAGTAGTTATTATCACAGTAGTATCACCAAAGACGCATAATAAAATATGCGCGCAAGGAGCGTATCCCAAACACACTGCCTTTGCAAGGAATAGAAGAGGCCACAACCGGCGCAGCGCTGACCAACCCCTCCCGCGCAGGCCACAAGATCGGTGGCACATCTCGCGTCGGCCCAACGCTGTCAGATCAGTTAGAGATGAGTGCTTACGAGCATGACCAGCGGGCAGATGGACAGCAGGCCCTTTGGAATTTCTGAGACGTTCACGCGATGGATGAAGAGACGTCTGCGCGACGTTGACGTCTCTGTAAGACGCTGGTCGGCTCAGAGCACCTTCTGGCGGATTCACTGTGGTTCATTTCCTAATGAAGAAACCACTTGGCCAAGGAACCTCCTTCTGGTGGATATACGTGGGAGCATCATATACGTTGCGGTTGTCCGGTGATCTGTGCGACTTTGTCCTGATTTAAAATTGGGAAAATGTCATTTTGTGCAAACACTGATGAACTTTGCACCGTTACACAACACCGCATGGAGAATGGCCGGTGCGTCACAGCGGTGAGTTGGCGGCATGCACTACTGGACTGCAGGGCAGCTACTGGGCGCAGCAGCAAATTGCCCGTCTTGCAGATCGCCAGGTATCGCAGTAACGTGAGGCCACCGCCGGCATCGCAGCTGCTGCAATTGTCAGGGGTGTTTCATTTGTTGGTGTTATAGTTGTGTACTCATGTTTCATCCTAAACTTTACTAAATTCCTAAATCAATCATTCATATTCGTATGGGAATGAACGTCAAACCGAACAGGAGAGTGAGTAGGAGAGTGGGTAGGAGAGTGAGCAAGAGAGTGGACAGAAGAGTGAGCAAGAGAGTGGGCAGGAGAATGAGCAGGAAACCGAACAGGAGACTTAAGAGAAGAGTTAGCAGAAGAGTGAGCAGGAGAGTGAACAGGAGAGAGAGCAGAAGAGTGAGCAGGAGAGAGAGCAGAAGAGTGAGTAGGAGAAAGAGCAGGAAAGGGAACTCGGGACCTGGCGGCACATAGGTAAGAACAACCTTAAACCCGTGACGAACATTTAGTAAAACGCGGGGTTTGTGGTCAAATTAACTCACTCAACTGCCCATCATCGCAGGATCTGACCAAGTCAGGTAATTACGCCGGCCAGGTCTGCCTGCAGAGAAACGGTGAAGTTTGACTGATGGGCGGTTGGAAGAGGACGCGAGTTACACATGGTTGCAGGTACAGGCTGAACATGGCGTCATAAACTCATGATATTTGTTTTGGTTTTGGAATTGTAGCTCCCACAATTCAAAAATCAGAAAAATAAAACGTTCGTTATACCCAGAATTAGATTGCAATTCCGATGTGCTGTGTTCTAGGGAAAGCTGGCTACGTAACACCGTGGAAAATGTGTTAAACTACCCAATTTCCCAGCAATTCACGCGGAGCAAAAAGATGACAAACGCAGAAGTGATGCGAGTGCATGCTTCTCAAACAGCGCTTCTTTCCTAATGTCATTCTTGTAAAAGAAGATCATTTTGACTGGATTGAATTTCCCTTCAAAGACGCCGAACGGAACAGCCAGTAAATGCATCTTGATCGAAGATACTTACAGATCCCTCTCTGGATATTCGGTGACCTTTCATTAACGAACTAAATAATTGTAGTCGTCTCTCAGCAAAGCTCGTCATGTTAAGGTAATAATCTGCGACGACTTCAGAGTTGACTTGCAAAATCTGGAAAACTTCGAAACAACTCTGAAGTCCTTTACTCTAATGCAATTATAATTGTCTCTCCCTTCAATAAGTAAGTTTATTAGACTATGCCCCATTAATAGATGACATATTCATAATGCATTCAACTTTTATATCTACTGGACTTCAAAGTTTGGGTTTATTCTACTATGTGCTCGTCATCTTGTGGTTGAAATATCATTCGTGAACAAATTTCCTACTCAAACGCGACCTATTCCTTCCGCTGCTTTAATTCTTTGACCCTCTACGTCTACGGCGTGAACGACATGAGTGAAAACTCAACACATATTCATTTAGGCTGTAATGTCATTTAAAAGGAATTGACATCGATCAGAAAGGAAAATTGATTGATAAGTGTTAAAACTTATAAGATAAATCTTTCATTTGACACTCCGTATTTAACATATGCTGATTAATCCTAACTCATGCAACTCCATAAGACCAACTAGAACTGGGGGTAAATTATTTGCAGTATGAAAAAACGACACATAAATTAATTTTTTATCGTAAAAATAAACCTATTTTTGAAATGTATCGAAGTATACAGTTTTAGTACAAGTCAATCCCGCTTTATGAAAACATGAAGTTCACAAAACAAAGTACATTATACTTTTAAAACAATGCGAAAAATGGATAGTTGTAAACGTTCTGTTTACAGACGAAAAGGAGCAATTACACAGTACATCAAAAACTATTTTACGAGATACTGCATTTTATTAGCGATCAGAAAGATATTGACGCTGAAATCAATGATCAATTTGTTAATTCAAGTAAAAATATCGCACAAAGTTTTTATATTGTCATTGCGTTGGGGTTTCGCCCGTTTGTCTGTCACTCCAAACATTACGTTTTCTCTATTATTGAGGGAAATATTAGGAGTAAATTTGAACTTAAGCGGTATCAAAGTTACGTTACCGGGACAACTGTCGTCAGATAAATTAGAAACTCAAAGCTAGCTCGGGGTACGGAAGGATGAGTTAAGTTAGCGTAGGGTCATTGGGAAGGATACGACAGGTTAGTTTGGGTTATGGCACGAAATGGTACAAGAAGCTAGTTTAGGGTAGGCTAAATAAGGTTAGGTCAGGTTTCATGTTAAGATAGATTATGGTAAAATAAGTTAAGATTAGATAGGAGAAGGTAGGTGAGGTGCAGATGGAATAGGTTAGAATTGGGTTGGGATCGATTTTCTACTGGCAAAAAATGACCATGAAATTTGTCACGAGTCGGGCTGCGTTTGGTTAGGATACGTTACGTTAGGATTAGTTAAGTTGCTCAGAATATATTACGTTACATGTAGTTGGATGAGCTAGGACAGGTTAGGTAGGGTTACGGTTGAGTAAGTTATGATTAGTTGGGTGGTACCCAAGTTAGGTTAAGACAGAATATGTTAGTTTAAGATAGCTTAGTAGATGTGCAACTGTTTAACTTAGACAAATAACCGTGAATTTTACAACGGGTTTAGCGCGTATAACTCATTAGAATAGTCACTCACCCGTGCTACATAGCAAGACTAAACGCAAACTCCTTTTTCTTTGCTGCACCAGTGAATGCTTCGGATGCTTTCAACTGAATAAAGAGCTAAGCGTTAAACTACGTTGGAAAAGTACATTCTCAATTGAAGGGCTCAAGGAAATTGTTTCTCTAATTTTTCTTTTTTTTTGATGGTATCTTGAACAAATTTTTTTCTTGAGTTGTTTTCCTTAACTTAATGAAAATTGCTTCACATCCATTTACCCGTGCGTTGGCAAGACATACATATCAATTGACGTTTTTAGGTATTATCATCCTTTGGTAGCTTTTTTGAAGTGTATAGTAAACTTCGCAAATTTGTGGTGCAGAATTCATAACTCTGGAATGGACAGTTCGGTCTTCAGTACCAAAGATAAAACATTCGAGCTATCCTAAACTATCTGCCCTCTGTTTGAAACACGAGGGAAGTATCATATGATCTCATGGACCTCAACTTTAGAAAGGCATTCGATGCGGTGTATACTATGCTTTTGCCCGAGCCTCGTGAACTTTGAGCGAGAAACTTTCCTCCGAATGTTTCAACTCCAACCTCTCAACTATGTTCAATGTAAAAACAATTCACAATTCCAAATTTTAGCAACAAAACAACACTTGAAATCCCTCATGCATCTGTTCATGGGCTCATTTATTATCCCATTCCATGAAAATTCTTTGATATCAACCACTTTGACCTAATAAACACCTTCAGCAGAGGGCAGTCCTTTGTCACTGATTCCCTCTCTCCATTGCTTCCAAGCGCTGTAGTAACCAATGACGAAATTGAAAAAACTTAATTGCTCGAAATACTTTGGGTATAACTCTAGGGTCAGAAGCGCGTCCTATCACAGGAGGCGCAAAAAATTCTACGCAGTTGGACGTGGCATCTTGTACAGGCTGGTCACGGTCTCTGAGCCATAAACGACAGGCTGCTCACACAGTGTGTACAGGTTACACATGGTTTGTACAGGCCGCTCTAGGTACCATGTACCTGCGCCTGCCCTGTACCTGACGTCACCACCACTACACGCCAGGTACCGCTCTCGTTAGTGCGCTGCAGCTGCTGGCTTTATAACGACGCCAGCTAATTGCTCCAGGAAGTGAAGTTAGCTATGCAAATCTTTCTACGAGAACCTAATGACACTATTTTCTCTATAACGAGGCTTCTGCCACTCCCAACCAGCACACTGAATTGAAAAACAAACTGTCACGCAAGGGAAGAACATCTCACTTATCTTGCCACTTTAGAGCGGGTGCGGGGTACGGGGTGCTGGTGTGGGGTGATGGTATGGGGTGCTGGTGCGGGGTGCTGGTGCGGGGTGCTGGTGTGGGGTGTTGGTGCGGGGTGCTAGTGCGGGGTGCTGGTGCGGAGTGTGGGTGCGGGGTGCTGGTCCGGGGTGCTGGTGTGGGGTGCTGGTTCGGGGTGCTGGTGCGGGGTGCTGGTGCGGGGTACTGGTGCGGGTGCTGGTGCGGAGTGTTGGTGCGAGGTACTGGTGAGGGGTGCTGGTGTGGGGTGCTGGTGCGGGGTGCTGGTGCCGGGTGCTGATGCGAGGTGCGGGGTGCTGGTGCGAGGCGGTAGCCCGCTCTCTGAGCGACGGTTGTGATGCTCTGCACCCAATCCTTCTTTTAGAGTAACGGAGAACGTGACTATGTAGTTCCAAATTTTAATTGAAGACAAAAATCATCACAGTATCTTCCGTTTTGGTTTAAACTCAATTTTCACGTTTTTTCAAAATTTTATCATTTTTCTAGTCTATACTATAATAAGAGCCGCGTCCGTCCGTCTGTCTGTCTGTCGGAAGCCAGCCTGCAGTGTGTGATGCGCGTATCTGTGGTACAAGCTCCAGCCCTATATATTTTGACGGGCCGTGTTCACGCGGCCTCATCAACTCTCGAGAGACTATATATTTTTTTTCCCTACGGCCTTTCTCTCATTTCGTCCTCTTTTTTATTTCAAATAAAGGGGGTGGACTAGTTGTTAATAATAGCATGCGACAACAAAACTTAACGTACCCTGCCCAAAATATAGTCATAAAGTCAACTTCCATGAAACTGACACCAAATTTTAATCCTCATTCAATTTATTAGAATTATGCTAACGTAAACTAGGCAAACGTCCTGAATTAGCGTAACTCAGCTTCACGCTACCTGCCATGTTTACATTCACAAATTTTAAAAATGAATCCGGTGCGCAGCCCGGCTCTCCTAATCGAGCAAATTTTGGTCTCTCATTTCTATTCGCTCTCGGCTCTCCGCACCTCAGCACAGGACGGCTGTCATAGACGGGCAAATTTGACTGTTCGGATGTCCTAAACATTCGCGGGGAGAATATAACTCTACAACAATAGAACCACTCGCGTAATCACTAAGGGATAGTGATAATTACTAAAATACTAATAATTATAACAATAGCAGCTCAAAAAGCGTGTGCGGATTCTAAGAAAGGCCAACTGAATGAGAACAGCATTGTGACTACAGAAGATACAGTATGCAGCGACTGCCACAGCCGCAGCCACAGCCGTGGTCACTGCCACAGTTTACTGCCACAGCCGCAGCCACAGCCGTGGTCACTGCCACAGTTACTGCCACAGCCGCAGCCACGGCCGTGGTCACTGCCACAGTTACTGCCACAGCCACAGCCACAGAGCAGGCGGAGCCATGCGTCTAGACACCTGCGATGGCATCACGACAGGGCAGTTGTGTGCGGCAAGCCTGGTGATGGACGTAGCTTTTATCGCGTGTAATTGATTTAGAATAATTTCGGTCATTCAGAAGATTCCTGCATTATGAGTACTAGGAACGAAAAACTCAAAACGAACTTTAAAAGTTTGCAAATGGAGATGCAACGCTTTCACAAAGCGATGATGCATTTTACTTCTTGTTGTTCCGCCACAACGAGATCTAATTTATTGCCTGACGCTCGCGACGTCGGCTGAGACTTCCTGAGTAGTGATACTAATGGAACAGTTTGTCCGTACTTGATTTGATTGTCAAACAGGATTGTGCTGCCGTCGCGTTGACGCGTCACGCAACACTCCGTCACCTGCCACTCATTATGGCCGATACACATGCCGCGCTTAGATACACAACCGGTTGCGGACGTGTGAGCGCTTACCTGTCCCGTGCTGCTGACTGCTGCATAGCAGCACTGTGTCGTGGTGCAGCGGGCCGTGTTCCGCAGCAAGGTCTGGTACCCACAATAATTTTGCGCCCTGCCATGCAGGAGTCAGCACCAGCAACATTGCGAGCTGTTAATTATGAGGCGATAAGAAGGCAACGGACGGGACAATTTTGCAGCAGCTGGTCTCAGTTGGGTGATGGAGGACGTCAGCTGCTCCATTGTCCAGTTTTGTGCGCCAAAACGTTGTGAAACTTTTGAGTACTGATGACACTACGTGCGGGAGGCGGGCAGAATCTTTTAAATTTTGAGCAGATATTTAGTGATTGAATATTGTAATCACGAATGAGTTCGATGGAAGCAGAGTGAGAGACATGACTTCTACTATCCCTTCCGTGACCTGTAGTGACCATGTCATAGGAGGTGTTGCATGGCAGCAGCAGGTACTGAATGATGCAGGTGGTGCTTGGGGCTGTCACTCGTGCTGATTTTGTGCGGAGCTTGTTGTGACTCTGAGTCCTTGTGGGTGAGTGTGTTGTGGTGCTGCAGCAGCGGCAGTAGTGCAGCAGTGCAGCAGCAGCAGCGGCAGCACTACTGCAGCAGTGCAGTAAGCCGCAAAGCCACACCAACTTAACCATCTAATCCCCTGTAAAATGTTATGGCATCAAATTCATCATTATAGCGAGGTTGATGTTTGGTTTCAATTTTCTCGTTTTCACCCGCAAGCTTCCATGAGATCGATTCTCGTCATAGCTCTTCAGAAGTTCTCTTACATGCCGCAAGCGATAGCGTCTCAATAACGGCATCATTAAGTTTTTTAGGACAACCTGAGCAGCGGCAGCTTGAAGCTCCAGCGCAATGCATCTGACGACTCAATTCAAAGTAATGACAGGCTTCACGCATGGCTTCTTGAGGGCTGTTCCAGTGGCGGTGTGGTGTGGTGTGGTGGAGTGGTGTAGCGGTGTGGTTTGGTGGTTCGGTGGTGTGGTGTGGTGGTGTAGTGGTATGGTGTGCTGGTGCGGCGGTGTGGTGTGGTGGTGCGGCGGTGTGGTGGTGCGGCGGTGTGGTGTAGTGGTGGTGCAGCAATGTGGTGATGTGGTGGTGGGGTGACGTGATGATGTGGTGGTGCAGCGTTGCGGCGGTGTGTTTTGGTGGTATGGTGGTACGCTGCAGAGAACTACATAGATTCAGGGCCTGAGCTTCTTAACAACGACACGCGCATCACGACACAGCGCGCCATAAGGCAGCACGGCCGCTGTGCCGCACGACACAGCGCGCCACAAGGCAGCACGGCCGCTGTGCCGCACGACACAGCGCGCCACAAGGCAGCACGGCCGCTGTGCCACACGACACAACCACACGCACGCCCGTCACATTCGCGCGTAAAACAACGCCTGACGCGCGCCTCTAACGGCTGGAACAAGAGAAATTCATCAATAAAACTGAATGATTTCTTTGATCTTACAAATTCCATGTTCCATTATTATTTCTTAAAAATTTCGCTAATTCTATTATCTATATTGAGAAACAAACTTGTCTCGGCTGTGCCACGGTACCTAGATAGGGTGTAACCCTCCGTCCAGTGTAAGGAGAATCAGGTGTCGGAACACTCCATGGACAAATAAAAAATGAAAATTGGACAAATTGGAAAATTGGACAAATAAAGTTGAAAACACAATTACACATGAATGGAAACACAAGACAGAGTTTAAGTCCTATACGCTGGAGAGTTTGATTAACATGAGGATTTAACATGAGGATGGAGAGTTTGATTAACATGAGGAGAATTATGACAAATTGAAAGATTTAATCATATAACTAAAGTGAGCACGTAAGTTATGCTTGCTAGCATGACTGTGAGCGCGGATGCAAGAAATAAAGAATAGCAGCACATAAAAAATAGAATTACGGTCTTCGAAAGAATTATTGGAAAAAAATCGAAAAAAATAACGCAAATAACAATTAGTAAGTTTTTTGAAGATTCAAAAACAATTTCTCAAAGGACTGAGCGTGTAGAATTAGATGGAATAAATTTAGACAAATGCAAATTCCTCAGTGAGCCAAAAATATATAAGCAACAAATCGAGAAGAAATGTTGATTATTTGCATGCGAACACGGATATTAGACTGTTGAGGAATGGAAGCATGTAATGCATGTTGAATCCAGATTCCCACTCTCTTAGCACGATGGGCGTGTTAAGCCAAGGCAACAGCCACATGAAGCTTGAGATCCATCTTGTACTCGTATTGTTCCAGCTGTTCTGGCATCTACGAGCAGCGTAATGCTTTGGGGCTGTTCTACTAGGATGGACATGGATTTTCTTTTCTTCTCAAATCTAAAATAAATACCCAGGTCTATTAACAATTTCATTCTGACCACGTTCATATCCTTTCATGGATTTTATTTTTCTGATGAAAAAGGAATATTTTAAGTTGACAATACTTGTATCCACAAAGCTGGAAATACTGAAAATTAGTTCATTCCTAATGAGGAAACATTAGAGAACATGGTCTGGCCACCACAATCTCCCGACTTGAACACTTTGGAAAATTTATGGGATGAGCTGAAGTGGAACCTGCGTTACTCATCGTTCTTTCCTTCAACAATAAGTGCTTTGGGGTGACTGGTCATTTCAAGCATAGCCAATAAATAGAACTGAAGGGGAGTCATAATCTTACAGAATCAATGTCAGGCAGAATGAAAGCTGTAATTCGAGCTAAAGACGGTCCAATCGCTTACCTAGTAATTTCTAAGCCACGGGATTTTTCTTTTAGTGTACAAACGTAACTTCTAACCAGTACAGCTAAATTTGTATCCAGTACTTTACAAGGTAACTAAAAAACTTCGTCCGTTTTTGAAGGAAAAAAAGGAAATGCATAACAGCATGTGTAACTTATATTTAGTCTTCGTTGTAATCGCCACCGGCATCCAGCACCTTCTGCAAGCGTGTCTCCAGCTGTTTAATTTTCTTACGGTAAAACTCGGGGGTTTTGGGCGCAAAGAAGTTCGTGAGGGCCAGAAGCAATTATTCTTCATTTGTGAAGGATTTTCCACGAAGATGATTATCCAGGGAGTGGAAGAGGTGGTAATCAGAAAGCGCGAGGTCAGGTGAATAAGGTGGACGGCACAAAGTCTCCCACTTCAGTTGCTGTGTGGTATCCCTGTCTCCCTGACCACTCGCGCGACATGCGGCCTGGCGCTGTCATGGAGGAAAAGCACACCTTTGCGATTCACGCGTGCAACAGGGCAATGCCTGTTACACGCGTTCCAATTACTGTGAGTATAGGTCTCCATGCAGTGATCATTTGGCCCGTTGGGAGCAGCTCATAATGAACCACTTGACGACCTGTCCAACAGACGCAAAGCATAATATTGTGTGGATGCATAGGCGGTCTTGTGGTATGAGAGGCAGCATACTCAAGTGACAGCATCCTTGGGAGTTTTGTACAGAACCCATTTTTCATCACTGGTAAGCACTCGATTGAATAGGATACGCAGGTGGCGAGAAAGCAGCGATGCGCAGGCTGCCACTCGTCTGTTGTGGACCTCCAACCGCGTGTGCGCGTTGAACTGTCTTACAAGTTCACCACATGTTAGACTACTGTCCTGGTTAATGGCCGCATTCAGGACTCCGTCATTCAAAACCTGTGGTCGTCCCCTGTCTTCCAAAACCACCACGTCCCCTGCTGCACCACCACGTCCCCTGCTGCACCACCACGTCCCCTGCTGCACCACTACGTCCCCTGCTGCACCACCACGTCCCCTGCTGCACCACCACGTCCCCTGCTGCACCACCACGAGTTAAGAGACCGCGAGCTCGCCGCTCAGCGGTGTTTGCCTCGTGTAAATGAAGGCAAAATTCCAGGCGAAGAATCGTTCAAGGAAAAAAATCCAATTGAGGTTTGGTTTATCGCCGGCGGCCGCAAGTTCCATCATTGTTCGAGGGCCGGCGCGAGGGGCGGCGTGTTATCGTACGCCATCAGCGCTGCCGCGCCACCAGTAGCGGCTGCCAGACGTGTCCCCGACACAAATTTCAGGCTCAGCCTCACGCGTCGTAATTGTTTGTGACGGATTAAACCTCAGCCTCGTGACCGGGGGAGGAACAGGAGAGGAGGAGGGGGAGAAAAGGAAGGGAGGCTGGCTTCCAGTAGCTAGTTGATGTACTCTAGGCGCTAGTTTCCTCTTCCACGCAACAAAGCTTGAATTTGTTTCCTGCTGGTGCACCGAGCTGTGAATAATACTTGGAGTTAAGTGTTGAAATTGTTGGGTAGCTCAGTAACGCTTGAGGTAGTCAGGGAATAACATAAGGTAGGGAAATATGAGGAGAAAAATCCCTTGAGGCTTTTTTCTCCGCAAAGTTTAGCAATGAGTGATGATGTGAGGCGCGAGGCTTCGATGTATATTCTCTGACGAAAAAATTATTCGTCAAATTGAAAATATTGAAGCACAATCATTCAAAATGAATAAACAGCAGCGTTGGTACGGAACTTCAATGGAATTCATAAAATAAAAGATTACACAGAAATAAAGAAACGCGCTAAATAACTCGCAATCGGCACCCTAAAAAGCGTTCCAATAAATTTTGCGTTGTAGAATAAAACAGTTGTTCCATAATGCGATGAGCGTGGGATTAGAAAATCAAACTAAAACACTGAAACCCCCTATTTTTAAAAGAGTAGAGCACTTATTAGTATGGAACAGACGCTTGACAAAAAAGAAAAACGAAATGTAGTTTGGAAACTCTGGCTTGTTCTGCGCCGTGAACAGGAAGCCCTCATGAGGTAGAGCCTAAGTATTCAGTCACACTGAGCAATGCGAAGGCAATGCTCACCTGGCTAGAGGGAGCCCGATCCGGGATATTTGCGTTTGTAGTTCAATAAGCTAATTCTTCATATAATGATAAATACAAAATGTAAATTAATATTGCGAAAATATTTGAATGAAACTAAAAGTTGATTATATATCATTTTTTTGCGATCGCTGGCTGAAATGAGGATGAGCACAATAACTCATTTTTACAGATAATAGATGGTGATGACTTAGGTTAATTTTTGAAAGTAAAATGCTTGATGAGGCAACGGGGAGAAAGTTCAGAAGCATAGAAGTGAAAGCTATATAGCATATCGGAAAGAATGTGGTGAGGTTACGGAAGGAAAGTCACGAGGTGGCATAGGGAAAATTTTGAGGTAATAAAAGGAAGGCTATGAAGTAAAATAGGGAAAGTTATGAGGGAATGGAGGGAAAGTTATGAGGGAACGGAGGGAAAGTTATGAGGGAACGGAGGAAAAGTTATGAGGAAACGGAGGGAAAGTTATGAGGAAACGGAGGGAAAGTTATGAGGAAACGGAGGGAAAGTTATGAGGAAACGGAGGGAAAGTTATGAGGGAAGGGAGGGAAAGTTATGAGGGAACGGAGGGAAAGTTATGAGGGAACGGAGGGAAAGTTATGAGGGAACGGAGGGAAAGTTATGAGGGAATGGAGGGAAAGTTATGAGGGAACGGAGGGAAAGTTATGAGGGAACGGAGGGAAAGTTATGAGGAAACGGAGGGAAAGTTATGAGGAAACAGAGGGAAAGTTATGAGGAAACGGAGGGAAAGTTATGAGGGAACGGAGGGAAAGTTATGAGGAAACGGAGGAAAAGTTATGAGGGAACGGAGGGAAAGTTATGAGGAAACGGAGGGAAAGTTATAAGGGAACGGAGGGAAAGTTATGAGGAAACGGAGGGAAAGTTATGAGGGAACGGAGGGAAAGTTATGAGGAAACGGAGGGAAAGTTATTAGGAAACGGAGGGAAAGTTATGAGGATACGGAGGGAAAGTTATGAGGAAACGGAGGGAATGTTATGAGGAAGCGGAGGGGAAGTTATGAGGAAACGGGAGAAAGTTATGAGGAAACAGAGGGAAAGTTATGAGGAAACGGAGGGAAAGTTAAGATATTGCGCTAAACATTTGATGTCTTTCTCCTGCGCGATAAACTTGAAATGAAGAATGAAACATTTTGAAAGAAGAAAATGCTAACTTTGGGCTGATGGTGGCAGCGTCTCATGTTGGCAGCGTCTCATGTTGGCAGCGCCTCATGTTAGCAGCGTCTCATGTTGGCAGCGTCTCATGTTGGCAGCGTCTCATGTTGGCAGCGTCTCATGTTGGCAGCGCCTCATGTTGGCAGCGTCTCATGTTGGCAGCGTCTCATGTTGGCAGCGTCTCATGTTGGCAGCGTCTCATGTTGGCAGCGTCTCATGTTGGCAGCGTCTCATGTTGGCAGCGCCTCATGTTGGCAGCGTCTCATGTTGGCAGCGTCTCATGTTGGCAGCGTCTCATGTTGGCAGCGCCTCATGTTGGCAGCGCCTCATGTTGGCAGCGTCTCATGTTGGCAGCGTCTCATGTTGGCAGCGTCTCATGTTGGCAGCGTCTCATGTTGACAGCGTCTCATGTTGACAGCATCTCATGTTGGCAGCGTCTCATGTTGGCAGCGCCACATGGTGGCAGCGCCTCATGGCAGCAGTGCCTCATGGCAGCAGTGCCTCAGGGCAGCAGCGCCATGAAGCACTGTGGCCGCTGCCTACTACCGGCCTCACTAACATCTACAGAAGGTAATTAAGTGTTGACCCTAGCCCATTCCTTCCCTCCCATTAGAACCAACTCCCATTACCGAGCCAGTCATGTCAATCGTCCTGCTGTGTTTCATAAGCGAAGCTAAGAATGAAATTCGCGTCTGTTATCCCTCATCTCAGCCGCGCTCTCCGCCCGTCACGCCGCGCTCCGGCCGAGGGTGGCCGCGTCTTGCGAGCTCCGATAACGCCGTTACTGCGCCCGCCATTTGACGCGTTAACTTCGGCGGCCAAATAACGCGTTTTGTGCGGCGTCCAAATAGAGGCGCATGTGTGTGTGCATTAGCGCGTGTATTAGTGGCACCAGCGCGTGGGGGAATTAAATGGCCGTTTGAAGTGAGCGTTGTGGCCTGCGTCGCAGGCACGCGTTGGAGCAAGTGTAGCGCGCTGACCTTACGCAGCGGGGCAGGGGAAGGTGCAGGCAAGTGAACCTTTGATTCGCCTTTAAGGACCGAGTGAGATACAGACAGTACGAATCTAATACTGACATGTGATTGGCACCATCATGAATATGTACCAAGCAGGTCACAGTTATCCTGGTAGTATGGACGTAAGGACATTGGCCGCCTGCTGCGCATCCCGCATGAATGCTCCTGCTCCCTCTCCGCCAGTGAACACGTCGGAGTTGCGGTACATCTGGTGAGGCGCTCAAGACGTTCCCTGATGCGCCCGCGTGTGGTGGCTCCTGCAGCGTCTCCGTCGTCGCCATGGGCA
The DNA here is from genome assembly GCA_030386875.1 of Morinoia aosen. NCBI lineage: Eukaryota > Metazoa > Arthropoda > Malacostraca > Amphipoda > Talitridae > Morinoia > Morinoia aosen. The sequence continues at coordinate 66,103,946 of CM059566.1, forward strand.
GCAGAGCAAAGTAAACAGTTTCCGTCATCCCTCGGCCGCCGCAGCTGATCCAGGCGTCTCTCCAACAACAGCCTCGTGTTGTTGGACGTGAGCACGGCAGCAGACACACAACTTAGCTTCGAGACTGTTTTTTGCCAGTTTAAAGTCGTCAAGTGTGATTGGCTAATGCGGACGAGCTTGGAACTGCTACTGTATTGTCTGTCCTAACAGTAAAAAAGTGAGGGCAGTGACAATGATGGATAGCCTATTTTCTTTACATGAATAAAATTTTGTATTACAGACAGAGCGTTTAGGGCCTTAGTCCTTGTCCACCAAGACATCTAGAAAAATGCATAAAAAGTTAGGAGAGCATAAAATTGTAACAACTTCGCTGGAGTCACGTTTAAAATGAATATCAACAAAGTGCTAGAAAAAAGATCAACTGGTAAGCTTGAACGCAAATTTTCAGTTCTAAATTAAAAAGAAAAACAGTTTGAGAATAAATCATCCAAATCATTTCCCGTCGACTGCAAGGCTAAAATAAAATAAACTATACTAAATTAAAAACAATTTTAATCAGGCGAGGAGGCGTGAAATCTGAACGAATATATCATACATGTCAGACAAACCCAAAATCGATGAAACTACCGAGAGGAGGAATGAAATGAATAGTCTGTACAAAGGCAAACGCGAGGACACGTTTCGAAACATCCGCGAGTATGAAATCTGCCGAAAAAAAAAATAAGTAAAAAGTGTTCGATGCATTTGATTTTGAAGTGGAACAAGCAAAAATTAAAAAAAAGCACAATCCATTGTCTGGAAAAGAAGTTTTTTTCGGAAGGCAAAAGTTTCTTGTGTGTGCTCTCTTTTGGTTATACACTGGTGTCTAAACCGAAAGTTGACCATTATTTTTACATTACAAGGTAGAAGTTATTGGTTTATGTTCAGAGAAGAAATAATTTTGTTCGAGTGGGGCGTATGATGTATTTCGAAATAAAATGAAATTATGATCATGTATCTTTGAGAACATATTGGTTACTAATCAGGTGGACATCCGCTCAAAGACTTCTGATGGCGGCACGTGAGCATGACTTCTGATGACGGCACATGAGCATGACTTCTGATGGCGGCACATGAGCATGACTTCTGATGGCGGCACATGAGCATGACTTCTGATGGCGGCACATGAGCATGACTTCTGATGGCAGCCCATGAGCATAACTTCTGATGGCGGCACATGAGCATGACTTCTGATGGCGGCACGTGAGCATAACTTCTTATAGTGGCACATGAGCATGACTTCTGATTTCGGCACGTGAGCATGACTTCTGATGGCGGCACATGAGCATGAATTCTTATGGTAACACATGAACATGACTTCTGATGGCGGCACGTGAGCATGACTTCTGATGACGGCACATGAGCATGACTTCTGATGGCGGCACATGAGCATGACTTCTGATGGCGGCACATGAGCATGACTTCTGATGGCGGCACATGAGCATGACTTCTGATGGCAGCCCATGAGCATAACTTCTGATGGCGGCACATGAGCATGACTTCTGATGGCGGCACGTGAGCATAACTTCTTATAGTGGCACATGAGCATGACTTCTGATTTCGGCACGTGAGCATGACTTCTGATGGCGGCACATGAGCATGAATTCTTATGGTAACACATGAACATGACTTCTGATGGCGGCACGTGAGCATGACTTCTGATGACGGCACATGAGCATGACTTCTGATGGCGGCACATGAGCATGACTTCTGATGGCGGCACATGAGCATGACTTCTGATGGCGGCACATGAGCATGACTTCTGATGGCAGCCCATGAGCATAACTTCTGATGGCGGCACATGAGCATGACTTCTGATGGCGGCACGTGAGCATAACTTCTTATAGTGGCACATGAGCATGACTTCTGATTTCGGCACGTGAGCATGACTTCTGATGGCGGCACATGAGCATGAATTCTTATGGTAACACATGAACATGACTTCTGATGGCGGCACGTGAGCATGACTTCTGATGGCGGTACATGAGCATGACTTCTTATGGTAACACATGAGCATGACTTCTGATGGCGGCACGTGAGCATGACTTCTGATGGCGGCACGTGAGCATGACTTCTTATGGTAACACATGAGCATGACTTCTGATGGCGGCACGTGAGCATGACTTCTGATGGCGGCACATGAGCATGACTTCTTATGGTAACACATGAGCATGACTTCTGATGGCGGCACATGAGCATGACTTCTGATGGCGGCACGTGAGCATGACTTTTTATGGTAACACATGAGCATGACTTCTGATGGCGGCACATGAGCATGACTTCTGATGGCGGCACATGAGCATGACTTCTGATGGCGGAACGTGAGCATGACTTCTGATGGCGGCACATGAGCATGACTTCTAATGGCGGCACGTGAGCATGACTTCTGATGGCGGCACATGACCATGACTTCTGATGGCGGCACGTGAGCATGACTTCTGATGGCGGCACATAAGCATGACTTCTGATGGCGGCACGTGAGCATGACTTCTGATGGCGGCACATGAGCATGACTTCTGATGGTGGCACATGAGCATAACTTCTCATGGCAGCACGTGAGCATAACTTCTCATGGCAGCACGTGAGCATGACTTCTCATGGCAGCACGTGAGCATAACTTCTCATGGCAGCACGAGAGCATAACTGCTCATGGCAGCACGTGAGCATAACTTCTCATGGCAGCACGTGAGCATAACTTCTCATGGCAGCACGTGAGCATAACTTCTCATGGCAGCACGTGAGCATAACTTCTCATGGCAGCATGTGAGCATAACTTCTCATGGCAGCACGTGAGCATAACTTCTCATGGCAGCACGTGAGCATAACTTCTCATGGCTGCACGTGAGCATAACTTCTCATGGCAGCACGTGAGCATAACTTCTCATGGCAGCATGTGAGCATAACTTCTCATGGCAGCACGTGAACATAACTTCTCATGGCAGCATGTGAGCATAACTTCTCATGGCAGCACGTGAGCATAACTTCTCATGGCAGCACGTAAGCATAACTTCTGATGGCAGCATGTGAGCATAACTTCTCATGGCAGCATATGAGCATAACTTCTCATGGCAGCACGTGAGCATAACTTCTCATGGCAGCATGTGAGCATAACTTCTCATGGCAGCACGTGAGCATAACTTCTCATGGCAGCACGTGAGCATAACTTCTCATGGCAGCATGTGAGCATAACTTCTCCTGGCAGCATGTGAGCATAACTTCTCATGGCAGCACGTGAGCATAACTTCTCATGGCAGCACGTGAGCATAACTTCTCATGGCAGCACGTGAGCATAACTTATCATGGCAGCATGTGAGCATAACTTCTCATGGCAGCACGTGAGCATAACTTCTCATGGCAGCACGTGAGCATAACTTCTCATGGCAGCACGTGAGCATAACTTCTCATGGCAGCACGTGAGCATAACTTCTCATGGCAGCACGTGAGCATAACTTCTCATGGCAGCATTTGAGCATAACTTCTCATGGCAGCACGTGAGCATAACTTCTCATGGCAGCACGTGAGCATAACTTCTCATGGCAGCACGTGAGCATAACTTCTCATGGCAGCACGTGAGCATAACTTCTCATGGCAGCATGTGAGCATAACTTCTCATGGCAGCATGTGAGCATAACTTCTCATGGCAGCATGTGAGCATAACTTCTCATGGCAGCATGTGAGCATAACTTCTCATGGCAGCACGTGAGCATAACTTCTCATGGCAGCACGTGAGCATAACTTCTCATGGCTGCACGTGAGCATAACTTCTCATGGCAGCACGTGAGCATAACTTCTGATGGCAGCACGTGAGCATAACTTCTCATGGCAGCATGTGAGCATAACTTCTCATGGCAGCATGTGAGCATAACTTCTCATGGCAGCACGTGAGCATAACTTCTCATGGCAGCATGTGAGCATAACTTCTGATGGCAGCATGTGAGCATAACTTCTCATGGCAGCATGTGAGCATAACTTCTCATGGCAGCATATGAGCATAACTTTTCATGGCTGCACGTGAGCATAACTTCTGATGGCAGCATGTGAGCATAACTTCTGATGGCAGCATGTGAGCATAACTTCTCATGGCAGCATATGAGCATAACTTCTCATGGCAGCACGTGAGCATAACTTCTCATGGCAGCACGTGAGCATAACTTCTCATGGCAGCACGTAAGCATAACTTCTGATGGCAGCATGTGAGCATAACTTCTCATGGCAGCATATGAGCATAACTTCTCATGGCTGCACGTGAGCATAACTTCTGATGGCAGCACGTGAGCATGAATTCTCATGGCAGCATATGAGCATAACTTCTCCTGGCAGCACGTGAGCATAACTTCTGATGGCAGCACGTGAGCATAACTTCTCATGGCAGCATGTGAGCATAACTTCTCATGGCAGCATGTGAGCATAAATTCTCATGGCAGCATGTGAGCATAACTTCTGATGGCAGCACGTGAGCATAAATTCTCATGGCAGCATGTGAGCATAACTTCTCATGGCAGCATGTGAGCATAAATTCTCATGGCAGCATGTGAGCATAACTTCTGATGGCAGCACGTGAGCATAAATTCTCATGGCAGCATATGAGCATAACTTCTCCTGGCAGCACGTGAGCATAACTTCTGATGGCAGCACGTGAGCATAACTTCTCATGGCTGCACGTGAGCATAACTTCTCATGGCAGCACGTGAGCATAACTTCTCATGGCAGCACGTGAGCATAACTTCTCATGGCAGCACGTAAGCATAACTTCTGATGGCAGCATGTGAGCATAACTTCTCATGGCAGCACGTGAGCATAACTTCTCATGGCAGCACGTAAGCATAACTTCTCCTGGCAGCATGTGAGCATAACTTCTCATGGCAGCACGTGAGCATAACTTCTCATGGCAGCACGTGAGCATAACTTCTCATGGCAGCACGTGAGCATAACTTCTCATGGCAGCACGTAAGCATAACTTCTGATGGCAGCATGTGAGCATAACTTCTCATGGCAGCATATGAGCATAACTTCTCATGGCTGCACGTGAGCATAACTTCTGATGGCAGCATGTGAGCATAACTTCTCATGGCAGCACGTGAGCATAACTTCTCATGGCAGCATGTGAGCATAGCTTCTCATGGCAGCATATGAGCATAACTTCTCCTAGCAGCATATGAGCATAACTTCTCATGGCAGCACGTGAGCATAACTTCTGATGGCAGCATGTGAGCATAACTTCTCATGGCAGCATGTGAGCATAACTTCTCATGGCAGCACGTGAGCATAACTTCTCCTGGCAGCATGTGAGCATAACTTCTCATGGCAGCATGTGAGCATAACTTCTCATGGCAGCATGTGAGCATAACTTCTCATGGCAGCATGTGAGCATAACTTCTCATGGCAGCATGTGAGCATAACTTCTGATGGCAGCATGTGAGCATAACTTCTCATGGCAGCATGTGAGCATAACTTCTCATGGCAGCACGTGAGCATAACTTCTCATGGCAGCATGTGAGCATAACTTCTCCTGGCAGCACGTGAGCATAACTTCTCATGGCAGCACGTGAGCATAACTTCTCATGGCAGCACGTGAGCATAACTTCTCATGGCAGCACGTGAGCATAACTTCTCCTGGCAGCACGTGAGCATAACTTCTCATGGCAGCATGTGAGCATAACTTCTCCTGGCAGCATGTGAGCATAACTTCTCCTGGCAGCACGTGAGCATAACTTCTCCTGGCAGCACGTGAGCATAACTTCTCATGGCAGCACGTGAGCATAACTTCTCCTGGCAGCACGTGAGCATAACTTCTCCAGGCAGCATGTGAGCATAACTTCTCCTGGCAGCACGTGAGCATAACTTCTCCTGGCAGCACGTGAGCATAACTTCTCCTGGCAGCATGTGAGCATAACTTCTCCTGGCAGCACGTGAGCATAACTTCTCCTGGCAGCACGTGAGCATAACTTCTCATGGCAGCACGTGAGCATAACTTCTCCTGGCAGCACGTGAGCATAACTTCTCCTGGCAGCATGTGAGCATAACTTCTCCTGGCAGCACGTGAGCATAACTTCTCCTGGCAGCACGTGAGCATAACTTCTCCTGGCAGCACGTGAGCATCACTTCTCCTGGCAGCACGTGAGCATAACTTCTCCTGGCAGCACGTGAGCATAACTTCTCCTGGCAGCATGTGAGCATAACTTCTCCTGGCAGCATGTGAGCATAACTTCTCCTGGCAGCATGTGAGCATAACTTCTCCTGGCAGCATGTGAGCATAACTTCTCCTGGCAGCACGTGAGCATAACTTCTCATGGCAGCATGTGAGCATAACTTCTCCTGGCAGCACGTGAGCATAACTTCTCCTGGCAGCACGTGAGCATAACTTCTCATGGCAGCACGTGAGCATAACTTCTCCTGGCAGCACGTGAGCATAACTTCTCATGGCAGCATGTGAGCATAACTTCTCCTGGCAGCACGTGAGCATAACTTCTCATGGCAGCACGTGAGCATAACTTCTCATGGCAGCATGTGAGCATAACTTCTCATGGCAGCACGTGAGCATAACTTCTCCTGGCAGCACGTGAGCATAACTTCTCATGGCAGCATGTGAGCATAACTTCTCCTGGCAGCATGTGAGCATAGCTTCTCATGGCAGCATGTGAGCATAACTTCTCCTGGCAGCATGTGAGCATAACTTCTCCTGGCAGCATTTGAGCATAAATTCTCCTGGCAGCATGTGAGCATAACTTTTCCTGGCAGCATGTGAGCATAACTTCTCATGGCAGCATGTGAGCATAACTTCTCCTGGCAGCATGTGAGCATAACTTCTCATGGCAGCATGTGAGCATAACTTCTCCTGGCAGCATGTGAGCATAACTTCTCATGGCAGCATGTGAGCATAGCTTCTCATGGCAGCATGTGAGCATAACTTCTCATGGCAGCATGTGAGCATAACTTCTCCTGGCAGCATGTGAGCATAACTTCTCATGGCAGCACGTGAGCATAACTTCTCCGGGCAGCATGTGAGCATAACTTCTCCTGGCAGCATGTGAGCATAACTTCTCCTGGCAGCACGTGAGCATAACTTCTCCTGGCAGCACGTGAGCATAACTTCTCATGGCAGCATGTGAGCATAACTTCTCCTGGCAGCATGTGAGCATAACTTCTCCTGGCAGCACGTGAGCATAACTTCTCATGGCAGCACGTGAGCATAACTTCTCATGGCAGCACGTGAGCATAACTTCTCCTGGCAGCACGTGAGCATAACTTCTCATGGCAGCACGTGAGCATAGCTTCTCATGGCAGCATGTGAGCATAACTTCTCATGGCAGCACGTGAGCATAACTTCTCCTGGCAGCACGTGAGCATAACTTCTCATGGCAGCACGTGAGCATAGCTTCTCATGGCAGCATGTGAGCATAACTTCTCATGGCAGCACGTGAGCATAACTTCTCCTGGCAGCACGTGAGCATAACTTCTCATGGCAGCATGTGAGCAGAACTTCTCATGGCAGCACGTGAGCATAACTTCTCATGGCAGCACGTGAGCATAGCTTCTCATGGCAGCATGTGAGCATAACTTCTCATGGCAGCACGTGAGCATAACTTCTCCTGGCAGCACGTGAGCATAACTTCTCATGGCAGCATGTGAGCATAACTTCTCATGGCAGCACGTGAGCATAACTTCTCATGGCAGCACGTGAGCATAACTTCTCATGGCTGCACGTGAGCATAACTTCTCCTGGCAGCATGTGAGCATAACTTCTCCTGGCAGCATGTGAGCATAACTTCTCATGGCAGCACGTGAGCATAACTTCTCATGGCAGCACGTGAGCATAACTTCTCATGGCAGCACGTGAGCATAGCTTCTCATGGCAGCATGTGAGCATAACTTCTCATGGCAGCACGTGAGCATAACTTCTCCTGGCAGCACGTGAGCATAACTTCTCATGGCAGCATGTGAGCATAACTTCTCATGGCAGCACGTGAGCATAACTTCTCATGGCAGCACGTGAGCATAACTTCTCATGGCAGCACGTGAGCATAACTTCTCATGGCAGCACGTGAGCATAACTTCTCATGGCAGCACGTGAGCATAACTTCTCATGGCAGCACGTGAGCATAGCTTCTCATGGCAGCACGTGAGCATAACTTCTCCTGGCAGCACGTGAGCATAACTTCTCATGGCAGCACGTGAGCATAACTTCTCATGGCAGCACGTGAGCATAACTTCTCATGGCAGCACGTGAGCATAACTTCTCATGGCAGCACGTGAGCATAACTTCTCATGGCAGCACGTGAGCATAACTTCTCCTGGCAGCATGTGAGCATAACTTCTCATGGCAGCATGTGAGCATAACTTCTCATGGCAGCACGTGAGCATAACTTCTCATGGCAGCACGTGAGCATAACTTCTCATGGCAGCATGTGAGCATAACTTCTCATGGCAGCACGTGAGCATAACTTCTCATGGCAGCACGTGAGCATAACTTCTCCTGACAGCATGTGAGCATAACTTCTCATGGCAGCATGTGAGCATAACTTCTCATGGCAGCACGTGAGCATAACTTCTCATGGCAGCACGTGAGCATAACTTCTCATGGCAGCATGTGAGCATAACTTCTCATGGCAGCACGTGAGCATAACTTCTCATGGCAGCACGTGAGCATAACTTCTCCTGGCAGCATGTGAGCATAACTTCTCATGGCAGCATGTGAGCATAACTTCTCATGGCAGCACGTGAGCATAACTTCTCCTGGCAGCACGTGAGCATAACTTCTCATGGCAGCATGTGAGCATAACTTCTCATGGCAGCACGTGAGCATAACTTCTCATGGCAGCACGTGAGCATAACTTCTCATGGCAGCATGTGAGCATAACTTCTCATGGCAGCACGTGAGCATAACTTCTCATGGCAGCATGTGAGCATAACTTCTCATGGCAGCATGTGAGCATAACTTCTCATGGCAGCACGTGAGCATAACATCTCATGGCAGCACGTGAGCATAACTTCTCCTGGCAGCACGTGAGCATAACTTCTCATGGCTGCATGTGAGCATAACTTCTCATGGCAGCACGTGAGCATAACTTCTCCTGGCAGCACGTGAGCATAACTTCTCATGGCAGCATGTGAGCATAACTTCTCCTGGCAGCACGTGAGCATAACTTCTCATGGCAGCACGTGAGCATAACTTCTCCTGGCAGCATGTGAGCATAACTTCTCATGGCAGCACGTGAGCATAACTTCTGATGGCAGCATGTGAGCATAACTTCTCATGGCAGCACGTGAGCATAACTTCTGATGGCAGCACGTGAGCATAACTTCTCATGGCAGCATGTGAGCATAACTTCTCATGGCAGCATGTGAGCATAACTTCTCATGGCAGCACGTGAGCATAACTTCTCATGGCAGCACGTGAGCATAACTTCTCCTGGCAGCACGTGAGCATAACTTCTCATGGCAGCATGTGAGCATAACTTCTCATGGCAGCACGTGAGCATAACTTCTCCTGGCAGCACGTGAGCATAACTTCTCATGGCAGCATGTGAGCATAACTTCTCCTGTTAGCACGTGAGCATAACTTCTCATGGCAGCACGTGAGCATAACTTCTCATGGCAGCACGTGAGCATAACTTCTCCTGGCAGCATGTGAGCATAACTTCTCATGGCAGCACGTGAGCATAACTTCTCCTGGCAGCACGTGAGCATAACTTCTCATGGCAGCACGTGAGCATAACTTCTCATGGCAGCATGTGAGCATAACTTCTCATGGCAGCACGTGAACATAACTTCTCATGGCAGCATGTGAGCATAACTTCTCAGGGCAGCATATGAGCATAACTTCTCATGGCAGCACGTGAGCATAACTTCTCATGGCAGCACGTGAGCATAACTTCTCATGGCAGCACGTGAGCATAACTTCTCATGGCAGCACGTGAGCATAACTTCTCATGGCAGCATGTGAGCACGTTTGCGCAAAGTGGAATGTCAAGGCCTTGGCAAAGTTTACTCTGGACGATGAAAGAAAATTTCGTATACACAAGAAAAATACATGATATTTGTCATTGTCAATGCTCTGACTTAGTTACTGGAATTGCTTCGTACGCCAACACCTCAAGTGACCTCACATTCCCCGTACAGTAATTTGTGCACGATGTTCAGTAGCAGACCCGCACCCTCATTAATGACGGCTACAGCTTTATATTTTTGTGTCTCATTTAATTGTGTGGGAGGAAGGTTTTTAACCGGGTTCATAAATAAATAAAATCATCAATTATTTTCTGATTACTTGAACAACTGATAGTATGTGCCGAGCGCACGCGTGCTGCTGGCTTCAAAAACACTCGCAAAAATTTTCCTTTGTTTATTTCTTCAAACGAGACTTGAGAATGGATGTCAATACTAGAGCAACTGTGCAGTAAAACCTTCCGGCGTCATTTCTAAGTTAGAATTATCATTCACGGAATAATTATCTTAAATGCACGATTTAAAAGCGTGTGCGTTTTTCTTCCGTTTCTCTACAGTTTTTTAGGAATATATTTCATTAAATTTCAATCAATATGAACCATTTTTAGTGCAAAAGCAAGAAAATTACAGTCATTGTGTTGTGTTTAGAAGTAACATTGCTAACATTGAAGCGCCCGTTTCTTGCACAAGACTTTCATCTATAAGAAGAATGAATACCAGCCAAGCTGTAGAGACTGAGGGGCTACCTGCCTGCACTAACAAGTCGCAGCAGCAACACGAGGGGGCGCCAAGGCGGCACGACGGACACCTCAGCGAGTGTTGAGTCGGACAACTCATCGCTACTCAGCGTGGAATTATTGAGGCTTTGAGTTGAAGTGAAAATGAAGTAGTTGTTGAACAACTGATTTTATAACGCACGAGTCGCACTACTTACTGTTGACTTGAAATAGTAGTAGGCTTGAGTGCTGCACTGCTTTGAAAATTTGTGGTCTGCAATGGCTCAGACCAAACGGGTGTTCTTTGTGGACCGTCCCTCAGCAGGCACCGTCCCTCAGCAGGCACCGTCCCTCAGCAGGCACCATCCCTCAGCGGGCACCGTCCCTCAGCAGGCACCGTCCCTCAGCAGGCACCGTCCCTCAGCAGGCACCGTCCCTCAGCAGGCACCGTCCCTCAGCAGGCACCGTCCCTCAGCAGTCACCGTCCCTCAGCAGGCACCGTCCCTCAGCAGGCACCGTTCCTCAGCAGGCACCGTCCCTCAGCAGGCACCGTCCCTCAACAGGCACCGTCCCTCAGCAGGCACCGTCCCTCAGCAGGCACCGTCCCTCAGCAGGCACCGTCCCTCAGCAGGCACCGTCCCTCAGCAGGCACCGTCCTCAGCAGGCACCGTCCCTCAGCAGCCACCGTTCCTCAGCAGGCACCGTCCCTCAGCAGGCACCGTCCCTCAGCAGGCACCGTCCCTCAGCAGGCACCGTTCCTCAGCAGGCACCGTCCCTCAGCAGGCACCGTCCCTCAGCAGGCACCGTCCCTCAGCAGGCACCGTCTCTCAGGCCGTCGGGACTCGTACTTTACGAGACACATTTACGGCGCCGAACTGCCGCTAAATTGCTGCTGCTTCTGGAGCGTGGAGCATTGGAGCATGGAGCGTTGGAGCATGGAGCGTTGGAGCATGGATCGCTGGAGCATGGAGCGTTGGAGTATGGATCGCCGGAGCATGAAGCGTTGGAACACGGAGTGCTGGAGCATGGAGCGGTGGAGCATGGAATGCTGGAGGATGAAGCGCTGGAGCATGGATCGCTGGAGCATGGAGCGTGGAGCATGGAGCGTTGGAGCTTGGAGCGCTGGCGCATGGAGCGCTGGTGTTAGTGTGTGGTTTTCGGTGATCACACCCCACAACACGTAATCACACCCAACAACACGGGATCACACCCCACAACACGGGATCACACCCCACAACACGTGATCACACCCCACAACACGGGATCACACCCCACAACACGGGATCACACCCCACAACATGGGATCACACCCCACAACACGGGATCACACCCCACAACACGGGATCAGACCCCACAACACGGGATCACACCCCACAACACGGGATCACACCCCACAACACGGGATCACACCCCACAACACGGGATCACACCCCACAACACGGGATCAGACCCCACAACACGGGATCACACCCCACAACACGGGATCACACCCCACAACACGGGATCTCACCCCACAACACGGGATCAGACCCCACAACACGGGATCACACCCCACAACACGGGATCACACCCCACAACACGGGATCTCACCCCACAACACGGGATCACACACCACAACACGGGATCAGACCCCACAACACGGGATCACACCCCACAACACGGGATCACACCCCACAACACGGGATCACACCCCACAACACGGGATCACATCCCCACAACACGGGACCACGCCCCACAACACGGGATCACACCTCACAACACGGGATCACACCCCGCAACACGGGATCACACCCCGCAACACGGGATCACACCCCGCAACACGGGATCACACCCCGCAACAAGGGATCACACCCCGCAACACGGGATCACACCCCACAACACGGGATCACACCCCACAACGTAGGATCACACCCCACAACACGGGATCACACCCCGCAACACGGGATCACACCCCGCAACACGGAATCACACCCCACAACACGGGATCACAACCCACAACATGGGATCACACCCCACAACACGGGATCACACCCCGCAACACGGGATCACACCCCACAACACGGGATCACACCCCACAACACGGGATCACACCCCGCAACACGGGATCACACCCCACAACACGGGATCACACCCCACAACACGGGATCACACCCCGCAACACGGGATCACACCCCACAACACGGAATCATACCCCGCAACACGGGATCACACCCCACAACACGGGATCACACCCCACAACATGGGATCACACCCCACAACACGGGATCACACCCCACAACACGGGATCACACCCCACAACACGGGATCATACTCTGCAACACGGGATCTCACCCCACAACACGGGATCACACCCCACAACACGGGATCACACCCCACAACACGGGATCACACTCCGCAACACGGGATCACACCCCACAACACGGGATCACACCCCACAACACGGAATCACACTCCGCAACACGGGATCACACCCCACAACACGGGATCACACCCCACAACACGGGATCACACCCCACAACACGGGATCACACCCCACAACACGGGATCACCACCACAACACGGGATCACACCCCACAACACGGAATCACACCCCACAACACGGGATCACACCATACAACACGGAATCACACTCCACAACACGGGATCACATTCCGCAACACGGGATCACACCCCACAACACGGGATCACACTCCGCAACACGGGATCACACCCCACAACACGGGATCACACCCCACAACACGGGATCACACCCCACAACATGGGATCACACTCCAAAACACGGGATCACACCCCACAACACGGGATCACACCCCACAACACGTGATCACACCCCACAACACGGGATCACACCCCACAACACGGGATCACACCCCACAACACGGGATCACCACCACAACACGGGATCACACCCCACAACACGGAATCACACCCCACAACACGGGATCACACCATACAACACGGAATCACACTCCACAACACGGGATCACATTTCGCAACACGGGATCACACCCCACAACACGGGATCACACTCCGCAACACGGGATCACACCCCACAACACGGGATCACACCCCACAACACGGGATCACACCCCACAACATGGGATCACCCTCCAAAACACGGGATCACACCCCACAACACGGGATCACACCCCACAACACGTGATCACACCCCACAACACGGGATCACACCCCACAACACGGGATCACACCCCACAACACGGGATCACACCCCACAACACGGGATCACACTCCACAACACGGCATCACACCCCACAACACGGGATCACACTCCGCAACACGGGACCACGCCCCACAACACGGGATCACACCTCACAACACGGGATCACACCCCGCAACACGGGATCACACCCCGCAACACGGGATCACACCCCGCAACACGGGATCACACCCCGCAACAAGGGATCACACCCCGCAACACGGGATCACACCCCACAACACGGGATCACACCCCACAACGTAGGATCACACCCCACAACACGGGATCACACCCCGCAACACGGGATCACACCCCGCAACACGGAATCACACCCCACAACACGGGATCACAACCCACAACATGGGATCACACCCCACAACACGGGATCACACCCCGCAACACGGGATCACACCCCATAACACGGGATCACACCCCACAACACGGGATCACACCCCATAACACGGGATCACACCCCGCAACACAGGATCACACCCCACAACACGGGATCACACCCCACAACACGGGATCACACCCCACAACACGGGATCACACCCCGCAACACGGAATCACACCCCACAACACGGGATCACACCCCACAACACGGGATCACACCCCACAACACGGGATCACACCCCACAACACGGGATCACACCCCACAACACGGGATCACCACCACAACACGGGATCACACCCCACAACACGGGATCACCACCAAAACACGGGATCAGACCCCACAACACGGGATCACACCCCACAACACGGGATCACACCCCACAACACGGGATCACACCCCACAACACGGGATCACACCCCACAACACGGGATCACACCCCACAACACGGGATCACCACCACAACACGGGATCACACCCCACAACACGGGATCACCACCACAACACGGGATCAGACCCCACAACACGGGATCACACCCCACAACACGGGATCACACCTACAACACGGGATCACACTCCACAACACGGGATCACACCTACAACACGGAATCACCACCACAACACGGGATCACCACCACAACACGGGATCACACACCACAACACGGAATCACCACCACAACACGGGATCACCACCACAACACCACCACGACCGCCCCGTCACCACGGCGCAGAGTAGAGGGCATGGTGACTGGGCAGTAACGAGGCATCGCCGAACTTCATACGATGTGAGCCACACGACATTTGCTGGCAGGTTTTGGTTTCTTTGGACGTGTGGAGAGGCGCACGATGGAGCACTTGTGCTCATCCAAGTCTGGCTTTTATTTACTCGTTATGACGCGCGTGTCACCCTCGCGTCAAGGTCCGCGTTGGCTCGTGTATCTCCAAATTATCTCCATTTTCTGCACTTGCCTTCCTTGTATTTTGTTCATTGTTTTCAGAGGCGAGTGGCCCTTATGTCTTGAGAGGGTCGTTGGCAGGTCAGCAGCGCGCAGCAACGCTCAAATTGGCCACAAAACGCGAGTTCTTGTCAAAGATTGCAGCAATTTGGGAGCTGGCGAGCGGGCTGATGTGCGGCACTCGTAGCTGATAAGCCTTGCCCAGTGTGTCTGCTCTCCCCTGTGTCCAGTGTGTCTTGTCTCCCCTGTGTCCAGTGTGTCTTGTCTCACGTGTCCAGTGTGTCTTCTTTCTCCTGTGTCCAGTGTGTCTTGTCTCCCCTGTGTCCAGTATGTCTTGTCTCCACTGTGTCCAGTGTGTCTTCTCTCTCCTGTGTCCATTGTTTCTTCTCTTCCTGTGTCCAGTGTGTCTTCTCTCTCCTGTGTCCTGTGTGTCTTCTCTCTCCTGTGTCCAGTGTGTCTTGTCTCCCCTGTGTCCAGTGTGTCTTGTCTCCACTGTGTCCAGTGTGTCTTCTCTCCCTGTTTCCGGTGTGTCTTCTCTTCCTGTGGCCAGTGTTTCTTCTCTTCCTGTGTCCTGTGTGTCTTCTCTCTCCTGTGTGCAGTGTCTTTTCTCCCCTGTGTGCAGTGTGTCTTCTCTCTCCTGTGTCCAGTGTGTCTTCTCTCTCCTGTGTCCATTGTGTTTTCTCTTCCTGTGTCCAGTGTGTCTTCTCTCTCCTGTGTCCAGTGTGTCTTCTCTCTCCTGTGTCCAGTGTGTCTTGGCTCCCCTGTGTCCAGTGTGTCTTCTCTTCCTGTGGCCAGTGTTTCTTCTCTTCCTGTGTCCTGTGTGTCTTCTCTCTCCTGTGTGCAGTGTCTTTTCTCCCCTGTGTGCAGTGTGTCTTCTCTCTCCTGTGTCCAGTGTGTCTTGGCTCCCCTGTGTCCAGTGTGTCTTCTCTTCCTGTGGCCAGTGTTTCTTCTCTTCCTGTGTCCTGTGTGTCTTCTCTCTCCTGTGTGCAGTGTCTTTTCTCCCCTGTGTGCAGTGTGTCTTCTCTCTCCTGTGTCCAGTGTGTCTTCTCTCTCCTGTGTCCATTGTGTCTTCTCTCTCCTGTGTCCATTGTGTTTTCTCTTCCTGTGTCCAGTGTGTCTTCTCTCTCCTGTGTCCAGTGTGTCTTCTCTCTCCTGTGTCCAGTGTGTCTTGGCTCCCCTGTGTCCAGTGTGTCTTCTCTCCCTGTCTCCGGTGTGTCTTCTCTTCCTGTGTCCTGTGTGTCTTCTCTCTCCTGTGGCCAGTGTTTCTTCTCTTTCTGTGTCCAGTGTGTCTGCTCTCCCTGTCTCCGGTGTGTCTTCTCTTCCTGTGTCCTGTGTGTCTTCTCTTCCTGTGGCCAGTGTTTCTTCTCTTTCTGTGTCCAGTGTGTCTGCTCTCCTCTGTGTCCAGTGTGTCTTCTCCTCCTGTGGCCAGTGTTTCTTCTCTTCCTGTGTCCAGTGTGTCTTCTCTCTCCTGTGTGCAGTGTCTTCTCTCCCCTGTGTGCAGTGTGTCTTCTCTCCCCTGTGTCCAGTGTGTCTTCTCTTCCTGTACGTGGCCAGCGGGCATTCTCTCCATCAAGTCCAGTTGCTATTGCTGTAGAATACGACTAAATGTGATATTAAACAAGGGAAAAATATACCTGTATAGTATTGGAAACTTTATTTATATAAACTTGTAAAAAATTCGGAATTAATTCTTTTTTGGAATAGAGTAGTTCTTGGTTGAAAACTTTTCAAATCAGGTTTTTACTAATGGCAGCAAAAGGGGAGAAAAATTATCGGGTTAGTACGTAGCATGCAGTATGACACGAGTTTGAGTTAGGGCTCCTCCATTTCCCTGGTGCCACGTCAAGAAAAGCTTCTACTTAATCTTGAACTGTTCAAAATGGAAGACCCATCAATCATCACACGGAGAAGGAGGAGGGACAGATAAAACTGCTGTAGATTTCCTGGATTGGGTGAGCCGTTTTACAACGCAGGTGCACGTTCTGACTTAAGGGAGCCTGATTCAATACTATAGGGCGATGACTACGTCGGGGTGGCGAGCACGCCTTTGCATGGGCCACATCCACGTCCGCAACTGCGGCCATGACAGCTGAGCAACGCACAGTCAAGCTCGTTTAAAAGTGTTGGTAATATATCATTTGCATGTGTTGGCTAGTAACATGCAGAAATTTGGTGGTGGATCCATGTGCTGCTCGCTGCCTACAACCCTATCAAAAATTATAGGAGTGGCATCGGTGATTCTTGGGAGCGCTCCCAAATACGCATGGTTGTTTCATCCATGCGTCTCCTATGAGGCAACTTCGAAGTGTCCACTTTATAGGCGCGCCTGCGTCTCTGTCCCAACCGGTGGCCACGCATGGCTCAGCATGGAGCACTACCGTCGCGCTCCCAAGGCACGACCAGTTTCTCCTATTTACCATCGGAGAATCATGAGAGGCCCAGGATGGCCACCTCTTAATTTGATTTTAAAAAAACGGCTGCGCACAGCTGATTTCCCATTAGTCACTCTTTCCAACCGTCACACTGCTCAAACCGATTATAACCAGTTTGCCCTTGAATTACCTTATTTCTTGCGCGATTAATCAATTCACCATAAGCAAACACGGTTTATAGCACAATAAAAATGTACCAGAGTATGTAAATTAAATACATTCTTACTAATGTGCAGAAAATTTCATGGGTGCGTGTTCATTATTAAGCTGACATTAATGGGACATGTTTGTGACGTATAACTTATGCTTGAAGTTTTCGCAACGCAATTACTAAGGTAATTAAATGGGCAACTGGCTATATTTGGTTGAGAAGCGTCAACGGTTGAATGTGCAATAATGGGAAATCAGCTGTACGCAGCCTTGGAGGCGAAAGCCTGCAGGGAACAATATAAATGTACCTTGAAAAGAATATAGCAACAATACCCTAGGGTCGTTGAAAGAATATACTCGTAGCTATATATATAACCAAAACAATTATCGTCCAGCATATTTTTCATCTTTCATTCCTAAAATTAGAAAGGAATATAAAATGACTTTACCTTGCCCGAGCTAAATTACACCGGCTATTCATATACACACACTCCCCCACCTATCCCCACACACAAACCCTCCCCACACCCCCCTCCCACACACCTACTCCCATACCCACATACAACCCCCCCCCCCCTACACACACACAAATATGTATCTGAACACATAGTTGATCACCTTCAAGAACGTCCTTCAATTGAAAGGTTGCTGAAGACTGACGAGGGAATATTCAGGTTTGGTTTCCACATTTTGTTGTTTTTACATTGCTCACATTGAGGTTTTGCCTTCACTACCAACCCCACCACAACGATGAATCGTCTAAAATATCAATTGACCGAGGTGGTGAAACTAGCAGTGGGGTCCTTGCTCCGTTCATGCTCTTGAAATAATGCCTCTACAGACCAGCATTATACGTCTCTTCCATCTCTTGTTTCTTCTGACACCCTCACTTACTATATATATATACGCCCTCACGTAATACACACTCGCACTGATATACACTCTAACACTACTCGAAACGTTTTAAATAATAGAGACACGATACAGACATCTGTCACGCACAAAACCAACTTCAAAACTGAGGCGAAAGATGGCAACCGTCATTTCTCTCGAGAAAGATGGCAGGCGTCTCACCAAGAGGCCATCTGCACAAGTGGCCTCTGGTAGCAACATGGGAGAACTTGCTCGCATCGCGCTTATGAGTCGCGCCCTGGAAGTGTCAGAAGGGAAGAGGCCTCGGTTCGCTTAATACTCCTTTAATTCTCCGCTGTCTCCTTTAATCAACCATGCTACTCCCTTAAATTTTAATAGGGAAATGTATAAGGCCACCGTACGGCACTCATTTGGGGCACTGACGGTGTTATTTAACTGTGTTGCGTTATAGGTGATGCAATTGTACTGCAAAGTGCATTAAATGTTATATTTATATAGAGAGCCATAACAGCTTTATCACAAATTGTGCGCAGATTTGCGTTTTATTGAATTAGTAATGCTTTATTTATTGCATTGTTCATGTGGAGTCAAGTGCTCATCATTCTGATTGGCTTTGGGTTCTTCTTCTTCAGACTGATGCAACATATCACAGTATATTAGTTTTCATTCTTTTCATCATCGAGATCATATTCTGAGACTTCTTTTTTCTCTCTTAGAGGCAAGGTAGTGAAACGATTTTTGTGGTCGTTTTCCTGCGATACTCTTTCTGTTAGTGGAACGTTCGAAACCAAGTGAACAAGTCCGGGTTGTTTGTTTCATTTCTTCGGTGTATATTTCATACACACTTGACTTAAGTAAGTCATCTCAGCAAAACTTTCCTGTTTTATTAGAGGTTTCTTACAACAAACCGCTATTTTTGAAACGTTGTTCCAGAGTAACAGTAAAAATAATGACGCAAATTTGACCTGCCTAAGACTTTCCCTCATATTCGGTAATTACAAGCTTTCATCATGTATGTTTCTAATATATTGCATTTTTTTGCTACAGAATGAATGATTCAACTTTTATGGAAAATGCTCCCCTCGTATACGAATCAGATGAACGAAGGAATAATAGAAGAGAGAAGAACATGTGAATAATAACTGCTTGATAACAATGAAGAATCTGAAGATGAGAATGCTGATCAAGACGATCATGAAGATGAAGTTCAACGGCATATGTAATGATTTATTTTAGCTACTGACATATTGAATAAAAATTGTGTTCATTCTGGAATAGTGAAGGCGAATAAATACCTATTTGTGATGTCATATGCTCTGAACATTGAATATTTTTTGTTTTCAGACGCAGTTGCGCAACAGAGGACCTGGGATTTTTCAGGCAGTGGTAGAAGATGCAATTGCAGATGAATAGGGTGATGATGACGATAATGATGATGATGATAACGATGATGAAGATGATGATTATGATGATGATGATGCTATTGGTGATCCAACATTATCCAGCATATTGGTGACCCATTTTTCAGATCATGATTCTCACCCTATTGACATGGAAGATGCAACTGGTTCTACTTTAGATGGCATCCGAGAGTTACCCACTCACACTCAGGTTGAATCTGAACCCACGCGTTGAAGAAAAGGAGTCTGCTAGTGTTGTAACCACATTTGCAGGAAAACATTTTTTTAATGTGGAGGACACTATTGAATATTTCAAAAGGTTCTTCGATGATGACCTCTTGGAGTATTTCGCAACCCAAACCAATGTGTATTATACCCAAGAATTTGTGTCTAACGGACTGAAAGTGAAATTTGATCCTTCAGATAAAGGTGAGATTGAACAACTCAGTGGTCTCTTTCTGCACATGGGAATATACTCCAACTCACAGTATCGAATGCAGCGGAAGCCATCAACTAAAATTCCTCAAATTACCAGAGCCTTGAACGGAGGCGTCAACAGATTTGAGTCTTTGAAACGCTGCCTTCATTTCAATGACATCTAAAGTCTCCCTCTCAGGATTTCAGCAGATTACGATAAGCTCTTCAAAATTACATCAGTAATGAAGTCTATTCTAAGTAAATGTAAACAAGTGGAACCAGAGGAATACCATTCAATAGACGAGCAGATTATCCTCACAAATCAAAATCTTCTATGAAGCAGTACAACCTTAAGAAGCCCCATAAGTGCGATTACAAAATGTTCGCTCGGTGCGGCTCTTCAAGAAAGGTGTACAACTTTGAAGCGTGCGCAGGAAAATCATAAAATGAAAACTTCTAACCTTGGAATAACTGGTTCCATAGTAATGAGGCTATGCAATGACAGTATTCCTAAAACTCAAAATTTTAAAGTCTTTTCTGATAAGTTCCTTACTCCATTGTCTTTGCTGAATCAAATGCGACGAGAGGGGATAATAGCTCTCGGAACAGTTAGGCGCTAAAAAACCGTGCAATTTGAGAAAACTTAGAAATCAATAGGAAGAGGATCCTGTGACTGGAGGGTCGATGCGTCCAGTAACATCACTGTTATTATAGGTGGCAAGACAACAGCACTGTTCAACTTGCATCCACTTTTGTGAATCGGGAACTTGGGAAGACAGTAAGGAGATGCCCGTCAAAAGATAAATACTACCTTGACATCAGCTGTCCAGAGATGGTCTACTATAGTACAATAGATTCATGTGTGAAATTAACTTCAGTGACATGCTCTTATTCCTGCACAGGATCAAAGACCAAAGTAATAAATGGTGTATGCCTTTCTTCCACAATTTGATGCTATATGGCTGCTACAAATATATGACTGATGTACGAAAGACGTGCCGATATCTTGCTTCCTAGAAAAAATTGAGAAAGTGCGCGTCTTAACTTGAGTTTCAAATTGATATTGTTAATGATCTTAATCTGCGTGGGAAGCTGCCAACTTCACGTTCGGCACGAAGATCACGTCCATCAGATTCCACTAATCTGCCAAAAAAACATCAGCGGTGTTAGCAATCCTACTCTGTGAGTTTCGTTATGATCGTGTTGCTCATTTTCCAGAGATCATGGAAAATAAACAGCGTTGTCGTCCGTGTCCTAAGGGATGTACCAATGTTCAGAGTCCCAAATGTAAAATGAGTTGATACCTTTTGAAAGAAAAAAGTTGTTTTGTTAAATTTTGTTTCAAATAGCGTGTCTTCTCAAATATTTTTATTATTTCAAATGATGCCCATTTCTGACCCTTCGTATCATTATTCTTCTCCGGAGTGATACATGCAAATTTCCTTGAATTATATAACAATCATTTTTTGTATTCAGTACATTACTCCAACTGTAAATAGTTTATAATAACCAACAAATTAATTTTTTCCAGCTGTTTCAAAAATTCATGAGGGAAACCTGTTAATAGGTACATATATAGTGTCGTACGTTATGGTTACTAACTCTACCATTCCTGAAGAATACCGCATCGATCATCTCCAATGATAATCTTTACGGAAAAACGTAACGGTCCTGGAATCAGTTTGAAAAAGTTGATGCCTTACTTGCTGCTTATAGAGATGCCATTTCAAGTTGTAGTTGACTATCCGGTTGAATGATTATTTTGACAGAAGTATTTGATTCTTTCTGCAAGACACCCATGGATTTTTTATTAAAATTATTCTAACATTTTCAATATTTGCTTCAACTCGTACTTCTCTTCTTGGTCCTGACCTACCTTTTTTAAGATTGTGTACAGTTCTTGCCTCAATTTTGAACGTTCCGTTCCTCCAAATTGAAGATTTACTACCCTATTAAAAATTAAGGGAGTAGCATGGTTGATTAAAGGAGACAGCGGCGAATTAAAGGAGTATTAAGCGAACCGAGGCCTCTTCCCTTCTGAGACTTCCAGGGCGCGACTCTTAAGCGCGATGAGAGCACGTTCTCCCATGTTGCTACCAGAGGCCACCAGGGCAGATGGCCTCTAGGTGAGACGCCTGCCATCTTTCTCGAGAGAAATGCCAGTTGACATCTTTCGCGCCAGTTTTGAAGTTGGTGTTGTGCGTGACAGACGTCTTGATCGTGTCTCTATTATTTAAAACGTTTCAAGTAATGTTAGAGTGTATATCAGTGCGAGTGTGTATTACGTGAGGGTGTATAGTTATAGACCGACCAGGGTTGAAAATTTGGCCGGGGCCGAGGCCGGGGCCGGGGTCAACAAATTTGTCATAGCCGGGGCCGGGGTTCAGACCGTGTCAGGAGGTATCACGATGACGCAATGCATAACGCCGGTTAGTGGTTCAATGCATGTTCAATTACGGTTGCGGTTGGGCGTGTATTTATGTCAAGTCAATAAAGTTTGTAGACTTGCAGTTGCAGTGCTTGTTGAATCAATTAATATAGAAACAATTATAGTAATTAAATGTACCGGGTGTTCCACAAAAATGTCTCCGACTTTCTAATTGATTCTATCTCCACTTTAAATTAACATATTTGAATTGTCTTTTTTGCACAATGTGGTAAATCTTGTTTCCTTTTCAAATAATTTAATAGATTTAAAAGGGCGATTTTTTGGGAAATCTAATACGTAAAATGAAAAGAAGAACCAATATAAAAGGGAACATTCTTTTAATGGCAAACGTTTCGGAATCTCTGATTCCATCATCAGTGCTGTAAAACAAGGAATAAAAAACGATAATGAACAAATTGCGAAAAAGCTATAAGAAATTAATAGCACTATACCAACGTCGAAAAATAGCTATGCCTAGCCATTAAAAATAAAAACACAATTTCTCTTACACTTTCGAAGCCATCCGTACACATACACCTAAATTCTAGCAATCAAACCAACACACAATAACATCCACACAAAGTAACATTACTGCATATACACACACACACCCACACAAAACACACACACATTCCAACACACTCTTATTTACACAGTTGGGGCAATATTTAATTTCATCGCACTTTGATCATTATTTAGCTGAGGTTTATGGGTAAAAATTAACAATGATTCAAAAATTCTAAGGTCAAATTCCTCTACAGTTCTACAAAGTATAAAGAAATTGGAACTTTTGAAAGGGTGGTTTGAACTATGGCAATGATCTCTGATGGCTGACTGGGAGGGAGATGAGTATGGACGGCCGATTCCATGGGAGATACCAGAGTGTTGGCTGTGACGAATCAATTGCTGGAGTGTGGTACTTCCAACATAGGACTGCAGGCAGCAATCACATTTATACAAGTAGACACAACCATTTCTCAGGCACTCTTCCAAACGCTATTTCCTATTGAAAAATGAACTTATTTTGAAACTATTTCTATAAAATGGTAACACGTCAATGAAAGGAAAATGAGAGTGTATCAGAGATAAAAGATCCTTTCTCATCTCCTTGAAAGATAGCTCAAGAAAGAGAGCTCGACGACAACTTTTTGTTTGGTGCTGTCAGAATTGTACACGGAGAGGAAAGTTTTTTGTCTAAAAACTTTTTAACCAGATTGTTAATTAAGATACAGGGTTTTTATTTTGTACAAGTAACTTTGTGATATATTTCACTTCGTCATGAATTATTTTATATGAATTTGAAATACGGTATGCTCTATGCAATAATGTGGTGACACTTGTTTTAATATAACCCATGTAAATGCAACTGAAGAAATTGGTACATAATCCCATAAATGTAGGTTTTCTATAAATAGAGGTGGTGAACGTTGAATTAGTTTTCTTTACGAGAAAGTCTAAAAATGGCAATTTATCATTCTGCTCAGTTTCCATTGTGAAATTTATCTTGGTGTGATATAAATTTATGTAGTCAAAGAGTTTTAGGGCCTCTTCCTGTGAATGATACATTCACAGTAGGTATTTCACAGTAGGTATTTCACAAGGTATTTGACAGTCGGTATTTTTTTACTTGTTTTACAGCACTGATGATGGAATCAGAGATTCCGAAACGTTTGCCATTTAAAGAATGTTCCATTAATTATTTGTTCAAAGGAAAAGTGTTAAAAACAACAGTGGTGATCTCCTTCATTTCTCATTACCTACTGTGAAGGGACGCCTTTTCAAAACATCACCTCCATTATTAATAATTCTTCGACAACGAGTTGAAGTGTTTCAAGAACTAAAATAAAACGGTGAAATGATCCGCAAAACTCTTCGTTTGATAGTGGCTAGAAGTAATGCTTGCCTTGAGAGAAATGGTGAGTATGACGAAGGATACTAAATTACTTTTTTATTTAAACTTTATTTAATGTATTGATTTGTTACTCTTTTAAGTTTTTGTTTGTTCGGTTTTTTGGAAAGTGCAAAATAAGGAAGAATATCAATATTGTTTTGAAATGTTTTCCTTCGAAAAATTAGTTTTTCTATCTGTTTCAGTTAATCGATCAATGTAAAGTGTTTATTAAACGATTTTCAATAAAATAAATTATTCGAAAATAAAACGAAATTTACTACATTGTGAAAAAATAAAAATTAAAATATGTAAATTTAAAGCGGAAATATAATCAATTAAAACTCAGTGACATTTTTGTGGGACACCCGGTATAATGACTAAAAGTAGTGCGTCAGCAGTATGGGATTACTTTTACATAACGGCGAAGAGTGCAGAAATTGAAGTGTGCACCATTTGTGAAGCAAATATACGACGAGGAGCGGCTGGTGCATCTTAGAAAACTTTCTCAAATAACTATTTATGGGGCCATCTAAAATTAACACAAAATGATCAATTCCTGGAAGCTGAAGAAAAACCGAACAACGAAAAAGAATTGAAAATAGAAACAAAACGAACAAGAAGAAAAACTAAATGTCTATGTATTGAAAACAAACAAAGACAGTTTAGGCTGCAGCAGTGACAAAACTGCCGATTGTAGCAAGTCGTCTTCGTCTATTGGCAAACAGCTGACTTTAAAAGAAACATTTACTCACTCTAAGAACTGGGAGCCAAATAATACTGACCAAATACATAGAGAGAAATTGTATATTTACTGGCTTTGTGACGCGCTCAATCCTTACGACCCTATGGAAAAGGAAACTTTTTTCAATTTTGTAGGGTTTTTGAATAAGAAGTTTCAAGTTCCATAAGAGAAGGTAATTAAAACAAGACTAATTCCGGACCTCAGTATCCAAATTCAGTTTGCTATTTCAGAGGAAATATGAAAGCAAGTTAACAAAAATAGCGTCTTCTCAATAACAGCTGATATTAGGACCTCTCCAAGTCGAGATTCTTTCATGTCAACAACTGCGCACTGGATTATAATTACACTGGATGGTAGCATAGATTCTGCTTTTTCTTCTCAGTGACTGCATGATCTTCAGGATTGCAATCAAATCGCACATCTCTTGAGAAATCGTTTTAAATCTATTTAAAAGACACGTGAATTTTTCACGTGCGGGTAGTCGGGCACACTCCGCTTTATTCATTTCAAACTATTAGTCCAAGTCAAGTTCAAATTAATCCAAGTCAAGTTCAAATTATTCCAAATCAACTTCAATTTAATCCAAGTCAAGTTTAAATTAGCCCAAGTCAAGTTCAAATTAATCCAAGTCAAATTTAAATGAATCCAAATCAAGTTCAAATTAATCCAGCTCCAAGATGAGTTAAGAATCGACGTAAATCTCTCGTTAATTTGAGCGTTTTTTGTATTAAAAATGTATCTGTTGGATATGATGAGCAAGAAAAACGTTTTTCCTAATATACTAAGTATCCAGCATCAGGAGGCAGAGTGTGATTCAGATCTTTGAGCGGAGTAACAGTTAGAAGTCAATTATAAAAACTTCGTATTATACTACACATTAAAGTTGTTTTATAATTCTAAATTAATGGCAGTATGCATCCATTCAAATAATTATGCTAAAAGGTACTTTTATGTTACAGATACACATAGTATCGAGGATTTATTTACACTCATTTGAAGATTTACATGCCTGAAATTCCACTTTATCACATTTATGAACTCATATGTACATTCAATTATACAAATGATTGCCACTGGACGATGTGTAGATTTAACCTTTAAAAGAAATGAGCAAATGCGATTCACTGAGTACTTATATACGATACCATTTGATTACAATATGAGTACATTACTACACAGATACAATCCTGCAATAGCAATAAAAATTGTGCCATCCCTTCAAATGAATAGGCCTAGGCAAATATGTCATCTCGATCGATGAAAAAATTGAAACTTGTTTGTACAAAAATCGTTGGAACATGCAAAAACAGACTTCGTTGCTATATTTCTTTTAAAGGTTAAATCTACATATCATCCAATGGTAATCTTTCGTAATTGCATGCATATATGACTTTATATATGTGATAAAACGAAATTTCACGCATACAAATCTATAAATGAGCAATTAAATCCTCGATACTACTATGTGTATGAGCATGTGTAACATAAAATTATCTTTGAACATAAATATTTGAATGGATGCACACTGCCATTAATGTAGAATTGTAAAACAACTTTAATGTATAGTTAATACGAAGTTTTTATAATTGATTTCTATATGTTACTCCGTTCAAAGATCTGCATCACACTCTGCCTCCTGATGCTGGATACTTAGCACGTTTTGACTCGGATTAATTTGAACTTGATTCGGATTAACTTGAATCTGACTTGGATTAAGGACACCGTCTGGGTAGGAGAAAAGTCCGTTATTTATGGATGGATTTCTCTGAAATTTTCACAGTAGGTGTGAAATGATGGAAAAATCATTTGTTATTTCGACAAAATTTTTGTATCTGCACTGGATTTTTTTTTTTTAAATATGATAAAATAGGGTTCTTTAAAATCTATCTTCTTCTACAATTTTAAAGTTACAGAACCAGAACTTCGTTTTTAGATTGCTTATATGTCTATTTAACCATAAGGGGCTACGAATTTTGATAACTTTTTTTTGTGGATTTTGGGAGTATGTTTTTTAAAATATGTAACCTTTTTTCATTTTTTTTTTAAATAATTGATGTATCGAAAAATGAAACGCCCTTATTGATACACCTTGCTAAGCCCTGTCGAACGGTATATAAACCATTCTTGTAGCTCTAAAATTGTGGAAGAAGTAGCATTTGAGAAACCAATTATCAAGTTTCCAGAAAAACGTGTTTTTTCACAAAAAAATTGTTTTTCTTTTTATCTTTTGAATTACAAGATTTTCTACAATGAAATCTTGAGCGTTTGTAGCTCTTTTCAAGCCCTTTCGATTGATATAATTTACATTTCTGTAGCTCTGTAACTCTGGGAAAAAATATACAACAAAAGACAATACATGTAATTCTTCAAAATAACCACTTTTTTATTTTTTTATTTTTTTCGAGCAAAATACGTTTTTTTTTAAGTCAACTCCTCTGTTTTGTAGCTCTTTTTAAGCCCTTTGGATTGGTGTGCTCGCCATAGCCGTAGCTATGATACTGCAGCTGTCATCGAGCTATGAATGAAAGCTGCGGTATCATAGATACGGCAGAACAGCTAAATTCTGAAATTGTCAAAATCTTATAAAAAGTATTTATTCAGCGTTAGAATGATTCGTTTGAATAATGAAAACACTTTGAGTACCTCATGAACGAACTCTACTGCCATTGCCGCAGAGAAACACACTCAATTGACTCCCAATAATGAGAAGGGGGGAGGGGTCAAGGTCACGCCACCCCCATCGCTTTCCCCCCCTCTGGTGGGCGCACTATTCGGAGTAGCCGAAAACGGAAAGTACCAATGGAAGCGCAAGAAAATCCTCTATAAGATGCACATAAAAACAGAAAATCAACACTTATCTCGATTTCTACCCAGACGGTGTCCTTAAATTGAACTTATCTTGGATTAAATTGACCTTGACTTGGATTAATTTGAAGTGAAAAAGGTGTAGTAAAAAACTAAAAACCCCGGCCAAAACCCCGGTTGAGGGCAGCATTTTGCCGGGGCCGGGGCCGAGGCCGGGGTCTGCAAAAATTTTCGGGGCTTGCCAGGGCCGGGGTCAGCCAAAATGTCCGGGGTTGGCCGGGGCCGGGGCCGGGGCCCCGGTCGGTCTATATGTATAGTACGTGAGGGTGTCAGAAGAAACCAGAGATGGAAGAGACGTAGAATGCTGGTCTTTAGAGGCATTATTTCCAGAGCATGAACGGAGCAAGGACCCCACTGCTAGTTTCACCACCTCGGTCAATTGATATTTATGACGATTTATCGTTGTGGTGGGGCTGGTAGTGAAGGCAAAACCTCAATGTGAGCAATGCAAAAACAACAAAATGTGGAAACCAAACCTGAATTTTCCCTCGTCAGTCTTCAGCAACCTTTGAATTGAAGGACGTTCTTGAAGGTGATCAACGATGTGTTCAGATACATATTTGTGTGTGTGTATGTGTGTAGGGGGGGGGGGGGGGGGGTGTTGTGTGTGGGTGTGGGGGGTAGGTGTGTGGGAGGGGGGGGGGGGTGTGGGGAGGGTTTGTGTGTTGGGATAGGTGGGAGAGTGTGTGTATATGAATAGCCGGTGTAATTAAGCTCGGGCAAGGTAAAGTCGTTTTATTTTCCTTTCTAATTTTAGGAATGAAAGATGAAAAATCTGCTGGACGATAATTGTTTTTGTTATATATATAGCTACGAGTATATTCTTTCAACGACCCTAGGGTATTGTTGCTATATTCTTTTCAAGATACATTTATATTGTTCCATGCAGACTTTCGCCTCCAAGGCTGCGTACAGCTGATTTCCCATCATTGCACGTTCAACCGTTGACGCTTCTCACCCAAATATAGCCAGTTGCCCATTAATTACCTTAGTTATTGCGTTGCGAAAACTTCAAGCATAAGTTATACGTCACAAACATGTCCCATTAATGTCAGCTTAATAATGAACACGCACCCTTGAAATTTTCTGCACATTAGTAGGAGTGTATTTAAGTTACATACTCTGGTACATTTTAATTGTGCTATCAACCGTGTTTGCTTATGATGAATTGATTAATCGCGCAAGAACTAAGTTAATTCAAGGGCAAACTGGTTATAATCGGTTTGAGAAGTGTGACGGTTGGAAAGTGTGACTAATGGGAAATCAGCTGCGCGCAGCCGTATTTTTAAAATTATACTAAGAGGTTGCCATCCTGGGCCTCTCATGATTCTCCGATGGTGAATAGGAGAAACTGGTCGCGCCTTGGGAGCGCGACGGCAGTGCTCCATGCTGAGCCATGCGTGGCCACCGGTTGGGACAGAGGTGCAGGGGCGCCTATAAAGTGGACACTTCGAATCCGAATCAAAGGAGAAACATGGATGCAACAACCAAGTAGTAATGCGAGCGCTCCCTGGAACCCTATTAAAAATTATAGGAGTGGCATCGGTGATTCTTGGGAGCGCTCCCAAATATGCATGGTTGTTTCATCCATGCGTCTCCTATGAGGCAACTTCGAAGTGTCCACTTTATAGGCGCGCCTGCGCCTCTGTCCCAACCGGTGGCCACGCATGGCTCAGCATGGAGCACTACCGTCGCGCTCCCAAGGCGCGACCAGTTTCTCCTATTTACCATCGGGGAATCATGAGAGGCCCAGGATGGCCACCTCCTAATTTGATTTTAAAAAAACGGCTGCGCACAGCTGATTTCCCATTAGTCACTCTTTCCAACCGTCACACTGCTCAAACCGATTATAACCAGTTTGCCCTTGAATTACCTTAGTTCTTGCGCGATTAATCAATTCACCATAAGCAAACATGGTTTATAGCGCAATAAAAATGTACCAGAGTAGGTAAATTAAATACATTCTTACTAATGTGCAGAAAATTTCATGGGTGCGTGTTCATTATTAAGCTGACATTAATGGGACATGTTTGTGACGTATAACTTATGCTTGAAGTTTTCGCAACGCAATAACTAAGGTAATTAATGGGCAACTGGCTATATTTGGTTGAGAAGCGTCAACGGTTGAATGTGCAATAATGGGAAATCAGCTGTACGCAGCCTTGGAGGCGAAAGCCTGCAGGGAACAATATAAATGTACCTTGAAAATAATATAGCAACAATACCCTAGGGTCGTTGAAAGAATATACTCGTAGCTATATATATAACAAAAACAATTATCGTCCAGCAGATTTTTCATCTTTTTGATGAAATATCTCCTAAAATTAGAAAGGAAAATAAAATGACTTTACCTTGCCCGAGCTTAATTACACCGGCTATTCATATACACTCACTCCCCCACCTATCCCCCCACACAAACCCTCCACACACCCCCCTCCCACACACCTACCCCCATACCCACACCCAAACCTTCCCCCCCCTTCCCTACACACACACAAATTTGTATCTGAACACATAGTTGATCACCTTCAAGAACGTCCTTCAATTCAAAGGTTGCTGAAGACTGACGAGGGAAAATTCAGCTTTGGTTTCCACATTTTGTTGTTTTTACATTGCTCACATTGAGGTTTTGCCTTCACTACCAGCCCCACCACAACGATGAATCGTCTAAAATATCAATTGACCGAGGTGGTGAAACTAGCAGTGGGGTCCTTGCTCCGTTCATGCTCTTGAAATAATGCCTCTACAGACCAGCATTATACGTCTCTTCCATCTCTTGTTTCTTCTGACACCCTCACGTACTATACACCCTCACGTAATACACACTCGCACTGATATACACTCTAACACTACTTGAAACGTTTTAAATAATAGAGACACGATCCAGACATCTGTCATGCACAACACCAACTTCAAAACTGAGGCGAAAGATGGCAACCGTCATTTCTCTCGAGAAAGATGGCAGGCGTCTCACCAAGAGGCCATCTGCACAAGTGGCCTCTGGTAGCAACATGGGAGAACTTGCTCGCATCGCGCTCTTGAAGTCGCGCCCTGGAAGTGTCAGAAGGGAAGAGGCCTCGGTTCGCTTAATACTCCTTTAATTCTCCGCTGTCTCCTTTAATCAACCATGCTACTCCCTTAATTTTTAATAGGGAATCACCGATGCCACTCCTATAATTTTTAATATGGTAAGCGACGGCCAACTGGAAAATTTATAGGAAACGAATCTTTTATTTCTTTAATACTCTCAGTGCTGATGTATTTCGTGCCACGAATACTCGTTGTTCCTTTGTTAATTGCATCTTTACTATTAGGGAGGTTAAAAATGTTGTACAATATTATTAATATATATCACAGGATTTACATAATTTGCACGTTCTTCATGTCAGACATTGACAACAGGACACACACACACAACAGGACACATATGCGATTTTGTAAGTGGTCCAAGTCGATAATGTGACGACCTGACTGAATTCTTTAAATTGCTCAGCTAAAAAAATCAATAAATCACCAGGTCTTAGGAATTCTGTGAGGCCATTTCAGGCAACGACTAAGTGCATTTATTCAGTGTGCGAATTGCCTAGCTAGTAAATTATTCATCGATCAAGGACCTGTGCGTGGAAGCATCAACTTGTATCTTCTTCTGTGAACTTTCTTAAATCCGCGCTAGCTTCGTAAAAAGGATAAATTTATTATCATGTATAATATACTACAAAGAAACAGGATTGAAATACTTTGATTAATTCCACAGATAGAAGCAGTTAGATTTCGTTTTATTTCTTTCTTGTCGAATGAAAATATATTGCTCTCTGTTTAAATAGTTTGATGCAATGTCTTTTTGGTAGAGTGTAATCTTTTTAATAGTGTTTTCATATTCTACAAGCAATGGCTTCTATACTAATTTTGTTTGATATGGTCTTGCTGTTTTATAATAAGTTTTATTCTGATTTGATGGAATTTTGTTCAGTAAAAAGGATTTTCATCCATTCAAGACTTATTCTAACCTATTCGTTGCCTTTCATCCTAGTGCGTAGATTTTTAGTTTGTTAATAGTTTTAAAGAATTTCCTATACACTTTAGTAGATCCTCGTTCAAGTTGATGCAATTAACTCCTGTGTGAAAGTTTGCACTTATATTCGTTCCTTCTTATTTTTGAAACGAAAACGGTAGGCTGGTAAGATTTGGCTTGTGTTCCGTGGTGGCGGTGCAGAACGACATTAACCTGCCCACTGCGCGGCGTAAGTGATCTTTCAACAGCCTTCACGTAGCTAATAGTTTCGTCGACCGTTCAACAACGTCGATTGATATTTAACGACGCGCTTTAAAGGAAGTGAGAGGCAAACGGCCAGGATATTCATCATACTCTCATTCTCTGGCGGTAATTTTCTTGGTGAAATGTTTGATTTTCTCATCAAGTGATTCCCCGCAGCACTGTGCCTCGAGTTGGTGCGGGGACTCGGCCGTGGAGTGCGAGAGTGGTAGAGTCACGCAGGCCTTTTCTTTGAGTCCAAGTGGCGACTCAGACTCGGAGTCAGAAAGAGGCAGAGTCGCACAGGCGATGTAGGCCGCCGCGCGACCGGCGTTTCAACGCGGTAATTTGAGGCCGGCACAGGCAAGCTCCTTGTTAGGCGTGATCGAGGGCCTCGTGATTGATTTGTATGAAGGCGCAACTTGCCTCCACCTTGTAAGTTTGGCTTCACACGCTCCCTCGTGTTCTGCAACGTGCACTCACTGAGTTCAGGGTGTACGACGTCCGCACGCTTCTTAAAGCTGATGTCAGCGCGTCAGGCCAGTCTTCCGAACGATTCCAAATTTTGAATGCCTTACTGTTGAAAAGCAACGCTCCTGTGATTGTAGATCCTGTAGTTTTTGAGGCGGTGATCAGAAAGTCTTGTGGACATTGTGACGCAAAATTATTTAGAGTATGAGGAAATTTCTCTTTGCCAGTACATATGAGTAATAAAAATTTAATTTTTATTGGGATGTGCAGATTATTGAGAAACAGGTTTTAGAAAAAAATCATTAGGTGATAATTCGAAATACAGTACTCTTGTGTATTTAACTCAGTAATGGTGTATTTTATAGCAAGGCTCATATTTTGTCTAACTGTTTAATATTCCTTCCTCAGTAACTTTGAGTTTTTGAGAGAACTCCAAGTATTTTTTCCACAACCGTAGACAAAATTATTATTAGTATTACAAAGTGACCCAATTTTTTTTCAAATGAATTGAAAATTTCAATTTTATGACACTTTTACTATCGTGTTCAGATGAAGACACTAAGTAGTTCGTTCCAGAATATCCCTTTATTTAACGAAAACCATTGGTATGTCTCTTCGCCTGAGTACTCAGAATCCCTGAGCTGTTGGAAATAAAGACTGTTTCAACCATCTCACGTTATTGAAAAAATGCTAGTTTGAATTGCTATCGATTCGGAAACACTCACTTTACAGTCGATTGTTCGTTCGTCACTGATGCTACCAAATAAAGAACATTATCCCACCGTTGTGATTAACTTGGCTGTGAGATATCATTCCCTGAGTCGTTGGTACGCAGTTTACGTTCCCTCCCAATGCAGATTGCTAAAATCTTTCAACTGTGCACTATAGTGGGTTAGCAAGATCACACCTTCTTGCTGGTGAACTTACCAAATTTTCTTCAACGGCAGAAAGAATGGCTCAATATATGAAATAAATCCTGCAGACCAGCTCAGGAACAAAGAACTCTCACCCACTGTACACCCTCTGAACTTCGTTGTTTCTTTCCAGTGTACATGCGATAAAATTCGAAGAAAATAAGAAAACACTTTTACCAAAACACTGCCAATCTATAAAAAGCCACATCACTCTCCGTCCATGAAATGTGACGCATAAAATTTTAAATATTGCTATGGCATCTGTTGAAACTAAAAAAAATAAAACTCAAACTTTTATAGTATGCTGTATTTTTGCATTTTTCCACCCTGATGATGTTTGTTCCATTAAAATGTCGCATTATATATGCTGATAATGATATGGCATTTTATCGACTGTCAATATTTACTAAAATGACGTGTAATTTTCTTCAAATTTTGTCATGTGAAGAACGGAGAAATTATCGTAAGGGTGATAATCTGGAAAAGAAGTTACGTTATTTTTTACACCTGAGCAAATGTAGGACTTCACAAAGTTAAACATTAGAATTTTTCACTCAAAAGTATTGAATGTGTGGTCATTCTGTTGAAAAGTGTTGAAAAAGACTGGTAAACCCCACTATGGGTTCCCGTTTTGAGTTAATCCCCCATGCAATTAATTTTTATCCTCAGCACTCAACAGTCGGCTCTGAATATGCGTTTGCACATCTGGAAATATAGAGCAACAATAAAAAATTTTGTAGGCGAGGTGCGTTGTCTTCTGTGCACCCAGAAGTGAGGGAACTCAAGTTAAGCAGTGTCCCACCATGTCGCAGCTGAAGGAGGTCTTAAGAAGCAGAATGTGCATCTTGTCAGTGCCATCTATTGAGGGCAAACAGCTCAGACGTCTCACTTATTGTCTTCATGGGTCGCAAAATGTGCTAAGACATAATTGAGCGCCTTGCGCGTTGAGCACTCACGATTTAATGAGGGTAAACTTTTCAACGTCGGCCGGCAACTCGAGACGTCGGCCATGTTTGTTGCGGCGTATCGGTGCGCCGTGCCTCTGTAATGTGACAAGTTCGGTGACGGTGGCACTCGATAGACTTGTTATCGCAGGCATAACGCTGCTGGTCACGCACCCCAGTCGAGCATACACGCGTCGGGCCTGTGCATTACGAGGTCCCCTCACGCACGCCCCTCACGCACGCCGTCAGCTAAAATGGCTCCTGCCACACACTGGACGCCACTCGCTCCAGCGGCGGCCGCTGCAGGGGTAGCGGCTCCATCTTAGCCTTGCGCTCGTCACGGCGACGAGCGGACGCACTCCCTTATTTTCATGTGCTAAGGAGCACCAAATTTTAATTGTACACTCCTAAAGTATCGACAAATTACCTGCAGTTTTCTGACAGATCCTCACTAGCACGAGGTGCCTCAAGCAGGTAAGGCTGCATGGGCTCGACTCGACGAGCTGCATGGGCTCGTTCATAACGCAGGACTGTGGGACTTGGTATTTATGCATTTTTATATCGTCACAATATAATAATTTAAATAATTTTCCCTAGTATGGATCACAATTATTCGATCTAAAAACTATTTTCGGCCAGTGACACAAGTGCATTATATGCTCAAAGTATGAAAGCATTCAATTTCCCTCTCAGGTTCCAATTGAAAATGATTATACGAGTATATATGTTATCTATTTAACAATTATTTCCTGATTTTTATGGCAGAATAACATCATTTAACGTTATGTAGAGTGAGATTTACTCTTTGTTGATGAAAGTTAATCAGTTCCATGTAATCTTTCCATACGAATATAATGCATTCCCTAAGCCTTTATTTACACAAACACGCTAAAAAATGAAAGTATTATGTTCAGTTTTTGCTATTTTAAATTTAGCTGTAGTCTACTTATTCACTTAAAATCATTACACATGAAAGCTTTCTTTCACTTTCATAATTTCATTTCTTTTTCAGAGACTCAACTCAACTCTCATTTCACTTCCAAATTGGTTTTTACTTTTAGCTCATAAAGTACGATCTAATAATCCCCGAGGTGGTTCCCGTGCAAAGAAGAAATGCTGCCTGTCTGAATTAAAGAAGCCACTGTAGCTGGCGCTGCTGTGGGTAGGAGAAGTGCTGACTGGAAAGAAGCCACTGTTAGTGGCTCCTGTGAGAAGGCGAAGTGCTGACTGTCTGGAAGAAGTCACTGTAGGTGGCTGCTGTGTGAAGAAGTGCTGACTGGAAAGAAGCCACTGTTAGTGGCTCCTGTGAGAAGGCGAAGTGCTGACTGTCTGGAAGAAGTCACTGTAGGTGGCTGCTGTGTGAAGAAGTGCTGACTGTAAAGGAGCCACTGTTGGTGGCTACTGTGGGAAGGAGAAGTGCTGACTGTCTGGAAGAAGTCACTGTAGGTGGCTGCTGTGAGAAGAAGTGCTGACTGTAAAGGAGCCACTGTTGGTGGCTACTGTGGGAAGGAGAAGTGCTGACTGTCTGGAAGAAGTCACTGTAGGTGGCTGCTGTGAGAAGAAGTGCTGACTGTAAAGGAGCCACTGTTGGTGGCTACTGTGGGAAGGAGAAGTGCTGACTATCTGGAAGAAGTCAGTGTAGGTGGCTGCTGTGAGAAGAAGTGCTGACTGTAAAGGAGCCCCTGTTGGTGGCTACTGTGGGAAGGAGAAGTGCTGACTGTCTGGAAGAAGTCACTGTAGGTGGCTGCTGTGAGAAGAAGTGCTGACTGTAAAGGAGCCACTGTTGGTGGCTCCTGTGAGAAGGCGAAGTGCTGACTGTCTATAAGAAGTTACTGTAGGTGGCTGCTGTGTGAAGAAGTGCTGACTGTAAAGGAGCCACTGTTGGTGGCTACTGTGGGAAGGAGAAGTGCTGGTTGTCTGGAAGAAGTCACAGTAGGTGGCTGCTGTGAGAAGAAGTGCTGACTGTAAAGGAGCCACTGTTGGTGGCTACTGTGGGAAGGAGAAGTGCTGACTATCTTGAAGAAGTCACCGTAGGTGGCTGCTGTGAGAAGAAGTGCTGACTGTAAAGGAGCCACTGTTGGTGGCTACTGTGGGAAGGAGAAGTGCTGACTGTCTGGAAGAAGTCACTGTAGGTGGCTGCTGTGAGAAGAAGTGCTGACTAGCTGTAAAGGAGCCACTGTTGGTGGCTACTGTGGGAAGGAGAAGTGCTGGTTGTCTGGAAGTAGTCACTGTAGGTGGCTGCTGTGAGAAGAAGTGCTGACTGTAAAGGAGCCACTGTTGGTGGCTACTGTGGGAAGGAGAAGTGCTGACTGTCTGGAAGAAGTCACTGTAGGTGGCTGCTGTGAGAAGAAGTGCTGACTAGCTGTAAAGGAGCCACTGTTGGTGGCTACTGTGGGAAGGAGAAGTGCTGGTTGTCTGGAAGAAGTCACTGTAGGTGGCTGCTGTGAGAAGAAGTGCTGACTGTAAAGGAGCCACTGTTGGTGACTCCTGTGAGAAGGCGAAGTGCTGACTGTAAAGGAGCCACTGTTGGTGGCTACTGTGGGAAGGAGAAGTGCTGGTTGTCTGGAAGAAGTCACTGTAGGTGGCTGCTGTGAGAAGAAGTGCTGACTGTAAAGGAGCCACTGTTGGTGACTCCTGTGAGAAGGCGAAGTGCTGACTGTAAAGGAGCCACTGTTGGTGGCTACTGTGGGAGGGAGAAGTGCTGGTTGTCTGGAAGAAGTCACTATAGGTGGCTGCTGTGCTAAGGAGAAGTGCTGCTGTGTGGCAGTAGTCAGTGTAGTCTTACAACTTGACTGAGTCCCTCAACAATGCCGTAAAACAATCAAGATATCTTTGACTGATGGAAGCATCTTTGTGAGGTTCATCTATGGACTGATTAATTTTACGATCTCATCAGATATTTACAAATATTTAGTGCTTACCATCCATTTGTATACCCCTCACTAATGTTAATTTTGAAAGAAGTCTTTAAGTTGAGCTGTGATTAGTTACATGACTGTGTTTCTTCCATTCCAATGATATTATGAAAACATTATTTTTTTTATTCAGGCTCTGGCCTGGTATTGGTGAGAACATATCATAAACCGGGATTTAATAACTTCAGATTCCAGTTTCTGTCATTTTTATACTTTAAATTTTTGTCTCGTGCGGGACTCACTGCAGCAAGAAACAAGTTCAAAGCTATTGTTGTTGGTAGCTGGATACGTGAGATGAGGTTTTCAATTTTTTGGACGTTGCAATTCTAGAGCACCATTTTTGGGCAAAGTTAATTACCGTTTCATGCATATCTTAAGAGGTCTAAGCTTAGTTTGAAACGGTTTGGTTTGGATGAGAGATGTCAAATACTGTAAAAATGCTAATTAATAATGTGGTTAAATATATCAATCGTGTTGCAGGATTGTGATAACTTGGTAAGTTTCACTAAAAATGACGTTGCTGGACTTGGAAAGTAGCCGTAACTCGTCGACGCTCTCACACCTCACAGCTCGCCTCAGCCAGGAACAATTTATCACCAGGTATACTGCGCCAATTTAGCGACAGCCAGGCTTCAAACGGAAAGATCTATTTAGCTCTTTAGTCGGTTTTTCCAAAAAAATTCAGTTTATGGTAATTTTCTTGGAATTTCATGTTTTACTTGTCTGTTATATCGTACGAATTACTTTTCCTTCACGTTACGTAGTTTCAGCACAGTTTGTTTTGTGACAGCCCAACTTTTCCTTAGCCATTTGCCACAACCAAGTAGGTGCGCTGGGACAACTGTCTTTCGTCTTAACATAAAAATATATGAGGATACAGTCATCACCGGGCTCCTTGAACCAATTTCTATAAAAAATTGATAGGAATAAATGTATTTTCTTGATAGCGCTCATGAGGGACTCGATCGGCGCTTTCCACCAGCTTATAATTCCTCATGGGGCTCGGCACTCCGCAGCGAATTTAGCGCTCTCCAGGAGACATGACACGTATCAGGGAAAATTGGCGCTTTCTAACCCAATCTAACTTTTTTTTGCGGGAGCATGCATGTTTTTCACCGCCTAAGCGATTTAATTTCTTGGGCGGCGAAACACATGTATATGCAGGCGGCGGAAAAGTTATACTGGGAAGGTATTCGACACTCCTCAGGGTATTTGACATACCTAAGAGAACTTGATATTCATTAGGGGATTTAGCATTCTTCGACGGACTACTCATTCGTCCGTGGACTTGGCAGTGGTCGCGTGACTGTGTTCTCGATCCGAGAGATCCACTATTTGTCACAGATTCCTTGATCTGAATACAACAGTTTTAAGAGCACTTGCAGTGACAGTCTTTCATGAGTTTTAGTTTCGAAGGTAGGTTGGCTTCACTCTTAATCTTCTCCATTTTCCTGCAAGAGAAAGGGGGCGAAATATAATTTTAGTGAACTTGTGCTTCTGATAGTACATATTGTGTTTTCTTGCTATAATTTCCACAGAAGAACGGTACTGATTGTAGAGTTCATAAATAGTTCATAAAAAGGAAAGACTGAAAAAATTTGGTTATATTTCCTTTACAGTATATGCTGTTAGAGTTTGTACTGCTCACGCTTCTTTCGAAAGTAGGAGTTGATGGATCAATTACCTAGATATTGTTGTGAAAATGTGCGTTTGTCGCAAATTTAGATTATGACAAATTTGCCTCAGTTATTTTTCTCGTGAACAGTAAGTAAGAATTAATTGGGCGAAGCTCATGTTTACAATACTCCAGAGTGGTGAAGCATCTCACGCATTCACTGGATTGACGTCTTACGTCATTGAATATTCATTGTTAGCGTGTGAGTTGTTGCCATAATTCACTGAAAATGAGGAACATCGATTCGCTTTTACACTTTTATCATACAAAGCCCTTTTGATGAGAAGAATATAGTCAACCCGTCATACCGCCTGTTACCCTCGCTGAGAGGCTGAGTGCAGGGTGCCCTCACAGCCTCCTCAGGCTGCGGGGCATCTTAAGGTAACGCTGAGCATCCCTAGGGAAGAACTTGTAACATCCAGTGACGTTCTCCCCGGACATTCCTAAGTTCAGCCAGCAGTCGGAACGTCGTCTTACCTGAACATATCACTGTACGTGTCCATAACTTACTGCAGATTAGACTGGAAGGAACTATGCCATCTCACTAGAAGAAGTGAGTCTTCATAGTTTCCAGATGGCATTTGATTATTTGAAAATAAAGCAATATGACCTCCAACTATCACCATCTCACTAGGAAATAAAGCAATATGACCAATTATCACATCTCACTAGGAAATAAAGCAATATGACCAACTATCACCATCTCCCTAGGAAATAAAGCAATATGACCAATTATCACCATCTCACTAGAAATAAGGCAATATGACCAACTATCACCATCTCCCTAGGAAATAGGCAATATGATCAACTATTACCATCGCCCTAGGAAATAAAGCAGTATGACCAACTATCACCATCTCACTAGAAATAAGGCAATATGACCAACTATCACCATCTCCCTAGGAAATAGGCAATATGATCAACTATTACCATCTCCCTAGGAAATAAGCCAATATGACCAACTATCACCATCTCACTAGACTGGCACTCTCTATCTTCCCTGAAATACTACCGACGCGCCAGTGCCATGCGAGACGAAGCAGCCCCAGACCAGCATGCAACGCACCTCCATGTACCACAGCTGCATGGTGTGGCATCTTTATGTGTGTGTGCTGTCCCTTCTGTTGTTCAATCATGGCGAGCGTTGTTCTAACAAAATAATTGAAATTAGGTTTCATTAAACTAAAGGATAGTCTGTCAGAACTAATTTCATTTGTCAAAATAGTTTTATAAAAATTTTGAACGAGTTTCAAAAGTTCTTTCTTTTTAGTAGAGGAGGTTCTCGAGACCCATGAATTTTGTTTTTCCAGTGTGGTTCTTTAGTGATGGTTCTGTCACTTTTGGACTGGATGCTTAAATACTAGTTTTTATCTCTTTTCAAGCAATCATTGGCTTATTTTTAACCTTTCTCAGAATGTTTCATGTATACACACACTGATCTTTCTTGGCGCACCGGGCCCTGGCGAGTTACAGTCGTGCCAGAATCCCTTGGCTATATCATAGAGTAAGGAAAATTTTTCCGCGCAAAAATCTTTGTTTTAAATACCTCCCGAATATGAAGTTGAATAATTTGCTTCTCTGAAGATTCTACGACTTCTTTCACTTAGGGCATGATTAGTTTACGCACCCTTCTGCAACTGTGGCTCATTTGTAAATGACGTTGCAATTTTCCTATGAACCAAATACATTCTTGTCCTATAAACTTTTAGCATATCACAGAATTTGTTTGTGGACAATAGTTATTTTGAAAGGTAATGGTTATTACTTCAAATGTTTTGCTGATATGGTTTATTAATGTTCTCCTGTATCACACGAGTTTTGTATAAAAATCTCTATAAATGACAAATCAGTATTATAAAAACATCTTCAGTTTACACATGAAGAAGTATAATCTGTCAGAGTCGAGCGTTTGATAGCGTACCTACAAGTAGCTTAATGCACTTAAAATGTGATGAATTCAAGTATGTACTTTTATCCCTCGCGGTGTTCCACACGCTGGTCGTGAAGTAACTGAGGCCGTTGCATCATGCATGTAACTTCACGAGGCAGCTCGCTGTAATGCAAGGAAGTGTTAGCGACAAGTAAGTTGGGCTTATGGCCACGGCTTCTTGTCTGATGACAGGACATCAGTAACATAAATGAAAACGATTCAAAAGGTTACAAGAGGATGCTGGAAGGATTGCCTAACAAGTTAACCCAATTTGGTTAAGATTTCTGAAGTTATATACATATGAAGGAGACATGCAAGGATTAATTTTCTCTAAGTTAAGCAAACTAATTTGCATCAAAGTTCAATAAGTTGGATTTCAGTGTTTACGGAAATTTACGCGCGTTAGTTCTACCAGGCCTGCAGTAGGTGGAGGCCCTGGTGAGGCTGCTCTGACGCACTAGACAGCATGCAACTCACATCACGCAACACACTATACATAACGTGCAACATGCGGTACTCCCATAACATACAAGACAGCACACAACACACTATACATAACGTGCAACATGCGGTACTTACATAACATACAAGACAGCACACAACACACTATACATAACGTGCAACATGCGGTACTTACATAACATACAAGACAGCACACAACACACTATACATAACGTGCAGCATGCGGTACTCACATAACATACAAGACAGCACACAACACACTATACATAACGTGCAACATGCGGTACTCCCATAACATACAAGACAGCACACAACACACTATACATAACGTGCAACATGCGGTACTCCCATAACATACAAGACAGCACACAACACACTATACATAACGTGCAACATGCGGTACTCCCATAACATACAAGACAGCACACAATACACTATACATAACGTGCAACATGCGGTACTCACATAACATACAAGACAGCACACAACACACTATACATAACGTGCAACATGCGGTACTCCCATAACATACAAGACAGCACACAATACACTATACATAACGTGCAACATGCGGTACTCACATAACATACAAGACAGCACACGACACATTATACATAACGTGCAACATGCGGTACTCCCATAACATACAAGACAGCACACAATACACTATACATAACGTGCAACATGCGGTACTCCCATAACATACAAGACAGCACACAACACACTATACATAACGTGCAACATGCGGTACTTACATAACATACAAGACAGCACACAACACACTATACATAACGTGCAACATGCGGTACTTACATAA
This sequence comes from Morinoia aosen, assembly GCA_030386875.1. Taxonomy (NCBI): domain Eukaryota; kingdom Metazoa; phylum Arthropoda; class Malacostraca; order Amphipoda; family Talitridae; genus Morinoia; species Morinoia aosen. The sequence goes on from CM059566.1 coordinate 66,146,788, forward strand.
CATACAAGACAGCACACAACACACTATACATAACGTGCAACATGCGGTACTTACATAACATACAAGACAGCACACAACACACTATACATAACGTGCAACATGCGGTACTTACATAACATACAAGACAGCACACAACACACTATACATAACGTGCAACATGCGGTACTTACATAACATACAAGACAGCACACAACACACTATACATAACGTGCAACATGCGGTACTCCCATAACATACAAGACAGCACACAACACACTATACATAACGTGCAACATGCGGTACTTACATAACATACAAGACAGCACACAACACACTATACATAACGTGCAACATGCGGTACTCACATAACATACAAGACAGCACACAATACACTATACATAACGTGCAACATGCGCTACTCCCATAACATACAAGACAGCACACAACACACTATACATAACGTGCAACATGCGGTACTCACATAACATACAAGACAGCACACAACACACTATACATAACGTGCAACATGCGGTACTCACATAACATACAAGACAGCACACAATACACTATACATAACGTGCAACATGCGCTACTCCCATAACATACAAGACAGCACACAATACACTATACATAACGTGCAACATGCGGTACTCACATAACATACAAGACAGCACACAATACACTATACATAACGTGCAACATGCGGTACTCACATAACATACAAGACAGCACACAACACACTATACATAACGTGCAACATGCGGTACTCCCATAACATACAAGACAGCACACAACACACTATACATAACGTGCAACATGCGGTACTCCCATAACATACAAGACAGCACACAACACACTATACATAACGTGCAACATGCGGTACTCACATAACATACAAGACAGCACACAACACACTATACATAACGTGCAACATGCGGTACTCACATAACATACAAGACAGCACAAAACACACTATACATAACAAACACAGTATACAGCAAGCAACACACCATACATACCATACAGCAGTACTCAGCATCAAACACACTATGCATAAGGCAACACAGTACACATCACACAACACACTATATATATATATATAAAAAGGTAACACAGGTAACATCACACAACTCACTATACATAACAAACAACGCAATGTACATCACACTATACATATACACAGTATAGGGCACACATCACACAACACCCACAGACACACCGGCATGACGACCCTCTGCCAGTCACCACCCACCGCACCCACCCTCAAGTACCTAGCAGGACGGACATCTAAGCCATGGCAACTCGCGCGCACACACGGCCTCCTCAGCAAGCACACGCACTGGGACGGTCTTGAGGAAACCCGGCGACTGTTTCCCCATTGCCTCTCGGCTCCTGGAAACATTATTTGTTGCTGCCGAGCGCCTGACCCTCGCTAGTCTGAGGGCTACCCTCGCTAGAATTTACGAGGGTTCTGATGATTCATTCGTGCGGTTAAGCTGCGGCCATTTGTAATGTTTACCGACACTCGGCGCTTTGTGAGCAGTAGCTCTGTGTCTCGTAACTCTGCCACTCAAGGAGGGGCTTGATTTTCACACGAAACACCTAACTGACGGCCATAATTCTCGAGGGTAAGAAAAGACCAGGCAGCAAATTGTACGTAAGAATAAGTTGATTAATGTGAGTTGTAGTGAATTTTGTTGTTGACATTCAATTACAAACCTTTATGACGTAGAATACGATTCACTTATGTGGGCAAATGTTTACCTGAGCTCGGAAGAAGAAAGAATAATTGACGTCTCACCAGGTGTTCATGAGTGGTAAAGGTGAGCAATGGACGCTCAGAGATTACTTTCACTTTGCCCTCACCAACAAACACTTCCATTTTATCCACTTGCTTTCACATGCATCCCAAATTTAGAAATTAATGTAGGTGTAGAATTGAGATGTCGAATGCATGAGTTGAAAAAAGCACTTAAATGCGTGCCGTAGAATAGCCGGTGGAGTGATCAGCTACTGCGTTCATTACACAAGTGCCCTAAATCATGTTAGGATGTATACGAGGCAAGTTCATGCGCCTGTAAAGTCTTTCCGTGAAAAATAAAGTAAATAATTTGAAAATGACCCTCAGTTTCATATAATAACTATCACTTCTCGTTGAGCAATTACTGAAGTCTTTTTTGACTTTTAACATATACATACTACTGCTGTTTCTCAATCCGCCTGTTGAAGCAAAAACAACAAAAATAACATTATCGTAGTGGAAAGCCCCAATGTGTGTTATGGTACCACGAAGCAAAATCGCCTTCTACAGTTCAACGAAAGTTGAGAAATGAGTATCGATAAGATCTTCCGGGTAACAAAAATAAGAGACCAATATGAAAATTTCACAGACTGGAAGTGTCGCAGACGATAAGAGAATCGGTGGGCTCATGCAGCTGGCGCGGGTGATGCATCCGTAAATGCTGGGCGCTAATCTTCCCTGCGTAGTCCTGCGAAATCTGTTCGCCGTGCTTCGATCAAACTACGGATATTTCGGAGCAGAGTGCATAATGTGATGAATTGAGTACGAATAAATTCCAAATGGCAAACCCAAATGTGTTGCATTTGCTGCAGAGATTTTCTCCGGAACTGACGAAGACAACGATTATCCTAAGCGAAGTGTTTTTCTTACGAAGCTACTTTTCATGCATGCAGCAATGGTGATTAGCACATTTGAGAACCATGAAGCTAACATGTTTTGACTGGACAGGAATGAGACCGTAAAGTGAATGTTGGTGTGATCTAATGCGTGACAGGGTTTGGGATCTCATTCTTTGTTGAACCCATCATATTAGTAATTGTTCATCTGGATATACTGGAGTATTTATTATGCTGCACCTAAATGGACAGAGCTTCAGCCAAGGTGCTGTTTCAACAAGATGAGGCTCCCATTCACTGGCATGTAACTTTCTGGATGCAGCCTTCCCGAACCGCTGGATTGGGAGAGATGGTCAAACACAATGGCCCCACGTTCAATAGATATTGATCGTTCTGCGTTTTTCTTATGGGGGTATTGCAAGTTTGAAGTGGGCCTAATGCTGAGTGCCAGTACCTAATGTAGAGGCTTCAAATTAAGGCAAGGATAACAGCAGCTCTACCAACTGTTGACTATATATATGAAGACGGGGGAAAATACCTGGCGAGGAATCGAATTTCGTTTTGGCGTGCTCCGGGCAGCAAAAACAGCTCATGTTGAAATTGGTGAATGATGTAAAAAACTTCAGTCATTGTTGAAGAAACCCATTTCAACTTCTGCCTAGTATAGTTTGTTTGTGATAAAGGTCTGAAGTCTGGAAAAAATTATGGACACCACCTATAATATAATGTGATGCGAGACACCTCATACAATGTTGCTGTGAAGTATCGAAGTTAGACGTCAATTAACAGCATAGGTCGAGGTAAATATGCAACCAAACGACTTCGCTGAGGACAAACTTCTGAATGCTATCAAATTAAAACAGTACTTCAAACTGAGAAAAAAAAACAATCGTTTCAAAAGTTTGACCATAACAATTTTTCAGAACCAAAACAATTTTTATGGGTAATCGGGAGAAATAAAGGATGAAGTTCACACGTCTGTAGGACATTCTTACGATTTATGATATTTTTGGGAATAATAGATGGCACAGACTGTGTAGGAAAGAATAAAAATATTAAAATTAATTCTTCGAATGCTCCCAGCAATCCACAGCTGAAGAGCGAGTATCCTGCGCCCACCGCTAGTCTGACTTATGTTGGTATGGTGGGGGTGTGGTGGTGTGGTGATGTGGAGGCGGTGCAGTGGTGTGGGTTTAGTCGGTGAGGGGACTTGGGAGGGGGACGGAGCCCTAGTTTCATCATCGGGTTTTGTTGAAAGTCTTCTACAAAATTTGCATGCAATCCAGCTGTGGACGATGCGGCGGTTGCCCTTCATTTGGCCGCTTCCAAATTGATCATTTAAAGGCGCTTTAATCAAGAGAACGCATCCAGCAATCTTGCTCACTTCCCCCTGTGGGGGCATCGCGTGGGGGGACTGAGGGGACGCGGCATAGAGCCTGGGTGTGGTGGCCGCTGCTGTGACGTGCTGGTAAGTGTGTCGTGTGGCACACGTCGCGGCAACGCAACACGACGTGCTGGTGTGTCGTGTGGCACACGTCGCGGTGACGCAACACGACGTGCGGGCAGCTGCCGTGTGGGACACCTTGCAGCAACGCAACACGACGTGCAGGTGTGGCGTGTGCTCACCACCAGCACATCACAACACAACACGACATGCAGGTGTGCCGTGTGCTCACCACCAGCACATGACAACACAAGACGACGTACAGGTGTGCCGTGTGCTCAACACCAGCACATGACTGCGCCGTACGTCTCGCATGAAATCAAAAGAGCCAGTAACTTCCACCGTCGCGCGATGCTCGAGATGGGAAAAAATCATTTAATTCTGTTTGCATGTTGTTGCCCTTATTGTTTTGTCGAAGTCATTGACGTCGGTATTTAAGAGAAATTTGTAGTGCCTTGCTCCTCATGAGAAACTAGCGTGAGTATAGTGATGCAGAATTGTAGGGTGGAGCAGTGCTGCGGATAAAGCTGAAAGGAGTTTGCTTCTACCATAAGGAAACACTAGCTCTCTTGTTCATATCAGGCCAGAGTCAAAATATTTAATTTGTCTACGAATATAATTCTAGTTCTCAAAGGTGTGGTTTATTAACTGAATTGTTACGTATACAAGAATTTTGTAGAAATAAAAAAGAGATAAAAGAATGTTAATAAATGATAGAAGAAAGAGAGAGTTAGGTGACAATGAGAAAGTAATGAACATGAATTGAGGAGATAGAGAGACCAAAAAAGGACAGTAAATTGAAAAAAAGTAGGAGAGTAGAGAAGAGCAGATGAACAAAAGAAGCTACAGGCAAAAATGAGAACAGAATGACGAAAAGCTTGCTAGAAATATAACATGAAAACACTGGAAGATGGGAAATGTGTCAAAACTTTGCTAGCTTCTAAAATTGCGCTCTGGAGCTCGTGCTGTGAGATATACTTAGGGAATGCGGTGCGGCTATCGCATGGAACACGCACTGCACGCGCTTGTCTTGCTGGGCAGTCACTCCAGTGCTTGCGGTCCTGCTCGGTGTGCCAAGTGCTGCGTGCACTACTCGCTCAAGAAGTTGGTCGCTTTTTGTAGCAATGTGAATCAAATGAAATCAATCAAGCCCAATATCTTATTGGATTACCTTTTGCATTGATTAGTTTACATTCTCAAACGCGTGGATCCTGCAAAATTTTGCTAACAATTCAAACGAATACTTATCCAAGTACGAATATATGTTAAAAAAAAATTTCTGAAAAAAGAGGAAAAAGTGTCGAGACTCGCAGTTCCGTTCTACTTTGTCCCCAAGATTTTCGAAAGAGCTTATATCAAGAGACTATGGACGCCAGTCCATTTGAAGTATTGATCTCCATACACGGGCGTACTTGGTCAACGAAATGTTCAAATTATCTTGAGATGTCAGTTGTTGTTGCTCAAGGTTGCCGAGCCTTGTCTCGACCATGCAAAGTTCGCCTCTGGATCATTACACTGCCTCTAAAAGCTTGTACTGCTGGAGCGATGCATGAAGGATCCTAAGCTCCATGGACTTACCGTCTTAATTTAACTCTGCTTTTTCTGTAGCTATGTGATCCCCATTCATCTGATTATTTCCATAGCTCTACTATCAAGTTTTTGTATTTTTGTTTGCAAATTGGAGGAGTTTCGTTCGATTTCCTTTGCTGACCAATTGTTTCCTGGCGGCGTAACTCATTAAACTCATTTCATTAAGTTCATTATTCATAGTGTTTGCAGAAATTTTCTCAAGACCTTCGTTGAGCATGCTAGTAAACTGCTAAACACTTCTCTGCTTGTTTGCTTTCACCAATCGCTTCAGAAAACGCCTTTCGCTAGTATTCAGAATTCGCTACCACTCTTCCCATTGAAATACTGCATTTCATTATTTTTTCTACAAAGTAATTGTTCTTCGCACAGTCCTAAGTCCTATCAACATCAATTGAAATAATTTTTGTGGAACATTTACCAGCCCTGAGTAAACCTAGGATTTTTCCTTTGTCACAGACAGTGGCTTGTTAATTGAGTAAACTTTTTTCCTGTAGGCTCGTTGTCACGGAGAGAGCAGTTGGAGGACTGACTGCCATGGACAATGAACGCGACTATTGTTACCACATCATTTTTCGATAATTTTTTTCCGTTGAATCTTGTCCAAAATTGTTTCAGTTTTATATACACTCTACCGAGGTGCGGTAAACTTTTGACGGTAGTGTATTTACTGTATTTTGTGCATGGTTTTCAAAACACTCGCCCTGCTGTACTTGACGTAGAAGTTTCTCCAGACCTGTCCTCTGAAATCTAAATTTACGAACACCTCACAACGCGCACATCAATGTTCTCTGAAAATTTTGTGGAAGCCATTTGTGCAAATATTCTCCAGTGATTGACAGACTATCATTGAGAAGTAAATTGGCGTTGCTCATTACACAGAATAAAGATACGTTGCCTTACACCACGATCAAACGTCATTTACAGTTGATATCGTTATATGTTCATGTATGCTTTCAGATTTATTTTCTTATTCTAAGGTCGTGCTATACTCAGCATTGTAACTGCCACGTCACGGCGCTTGTGTTGATTTCCTCGAACCGCTTGCTGAAATTACTTACTTGGATCCCTCGATGTCATAGCTTTTCCAAATGTTCAGTTAAAAATAGTTGCTGACTTGCTCTTAACTTTGCTAGTAAAGGCCATCAATTTGCACGGAGCTCACGGTGCTCCTACCCGAGGTGATTTCTGCGCGCCGCGGCAGTTAGCGCTTGGTGCATTCTATCCGAATATTAGTCGAAAACAGCAGCAAATTTGAAGTTTGCTGATGCATTCGGCTCATCATCTTTAAGACTCATTTGTCAGCGCTGAGCAGCAGCCATGCTGAGCAGAAGCCGATCGGTTGAGTTGGCGAGGGCTGCCCAGTAAGTGGAATTTTCATACCCCAAAACAAAACGTCTCCCACACACTTCCGTTACGCTCGTCACAGGGCTTCTGAGGTGCGTGGACCATGCCGTGTGTGAGCGCTTCATGACGACTGCCTTTGATAGAAGGGCGTACTCTTTAGCAGGCAGAGTAGGTGTCACATTGCACACTCCAAACAAGGGCCGTCAGTTTCCTCGCCCTCCAACGTGGCACACTGACAATTCTGCCGTCAGAGTCCAAGTAGCATGTGTCATTACGCGTAATGGCGGCCCTCCGCAGCCAGGCCGGTGACAGCACTTGTGATCGCTCAAGCGGAGGTCTAGCGCAGCGCTGCGTCATCAGGTCTGGCGCAGAGGTCTAGCGGCAGCGCAACGTCATCAGGTCTGGCGCAGAGGTCTAGCGGCAGCGCTGCGTCATCAGGTCTGGCGCAGAGGTCTAGCGGCAGCGCAACGTCATCAGGTCTGGCGCAGAGGTCTAGCGGCAGCGCTGCGTCATCAGGTCTGGCGCAGAGGTCTAGCGGCAGCGCAACGTCATCAGGTCTGGCGCAGAGGTCTAGCGGCAGCGCAACGTCATCAGGTCTGGCGCAGAGGTCTAGCGGCAGCGCTGCGTCATCAGGTCTGGCTCAGAGGTCTAGCGGCAGCGCTGCGTCATCAGATCTGGCGCAGAGGTCTAGTGGCAGCGCTGCGTCATCAGGTCTGGCGTAGAGGTCTAGCGCAGTGCTGCGTCATCAGGTCTGGCGCAGAGGTCTAGCGGCAGCGCTACGTCATCAGGTCTGGCGCAGAGGTCTAGCGGCAGCGCTACGTCATCAGGTCTGCCGTAGAGGTTTAGCGGCTGCACTACACCGTCGTCAGGAGTAGTCCGGAGAACTAGCGGTGGACGTTAAGTTCTACAATACTGACTGCAAGCAGAGCTTGAGTCACCGTGTATCGAGCCTCCCGGTAAATGAGGTTACATGTCCAGGAATCACTCTAAGCCTTCATCGGGTCGAGAGTGAGGGAAACACAGCGAATATGTTGCAGTACCAAACGTGGCATCACTTGACGCTAATATGCGGGGTGAACCCCTCAACTATCGATAGAGCCGTCGGTTTTAGCTGATGTGTCGTTCATTTAGCTGGCTCAGTGCACCGCACTTCGAACAGCTGCGGTGTGAGCAATAATTTACGACCCAAATTTTTCAAACATTTCCAATAGTTGTGAATAGAAGTAAATAAAAGCATCAATAGCTTACTTATTTTCCCGATGGTCATCCTGAAAGTTTCTTGGGTGTTGTGAAAGGAAATGAAATTTAGTTTTTGAAAAAAGTTATTCGTAAACATGTTGTGAATAAAATATTTTCCAGACCATGTTCATCGTTATTCGTACTCATCTCAATAGCATGTCACGAAATCTTTTCTTTCAATAACTGTATCCGGGCATATTCTGTAGTTCAGTACAAGGTGCTTCCAAAAACAGAACTATTGGACCACTCCTTATTCACGATTCTTTGGAGTCCTTATATTGATGTTATTTCTCAACCAGTCTCGAAGGTTTAATAGGATTTAGATCTGGACTTTGGCTTGGCCACAAAACACACTAATTTCGTTGTCTTTTAACCATTCATTTGCAGATTTTACAGTGTACTTGGGGTAGCTATCTTGTTGAAAAACCATATCGGCACCTCGAGAGCTTCGCCAGGCTGTCATAATTACAGAAGCAATATACTGATCTTGTTTCATGATTCCGTCAACCCTCGCACGGCTTCCATGCAGTGCCTTCAGCCGAGAAGACGCAACCACAAAACATTCGACTTCCATCATCATAGTTCACAATAAGAACAATTTTTTCGGCTAGAAAGCTTCACTTTTTTCCGCAGAACTGAAAAGTTCTATCTTCGTCTCAACCGATTACAGAACGGATGATCAGAAGCTAGTTTCTTCATCAATATGTTCTCTGGCAAAAGTTAATCATGCTTTAACATGTCTAGCTATAAGAAGAGGGGCATCCTTTGATTTGCATTCATTCAGTCTATCCTCAAATGTTCTTTGCAGTATTAATCTTGAAATTTCAATTCCCTTCTTCCGTAAATGCTGCTTTTACGGGTCTTTGCCATGGGCTCTTGTTAACTTCTCGCATTATCTAGCCGATCGGGGTGTAAGCATCTATTTCTTTTTCGTCCTGCAAGGCACTGAATGGTGTTGAGCTGTTTATGATTCTGTATCAAACCTTCAATGAAATTACTTTTAAATTGAGTCGTAACCTCTCCCATTCTTTAGTGAGCATACACAATTTTCCTCTTAATTCGATAAGTTCCTTATTCTTTCCCATGTTTTCTAGAATAAAACTGAGGTTGAATTGAAAAGTTTCACATAAACTAACGTTAAGTAAGAGTCGTAAAATGCTTTGTAATAAACTAAAATAGGTACAATATTGGACTAAATTCGCACATTAAACTAAATTCACTTAACTTAATATCTTTCACCATACGAGATCGGTAAGAAAAAATACGAACATGGTGTGCGTGCTATTTTCTTCATAATTTGTTTGAAATATAATTATCAGAAACTTCGAATTTGTATGTTTTACTAGAACACTTTCAATTCTTTCAGCATATATATTACGAAGAAAAGTAGCTTATCAAAGTTTTTATTCAATATATTTAAAAATATATCGATGTTTGGTGCGCACAGCGTTGTCTGGTTAGGATGTTAGTTTCATTTCAAGATATTATTATATTTAACATAAAAATGAAAGACTTACCACACTTACTTTACTCAACATCTTTAAAAGTAATTCGATCCTTACCTGCGCATCTGACAGCAAGAAGGCGTCATATAGCCTCCCAACTCGATCGCAGCAAAGTTGGCGTCTGCCCGTAACCGCTCTCTCGCACTACACGCAATATACATATACACATATATATTATATATGTACGTGATTATTCTCTTTAAACAGGAGAACAGTTTCATCACGAGCTATGTACAATAGCTATAAATATTTTAAACATATGACTCATCCGCTCTCAACCATTTATGCAATAATTTCTTTGTCACGATTTCCGTATCAATTTAAGACTCATCAAGTCAAGTCGATTACTCTTTGACAAGTCCGTCTCCGTATTTCCACGATTTTCACGTTTACTGCGCATCAATGTCAAGAAATTTAAATATTGTGTAGAGATAATTACCAAGAGAATTATGGGTGAACATTTGAAGAGAGTTATTTCCTGCTTGGTGAAATTACATCCTCGAAATCCTCTTACTCGAGGATTTCCGCCAGTCTCGCACCGACTGCACGAGCGAATAATGAAGGGCGGTCAGACCCAGCACTGAATTCGATCAAGTTTTGTAGTTCACTAATGCCAAGGCTGCGGGAGCGGGAGGACTGTGGAGCCTCGCCTTCTGAGAATCATACTACAAAAGACGACGAAATACTGAAAAGCATTGTAATAGTCAGACTATTATCGGTAGTTGATTTGAGTGTAGCTAAGTTGAAGTTTGACGTAACCATTTCGATATTGAGTCGCTCTTCGAACTGGTGATGCTATAATATCGTCAATAACACTGAGCACAGTAGTGGTCAGTGTTGTTTGTAGTGATTGATAGTGCTAGTGCTGTTCAGTAATAGTGGTGGAGGACAGTGATGTATGCAGTAGTAAATGATTTTTACTGTTCAGTTATGATGGTCGAGGTCAGTGATATTTGTGGTAGTTACTGATGCTATACTACTGTTCAGTGATACTGGTAGTGGGAGTGTTTGTAGTGGTTCATTACGTTGGTAGTCGTCAGTGATGCTGATATACTGGTCAGTAATGTTCGTACTGGTCACAGAAATTGCGATAGCCGCTGATGTTGTTGGGTGTTATGGTATACATAATAGTTTCTGCGACGCAGTTTCTTGGCGATGGGTGTAGATCTCCACCTCTGCGAATCACTCGCGTCACTCCCTGCGTACACTCATTGGTGTTCCTTAAAAAAAAGAGCTTTAAAGAAATCTTGGTTGTGCTAATGCTAAGGCTCTCAAGCCTAGCAAGAGTATTTTAAAATCTTTAAAATTGTGAATAAAATTTTCAGTTTGTGAAAGGAGATTTTACGAGTAACAAGTCAGAAGACGTAATGCTCCCTTCCATTGAGGTACAGGTCCAATCACATGTGGAATACACAACTGGACTACGCAGCGCAGCTATGCTCTCCTGCCAAACAACGTGACAACAACATAACGGAAAGAATTGAGCTCAAATTCCCAAACATTATTTTAAAATTCCGTAATTTTTGCAAGGAACGGTGTTTTCAATGTCTTGGTATCATTTCTGTCGATCAAAAACGATTGTTAAAGCTAATCGAGATCTACAAATATTGCAATGTCTTCGCTACTGTGACTTCAGAAGGGTTTTTCGCCTGACCAAAACTTCTTCAAAAGAAATAACGGCAGGAACATTGTGAGTACCTCCTGCCATAAATTTGTTTCCACTTACAGACTGTCAAAATCTTGGTACAGCTGAGGGAAAATATAGCCTCTCTAAGTATTCAACTTTTTCCCTCTGCGAAATTTTCCGATTTTTACATGTTAAAATACGAAGGAAATTTCTCAAAATTCCAACTGAAAAACTTCAATCGTTTAAATTTTATGTCTCTGTCAGTCTATAAAGACCTAAGTTTAGATGCAATAAACATCATCCTCAAGCTGAAAATATACGGATAAATTTTAGTCACATTAGTAAAAATACAAATCTTATACTCAAGGGACATCGGACACGATAAAAATTTCAAAAATAGCAGCATAAAAAATGACGAGAGAGACAAAATTTGTAGCACAGGAACGTGCAATTACAAGACTGGTAACAGCATTGCACGTCGGTGGACGATAGCCCTTTCACGCCCGAGAGGACTTTACGGTCCTCTTTCGAAAATAGCCTCAATAAATTGTATTTCCCTTTAAATGAGTTCCCTATTGAGTTCTTTGGAGTTCACTGCCGAGTGGCAGTTCCTTCCTTGCCTGATATCGGTGACTGCTTGATGCCGGCGCCAGTTTAGTGATGGTGGTTGTGATAACGGTAATATAAGTACAAAAATTCCGACGTTAAAGTGTTCATGGCGCAAGAGATGGGGAGAAATGAACGATCGAGCGGTTGCTTCGAACTTCTAAGTTGCAGTCCTATTGAATAATTTTAGAGCAAAGCAGTCATTGTTTCCTGACAGCGTTGAGGGCATATTTAAGTTTAAAGATTTATTTATTTGAATATGCTCTCTTTAACAACATGATAAAAAATTAAGTTTAACAATATACATCTTAATTCGAGGCCTTGCAGCAATAGTCAACTTGGAAATGATTAAAAATAGAACCTTGATATTTGTTAGCAGTTAATCATTGCTTCAGGGTCATCCTACTCATGCCAATGTAATATTCATCATGAGACCTAAATTCTCTTATGTCGTATTTGAACTGGTTTATTACACTGACTCTGTCTACATCACTAGCCCTGGATGAGGAAATATTACTATACTGCACACCGACTTAATTGACATTTCCGGATCTGCTGGTCAAACAAACATTTTTGAGAAAGTTCTTAAAGACCCGTTCCTAAATTTTTAAATTTTAATACACATGTTTTTCATAATATGAATTAATGAGGCATGTATTAAGTCCAGGATAAGTGTTACTGCTCACGATTCGTTTCTATATGTTACCGATAGTTTTATCAATCAAAGTATGAGGCAAATTGTTATTGACTAGCAGTCGTTTAACCCAGAGCATTTCAGAATGGAAACTTGCCCAGCTGCTGCACGCTTTGTACGCTCTATTTATAAAAGCATGTATAACGTTGTCTTTGCACGCTTGTGCAGCATCACGATCATAATTTATAGTTTTTCTAACCTGAGAAGGCATGACATACACTGATATCTGAAAAGTAACCTGAGAAGTTTCGACTAAGACATTTAGAAATGGCAGTTTCCTATGCACACCCGACTTGTACGTAAAACTCAACGCTGAATAATTTCGTTAATTTTTTTAAGCATCTTCAACTGCCCTAAACCCTTTAATTCAACGAAAATATCATCTACCTATCTGCAGTGCGATTACAGGCACAGTGTTAATCCGTAGGTTTTCAACGTGACATGTAGAAGTTGGCCAATCTGGAGCCTAAAGGGATCCCATATTAACGCCATCTAATTCCACCCTAAATTCAAGACCACAATTCCATGTTCGTCGTGTACCACATCAGTTGAATTTCTGAATTGGTGTCTTTTCTCTGGTAAAATTAAATTCCCGGTGTAGAAGTTGATTGAGGTTCTGAGAAACAGCTGCCAGGTTACCCTCATGTTCACCAGCTCTTGAAAATGGGAGTACTTCTTCCAATTCAGGTAGAACTTTTTCACGTGCTGATGTTCGAAAATTTCTGTGTTCTTGATAGAGAGGCGTCACAGAGGCGAACATCAGTGCAGGTCGGGAGAAAAACTCGCACCCACTCATCGTTGAGCAAAAAACAAAAAATAAAGAATTATCTCTTATAAATCAACTCTTCAACGGGAATTTAATTTTACCAGAGAAATATGATAAATTCTTAAATTTAACTGAAATCGTACACGACGAGCATGGAATTGTAGTCTTGAATTTAGGGTGGAATTACCTCACTAAAAGTCAAGTTTATCCTAATAAAAAACAGCTGCAATTAGAATCAGCATAGAAAAGTATCTTCAATCTAAATCCAGGACTTTTTTCTGTTTTACTTAATCTAGACGCTGCTTTAATAGCTGACAGTGGTCGAAGCAGAAGCTCGTAAACGAGTAAGAGTTTAACTAAACTTCAACGCGTAGCCATTCGTAATTTGCGTGTGAATGAAACGATGGTTATACGAAAAGCTGATAAATGTAACAGATAATTATAAGTAGTATCAACAGTCGACACGTTCACTGCGGTGGGTCGTGCTTAAGTTTTTCCTGCTGCGAAAGGACCCATCGATGGGTCGTTTGAAAAGTTTTCACAATCTTTTAAAATTAATGGTATTTAATGGACCTGCAGTGAATGTTTGGTATTTAACAAACTCCCAACAACTTTTGAATTTAAATTTGAGTTGAATACTGAAGTTCAGTTCAACCCATCAACTGAGAATTCAAAATCTTTCGTTAATCTAGTCACCGCAATACCTAATGCTGATAATTTTTATATGGCATCGTTTGACGTCAAGAATCTCTTTACAAACGTTCCTTTAAATGAAACTATTGAAATCATTTTAAACTGTTTTTTCGAAAGCGTAGATACTGTTCTGGGCCTCAGTAGGGCATTGTTCAAGACTCTCCTTCAGCACTCTGTACTGAACTCTTTTTTTATTTTGGACAATAAATTTTATCAACAGTTGGACGGCTTAGGTATGGGACTACCGCTTGACCCTACTTTTGCCAATATTTTTATGTGTTTTCAAGAGCAACAATGGCTTAGAGATTGTCCTCCTGAGTTCAAACCTTTTTTATACAAGCGATATGTAGATGATACCTTTTTATTGTTTCATGATCAGTCCCATTGCTCTCTTTTCCTCGACTGTTTGAATTCTAAACACCCAAATATCAACTTTACTCTAGAAAGCGAACAGAACGGTAGCATTTCTTTTCTTGATTCTTTAATTACAAAAGAGAGTAATCATTTTTTGTAGTTCAGTTTCTCGCCACAGCAGTTTCACCGGTCTTGGTACCAGCTTTTTCAGTTTTTGCGCCTTTCGATTTAAAATGAACGGTATTAAAACGCTATTGTCAAGGGCCTATGCAGTTAGTTCTAACTTTAGCAAAGATTTGTTTTGTATCCTCCCTTTTTTCGGTCAGCAATCGAAAAAATGAAGAAAGAAGTGTACGCAAATTTATCCAAATATTTCACTCATGTTAACTTTCATTTTGTGCTTCTGAATAAATATAGAATTGGTTTCTTCTTCAACTACAAATATAAACTTCCGAAAGGTATGCTCTCTTCTGTAATTTATCAACACAGTTGCGCACGGTGTGCGTCAGAGTATGTGGGTTCTACTACTAGAGCCTTGCATATTCGCGTTGCAGAGCATGCCGGCAGAAGTTATCGCACTAACCGTCCTCTTGCTGCTCCTTCTCACTCAGCCATACGCATCCATGCTGAAAGATGTAATCTTCCTATAAAATTCGAGGACTTTAACATTATAGCCGCTGCTTCAAACCCCGTTGATATACGCATTATAGAATCTCTTTATATTTTACAACGAAAGCAGTTTTTAAATGACTCCCAATCCGCTTTTCATTTGCAAATGGTTTAGGGTTTTGATTTAGTTTTATTTAGTTTTTTTCTTACTTTTACGTTTAATTTCTGATATTTTCAATATGTATATCTATATATTTCATTTTTTCAGAGCACTTTTGTTGAGAATGACTCATCGAGTCGAAACGTTCAATTTTAAAAGTAAAGCTTTTAGTATAAAATGCTAAGTTTCAAAGCTTTATTCCTCGCTATTATTTTCTTAACCCATCGCAGTCAACGTGTTAAAGCCTGATGATTATAAGCAGAAGTTAGATAATGTATACTCGCAGGAAATAATAAGTTAAGGGTGGTTACAGCGCGATCCAACGGAGAAGTTTAGGAAAAACTAAGGAACTCATAGCTACTATTTATGTTATTTTAAATAATTATGGCGTGTAAAACCTGGAAGGACACTATAAGTTTGGGTTGATTGTATAATGGTTGATAGTAATGCCAAAATTCGTTTGAATCAGAATGATCCTCCCTTATGGCCAATTATATCACAGTTTCCTGCCGTCACATATCCCGTTGCTAAAACCTCGAATAAAATTATAACGCCGTATATTCCGCAGAATATATATGCTACTATCATTTGATGAATTTGTTGCCTTGTTACGTACTAAAACCCCGAGTAGTATTATAGCCTCAATGTAGGTGTCGAATCCTTGTTCACAAATGTACGCGTTTCCCACACAATTGAGATAGTTTTAGATAGCGTATACAATAACGAAGACCTTGGCGGCCTAATATGTTTCCTCGTCATATTTTGACAGAACTCCTTACAATCAGCGCAACCGAAGCCCCTTAATGGTATATTGATGGTGGTTTGTTTCGCCAGTTATGATAGATGCGTTGCTATGGGATCCTCTTCAGAATCACGTTGGGCAACTTTTACATGTCCTACGTAGAAAACCTGATAATTTCCGCTGTACCAGCTTATCCGATATTGTACTGAAGATACGTAGAGGATATTTTTGTTGAAGTAGAGGGTGTAGAGTAGTTGTAGATGTGCAAAAAATTGATTACAGATAATTCGTTGGTGAGTTTTACGTACGAATCGGGTATGCCATTTCTAGATGTCTTAGTTGGAACTTCTCAGGGTACTTTTCAGAGATCAGTGTATGTCAAGCCTTCTTATGTTGGTGAAACCATAAATTACTATTGTGATGCTCTGCAATTTTGCAGAGTGTAATACATTCTTTAATAAATAGAGCTTGTAGTTTGCAGCTGCTGGGTAAAGTTCCATTCTGAAATGCTGCAAGTTAAACGGTAGCTAATCAAAAATAATTTCCTTACTACTCTGATTGATAAAATTATTGGTTAATTCTTGAATCAAATCTTAAGCAGTAACAACAAGCCTGGACTTGATACACGTCATATTAATATATTTTATGAAAACCAAACCGAGCAGACTTACAAAATTAATGAACGAGTCTTTCAAGACCATTGCCAAAACTTTTGCTTAGCCAGTAGATCCGGATACGTCAATTAAAGTCTGTGGGTATAATAAAACTTGCAAAATCAGTGACCTCTTAGAGGAAAATATTTCTGCATCCAGGGTTATTGATCTAGGCAGAGCCAGAATAATTTACCAGTCTAAATGTGACAGAAGAGAAAGTAAGTCTCCTAATAAATAGACTGGAGTTGGCTAATGGAATTGGCATGACTAGAATGACCTTGAAACAAAGATGCTCACAGAAGCCCAGGTTCTTTTTTGAATAATTTCTGTGATGACCATACCTGCAAGTACTCGAATAAAGATCTATATTATAATTTTTAAAAATGATGTAATATTGTTAAAAAAGAGTATATTAAAATAATTGAAGCATTACATACCCATAAACTTAAACCTACCCTTAACCAAAACACTGTAGACTAATTTGCTCTAAAATTATTCGATAGGACTCCAGTGTAGAAGTTTGAAGCAACGTACCGCTCGATCAATCATTTCGCCCCCATCTCTTGCGCCATTCACATCCCTCGTTGTGCAATGAGCTGTTACCTAGTCTTCCTTTGAATGTTCATGTGCGCGTGTCACAAATTTTGCCTCACTAGTCATTTTTTGAGTTGTGATTTTCAAAATTTGTATCGTGTCCGATGTAGCTTAAGTATTAGATTTGCATTATATTCGATGTGACCGTAAAATTTTTCTATAGTTTCCAGTCTGAGCTGAGGGTGATTAATTGTTATATCGAAACGTCGCTCCTTATAGACTGACTGAGATATAGAAGTTTAACGATTGGCAATGGTTCAGTAAAAATGTTGAGTTCTCATACTCGTATTACTGAGACTGTAAAGAAAGCAATCAAATTATGGGATCACAAATCTGTTAAAAAGTTGTTTTCTTGTGTTAAAACACTTGTTCATTTGTTTGAAAATTGATGACTGAGACTCTGACTGGAATTTCTCTTATTTCTGCTCACGCGCCTGTGAGTAGTTTCAGTGTGCAGACACGAGACTTCCGTTTCCACCTAATAGTGTGCCCTTGGACTCGCTACCATAGCAATATCATTCTTTGTGCACCTCCAAAGCAGTAAAATTGTTCCAGTTTTAGGATCTCATGTTACGGTTTTATTGCAATTTGAGGCAAAGAAATTGGATGAAATCCTGCCCCACGTCTTGTGAGAGCGTACCTCTGCTCAGACGCTGCAAGTGGCACGGCTGAGCGCCTCAGGATGCGAGTAGTAAGTGTGGAGGAGGAGAGCAATAGCCGTCGTCACCTAACAAACGACGGCACTACGTGCTTGCTTTTAGCGCATAATTACTCAGACAAAATTACAATTCCATTGGGGGCATTTGTTTCAAGACGCTTTAGATTAAGGCGTTCATGCAGTAATTGCTACGCCGGCCGCGCGACGCCCCAGCTAGCGGGGCTTATGTTCCATTGGAGCAGCAACACTAATTGTTGTCCCGGTATTTACCTTGTAGCTATACGCTTGGCAGGTAAGTCAAGATCAAAGCTAAATATTTAGAAAGGAAGCGTTATTTGCATATTTTAAGGGAATTACAGCGTCATACTTGAACAATAGATGGAGCAATTTGAACGTCTCATACATTGGCTCTTTACTTGACTTAAATGAGTTACCGACTTTCTTGATGAATTTTCTTGATTATTTTTAGTTAAAAAGTCAGGGTCTAGCGCTGCAAAGTGACCCAAGTCTCTAAAGAGGCGTTAACGGGTTTTGATTTGCCTTTCAATCCTTTATACCATTCACAGGAATTTCAAAATTGATTCTCAAAGTAGCTACAGTATAGTTCTTTTTGTCTTAAATTTATAAGTAATGAGTTCTTCGAGTTTCGTTCGTGAGTGGCAGTTTCTTCCTCGTCTTCACGTCGATGACAAACTGATACCAGTGTCCATCTGATGACGGTAGTCATTGTAATAATGGTTGCCGTAATGATGGTCGTTATTGTAATCATGGTGGTTATAATCACAGTTCTTGCTTGTAATGGCGGCACATCGGAAAAACTTCGGCCTGTGAAAAGTTAAGCCGATCCGTAATTGAGGAGCAGACCAGGAAGAAAATAATCAGCACAGGAATTATTAATTCCTGTAATAATCGTGCGAGGATATTCAACTGATATTTGTTTCATGTACTGTAACTGTAACTGATATTTGTAACATGTAAAGAGAGGATATTCATAACAAGAGGAATTGTAATTCATTTCTTAATGAAGATCAGGACGGAGCCTTTGATTTTTACCACTCGTTTTAGATTTTAGGTGTGACGACTGACAAGTTTCACTGCTTGCTGCTCTATGTGTGATATTACACCATTGCATGCGGTCGCTTCACAACTCTCGTTCACGTTAGTGGGAAATATTTCAAGGCTGTAAACCACCAGCTGAAGAGAACGAACGGATGAACCTCTAATTATTATTCCGTATATTCTAAAGCAAAATTTTCTCCGGTTTTAGCATAAGCAGGAGATGACCAAAAGAAGCTCCAGTAGGGTCGATCTGTAGGGCGGTCTTCCCGTTGTGTTCACTTCGTCAATATCGGGTAAT
Source organism: Morinoia aosen (assembly GCA_030386875.1). Lineage (NCBI taxonomy): Eukaryota > Metazoa > Arthropoda > Malacostraca > Amphipoda > Talitridae > Morinoia > Morinoia aosen. Next base: position 66,166,039 of record CM059566.1, read on the forward strand.
AAAAGAGGAAGTTCTGATGGCAAAGTCTATTCTGACACAATAGCAGATAGAAGTAAAAATTCATTAGGTTTAATCTCGTACTTACATATATTTACATTCAGCATGTGATAAATACGTATCGTCGATTTTCAATTATAACTCATTATCACCGACATCTCTATTCCTGGTTATTTACAGGAATTCAACGAAGCAACCGCATGCTTTAATAAATAAAATGTACATGAGTGCTACAAATTGATGACGTTTGCACGGAGACCATCAGGAGATTATGCCCCAAAAGCTGCCAGACAAGAATTACATCTAAACAGGACCACATGCTTAGCGTCCTCCCGAGCATCTGCTCTCTACATATCCGTCATATCACGCAACTCCGCAGCGCTTCCAAGTACAGAAGTCGTTTTCTGGCAATTAGAGTTGCCTTCCTCATCGTGTACCTCAGCCACTCCGCTGCTGCACTGAAAGAACAGATCAGAATGACGATTTCATTCCGACTCCATGCAGCGCGTCATCTAATTATTTCTCGAATAAAATAAAAACATATACAATTTATACAAAATAACAGAACCTAGACATATATTACTTTGCATTTTGTACACACGTATTCTCTTATAGTAATTTATTTCAAACATGTTTAACCCTAGCTCATGAACTGATGGGCATTGTCGGTAGTCTGGAGCGATAAAGTATTTAAGGAAGCGCACAGTCGCCTGCTGTCATGACCGTTGACAACTTGCTATGGCGCCAGTTTGAATTTGTTCTACTCGGTGATGTGGCCAAGTGCTTGTGCCTCATGTAATTTGATGAGCAGCCCGCACTGCCATCGCGTCTAACTCATTTGGTACTCAGTCCATACTGTAATTACATCAAACCAAATTGACGAATAAAACACGCGACCTTTGTATCAAACTTATGTGATGCACAGCACACACAGCCACTGTATCTAACTCATTTGATGCTCATCATACACAACTAATACATCAACCTAATTTGATGCACAGCACATGTAGTCATTGCATCAACCTCATTGGATGCACAGAGTGCATTGCATCAATTTTTCCAACGAGTACGGGCAGCTGGGCTGCTGGTGAGTGGCGCAGCAAAGCACCACGCGCGCAGCCACTCTGGCGTGCTCAGTTGCGTGGTGCTGCCGTTTGTTCAGGAAAATATTGCCCTGCAGGTATTATTGAATGGTTATATGTTTTCTCAATTTTTTGCAGTGAGTGAGTTTTTTAATGTTGTTCCTTAGTAAGGTGGTGATATGTCGCCATTGCGGCAGGCTTAGCTGAGGTAAGATTCTTCCTCATCCACAGGCACAGTACAGTGGTTGTAGAGGCCCTGAGCCATCAGATGCTGGGCCAGGCCGCTCCTGGGCCCGGTGCTCTTCTTGATCTTGGCCCGCTTGTTCTGGAACCAAATTTTTATCTGGGACTCGTTGAGGCCCAGGTCCCTGGCGAGGTCCTGGCGCCGCTTCTCCGTGAGGTACTTGCTGTCCTCGAACTCCTTCTTGAGCCTCGCGAGCTGGTCGGAGGAGAAGGCGGTGCGCGGCCGCTTCTCCTCGGCGTTGCGCTCCCGCCTCTTGACGCGCCGGGACCGCGGACCTGCCGGGGAAGAAAGCCGATATTAATGTCTCATTCTCACACGTGCAAGCAAAGCTATTATTAGTTTCTTATGCAAACTGTCGCTGCTAGTAGGTTTTTAGTAAAAAAATATTTACCGCGGTATGACATTATTTATATGGTAATTTTCTTCATTATTCGCAGCAGCGTTAACGAAATCAAGAAAAATAACATAATTATACTAATTTCTTTTTCTTTCGCACTGTTAATTGCATAAGTTATATTGCATTGTGTAGTTAATTTCCAGTATTTATCACACCGAGAATTCATCGAATCAAAAGCTCACATGGCCGGCATTGAGGATCAAAGAATAAACAAAGAGGAGGACAAAAGTATCTCTTCCGTTGACGAACGCACTCGCCGTTTGCAAAGTCGGACAAATTTATGCAGCGTCACGAGCTGCGTCTGCGGTGCTGCGATAGCGCGGTGTGTGGTGCGGGTGTGTGGTGCGGGTGTGTGGTGCGGGTGTGTGGTGCGGGTGTGTGGTGCGGGTGTGTGGTGCGGGTGTGTGGTGCGGGTGTGTGATGCGGGTGTGTGGTGCGGGTGTGTGGTGCGGGTGTGTGGTGCGGGTGTGTGGTGCGGGTGTGTGGTGCGGGTGTGTGGTGCGGGTGTGTGGTGCGGGTGTGTGGTGTGGGTGTGTGGTGCGGGTGTGTGGTGCGGGTGTGTGGTGCGGGTGTGTGGTGTGGGTGTGTGGTGCGGGTGTGTGATGCTGGTGTGTGATGCTGGTGTGTGATGCTGGTGTGTGATGCTGGTGTGTGGTGCGGGTGTGTGGTGCGGGTGTGTGGTGCGGGTGTGTGGTGCGGGTGTGTGGTGCGCGGGTGTGTGGTGCGGGTGTGTGGTGCGGGTGTGTGGTGCGGGTGTGTGGTGCGGGTGTGTGGTGCGGGTGTGTGATGCTGGTGTGTGATGCTGGTGTGTGGTGCGGGTGTGTGGTTGTGGTGTGTGATTGTGGTGTATGGTTGTGGTGTGTGGTTGTGGTGTATGGTTGTGATGTGTGGATGTAGTGTGTGGTTGTGGTGTGTGGTTGTGGAATGTGATTTTAGTACTTGGTTGTGTTGTGCGGTTAGAGTACTTGGTTGTGGTGTGTGATTGCAGTACTTGGTTGTGATGTGAGTTGCAGTACTTAGTTGTGGTGTGTGGTTGCAGTACTTGGTTGTGGTTTGTGGTTGCTGCACATGGTTGTGGTGTGTGGTTGCAGTACTTGGTTGTGGTGTGTGGTCGCAGTACTTGGTTGTGGTGTGTGGTTGCAGTACTTGGTTGTGGTGTGTGGTTGCAGTACTTAGTTGTGGTGTGTGGTTGCAGTACTTGGTTGTGGTGTGTGGTTGCAGTACTTAGTTGTGGTTTGTGGTTGCAGCACTTGGTTGTGGTGTGTGGTTGCAGTACTTGGTTGTGGTGTGTGGTTGCAGTAATTGGTTGTGGTGTGTGGTCGCAGTACTTGGTTGTGGTGTGTGGTTGCAGTACTTGGTTAAGGGTGTGTTTGCAGTACTTGGTTGTGGTGTGTGGTTGCAGTACTCCCACAAGACTCGCCCGTCCCCCAGCCGGGCAAGGGGGGGGGGGAGTGAAGAGGGAAGCCGAAGGCTTATCGCAGCCTTGCAGGGGTCCTAAAAAATGAGCCCCTGATAAGGGGCTGAAGGGGGCAGGGGGCAGGGACGAGCAGGGGGCAAGAGGGAAGAAGGGACCAGGGGAGGAGAAGGGGGCAGGGGGGAGAAAGGGGCTGTATAGAAGAAGGGAACTGAAGGGGATTGATGGAAGAGGGGAAGAAGGAAGCTGAATGGGAGAAGGGATTGAAAGAGAGAAGAGACTGATAAAGAAAAAGAGCTGGAGGGAAGGAAGAGCTGGAGGGGAGATGGAGGCTGCAGGGGAGAATGGCGCTGAAGGATGGAAGTGGTCTGATTGAGTGAAACTGACGCTACGGAGACATTTATACGCACTGAACCTATGTCGAACTGCTGATTTTGCTGTGGTGCAACACTCGGTCTGGTGCAAGACACGGTCTGGTGCAACACTCGGTCTGGTGCAACACTCGGTCTGGTGCAAGACACGGTCTGGTGCAAGACACGGTCTGGTGCAACACTCGGTCTGGTGCAACACTCGGTCTGGTGCAACACTCGGTCTGGTGCAACACTCGGTCTGGTGCAACACTCGGTCTAGTGCAAGACACGGTCTGCTGCAAGACACGGTCTGGTGCAACACTTAATTGTGTTGTAGCTAAATCAGTGTGCGGCGCGCTCACACTGGTCGCTTACGGCACAGATGTGCCCGCTGCCGGCAGGGCGCAGGGAGCATTGGTGTGCAGGACCTCACGACTTCCCCGGATTTAAACTTCATTACTTGAGTAAACCAGCCGGACTTGCAGCGCCAGAGTTGGATTTTGTTGGCCGCCTCGAAGTGAGCTGTGAGCGGCGCCGCCATAGTGCCTCCTTCCTGGTCGCACAGGCGAGGGTCACGGCAGCAGCACGGCAGCAGCACAGCAGCAGCACGGCAGCAGCACGGCAGCAGCACAGCAGCAGCCCAGCAGCAGCACAGCAGCAGCACAGCAGCACAGCAGCATCACAGCAGCAGCACAGCAGCATCACAGCACAGCATCACAGCAGCACAGCAGCATCACAGCACAGCATCGCAGCACAGCATCACAGCAGCACAGCAGCAGCACAGCCTCACAGCAGCAGCATAGCAGCAGCATATCAGCACCACAGCACAACAGCAGCACAGCAACAGCACAGCAGCAGCACAGCATCACAGCAGTACAGCAGCAGCACAGCAGCATCACAGCACAAAAGCAGTACAGCAGCATCACAGCACAACGGCAGCACAGTAGCACAGCAGCAGTAAAGCAGCACAGCAGCAGCACAGCAGCAGCACAGCAGCAGTACAGCAGCACGGCAGTACAGCAGCACAGCAGCATCACAGCACAGCAGCAGCACGGCAGCAGCACAGCAGCAGCTCGGCAGCATCACAGCAGCAGCACAACAGCAGCACAGCAGCATCATCAGGACAGCAGCAGCACAGCACAGCAGCTTCACAGCACAACAGCAGCACGGCAGCACCACAGCAGCATCCCAGCACAGCATCACAGCAGCACAGCAGCATCACAGCACAGCATCGCAGCACAGCATCACAGCAGCACAGCAGCAGCACAGCATCACAGCAGCAGCATAGCAGCAGCATAGCAGCAGCATCACAGCACAGCAGCAGCACAGCAACAGCACAGCAGCAGCACAGCATCACAGCAGTACAGCAGCAGCACAGCAGCATCACAGCACAAAAGCAGTACAGCAGCATCACAGCACAACGGCAGCACAGTAGCACAGCAGCAGCACCACAGCACAGCATCGCAGCAGCACAGCAGCACGGCAGCACAGTAGCACAGCAGCACGGCAGCACAGTAGCACAGCAGCACGGCAGCACAGCAGCACCACAGCACAGCAGCAGCTCCAAGAGAGGCCGGAATGCCGCGCTACCATCAGTCATTCGACAGCTACAAAATGAAGCGTGCATAGCTAGTATTCAACATCCTAAATTAACATTCACATTCCACATTAAGATTTGGTATCCTTAATTAAGATTCAATAATGATTATTGTCATTTACTGTTCTCTCTGAACGTTCATTATTCCTTAGAAGCATTAAGTATTCTTTATTGGCATTCAATATTCGTCATCAACATTCAGGTGTCCGCATTAGCGTGCAACATTCCTTCTTAATATTCAAAATTCTCGTGCCAGAATTTCGGACGCTGGAATGTCATTTTGTCCGCGTGAGGGGCTGACGGCACGACTGTCGAGCGGTCCACTTAGGAGCTGACGGCACGACTGACGAGCGGTCCGCGTGAGGGGCTGACGGCACGACTGTCGAGCGGTCCGCGTGAGGGGCTGACGGCGCGACTGACGAGTGGTCCACGTGAGGGGCTGACGGCACGACTGTCGAGCGGTCCACTTAGGGGCTGACGGCGCGACTGACCAAGTGAGGGGCTGACGGCACGACTGTCGAGCGGTCCACGTGAGGGGCTGACGGCACAAATGTCGAGCGGTCCACTTAGGAGCTGACGGCACGACTGACGAGCGGTCCGCGTGAGGGGCTGACGGCACGACTGTCGAGCGGTCCGCGTGAGGGGCTGACGGCGCGACTGACGAGTGGTCCACGTGAGGGGCTGACGGCACGACTGTCGAGCGGTCCACTTAGGGGCTGACGGCGCGACTGACTAAGTGAGGGGCTGACGGCACGACTGACGAGCGGTCCGCGTGAGGGGCTGACGGCACGACTGTCGAGCGGTCCGCGTGAGGGGCTGACGGCGCGACTGACGAGTGGTCCACGTGAGGGGCTGACGGCACGACTGTCGAGCGGTCCACTTAGGGGCTGACGGCGCGACTGACCAAGTGAGGGGCTGACGGCACGACTGTCGAGCGGTCCACGTGAGGGGCTGACGGTACGACTGACCAACTGACGGCACGACTGACGAACAGTTCACGTGATGGGCTGACGGCATGACTGACCACGTGAGGACAGAACGATGTAGACTGAGAACGTCACGTCAGCTCACAAGCACATGTCAAGACACTGCACACCGTGTCGAGCCATGCAGCCGTGACATAGCGCTCTCTCCGTGGCTGTAGTTCAGCTCCCTTAAAGGCTCTTTTAATTCCTACTATTAAAAGTCATTCATCTTCATTTTGTCGGCGGAAATCTGCCTTGCTATTTATCAAGACATCATTCTGGCGGTGGATAGCGGCGTGAGTGTGACAGGGAGCTATGCTGCCGAGCAAATGCCTTCTTTCAGCTCATAGATCTTCGCACGCCCGCCACTTACTCGGAGAAACTCGGCAACTGAAGGCAGGCTTCGCCGTACCTGCCATTTTGTTACACTTCTTGTGCACTGGCTGGCCCCAAGTGCATCCGATCGGCATACTTCTAGCTTATCATATGCGTCCGATCAGCATACTTTCGGTCATTATGAGCTTCCGATCAGCACACTTTCGGTTATCATGGGCGTCCGATCAGCTTGCGTCTCGTCATCATGTATATCTGATCAACAAGAATGCTTCTCGGTCGTCACGTGCGTCAGATCAATACTCTTCACCGCCCGACACAACTTGTTGGCGTAAATGAGACACAAATATCCGGGTCTGGCATTTCTCACAATGACTTCAATTGAGTAAAGCAACTGTGAGCCATTGAAAATGTAGGCGCAATATCGCTGAAATGCTACTTTGTGCGGAGATCTACAGTTTCTGCTACATCGTGCGTGTTTTCCTTTGAAGATACCTAAAACGGAGAGTTTACCGGGAAAAGTCGACAAATCTACACCAACCCAAAATATCAATCGAGGTAGAAATCCAACGAGTTGGACCAGATTTCGCCAGCGTCGTGATGGACTGCTTGCGTAACCGCAAAAATTCTTGTCTGAGCTTATGGGGTAGCATGCACATGGACTCAAAGAGTTATCAATATAAAACTAGTATTTCTCAGAATTTTATAACTGCTTTGGCTTTTAAAGAGGCTTTTAAGATTCATCTATAGGACCGATATTTAAAATTACCCCGTATGTAGTATGATGTACCGTACTTACAACAGGTATTGCTTCATTTTTTTATGGGCAATTTTTGTTCATTAGTGATTACCACAAAAACAAAGGAGCGTCTCCAAGATGTGCTAAGCGTGCAGAAGATAAAGAAAATTTGCCTCATACAGACACGGCGAAAAAGTCTTTTGCTTTGAGGGTAAAAATAACACGAAGCAATATAAATTGAAGCAATTCACTGAGCAAAGAGCAGAACTAAACGCCAAATTTTAAGAAAGCAATTGTCTTTAACCTTTACTCTCTTTTTTTTTCATTAATTTCAATCGGCTTGCAAACTTTGCGATAGTCTGTAGACGCAGCAGCATACAAGTCGCGCCAGCTCTAAATGGACCCGTTGTGTATACTCGTATTTTTGACGGCATTGCTAGCAAATCGTTCATTTAAAGTGGATGCAGCAAAAAAAAATAATTTGCTAACATCTAGCGACTATATACATGATGAATTGATCGATCGCCGTCAGATCTGGGCAATTTACTTTTAAATATGAAAAGATTAGTGGATTGATCTTCAGGCTATCATACAAATGGTACACGTCTATAGGTATCATCAGGCAAGTGGCACATCTGCGTAAAATCATGGAGGAAAACAAATTGAAAAGCCCTGGACAGCTAATCTTTCAAAACTAGATTCAATGCCTTATACTAGTGCTGAAAATCTTAGGTAATTTTAGGACGTACAGATCGTCTGATAGCAATTAAGCTATGTGTCGGTGCTCAGAACAACGGCCATCTCATTGATTCGCCCGAGGAAATGAATAACCATCGAACGAGTGAGATCCAATAGAAGCAAAGGAATCATTTCAGGGATATTTCCAAGAATTCGACTAATTTGTAGCATAATTTGCATCGTCTACACTAATAAAAAATGAACTCAAAAGACACGCACGTTGACGTTAGGGAACCGTTCTCTGCTTCACATCTCAGCCTCGTCAAAATTGAAGTGCCGCCGGAGCAGCTGGTATAGTTGTGAGCTCTCAAAATGCTGCATGCACGAACATCGCCGGATACAAAAACAATATTTCCATGACCCATGCAGTGGCTCTGCCTCAGCAACAAGTCATCACACCGCCACTTGATGGTATTCCCTTACACCCAAAGCTTCGGATCACTACGCATTAAAAGAAGGTTAGCGCGGGCCACCAACTCACAAGTTCTTAGATTAGATCTTGTCCCGCGTGTCCCAGAGATTATCACGCGCCCTAAGTCAGGATCTCACACATCACTAGTGAGATCTTTTGATGTGCACCAGACGGATCAAATTACATTGCGAGGGTCGACCGAATAAAGCGTTCCGCAAAATTTGCTTCGAGGGAGAGATTCCGCGGCGATTTGAGTGCTGTATATTGGCGGTGCTGGGGGACGGGTGGGAGCAGTTGTGGGAGAAGTATATTGGCGGTACTGGGGGACGAGTGGGAGCAGTTGTGGGAGAAGTATATTGGCGGTGCTGGGGGACGAGTAGGAGCAGTTGTGGGAGAAGTATATTGGCGGTGCTGGGGGACGAGTGGGAGCAGTTTTGGGAGAAGTATATTGACGGTGCTGGGGGACGGGTGGGAGTAGTTGTGGGAGAAGTATATTGGCGGTGCTAGGGGACGGGTGGGAGTAGTTGTGGGAGAAGTATGTTGGCGGTGCTGGCGGACGGGTGGAAGTAGTTGTGGGAGAAGTATGTTGGCGGTGCTGGCGGACGGGTGGGAGTAGTTGTGGGAGAAGTATATTGGCGGTGCTGGGGGACGGGTGGGAGTAGTTGTGGGAGAAGTATGTTGGCGGTGCTGGGGGACGGGTGGGAGTAGTTGTGGGAGAAGTATATTGGCGGTGCTGGGGGACGGGTGGGAGTAGTTGTGGGAGAAGTATGTTGGCGGTGCTGGGGGACGAGTGGGAGCAGTTGTGGGAGAAGTATATTGGCGGTGCTGGGGGACGGGTGGGAGCAGTTGTGGGAGAGGTATATTGGCGGTGATGGGAGACGAGTGGGAACAGTTCAAATTACATTGCGAGGGTCGACCGAATAAAGCGTTCCGCAAAATTTGCTTCGAGGGAGAGATTCCGCGGCGATTTGAGTGCTGTATATTGGCGGTGCTGGGGGACGGGTGGGAGCAGTTGTGGGAGAAGTATATTGGCGGTACTGGGGGACGAGTGGGAGCAGTTGTGGGAGAAGTATATTGGCGGTGCTGGGGGACGAGTGGGAGCAGTTGTGGGAGAAGTATATTGGCGGTGCTGGGGGACGAGTGGGAGCAGTTTTGGGAGAAGTATATTGACGGTGCTGGGGGACGGGTGGGAGTAGTTGTGGGAGAGGTATATTGGCGGTGCTAGGGGACGGGTGGGAGTAGTTGTGGGAGAAGTATGTTGGCGGTGCTGGCGGACGGGTGGGAGTAGTTGTGGGAGAAGTATATTGGCGGTGCTGGGGGACGGGTGGGAGTAGTTGTGGGAGAAGTATGTTGGCGGTGCTGGGGGACGGGTGGGAGTAGTTGTGGGAGAAGTATATTGGCGGTGCTGGGGGACGGGTGGGAGTAGTTGTGGGAGAAGTATGTTGGCGGTGCTGGGGGACGAGTGGGAGCAGTTGTGGGAGAAGTATATTGGCGGTGCTGGGGGACGGGTGGGAGCAGTTGTGGGAGAGGTATATTGGCGGTGCTGGGAGACGAGTGGGAACAGTTGTGGGAGAGGTATATTGGCGGTGCTGGGGGACGAGTGGGAACAGTTGTGGGAGAGGTATATTGGCGGTGCTGGGGGACGAGTGGGAACAGTTGTGGGAGAGGTATATTGGCGGTGCTGGGGGACGAGTGGGAACAGTTGTGGGAGAGGTATACCGGCAGTGTTAGAGAAATAGTATCACAAAAATTTTGCCGGTGCTGGAGGAGGAGAAGGGGGAGGCGATGAGATAGGCGTGTACCGGCAGCGCTGTAGCGGGATGAGTGTGGAACAGAAGCAAGGGAAGCATACTGACAACATAACTGGAAGTGTACAGATCACGTTTAAAGGATAGTATCATATTGGGTAATCGTTTTGTAGAAAAGCCGCTAAGCTAAGTGTCCTTTGAAAAGGTGCTCATGACAGAGTTGCGGTAATGACATATGGAAGCAGTGGAATATAGGTTGCACTACCGCAATATATGTCAACACCACTAAACTAATCTGTAGCAACAGCAAGCGATTGCTGGTATTAGGTAATGGGAGACGCCCCGCACGAGCAGCAGTGACACCAGCGCCTGGAGCACAACTTCAGGCCTGAGAGCGGGAAGGATCAGCTCAGCAGTACAGAGGTAAGAAGCGCGCGCTCTGGCGCATGAATGCGTCGTGATGTGCGGCCTTAGAGCTGTGCTCATTGCACCGACTATCTGGTCTCATTGATGAAAACTCGGTCAAACGCAAGCAAGAACAAAGTCTTCAAAGAGTAGTGTAGGAGTAGTTGTGTGACAGTATGAAAACAGTGTTGGAGAAGTACTGCAGCAGTGTGAAGCAGTGTAGTAGCGCTGCAGCGGTATGGAAGCAGTGTAGGAGCAGCACTGCAGTATAGTAAAGAGGCCGCGTATAAGTAGTACCTACAACTGCGTATAAGCAGTAATAGAATAATGAATTGCACGAAAGTATTGAAGGAACGATCACTGCAACAACAGGCTAAACCTAGAGTAGGAAACAGCAGTGGTGGAAATGTGTCAGCATGGAGATGACAGTGAGAAGTTTCAAGGAATTTGAGGCCGACATTTGAGGTATTGTTTTGCGCACCCGTGATTTCGAACTCAAGTGCAACATTATGCGCCCTAATCCGCATGATGGGTGGCAATATATGTGGCAATTGTAGGAGCTCATGCGGGAGGCAGTGGGAGGATGTGGGGCTGCTGCAGTGGGAGGCAGGGGAGCTGCTGCAGTAGGAGGCAGTGGGGCTACTGCAGTGGGAGGCAGTGGGGCTGCTGCAGTGGGAGGCAGGGGAGCTGCTGCAGTGGGAGGCAGGGGAGCTGCTGCAGTGGGAGGCTGGGGAGCTGCTGCAGTGGGAGGCAGGGGAGCTTCTGCAGTGGGAGGCATTGGGGCTGCTGCAGGGGGAGGCAGGGGAGCTGCTGCAGTGGGAGGCTGGGCTGCTGCAGTGGGAGGCAGGGGAGCTTCTGCAGTGGGAGGCATTGGGGCTGCTGCAGGGGGAGGCAGGGGAGCTGCTGCAGTGGGAGGCTGGGGAGCTGCTGCAGTGGGAGGCAGGGGAGCTGCTGCAGTGGGAGGCAGGGGAGCTGCTGCAGTGGGAGGCAGGGGAGCTGCTGCAGTGGGAGGCAGGGGAGCTGCTGCAGTGGGAGGCAGGGGAGCTGCTGCAGTGGGGGCAGGGGAGCTGAGGCAGAGCATCAATAAGACTACACGCATTAAGTGCGCCGCTGACAACCGTGCATAATGACAACAGAAGGGCGCAAAAAAGCTTGATTTTAGAGACGATAAAATTAGGATGGCATTTCACGCTTCGAACTGGTCGAGAGGGGAGACGAAGGGAGACACTGCGAGGTGAGGGCGGCAGGGGATGAGGACATAATGAAAGAGGGTGTCAACGCTCACAGCGCTCACCTATATGGAAAGGCTCCAGCTTTGTTGATGTTAAATTGAAATCCACACGTCCAACGAAAAGTTTCATTAAGACGAGTTCATTTCAGACCAATCGTTCACTGCAACTTTCTGGTAACTTGTGTCAATGAAGAGGTGTATGTTTCTTTAATGATGTTTTAGGAGGAAGATAATTTTATTGATTCTCCAGTGCACTGCTCGTAAGTTTCCGTACATTTCTGGATCGCGAGCGGCTTTATGGAATCGACAGAAATTTGACTGCAGTGGAAACAATCATCAAATTCGAAGGGTAGACATCCCAGTTCGCTGCATAGAGCATATCGCCATCCGTCTACATGAAGTAATTTACCTTAAAATTGTTATTGAACAGCCCGAAATTGGCCGCACTTGTATAACACGCTGACGGCGCATCATGCAGGCACCACAAGGCAGTCCGACTTGCATGTTGGAGGTGGCTGGCAAACGACCGAAAACAGGCTCTCGACCTAAAAAATTCAGAACTGTGCTCATTAGCTAACGATCGTTTTGCACAAATTGTTCAAGAACTGTCGTCAAGTGCATGCACGCATTCTTGGGAAAGCACCGTGTCGTAGTGAGGAATTCATTTGTACAGTGGTCAAGTTAACAGCTCGTGCGCATCTCTTCGCTTCAACCTTCATATACATCATCGAGAGCTAAATATAAGCTGAAATCTCAATTCTTTGTGTAGCCTACTTTACATAACTAAAACTCTAGGAAATAAAAATGAACTCGTTTAGAAAGCACTTGTTTTCCAAGAGTTACTCTGAGCAGATCCTCAAATTGGATATCCGCAGCTAAGGCCTTACCCAGAAACTTTATTGCAGTTCCAGGCGATAATTCAGGCGGTGAAAGAGCGCGATTGCGAAGCAACAGACGCTCCGATTGTTCAAACTTTAGGCCCGAACTCAATCAAGTGAATAATTTGATGCCACTGTTTGGCCTGAAGAATTGCTGGAATGGCGCTGCTTTATCGAAGAGAAGAGGGATGGTCCTCCAGGCAAAGAGGTTGGAGCACAAGAAAGAAAACTAAGGACATTTCGGAGGATGTCTAACCTCGGGGTCATTGTTCAGCAAAAATTTACCCACGAAATAATACTGGGAACGTCTTTCTCTCCCCTTACTAATATTTTGAGCGAAATAATTCCTAGCAACGACGACTGATCACAATTCTGAAACAGTGCGCAGGATTTTTGCTACGATATATAGCCTTCATCCTCCCTCGTTAGCGACCTCCAGCACACACATGCGACTGCTGTGAGGCGCTGGCATGATACACCGTCTACTTTTGTTATAGTCACCAACAACTTTTGGTTTCGTCAGCATTTTTTGGAGTGAAATAATTTCAAAACAAGAGAAGGCAACAGGCACAAGAGAAATGACCCATCTAGCCATCCAATGACTGATAATTGTCGCCAGCGTACCCTTTTTACGGTACTTTTAATTCTGTTAAACGGTCTTTGATGCGCGCAGAAACCTAGCACACTGAAGTTGCAATTATAAATTTTCTTCTCCCAACGTGCAGTTAAAAATACTCACATCTTTCCATCGACTAGCAAGGCTGCCTTCTCGTTTCCTTTTAGCCTACACAATTAGAAATGCAAACAAAAATAAAATGGCAGGAACACATGTCGTGTTGCGTTAAATTTGTATTTGTTAGCAGAAACTATTACTAACGCACACCTACGCCGGCGAATTTCTTCACTTGATACATCCTGCTTACCGATATTCTCTACTGTCAAAAGGAAATTCCCTAAAGCCTTTATAAATTTCCCATTTTACACTAACAGCCGCTTAGCGTAAACTACAGACTAAAAAAAATCAATCTGGATCATATCTCTATGTGGATGCCAGTTAGGGTCTTCTTAACTGTGCATTGAACGGCCGACCCGAAAGAATCCCACCACCACCACCTTGATGTAAGCGAACCAGCACATTGCCGAGCAAGTCTCCAGCACCCTGGCTTGATCTCCCTCAGCGCAGAAGGGAAGCATTCGTTTAACAACTGTGGACCTGCAGCACGAGCCAGATCGGCGGCGGCGGCCGCACTTAATCAACGCAAGACTGAGCTGAACACTTGGCCATGATCACTCAGGCGCCGAAATCACTTGTCGATCAGCCCTCGAGAGTTAGATTGAAAATTCCTGAAGTTGGCTTAGCGTCGACGGCGTTGGGGTAAGGGAATGAGAAAGCTGGAGAAGGGAGGGGAAATTTGGGTTTTGGGACTGAAGTTTCTTGTGGAGGAACGCTGTAGAGGTGGGGCTTTGTTCGAGAGATGATGAGGACAGCATAGAGTGAAGTGAAGACAAACAGAGAAGTGGTCAATTATCTCATGTATCACAAAACATGTTTACTAATTAGCTAGTTAATAAAGCTGAAGTTCAGCGACCGCATAAGATGAATAAATCATGATCTTTATTGAAAAATCTCTTTTATCCAGTGAATTTACACCTAACCATTTGAGAATACACCGAAAGTTTTAGCAATAGAGTTAATTTAGAGTGAAGGGATGGTTACGTCGATACGTAAAGCAGTACAGAAAAATAGCGTATTGAACTTCGGACGTTTGTCTGTCAAATTAAGAAAACTCATGATGCTAGCTTGACTCGCACGTGTTTTGGCGCGTTCTACTCTTTTTTTTGTCTGGTTTTACATTTTTTAACTTGAATAATTTTGTGTTCTCATCTGTAAATAATGCGTTCTCCCCAAGCACAAATGCTGCACAGAGCCGTAAACCTTCATGACGATCTGATGAGCTGCCCTTACTTTCCAATTTGGGATGTATGCGCAGTGTTGCGCTCTATGACTTTAAACCCCTCATTAAACTGGTAACGCTAGAGTTCATTTAAAACTCTTTCAGTTTTATCCTAATGAAATGTCTGCATTTTTGAGACATTTATAAGAATATCTTAACAGATATCAAAAGTTTCTTTCGGACCCTCTATGTTGCGGGCCGTTTGAGGTCGAATAGAGTTCCAGATTTGTCGACGGTAAGAACAATATTTAAGAAATAAACTAGATAAAATTTTATTACTGAAAAAATCTATCTGAAGGTCTGCCTCACAATAAGATTTGAAATTGATTTCGATCATGGATTTTTGCGAGAAAACGAATTATAATTACTTGTAAACGCTTAAAATCCTATATACCGGCAGTACTTTCTAGTAACCGATCTGAGGTCACCGGTGAATTTTAAATCTCGAACTATCATCGTCTTGCAGACGTACTGCTACAAGCACACATAAGGGCGTATATAGGCCCACTCACGCAGGCCAGTGAGACCGTAAGTACGAGCATTTGTGTTCCATAAACACTCAGTGGAAACTTCAATGACATATTGGACGGGTGAGAGGTGCATAATGAGCAAGTTCGCAGCAACCGAGCAGCAGGTACAGCGACTAGGAGGACAAGAGCTGGATAGATTTCCTGTTCATTGCTTCCACTCTCGAGACATGTTCTCAGGAGAACTAGATCAGCTTTCTAACCGACCAAATTCTTTGAGCTCCCTGAGCTGTACTGCCTCTGTGTCGCAGCAACAGTGTTGCAGCACCCACACAAGCCAGCCCCTGCACAGCAGCTGCAGAGGCTGCAGCTGGAACAGCTGCAGGCAATAAAGTGGGTAGTTTGCTCAGCAGCCCCGCGCTCTTCTAATACACGGAGCATTTTTTCAGTCGAAAAAACAGAAATGGTTGCTCCACGGATTGATGTAAACTTAAGTTGCTAGAAGCCAAACCAAAGTCTCGGCCATCACTCAACTATAGTCCTACATAATAAAAGAGGTCTCGGGTCAGCTCAAGAAGCAGTCGAGAATACCAAAGTAAATATACGACAAATAGCTGTGATAAAACAGTCCTTGTTACCATACAAATTGAAAATTTCAGTTACTATAATCAAATTCCTGCACGTGTGGAGCCTACACCCGCTTAATTCCTCTCGCATAGGGTATCTGACTGACGCTGATGCACTATTTATAAATACTATTTAATGCTGATGTCACAAACAGGGAAATATTTGAATATGTACTCTGACGTACGTACACATCAGAGTGAGACGTATCGAGGGATGAGCGACGGCATGCGACAAAACAGTTCGACCGCCCACATGCTAATTACGAGCCGCGACGTGGTGCAGCGCGGACTGGGAGTCATGTTATACAGCGGTGCTGAGTTGGGGCTGGCATATAGCTCAGGTGTTGCATCAATTTGTTCAGTCTGATTATTAAAAGACTGCATTTTTTTGACTGGTTTTTGTGCGAAGCGTCAGTTAATGGCTTCTGTTAGGCTTCCCCTTAACTTTTATGGCAGGCGGAAGTCTGCCTCGCTGGGTGATGGCTGAGTTCCTCAGCTTCGCGTCCACCTCAGCCCTGGTCCATTATCACGGTCACTTCAAATTTATGTCTCATTTATTTGAACATTTCTAACAAGTGCCGTTGTTGCTCGCCTGCAGGTCTGACGCGCATCAATCCTATGTATCCGCAGTGTAGAAACCTTCCGAGCGGATTTACTAATGAACTAACCAATTGTTTTTCGTATAGATGTTAATAAATAGATACTAGGTAGATTTTCATCAGTTGCTTGGTAGCGAATGCAACCTGAATTCCTTTAAAATTGTTCATTAAGCATCTCATATTTTCAGTGATATATTCGCAGAAGAATATAATTAGCCAGTTTTAATTTAATGTTATTCCTCAAGCACGCATTTTGCATGAGCCTTTAGCCCTCAGCCAGAACAGGAATTGAAGACGTAGGGGGAATCATACACAGTACAAGAATCATGCTGGCTGTTTGCTATGTTTCTCACACGCAACGCGTGGTGTTAGGTGGGGAAGCGTGTGATGAATGTTGAGGGAAGTGTAGAAATATGAAGTATCACACTAGGGGTGAAACATGAGTGATTAAATCTGTTGTGACACACATACCCAAAATACTTTGCTCATGGATACCTGGTTCATTACTTATTCAAATTCTGTTATTCACGATAAAAGTATTTCACAGGGCAATGCCAGAAATACTTGGAAGGGTTACAAGAGAGCTCGTGCGTGAGCAAATCGAGTTGCAGCCCCAGCAGCGGCATCATGACTTTGATTTTCACTTCGCACACTCGTGAAACGTCACGAGTATTTCAAGCTCCACAAGTGTTTTGTTCATTAGTCGTTTGTTCATCTGCTTTAAAATCAAACGCAATCAAATTTTCCAGTTCTAAAAATAACAACATTGAACAAATTTCGAATAACTCATGAAATCGAAAACATTTAATTTGACCCTGATTCCATACCCTCTAATGCAGGGCGATGCCTGACTCGTCGCTTTATACTGACGGCGTGTGGCACAGTGCTGTGTGATCTGCCAGTACTGGGCAGTCCAGCCCTACAGTCCAGCGCTACAGTCCAGCGCTACAGTCCAGCGCTACAGTCCAGCGCTACAGTCCAGCTACCCATGCTCTTAATTAATTAAGCGTACAATTCCAAAGAAGCCATTTTATAGTTCAGAAATGCCATTACTTCATATAGTATAAGTTGAAGAGAAAATTGTAAAGCGCCATTTACTAATGCTTATGATTCTCATTACTGGTGCACCTCTGCCGTCAATATAATGGCGATGTTTTTGAGTAAAAATTGCAATCCGATCGTGAAAACTGTTCTTAAATGAACAGTTTATATGCTGACCCATTCTCATTTTGACTTGTCTCATTTTGTGTTCCATTGACGTCGGACTGAATTTTAATGAATGAAGATAGATTGCAACGCAAATTGTGAAGTTGTCACTCATTAAATATTGTGCTCAGGGGCCCAGCTCACAGGCTGCAGCAGAACGGGCAGACCAAGCAAACAAGCAACAAACTCTGGAATGTTATGCTCCAGGGCAGATAATAATGTCATTAATGTTCCAAACATTCTAATGTATAATTTCTAAGCATGTTATTTTTTTAATAACTCTTTCATTCGTAATTTCCAGTTATATCCCGAGAAAAATAAATGTGGCTCAAATATTGAGTGGCTCTGTCGAAACGCTTTCTATTGACTCACATTACTGTTACAGATTTTTTTTCATCATTAACTAATCAATTCCAATCATCATCCAGTGTGTTGACTATGTCATCCACCCAAATTCTCCTACTTAATCGTATATGTACATGAGTCTCTCAAAATATCCTCTATTTTTAATTTCCCATGCCTCTTTCTCACATAAATATATTTTTTACATCGTTAATTTCATTATAACTTTCCAATGGGGTACATTAACTATTTAATTGTAAGTGCTTGCCAACAAGTTGAGTGGTAATAGTATTTTAAAATGCTAAGCTATACAATTTGCGTCACAATAACATCGCTGATCTTTATAAAAATAGCATTATTTCTAGGAACAACAAAGTTTGCTTTTGGTTTACATATACAGCACTAACATCCACCAACACATCCACCTTTCGCCACGCAATTGCCAAGTGTGGGCTGCCCAGGCCGCATCTCCTGACGGGAGTTGCCTCGGTCGTTGATGCTTGGGAGCACCGGAGGTGCACTGGGTTCCTTAATCCACAGCTGCATCGCAATGCCCTCAAATGCTTGGTTTTACGGGTCATCATGTGACACCTGCTGTGATCTGGTCGCCGTTAAGACATCCCAAGTACCGAGCAGCGAGTGGTGAGACTGTGCAGGATGTCTAATGGAAGGACACCTGCTGCGCATTTATTGACGGCTGCCCATTAGGCAAGTGATGAGAATAGCAGATTTGTGATGGGTTTCTTTCAAAATTTGGGTCTCAGTCTCTATATATAGCACTCGAGAGTGTTACACGCAAGGGTCTTTGCAGATACTCGTAATAATAAAGGTAAGGGAGATGGGAAATCTTCGAAACATCTAATGTGATCGTCACGATCATAAGCTCATTGCCAAAAAAATTTGTAAGCTAAAGATTCTACGGCCATGTTTTTCTATAATGATATTAGGACGAAAATATCGATATGGAGTATCCAAGATTTTTCTTCCTCTCTACTTTCATAATAAATTTTACACTCAGAAAATAAATTCTTAATCTCACTTGCCCATAATAAATCCCAGAGTTGAGATCTGGTCTGTAATTTATACGCGCACATTGTGAGAGTGATAGAAAACAGTGCTGAAAATGAAATGAAAAGACTGCTGTGACTACGCAGCGGTATTTTTTAATAGGAAACAATATACGAAATATTGAAATAAATTAACGGATGTATATTTCTCGTATAGATTTATATCAACATATTTATCCCTAGTTACATGGGTTCATGAATTTAATTATATAATTATGCCCCTCGACTAATGCAAAACGTTGTGACTTAGAGGTTAAGATCTTCGCTTAGAAACTTCGCTGGAATTGAGGTTTAGTGTACGAATTCACGAATTACCCGATAATTTTATCCAGGTACTTTTTTAATTTCTACGCTGGATCTCTTGTCTGCTGAGTATGAGCGAATATAGGGAGTCCTATTCTGCCCGTGAGTGCGGTACGCTACCGGCGAAAGCTCAGCGCTGGAGAGCTGGACATGACGGCCGCCAGCCTGCGACATATTTACCCGTGTGGCTGGAGGCATCCCAACTCAGAATTGGCCGGCGAGCCCTCGATCGTTAATTAATGCGGAGTGGACAGATTCACTTTGGCGTGAAGGGTTTTCATTTTGGGGTCATTCTTTAGTTCTTGAAATACTTCCTCTCTACGCTGATCTAATATTGTGATCGACGACGCAGGTAGCGGCTTAACTTCTGATCTGCAACATATTCTCATAAGAGAATATGGCATGGGGTTACGTCCAGGCTCCTATTGAGTTGGCGTCTTAACATTATATTCTAATGATGAAATCTGCTACTCTTATGTACCACTCTGAATTTAGCCTTGATACCTCGACGACTATCAGCTAGCGCTTACCGACTAAATTCTTTACGTTTATGAAAAACTTTACCTAAAATCTAATAAAATACACAGCTTGTTGCTTGTTTGGTTCGTCTCTTTTTGTTTGTGCCCCGTAAACTTTTCAACGCGACATGAAATGTGCGCAGTTTTGCCCTTATCCTTCAAAGAAAATCATTCACTTTGACTTAAGTTCATTTGATGTTCTCTTAAAACCCAAAAAGGAATCGAAAGGAAGGATGTACGATGAAACTTTGACAAACAAATAACTTTATGAATACATTACACCTTGAATTTAAAAATTCGAACAATAGGTACACGATTGTAAAACTTTGATCATTTTGTTTACCAACTTTCAGTAAAAACACAGGACAAAACTCTTTCCTTCAGCACTAACAAAGGTTAAGATTCAGCACCACACCTTTTGTAATGACATTGTGTCAAATTCAAGGTTTTAGAATTGTAAACAATGTTACTCTCCCGCTAATTCCATTGGAAAAATATTTCATGTTCTTCTTATTAATTGGAACAGATCACAATATATGTAGCCCCGCGTATCGTCGTGTGGATACGGTCTAACAAAAATGAGCGTTTAATACAAAACATTTCGCAACGTTCTTTCCAACATTTTTTATTGAAATATTTGCAATCGTTAATAAATTATTTGTTCATTATAAAAAACCTGTTTAATGGCCAATTTTATGGTAAATGTTTGGTAAATAACCTGGCTCAGCGGTTCATGGGTATAGTGCATATATTCCTATGAATTATTTTACTCTCAAAATACTTCAAAATCAATTAGGAACATGAAATTTTAAAATTGAGGAGGTCTTTGCAAGACTCTCTGTAGATTGAGAGTAATTACTTTATTATTACTAGTGTAAAAACAGTAAGTGTGAGTTGGATGTATCTGTAATGCAGGCATTCCTACCTCCTCAGATTTTTATGTAAATATTTCAGGTGCAGACACTTGACAAATAATTGGATACACACAAGTAAAATATACAAGTGTTTTTAAATACATGAATACGAATGAAAAATTTATAAATTCATGAGGGGTATTACCAGGATAGCTTTTAAAAAGTGAGAGAAATTCTAGCAATACACACAAAAAATATTACTCAACTGAAAATGAATACGGAAAGGACAAATGGAATCCTGTTTTACGTAGGAAATGATAAATGGTATGAAATTACGTATAGGATGTCCCAAATGCAGAATGTAAAATAAATGTTGGTCTCCTCTTCCCTTAACAAACAGTAGCGCGCAATATTAAACCAAGTGTGTAAACCTCTTCGCAGATTCCATTCAATAAATTTCACCTCGCAAAATCATACTTCATGGCTTTGAAATTTGTTACTCTCATAGCAACAGAATTCGGATGCTCAGTAATTTCATAGTCTTCCAGAATTTTAAATATTTGAAGCCAAAACTATATGCTCACTTTTTGGCTCGAGCTATCGTGAAGACAAGCATTATATTTTGCTAGCGAACGTTCATTTTCAAAATTGTCATTTATGCTAGAATAACACTAGGAATGTAAATCGGAATTTATCTAACTTGAAATAGGAACAAACACTTGAATAAATAAGAACTTAAGTAAAACTTATGTTTTTTTGAAAAAAAAACACAAACGGTCGAATGCTAATCAAATTACGTCACGAAATAGAATTTTAATAGATGTGTAAATGAAATACAAACAATGTCATAAAATGAGTCAAGATCCAGGCAGGAGATGTCAATCAGAATGATTTAACAATTTAGAACATCAGAACACCCTGTAGTTGAACTTTAATTTATAACTCTTGTTTATTTATAATTCTTTAATTTTAATGTTCATAATTATAAATTATATATAATGTAATTTATAACTTATATGCTTTAAATGAATTTTGGGTGGCAGGTATGTCATAATCCGACAAGTTTTTTATTTTTGTAACCAAAGAAAGTGATTAGGCTCATTTGTAACCAGTTGTTTAAATATAGCCAAACATGAAATAAAGCTTCACATCAGATTGCTACAAATATGCGTGTTTGCAATAGCAAATTTTGAAAAAGAAAAATTTACAGAGAAATAATAAATAAATGATAAATTAATTGAATTCTCAATACGGCAACTAATTTCTTCAGGTATGCAAATACTTTATACTTCATTAACAGAAAGTTTAAATTGATATTCGATGTCCCTAAATAGTGGTGATAAAAATTGAATAAATTGTGAATTTCAAAATTTACCTGGAACTCCCAATTTTCATGAATATTATTTAGGTTATTATATGCAAACGTTACTGTCTTCTTCCCGATACCTGAAGGCTCTCCAATATTTTTCCCTCCATTGTATTTCTTAAAAAAAATTCTAACCTTTATATTTAAATACTTTACATTTAAATTGAACTTTATTTAGTATTTTAGGCAAACATTAATATGAACTTTGCATTTTTGAATGTTAGGCTCGAGAGAACAATTCAAGCCTAATTATATTTATAATTTGATTGAAAAATATTAATATACTTAGCTACTGGATATATATAAGCGCGTTCTCTGCGCGAGTTATATCTGCCTTGAAATGGTAGTTGAAGTTTACTAAGCAGTCAGCTTTGACTTTAAAAAATTGAAATCCTGGAAGAGTTTGTGAACTTACTGCAGAACTATGACGTTCATTATTCTCTATCAGTATTAGATTATTAATTCTCAGCTTAAATAACAGAGTTAAGAGAAATACTGTAGAAAACTTAAAGGTGATGTAATGAAACAGAAATGTTTATATTTAGCAAACCAATGGGGCTGGAAATACCATGGGACGATTTCTTTAAAGATACTAGAACAACTGGAGAAGAAAAAAGAAAAGTGATGATATTAGATGATCAAACTGTATGTTTGAACACAGAGTTTGTTGGTTGCATAGTTGTTTGGTGTGTCAGTCCTTTCTCAAACTCTGTAAACTGGATGCATGAACGCTACCACAACGATTGCAAATTTATGTTTCTTAGTTGCAATTGATTTTAGTTGATTCAAATGAATTGATATACCAAGACAAATAAATACGAATCGAAAGTAAAAACCCGCATTTAGACAGTCTATTTTAAAATGGTTTTCATCAATGGTTTTGGCTAGAGGTTAAAAACAAGGCCGTCTTTTTAGAAGAAGAGAGTACATACGCTTAGCAAGATATATTAAGACGCTCAGAAGCTGCACAGCGACAAAAAATTAACAGGAGCTCGAAGTTTGCACTAACCTGACGAAGGCCTGTCGGAGTAGCGTGTGCAGTAGACCCAGGCTGGCCAGTTGCTGCTGTCTTCAGGGATTTTCGGGTTGACGAGTTCTTCCAAACTGTCACTCGGGTTGCTTGTCTTGTTGCCGCTCTTTGGGCTCCTGTTATTGGTGCAACTGTCGCTGATGGTCTTATTTTCGTTTGGGCTCGGGTTATTTTTCTTATCATTAGTGTTATGGTTATTTGTGACGGTGCACGTACTTTCCGATAGACTGGACGAATTGCTGTTGGTGGAGCAGTTGCTTGGTGCAGGCGATGAAGCAAGTATTGGTGTTCGTGGTGCAGCGCCCGAATGTTGATGCAGTTCGTTTGAAAATTCTTCTGCATAAATGTCGTTTTTACTATTGATCAGAGGCGCAAGTTCATCGTTTTCTTTCTGCGAACTTGTTTTGATGTTATTGCTTACTTTCTTGAGTTCCTGCTGCGGCTGGAAGCCGATGTGCTGCTGGCTCTGCAGTCGCTTGTGGTGTTCTGCGAGGCAGTTGAGAGTGTTGAATGGCTTCAGGAGCTGAAATGCCGTGGTGGACGAGAGAGGAATGGGCTTGGTTATGATGGGCTGCTGGAGGTGCGGGGTGACGGCGTGCTGCTGGAAGAGGTGCTGCTGCAGGTGCTGCTGCACAGGACTCAGGGCGTGTGCCACAGGACTAAAAGGATTCACGGGATGATTAGCAGGATTCATGAGAAAACTAATCGAATGGGATAGGAAATTATCGTTAGCTTTGGCAGCAGCGTCCGTTAAAAAATTATGACTAAGAGCTAAAGGTAGTTTGTGACTGAGGTCGACCGGAGACTGCTGGCGGCCTGGAGCGTCCGGAGTTCTGGGAGGCGTTCTGAGCAGCAGCTCGGGGGTGTCCGCCGCCGCTCTGCACTGTGCCCTGCTCCCGAGATCTGCGCACTTTGACGCTCTGTTAATGACGAGGTTGCCGTGATCTGGGGGTTTTGCGGCACCAAAGTCAGGCTTGAGGATGTTGTCTATGCTGAAGGGCAGCATGCCGCGATGCTGCTGCTGCTGCGGGTGCTGCGGAGTGGCGGGCTGGTGTGGCATGGACACCACATGGAAAGGGGGATTTGCGAGGGGAAAGAGCCGCGACGACGGAGGGGACCCAGCCCCAGGCGGGGTCGGCGGCAGGCAGGGACTCACGGACTGGGGAGGGGAGCTGGGACTGGAGGACGACGGCCAGGTTTTGTGGGGCGACGGCAGGGCCGGCCTCGGCGCTGCGGGGCCCGGCGGTGGCAGGAGGCCCCCGAGCCGCTGCACCTCCATTTGCACTGCCATCTCCACCCTCTGACTGCACGCCAGTTTATACTTAATAACTGTAAAAGTACGCGCAGTCACCTCAGTAACTGTACAACGATACCGAACGAAGCCGAAGAAGTCGGTCGTAGCGTCGGTCGCCGCGCACCGCCGTTTGTTGCACACTTCACTTCACGCACTATGTCATCGAATTTATTCTAAATATACCCTTTTTTTCTTCGGTAGAGGGTTTTAGTGTAAAGTTCATGCATCTGTCAGCGTACTGAACGAGTAAGTCTTAATTTGTGTTCTGATATAACTGTTGAGAACACAGAAAGCGGCTGTCACAGAAAGGTGTTACTTGCGAGAGCGCTGTTTATATACTGAATAGGTGTTTGCAGGACCGGTGCGCCTTATGGACTCCTCCCATTGGCGCAGCTCCTCCTGGCGCCCGATGGCGGCGCCCGGCGGCCAATGGGAGGCGCGGCCTGCGGCCGGCCTGCCCTGCGAGCGGCCTGCACGCACCCGCCGCGGCTCCTCATTGGCTGGTGGAGGCAGGTAATAGAGCTGTGGCGCGATTGGATCCTTAGGACTTTAATGAAAGCATGACCGTGTCAGACGTCATGAGTTCATTGTTGCTGTCATCGCCTCACTTGCATTGCGAGGCGCTATGTCTGCCCATACATAATGCATCATGCCGTCGCACCTATGTCAAAAGTGGCAATTCTCTCACATCCTCATAAACATATTCAGGCCTGCCTAAATACCTACGTAAGCATTTTGCGCCTCTTCCATTCCTCTTCGTCCAGTGGGAGTCTCTGTGATCAGTGCAGTGCTCCACTCCTCCACAGCAGCGACTTGGTCAGCATCTGCGCTGTGTCTCGCATTGCACAGCACTATGCTGGGTATGCAACCATTAAAGCACTCATCGAGGTTGTAGAGGCTATTTGCTCTCTATTTCGGTTTAGATTCAACTCCACGGCTAATTTCCACAGCATAAGGCACTGCATGTGAAAGGTACTCGGATCATGCGTGCCTCTCATTTCCTTCCAAGATATTACCTGGAAACTGACTCTCAGAATTAGTTTTTCTGAGTCGATAACTGCCTAATTGGGCTCGCCATAACTTCTCTAGTCACATTTTGACGCAAGTGTGGGAGTGCCGACGACTGCCGTGACCAGCGTAACTACGGAGCAGCGTACGGCGCGGTGCCAAGTGTGGGAGTTTGACGCGCAGTTAAATATCACACAAGCCACTATCTGGCCTGTATTTCAACCTGCAGTTCCTCCTACGGTGCTCGAATTCATTTTATGTCATGTGGATGTTCGAGTATTTTCTAAAAATTGCTCAAGAAATTGTTTTATTGATAAAAGTGAGGCACACAAAGTAAAAATTCTTTGCCCGATTTAAAGGAAACACCGATACTGCGCGTTCTATCAATATGACATGAACGTCAGAATTTCCTCCTATTTAGCTGTGAAAGCTAAAGTTACAAGTAATGTATGCGGTATTTATTGCTTAGTTGAAATACAGAGAACATTACTTGGGCATTGCTTAAATATAGCTGAAATACACGCGAAAAATTAAACAGGTGAGCTATATAGAAGAGATTCTATACAACGGGTTTTAAATGGAATACTCAAATGTTTACTCGCGCTTTTTTTAGGCATGTTTCTTTAAAATACTCAGGGAGTTCAATCAGAGTTTTTGTTTATGCGGGAATTGACTACACCAATTAAGTGGAGCAGCTATATAGCAGGCACCCTATTAAAAATTAAGGGAGTAGCATGGTTGATTAAAGGAGACAGCGGAGAATTAAAGGAGTATTAAGCGAACCGAGGCCTCTTCCCTTCTGACACTTCCAGGGCGCGACTCATAAGCGCGATGCGAGCAAGTTCTCCCATGTTGCTACCAGAGGCCACTTGTGCAGATGGCCTCTTGGTGAAACGCCTGCCATCTTTCTCGAGAGAAATGACGGTTGCCATCTTTCGCCTCAGTTTTGAAGTTGGTGTTGTGCGTGACAGATGTCTGGATCGTGTCTCTATTATTTAAAACGTTTCCAGTAGTGTTAGAGTGTTTATCAGTGCGAGTGTGTATTACGTGAGGGTGTATAGTACGTGAGGGTGTCAGAAGAAACAAGAGATGGAAGAGACGTATAATGCTGGTCTGTAGAGGCATTATTTCATGAGCATGAACGGAGCAAGGACCCCACTGCTAGTTTCACCACCTCGGTCAATTGATATTTTAGACGATTCATCGTTGTGGTGGAGCTGGTAGTGAAGGCAAAACCTCACTGTGAGCAATGTAAAAACAACAAAATGTGGAAACCAAACCTGAATTTTCCCTCGTCAGTCTTCAGCAACCTTTGAATTGAAGGACGTTCTTGAAGGTGATCAACTATGTGTTCAGATACATATTTGTGTGTGTAGGGGGGGGGGGGGGGGTTGTGTGTGGGTATGGGGGTAGGTGTGTGGGAGGGGGGTGTGGGGAGGGTTTGTGTGTGGGGATATGTGGGGGAGTGTGTGTATATGAATAGCCGGTGTAATTAAGCTCGGGCAAGGTAAAGTCATTTTATTTTCCTTTCTAATTTTAGGAATGAAAGATGAAAAATCTGCTGGACGATAATTGTTTTTGTTATATATATAGCTACGAGTATATTCTTTCAACGACCCTAGGGTATTGTTGCTATATTCTTTTCAAGGTACATTTATATTGTTCCCTGCAGGCTTTCGCCTCCAAGGCTGCGTACAGCTGATTTCCCACTATTGCACATTCAACCGTTGACGCTTCTCAACCAAATATAGCCAGTTGCCCATTAATTACCTTAGTTATTGCGTTGCGAAAACTTCAAGCATAAGTTATACGTCACAAACATGTCCCTATAATGTCAGCTTAATAATGAACACGCACCCATGAAATTTTCTGCACATTAGTAAGAATGTATTTAATTTACATACTCTGGTACATTTTTATTGTGCTATAAACCGTGTTTGCTTATGGTGAATTGATTAATCGCGCAAGAACTAAGGTAATTCAAGGGCAAACTGGTTATAATCGGTTTGAGCAGTGTGACGGTTGGAAAGAGTGACTAATGGGAAATCAGCTGTGCGCAGCCGTTTTTTTAAAATCAAATTAAGAGGTGGCCATCCTGGGCCTCTCATGATTCTCCGATGGTAAATAGGAGAAACTGGTCGCGCCTTGGGAGCGCGACGGTAGTGTTCCATGCTGAGCCATGCGTGGCCACCGGTTGGGACAGAGGCGCATGCGCGCCTATAAAGTGGACACTTCGAAGTTGCCTCATAGGAGACGTATGGATGAAACAACCATGCATATTTGGGAGCGCTCCCAAGAATCACCGATGCCACTCCTATAATTTTTAATAGGGCAGTAAGTCGCAGCAGAGCAACCAATTCTCTCGACCGTGCGGAGGGCAGAAGTTACAGGACAAAACAATCCATCAAACTACGCCCATCATCATATAGCGCTCTGAATGTACAACATTTAATTCAAGTCATTAAATCTGCACATATCGTCGCGCTCGAGAATACCTGTGTTTTCTGCATACTTTGTAACTGCTGCTGAGGGGAACCCTGCCACCCAGCCGGAAATAATGGTTGTGATTATAGTAGAATATAGTGGTGTATAAGAGATTAAAGACGATTATGGACGATGAAATAATATGGTAGATATATCGACCATAACATAACGTTGATCTTAGTATATTTCGGTCGATATTGGTAGAGGTAATATTGGTTGTTTATGGTTTGTTAACATAACGTAGATTTTAGTTTATTTAGGTCGATATTGGTGGAGGCACCAATGGTTGTTTAAGGTTTGCTATTACATGGATGTTTTAAGACTATATATGGTAGAGCATAGATAAATGTAGCTTCAACTTTGTTCCGTGAATAAAGCACATAAAAAACAGCTGTTCATTTTAAATTATAAATTTAATCGTTTTTAAACGTGCAAAATGTTTTGTTTCTTCATTTAGCACCTACATAAGCTAAAAATTATTAGAATCACGCAATATATTTCTATTTACTTCAATTATGCATATACGGTATTGTTGATTCAAGTTGTGTCCTCATCTGTGTATCAATTAAATATTCTATGAGTAATTGTCAAATGACTCTTAGAGAAAACGAACTGTGAAGTTAATCTTTATATGTTCAAGTTACCTGGAAAGCAATACTTTAATAATAAAATGAACTTTAAGACAGTCCAGACTATTTTCGTTCCTTCGTTACTAATCACATTTGAAATTTGCCTTCATACTTTAGGATGAAACACTGTTAGCCCATCCAGAGAATGATTTTTGTAATGAAATGTGCCGTAAAAATAGAAAAGTTGTGTGACGCGTTCAAAATTTGTTACCCGAACGCAGCGTTTCCAAGGTACATCCATGGTTTAGTACTTGTTCGACTTGTTCGATCATTGTACTTAACTCCAGATGTTGATTCAAATTTGTACCGTAACTTTTTTGCAGCGACATTTGACACTCTTGTACTGCAAAGGTTCTACTTGTACCTTTACACTGACAAGACGTTAAAATGCGAATTAAACCCATATAACAGTTTTACTGCGTTCGTATGCAACGTAGCTTATGTTTGTACGAACTACGCAAAGTATAAAATATGTCCGAAAACTAATTCTTTTACTATTACTTCTACGCAGCGGATAAAAGAAATTACATGAGAATTACAAGAGTCTATAGCAAAACAATGATTCGGAACACTGACAATTAATTCATAGAAAAATAACTTTTACTGTAATGTGATTAATTTCCTTGTATTTGCATTACAATACTTGGATCTTACCTCTGGCAGCTCATCCAGGCACTAGTTGCCGGTTAGTTATGACTCAACGGCCGGCGTGGTTGCATCTGTGCACTGAACTGTTGTTTCAATTGATCGTTTGATCCAATATGGGTAGAAAAAAGAACTTCGAGGATTTGTCTCAAAGGCAGAAGCGACGCCGTATAAAAATATCTATATTAGAGACTGGTAGAGTAGGACCTACTATCTGCGAAACTACTAGTAGTAATCTTTTTGCTAGTAGGAGTGATTGCAACTTAGAAAGTGACCCTAAGGAGGACTTGCAGCAGATGACAGCTGGGAACTTATCTCAATTAAACTACTGCCACATTCAAGTGAGTTGTTTTCAATAAATTTTTTTGCACATTCATAGACCTGTGTGATTTTTAGATTTATGGAATGCCTATTTTAAAATAATACCACTGACGTTATGTATAATGTAACTATCCCATGGGTTATGAGTAAAGTTTGTTTTCTATTTTAATAAAAAAGTGTATTTTATCCTTTTTTTTTGTTTTTCATCAGTTTTTGTTTTTTTACTTGTTTTTTTTTATAAGGATTGTGGTTTATCAAATAAATTAATTACTGTGCGTAATTCTGAATGTATAAACTAATACTAAATAATATAATATTATTGAAACACCTCAATGATATTATTAATTATCCATAAAAGGAAGAAAATAGGGCAAAAAAGAGGAAAGAAAAAAAGGCCTGTAGATAAACTACAGGACATAGTTCCAAGGAATCATCTTGCCCATAAACCTCGCAAAATTCCAACTATTATTCATAATCTTGTCAGAATCTTGTTGTGTCAGTAGGTGAGCGGCAACTAGGACAGGCCGTCAGGTCTATTAGGAGCAGGCTCTTTAAGGGGGCCCTCTCGTCAAAATTTAATTTTGATCCGATTAGCCTGAAATTTGGCCACTATATGTATTTTTGCATGAGAAACATTTTCTTTGAGAATTTTTTTGATTTAGGCCTTAGTTTTTTTTTAAACTCATTTTTTGGTTCATTTTTGGGATGTTTTCAAAAGAATAGAAGTCAATGAATTTTTATGCTAGAACAAATACAAAGACAGTTTTGAAATCCTCGTAACATTGCAAACAAACTGACATTCCTGAATTTTCTATTTGAATTTTTTTTATGTATGCGATATTTGATCAATACCTAAAATATACCGAATTTTTAGGTTTTGAATTGGCAGAAAAAAAAGACAACGTACAAATTGGGAAATCAAGAAATGTCAGTTTGTTAGAATTGTTCCAAGGATTCTAAAACTGTCTTTGTTTCTTCCCAGCATAAAAACTCAATGACTTCTATTTTTTTGAATTTTGAAAATAAGTGACTTCACAGTATAGGCCAAAAACAAAATTTTTGGTTGAAGTGTAGTATGGTGGAAAATTTATGTAATTGAATGCTGTTTTCATTTTTATTTCGATAATCTCTATGCATAACATCATGTTCACGCTGTAAATTTTAATTTACAAAAAAATGAAAATATATTTACTTATTTAATAAAATTATAAAATTTCTTGTTTTTCAGTCTGATTCTTTTGAAATTTGACTATTATATGTAGCCTTTGAAAAGAAACACAATTTCTTCCATACATTTTTTTGATTCAGGCCTTTTTTGAAAAAATGTGGCATATTGGTTTTTAGTCCACTGGTTTTGATATTAAAAAAAATAGAACTCATTGAGTTTTTATGCTAGAACACAACCAAGGACAGTTTTAGAATCCTTGAAACATATCTAACAAATTGAAAGTAACAAATTTTCCATTTTCCGTTTGGTTTTCTTTTAATATGGGGTCGAAATGGGGTCGGAAATTAAAGATATTGGTCTCCTTCTCCCCCCCCCCTTGGGGGGGGGGGATCTATTGTCCGTAGTGCCATAAAATTTCAGGACCGAATAGTCCACCACTCAAGATTCCTTTTCCATCAAAAACATGAGAAATGACCATCGGAGAAACAAGGGGCCTGGGAGGACCCCCTTAAAACGCTTCGAGTATTTAGTTCACACATTTGTGTTTATCAGAGAAAATATAACTGTCGTTTTATTTCACAGAAACGCTTACTGGATGTGAGAAGAAGCTGTATGCAGCTTCAGTAACTGACGAATACACCAGCACAGACTGCGCTTCATCTGCAGAGGAGATTCGCAGTAGAATACGCACACAGTCACCGCTTCTTCCTCGCTGCAATGCCATGCCGTCTGAAAAGAGGTAACAGCTAGCTACCTATTTATTTTGCATGGATTATATCAATGTACATTAGCTGCATTACTATCTGCATCATCATTGGCAATCATGCTTGAAATTATTAGGGGTCCCCGCTATGAGCCATTTAGATTTTGGCTTATTTTTTAAGTTCTTCTGTTTGGGTTTGGCTGTTTTTCAGTGTCTGTTTATCCGTCTGTCAAATTTTAGGCTCTTTTTTCTTAATTCACTCCACAGTTTTACTCTGGTCTCATCGAAAGTTGTTTTAGTCGGTGTGTCTCGACATTCCCGACAGGGTGGTTGTAGCTGATTTTTCTGTCCATAATTTTGATTGAACTTCATCAAAAATGATATCAATTCATTTTGCCTCATCTTGGCTGTCTGAAACAATTTTCAAATTTGAGTTAGCCCTATTCCCATCCCCAAAAATGTAAAATTCCCCAGTTTTGCTCTGGTTTTGCCTTAAGTGGAATAAATTAATTTGTCCCGTCAATTTCTAAAAATAAATGGTGACAATTTATGAATTTCTAGCTTTGAGCATCCCTTACTCTTAAATTTTGAATGGTAACTCATCTCCCTACCCATCCATAATTAAAAAAATAGTTTTGCGTTATCTACTTTGTAATTTTGTTCCTATTTCAGCAATAAAAATATTAATGATTTCTCTTGTTATTCCAGATATGGAAACTGTAGTTGCAATTTGAATTTTAGATTTATATTGAAGTGTCACCATTTCTATGCTCACCATTTGAACTACGAAATATTCCAGTTACACGTGAAATGAAACCCATCTGCAGTTTCAGTTGACTGCGGGTCTAGTTATCCCTTGTTTCAACAAAAATGGAAATGCTATTCGTGACTTCTAATGTCGATGTGCTTAAGCAGGTGTAAAAAGGCTCCTGATGATAAGGAATTATCAGCTGAATTATCACAACTGAAACAAGTTCAGGAAAAAATTCCAAGAAATTGGACAAGATTCTCTTCATTCTTCATCACGAAAAATTGTCCCAAGCATCTGCAAAGGAGCACATATCACGTAGCACAGGGCTACCTCCACCAGCTGAGACTCTTGATCAACTGGACGTCCTACTTCAGACTCCAACACTCGTAAGTTAATTGATTTGAAAAAAAAACAGTTCCTAAGGCATGAGATATGATCATACCACAGTTTACTCTAAATCACTTCCAGATCTGTATTGTGCACGGTGAACTCGAAACATATTTCTTCTGTGTATTGATTGACAGATTAAATAGATCAGTGTATTTAATTGTTTGTGATAAAGTTTCAAAATGTACTACTTTGCTTCATGTCATTCAAACTATATGACACATCACAATAAATTACATTATTTTAATCTTTATATCACTCTCTGTTACTTGGTATCATTCAGAATAGAAATTTTGTCTTTCACATACAGTCAATGTAGTAATGACATTCATTTATGGTAACATGTAGTGCCGCGAATTTTCGTTTGAATTTTCTGTCTTTCTAAATGTTTTTAATTTCCTTATGAACTATCTTCACTATTCACTGCTACCTTCAGTAATATTTTAATGGATAACTTTTCAGATGTAAATATTTCAGAAACCAACTCAATCATGTTTTTTATTTTCAGCTTGATGCTCTGAAGGAACTTCACGGCAGGTCATCCAGTAACACAGTTTGCCGCATTATTCGAAGGCTTATGTCAAAACAACTGGCGCTATCCTTCAGCTGGACAGGACTGGGACCTTCCAGAAAGCCTACAAAAAGCAGCTTCAGAGATCATCAAGCTGGGAAATTATGTTATGGTATGACTATGGGTCATATGTGTCATCTTCCAAATGTTTTAATTTTGAAAAATTTGCAGTGAAACAGACCTAAATGTCCCTTAATTCCTTCAATATTGTATATAAAACTTTTTACGACACCAATTTTTTGAGCATGAGAAGCTAAATAAAATTGCATTACCTCCCCTCATTTCAAAATGAGCTAGAGGAGATTTTATCTGCTAATATTAATTTTACCATCACTTCAAAATCATTCCCCAAGGGGACTTAAGCATTACATTTTTTTGCGAAACTTCCAGTACTACCAGGTTCCTGGGTTCTCCGACTGGACCCAGTACTGCGAGTCTATCTGCATCTTGCAGCATAGGTGTTAACTTTCAGCTGGATTGTTCTCTTTCAGTTAGGTTGGCTTTTCAGGTTTTCTCCACTGTGTCACGTACATTACATCTTTGAATTGTAGCTTCTTTCCAATTAAGCCCCTGGCTTAGGATACGTTTCTATCTTGGTTCCGTTTCGATAATTATGCCTTGCTCCTTCAAGAACCCAACATTATTATTATTATTATTGTTATTATTATTATTATTATTCTCTCAGTTTAAGCCTCCATAGCCAAATCAAGAGAAGGAATAATGACGACCATCTGGTATGGAAAAGTATAAAGGGGTTCTATGCACGAGATGTGCCTCGCACAGAACATCCTTGAATGTTAACATGTATGTGTTACCAAACAGGATACCAAGCGCATAGAAACAGCAAGTTAAGAAGGAAGTTCAAACAAGAGAAAAGTTCAAGAAGAAAGTAGTCGGGGCTGAATGAAATATAGCAATGATTTTTATGTTCATTAAGACTGTCCGAAGTCTTACAAAATCTCAATTTTAATTTCAACAGATGCCTGGAAATTCTGCTACCCTCCTCTGGCTTTCAAGGACTTCAGCGCTACAGTGGCGACAGTTCTGAAATCGGTTCCCTACTGGGATGGTGGCCGCTCACGCTCCGCTGCATTGGCTTGCATAACGTGAGTTTTGATGTTCTCAACTAGAATAGAAAATATCGTGACTACTAATCGACTTTAAAACGTCAAAAGGAAAGTAAAACTAGATTTTACCATTTATCAAAATGAGACGGAACGTATGTAAGTTTTTTCTAGTGATGGTAAAGCTCACAAAATTTTAGGATTCTACATCGCAACCTTTTTTAGTGCAGGAAATGCGCAGAACGCAGCAGAAGCATCAGCTGGACCTACAACTGACACTATGATGAGCTGCGCACAGAACGCAGCAGAAGCATCAGCTGGACCTTCAACTGACACTATGATGAGCTGCGCGCAGAACGCAGCAGAAGCATCAGCTGGACCTTCAACTGACACTATGATGAGCTGCGCCCAGAACGCAGCAGAAGCATCAGCTGGACTTTCAACTGAAACCTTCAACATGCTGCCCGTCTGATTAGTCGGCTACAGCCTAATAATAATAATAATTCTAATAATTATAAGTGTTCTAATTATGCCAACAGGTAAAGAGGAATAAAATGTTTGTTGCTTAAGTGATCGTTAGATGTATTCTACGAGTTCCTATTCATTATTATGCAAAGAGTTCCTGTTCATTATTATTCATTCATTATTACGGATAACATCTAGGTTTCGGCTAATTTCTCCATTTTTGGTTAGATTGATGTGAAACTCGTTTTTTAGACATGGTGACTGTAGTTGCATTTTGAATTTCGTATTAAAAATCACGATTTTTATGTTAACCATTTGAGCCCCAAGCTATTCCAATTTCACTAAAAATGGGACCCATCTGCAGTCCCACTTGACTGCGCGTCTAGTTTTTGCTTTGCCTGGAACTTAATAATGCTTTTCGCCGAGTGCATGCTGGAAAGGATTATCTTGTTATGGTTCCCCTCACGTGAGGGTACCATGTAGTAATCGGAAATGACCCATAAGAAGTGGTCGTAGAGAAGTGGGGTTTAAATTTATTGACGTATCTTGTGTTATACATAAATTATTTATGTCTGTCAGTCAGTAACCCTATATTTTCTAATTTCGGCCACAGTTTTGAGTTGATATCGTGGAAAGTAGTATCACTCGCTTGGTTTCGCCAATGTCAATAAAAGAACTGTTGCCGACCTTAGAAATTCGAATTAGGGACTCCCTATCTCCACTTTTTGATATATTTTAGATTTCTAATTTAGACTTCATTCCTGAAGATTGTCGAATGATATATCAATAGATTCGTCTTGACCATGAAGATAAATGCTAAGGTTTTTAAATTTTTGAATTTGAAGTTACAAAACACCCGCCCATCTTTTTTAATTTTTTTAATTGAATTGTGAGCTCGTTCATTGGTCACTCAACCGCGTTGTAATTTTTTCATGATAGACAAACTGTTCACGTTACTTGAGTTTTTCTCTGCAGAAAGTGTTTTTTGCTTCCCTGGGTTTATTTTGATTTAAATACGATAATTACGTTTCTTTTTGCGATATTAACGATTTGTTATGTTATGTACTCATACAGTTCATATCTTATTAATGATAATCACCGGAATGTGCTTAGTTCTTTGTTCCTTACGGTTTTTTGCAATTTCTTTGATTATTTCGTAACCTTAATGAGTTTCGTTAAAAAATGTATTTACACTTCAACTCGTTCAAGCCAATATATACAATAAATATTACAATTAAAAAATCTTTCATTGACATTTGTTTTCAGAAGCTCTGAAGATTAGGATATACCACTAAGAACAATTATAATCATCTAATGAATCATTAGCTGAATATAGTTGTTTTTAGTGGTGTATGGTAATGTTAACAGTTAAATAAAGTTGCTCATGGTAGAATATAGTTGTATCATTAGCTGCTAATGATACAACTATATTCTACCATGATCAACTTCATGTAACTGCTAACATTACCATTCACCACTAAAAATAACTATATTCAGCTAATACAACTATACAACTATATTCTACCATGATCTCAGTCGATTATGGTTGTGAATGGTGTTTCATACGGTTCACTATGGTTGAACATGGTTGTGGAGCCAGACCCTGAAAGGTTGATATTGTTTTTTTATGGTAGGGAATTATAGTTGGTCATGGTCGAGAAAAGCGGACATATCCCTACCATAATGCACCCCATAAATAGTTGAATATGGAGGATGTTTCGATAATAAACAACCGAAGATCTCGACCATAATCATCGTTGCTGCATACCATAATTTCTGACTGGGCAGATATATGTTGAGCAATGGTTCATTCAGAAATTAATTCATTTTTGAATGAACCATTGCTCAACATATATCTGGCAGGGCCATGGTATTGGTATTTTAAATTACTTATCCATTCAAGAACACTATATAGAGTTATTTTGAGCGAAGGTTGGGATCCGGTCGTGTCTGTGTGAGTGTGACGATGCTGCTGTTCTGCAACGAAAAGATAAGGCCATCCTGATGCTTGGTTATGTATAGCTGCAGTGGCGCACGCTCCTGCAGAAGTATGATGTTTGTATCTCTGTAGACGTAAAAGACCGCATCAACTGCAAAAAGCTCAGAACTTGACAGCAAGAAGATGTTATTTCCTATTTAAGAATTGTCTAACATATTTAACAAATATTTTAAATTATTTTAAAAATATAGTTCCCAAGAAATTTATATTAGTTGCTTTAGAAAAATACTGAGAACATGAGTTCGCACCACCTAGCTTAGTGGCCGTATCTCAATACAGTCGCTCATGGACAGACTTGCTCCGTCGCTGTGGTGAGGGAAGACACTCGCACCACAGAGGTGACGGCTGACGTGCGCACGCAAGCCAATTAATGACGTCGCCCGCACTTCACTTTATTACACCGACCAGCGATTGAGTTGTCAGAGCATATATCAGTTCCATATAATTTGTTTTCGCTACTAATCAAGACACGTTTGGAAGTAGAACAGCTAGTCACAATATGTCACAATTTGAGCTACACATAATAATTCGATACAAACTCCATTTACCGGTGAAAAATTGTTACCTGATCTTAACATGAAATCTATCTCAGTCCAGAGCATGAACTTATTGGCAGGGATGGTATTTGTTTATAGGTGCGCAAAATATAATTAAGAGCCTCTTTCATTTTAATAACATTTGAAGGGTCGATCAGGCAGTGCGTGCGAGGCCATGCAGAGTAGATCTAATTTGCGCATATTCTTGTCCGACTATACACAAATTCCTGTTGTTGACATTGGTGTCATATTTGTCGTAATAATTAATCTCAAATTCACTTCGCCACGGCTTCTGTTGAAAAATGGGAATCCTGAGTTCATTTCAGCAATTTTTTCAAATGACTCTCAGGGTAATTTGAGTGTCGATTTACATTTTTAATGAAGTCAAGATTTTATACACATCTTGTGATGAGCATATGCCAATTGTAAAACGAACACTTATTGCTCATATCATTAGGTTGTCTGTTAATTGTGTTGTTGACAAAACTTTTAGTTCAATATTTAAATCACGGTAACCTTAACGGCAGATTAAGGTGGGCCCGTCGTCGGCCAGCCAAATGAGCAACCTGCAGCCGCGGACTTGAGGCAGCCGCCTCAAGCTGAGGAGACGGGCAGCCTCCGCTGCAGTGCGGTGGGCCTCCGCTGCAGCGCGCTAGCGACCCACACGCGCCGGTGCGCTACTCCTTCACAATCGAGAC
This sequence comes from Morinoia aosen, assembly GCA_030386875.1. NCBI lineage: Eukaryota > Metazoa > Arthropoda > Malacostraca > Amphipoda > Talitridae > Morinoia > Morinoia aosen. The sequence goes on from CM059566.1 coordinate 66,203,625, forward strand.
GCGGAACACTTGCGTCAGAATCCAATCCCAGGTGTCAAACGAGGCGATTTGCGTGGAAGGAAGACCTATTGTCATTACCGATTGAGAAACAGAAAAAGATTTATTCTCACGTCTGGAAATACAATTGACATCAAGAGCATGGAAAAGATTCCAGTGCGCCATCTCTCTCATGCGGAGGCGCTCAGCAGCCTGTGTGTGAGTGCGAGTGAGGGGAAGCATGTGGAGGAGCTCGACTCTTCTGCGCCCAAAAACACTCAATCCAGATAAGGTTTCAGATTAATAATAATACTATATTTTATGGAAAAATTCCCAGAATTGGCAGCAAGGAGGTGAAATGCGCGGAATGTTTGATCGCTGCTACAACTATGCACTGCACCAATTTTTTCACCGTAAATTTTAAAGAATTTTTTAGTTATTCTTCTTCTATACAGTCAATTTAAGGAATTGGGGGAACAGGCGTACTCAGGGAAGCGACTTCTCGACTGAATAACTCGTTTCGTGAGTCTATTTTGAAGTGTCTAATCACCAAGCTGACGTAATATCTGACTGAGGTAATTTTTTGCAAGGACTCATGTTAAAGTAATGTGATTATTTCATCATAAACTTTATCGCAAATCGATGCGTTTTTATTGGCTTAGAAACATACACACTGTAAAATAAACAATAATCTATACTTAGTATTCGAGAGGTTGAGGGCGATGTTCTATCATGTTTCAGCGGGTACATGGGCTCAGAATTTGAGGTAAACAACTTAATTACCGAGTGCATGCAAAAATGAGCCACATATGCAACACGTATAGCTTGAAACAATATGAAATTGAGCAAAATAAAAAATTGAAATGCATGAGTGCTCCTATGAAAGCTATTCGATTTTTTAAAAGCAATTTCCTCTCCCAGAATTGTGTGAAGGAGGCCACGGAATTTATCTGCAAGCATGGCGTAACATAGATTCGTGCGTAGCGCACTTATAATGTTTCTTCTACTATTTTCAAGAGTGCTGCTGTTGTGTACAAGTGAAATGATCGAGGGCGAGAGCAAGTCCTGGTATGAAAGAATGAAAAAGAAGGAAGCTTGGCACCCATCAAAGCCTTAGGCCACTTGTAAAACTATACCGACATCATAAAATAGTGATCCCTAGGTAAAATGGGAGGGGGGGGGGGGGTGAGTGACGTCATCACTAGGTGAAGTGGTAGGGAGTGACGTCATCACTAGGTGGAGTGGGAGGGAGTGACGTTATCAACAGGTGGAGTGGGAGGGACTGACGTCATCAATTAGTGGAGTGGGAGGGAGTGACGTCATCAATAGGTGGAGTGGGAGGGAGTGACGTTATCAACAGGTGGAGTGGGAGGGACTGACGTCATCAATTAGTGGAGTGGGAGGGAGTGACGTCATCAATAGGTGGAGTGGGAGGGAGTGACGTTATCAACAGGTGGAGTGGGAGGGACTGACGTCATCAATTAGTGGAGTGGGAGGGAGTGACGTCATCAATAGGTGGAGTGGGAGGGAGTGACATCATCACTATAGGTGGAGTGAGAGGGAGTGACGTACTACTCAAATAATACGTTAGATTTTAGAACTGACAGTGAAATCAAGGAGCTCCATATACGCAGACGGTGATACGAGAGCGACAATATTGAAGTTGTGATGCAGCAATATTGATGCTGATGTAATGCAGCAATATTGATGTTGATTTACTGTGGCAACACTGATGTCAATAAAACTAAGCTGGCACACTTCACAATGTTCCCGAGATCGGAACACTCGAATTGCAGTGAGTTAAACTCAATCTTAATATTAAATTCAAATTTAAAGTCAATTTAATTTTTAATCTTGCCAATGTTAATCATTAAATGGATTGCGCTTTCATCAAGTTGTGATTAGGTGTTTATGAAAACTTGGTTAGGGGCCAGCTGTGATCTGTGGGCCTCCCTCATGACCATCGGTGGCTCACATCGCTGTCAAATGGTTAAATACTATAACAGTGATGTAATGCAGTAATATTACGCTAATGAAATATGGTAATATTATGCTAATACTATAAAAAATGTGCCCCTGCAAAGCTGCAATTTGATGCCAATGCTAAGTGGAAAAATCATGCTACTGCAGGAAAGCAATGGACCCCGTTGCAGGATCATGTTCGTGCAGGATCCTGAACTATATATGGAGCAGTTGACCAGGCCGGTCCTTATGAACGAGTTTTTGGCATTTTTGCAGTAACATTTTATCAGAGATTGTGAAAACTTGATTTACAGGAAAAATCGCACATGCATGTCACAGCAGCATATGTGTCACGAACTTTTGAAAAATTTACATGGAGAATGAGAGACTGCGTCAAATGCACGCCTGAAGAGCATTATAATCTGAATCATATATGTTTCGATCCTTAGATTTGTTAGAGAGGGACCACTTGAGAAGTAAGGGTTATATAAGGCTCTGCTCGACTACGCTGCGCGCTGCCTCCCATGAGAAACGCTGGTTCGGGCTGCTGCCGTGTGGAAGCTAGCAAAATAACGTCCGCCAGCAGGGTGCGCCTGCCCCTTCAACGCCTCCATGAGCGGGGAGTGTCGCGAGCCAGCAGGGAAAGCCTTCTAGGTCTTCACAAAGCCCGTAGATTGCAGCGGCTGGAGTATTTACAGACACATAAGTCACCGGATTACAGCTCAAAACACGGACTCTTAACGTATCACTAAGCACGTCAATTCCACCTCAAGTTACAGCCTTCAGGCACACCAGCGGCATCGATTGCTGGCTCGGAGCGGCGGTCTGATCGACGTGCGTCGTGAGGGTAGCGGTGGTCTGATCGACGTGCGTCGTGAGGGTAGCGGTGGTCTGATCGACGTGCGTCGTGAGGGCAGCGGCGGTCTGATCGACGTGCGTCGTGAGGGTAGCGGTGGTCTGATCGACGTGTGTCGTGAGGGTAGCGGCGGTCTGATCGACGTGTGTCGTGAGGGTAGCGGTGGTCTGATCGACGTGCGTCGTGAGGGCTGCGGCGGTCTGATCAACGTGCGTCGTGAGGGTAGCGGTGGTCTGATCGACGTGCGTCGTGAGGGCAGTGGCGGTCTGATCAACGTGCGTCGTGAGGGTAGCGGGGGTCTGATCGACGTGTGTCGTGAGGGTAGCGGCGGTCTGATCGACGTGTGTCGTGAGGGTAGCGGTGGTCTGATCGACGTGCGTCATGAGGGTAGCGGTGGTCTGATCGACGTGCGTCGTGAGGGTAGCGGTGGTCTGATCGACGTGTGTCGTGAGGGTAGCGGCGGTCTGATCGACGTGTGTCGTGAGGGTAGCGGCGGTCTGATCGACGTGTGTCGTGAGGGTAGCGGTGGTCTGATCGACGTGCGTCGTGAGGCTGCGGCGGTCTGCAAAATATGCAAAGATTCTAAAATCCTAAGGTCAAAATCACGGAAAGAACAGTCAATTATTTTAAAATCACTATCACGAATAATTGCACTACACTCCTCGGCGTGGCTGCGTAGTGCTGAATGAGGAGAATGAGCCAACATGCAGAGCACCGCGGAAGGAGTTTCCGTACTGGTAACTTGTTGGCTCATCCTCCTCGTCCAGCAATTCGCAGCCACGCCGAGAGGTGTAGTGCAATTATTCGTGATAGTGATTTTAAAATAATTGACAGTTCTTTCCGTGATTTTAACTTTACGATTTTAGAATCTTTGCATATTATTAAGGAAAACCCAATTTTAAACAACATGCTAAGCTCCTATCCCCTTCAGAAAGTTAATGCTTAGTTGTTCTATTTTGTTCTATATCTTGGAATTTATTACCGATCGTGTTTTCATGCTTACGTCAGATTGATCATACTTTGTATTTTACGGAACTGATGATGGAGCTGGTCTCCGAAACGTTTTCATTTTTTTTAATAAAAATGACTAATTTTATTAGCATTTTCGTCGCTTTTAAGTTTTTAGTGAATTTGTGATTTAAGCAAAGTGAACATCGGTTTAGATATGAATAAATGTAACAAAGCACAGGCAAAATTTATTCAAGCATCCATCGGAAAAAGAGGTGAAAATTTCGATTAACTCTTCAGAATTCGTCCATGTTAGCTTCAGGAGTTACGAGATTATGACATCAGCACGATACTCTGCTGACTACATTATGACATCACGATACCTCTAACTATCAGACACTTCACGGCGCACGAGGGGAGCCGGTGTCTGTCGAGGAATTTTAAAGTGCATTCAAGTCCTCTATATGTGAGCGGCTTGAAGTGTTAGGTGAGCGGTAATGTGAGCGGTAAGTGTTAGTTCAAGAATACAACAAGGAGTATTCGAACTGTGTCAGAAGTAAAAAAATTACCTCAAAGACTGATGACTTGGCGCTTCGCAAGTGTATTTATTGTGCACTCTGTGCTATTCTCTGTTTACTCTACGCAGTTTGCTCTATAGGTACATTGTGCATTTTACTCGGTGAGGTTTATATTATACACTGTATTCTGCGTAGTGTACACTGGCACGATGCATTTTGTACGGTATACTGCACAAGTATTCTACAACGGACAGTGGGCATGTGTGTTCAATATAAACACACAAACACGAAAGCATTTATATAAGAGTGTTCCAGAGGATTGAGAGTCCTAATTAGCTGCCGTGCTTCAACGTATAGTTTACAATGCACGGTCTGCACAGCAATGTACTACGTTGAACAAGGTGCATGTACATCCTGCTATTCATTTCACGAGCTTTACTGAATTACATTCCTTTCTCAACTGCAGAGGTGCAAGAGTTGGTACACTAGCTGCAGAAGAGGTGGTCATCGAACACAGCCATGCAGTTGATCGGTTTTACTGGCTATTCTACATTATTTTTCTTGATGCCGGTGCATGATCTGTTTACCACTGGTGATAGCACTGCATCGTAGCAACACTGACGCCTCAAAAAGAAAATAAAAGAAATCTTCGGTGCAATCTCAGCTCAGTGAGAATATTTTCCATGGTAAACATATGCATGCATAAAAGACGTCAATATGTTCAGATCTGTTTCACTGTCAGGTATGACTGCGTAGGACAGAATAAATTCAAAACAGAAATGAACGAACACTAGAACTCCTGTTCAGCCTTCATGGAGCGTTTCAGAAAACTATAAGTTGGCCCTCGCACGAGATCGGAACACGTAGACTCTAATGACTGCCAGATAAGCAAATTTACGAGCAGTTCTGACTTTGAAGTTAGCAGAAATGCCTTACGTTGTGCCCTGGAGATCCTGACCTGACACCCAGCACTCGTGAGGGCAGCTCATGCAGCCTGCGCGCTCCATCATTTTTATGGATCAGGTGTCGAAGGTAGAGGGCAGATTACAGCGCACAGCCCGGTGCCCCACCGACACCGGCCCGACTCGACACGCAGCGCGCCGCTGCACTCGTCACTCTTGCGCTGTTTGCTCTCGCCTCATTCATTTCCTCTGTAAGTGGAACGGTTTAATTTAATTCTGGGTAACAAATGCACGTAAATTACATTCACGGGCTGAACGGTTCTCTTTGCTTGGGACAGTAAAGGCAGACTGGACGTCGTGAAGGTGCTAAACTGGATTTTATAGACGCGGGCACCTGAACTTTCTTCACGCTTTGACCGCTGAAATATTACACAAAATTCGCTCTAAACAATCGAGGGTTCCTGAATGGCGTCCCTAACATAGTATTGTTTGTAAAGCTGAATGAATTAAATTTGTTTTCATTTGTTTTCATTGCTCGTACAACGTCAATCTCCGTAGCAAATCATTCATGAAGAGCATTTCTTCTCAGTTTGACCGCGATCGCACTCGCTTCTAGTGTGGCATTAGTAACCATCTCTTGGAGAAATATGAGAACTTCCCAGCAAATTTTAGGGCCCAAATTTGAAAGTTATATTTACATTCACGTGTTATATGCATTAGGACCAAGAACGAACACCGAATGTTTTCACTCCTATGAGAAAAAAGCTGAAGGCCCAAAGGGATTCCAGGCTTGATTGGGCAATAAATATTTATTTTTGAATCGTTCCTTGCATGCATGCCGATTAAGGCTTCATGTCACTTGCAGGTCGCCTCTTTAGCAGCCAAGCTGCTTTAGCTGTGCACGTGTTGCGATATGAGGGTCTGAAAATCCTAGGAGATGAAAATCTGAGGAAAAAGCAAGGGAGATGTGAACCTGTGCAGACGTGATGAGCAGTTGAAATGACGGGCAGTTGGAGTATGCCTACACACAGCAGCACTGTGCCAACAACAGACTGAGGGAGAGGAGGGCTGGAGATGATTTAGCCGTTCTCGCGGTTGCTAAGCCAACAAGTACTGAATAAATGTTTAATAAATAAATAATCCGTTGCTTACTATATGTACTCTTATTCCTAAAACTAACGCGGTCATATCCTTTAACATGGCCATGAATTTGTGATAGGACGGCAAAGGCTCATGTGAAGCCAAGCCAAGGTTCCCCAGCCAAACGCTAGTCCCAAGCACTGGTCCCCATCTCGTCCTGACCCTCGGCGGTCCCCAGCCAAGCGCTGGTCCCCATCTAGTTCTGACCCTCGGCGGTCCCCAGGCAAGCGCTGGTCCCCATTAGATTGAGTTTGTCCCAGCCGCTTACAAGTCGCTCAATAATTACGCGCTGTTCAGCCCCGCGTCGCGCTGCCACATAAGTAAGCCAAAGTGAGTACAATGCTGCTCACCTGTAAGTATGCAGGTTGGTCTCGAGACAGTATCGGTGTGGTGAAATATTTCCTTGAGGAGTGTAAAAAAGGAATATTCCATTACAGGGTAAACTTTGTAACGGAAACCTTACAAATAGCCCTGCACGAACACAGCTGGTCACTATAAAAAGTCGCAGATGTAAGTTCAGGCCAGTAAATACAAGTGCAACAATCTCTGTGCCTCCAGACGCCCGCGCAGTGGGGACGCAGCAATTATAGGAGCATTTGTCAGAGCTCTTCGTATTTTTCGCCGCACGAACTTCAATTCTCCCATCGCCCTGAAGCAGAATGAACCTCCGGAGGATTGAAAGATTGGTTTATTAAGAGCCTATATAATAATAATAATTCACTATAGTATATAAAAAATATGAATGAACTTATGAAGAATACAATAGACAATCATAAATGAATGGCGGACCTATACGATCAGGAAAAAATTCTGACCTGAAACATGGAAAATAAGTTAGAGGACTTAGCTTCTAGCTAAGATGTAGTTAAGCATATAAGTAGCTACATTCATTGCAAAATGGGAGAACTACTGCAGACACCACCTTGGTGTGGTGGTGAGCAGCAATACTGCGGTGTGGTGGTGAGCAGCAATACCGCGGTGTGGTAGTAAACAGCAATACCGCGGTGTGGTGGTGAGCAGCCATACCGCGGTGTGGTGGTGAACAGCAATACCGCGGTGTGGTGGTGAGCAGCAATACCGCGGTGTGGTGGTGAGCAGCAATACCGCGGTGTGGTGGTGAGCAGCAATACCGCGGTGTGGTAGTAAACAGCAATACCGCGGTGTGGTGGTGAGCAGCAATACCGCGGTGTGGTGGTGAGAAGCAACACCACGGTGTGGTGGTGAGCAGCAATACCGCGATGTGGTGGTGAGCAGCAATACCGCGGTGTGGTGGTGAGCAGCAATACCGCGGTGTGGTGGTGAGCAGCAATACCGCGGTGTGGTGGTGAACAGCAATACCGCGGTGTGGTGATGAGCAGCAATACCGCGGTGTGGTGGTGAACAGCAATACCGCGGTGTGGTGGTGAGCAGCAATACCGCGGTGTGGTGGTGAACAGCAATACCGCGGTGTGGTGGTGAGCAGCAATACCGCGGTGTGGTGGTGAGCAGCAACACCACGGTGTGGTGGTGAGCAGCAATACCGCGGTGTGGTGGTGAGCAACAATACCGCGGTGTGGTGGTGAGCAGCAATACCGCGGTGTGGTGGTGAGCAGCAATACCGCGGTGTGGTGGTGAGCAACAATACCGTGGTGTGGTGGTGAGCAACAATACCGCGGTGTGGTGATGAGCAGCAATACCGCGGTGTGGTGGTGAGCAGCAATACCGCGGTGTGGTGGTGAGCAGCAATACCGCGGTGTGGTAGTGAGCAGCAATACCGCGGTGTGGTGGTGAGCAGCAATACCGCGGTGTGGGGGCACATCCAACATCCCTCACCTCCATCCAACACCAGAGTTCCTCCAGCACCAACAACTTCGTTCAATTTTTGGCGTCATGTCCTGGCCGCAACTGTCTGCTGCACAGCGTGCTGACGTGACGGTGCTGTGTGGTGACGTGACGGTGCTGTGTGCTGACGTGACGGTGCTGTGTGCTGACGTGACGGTGCTGTGTGCTGACGTGACGGTGTTGTGTGCTGACGTGACGGTGCTGTGTGCTGACGTGATGGTGCTGTGTGCTGACGTGACGGTGCTGTGTGCTGACGTGACGGTGTTGTGTGGTGACGTGACGGTGCTGTGTGCTGACGTGACGGTGTTGTGTGCTGACGTGACGGTGTTGTGTGGTGACGTGACGGTGTTGCGTGGTGACGTGACGGTGCTGTGTGCTGACGTGACGGTGCTGTGTGCTGACGTGACGGTGATGTGTGCTGACGTGACGGTGTTGTGTGGTGATGTGACGGTGATGTGTGCTGACGTGACGGTGTTGTGTGGTGACGTGACGGTGTTGTGTGGTGACGTGACGGTGCTGTGTGCTGACGTGACGGTGCTGTGTGGTGACGTGACGGTGCTGTGTGCTGACGTGACGGTGCTGTGTGGTGACGTGACGGTGTTGTGTGCTGACGTGACGGTGCTTTGTGCTGACGTGACGGTTCTGTGCGGTGACGTGACGGTGCTGTGTGCTGACGTGCCAGTGTTGTGTGCTGACGTGACGGTGCTATGTGCTGACGTGACGGTGTTGTGTGCTGACGTGACGGTGTTGTGTGGTGACGTGACGGTGCTGTGTGATGACGTGACGGTGCTGTGTGCTGACGTGACGGTGCTGTGTGGTGACGTGACGGTGCTGTGTGGTGACGTGACGGTGCTGTGTGCTGACCTGACGGGGCTGTGTGGTGACGTGACGGTGTTGTGTAGTGACGTGATGGTGCTGTGTGCTGACGTGACGGTGCTGTGTGGTGACGTGACGGTGCGGTCTGCTGACGTGACGGTGTTGTGTGGTGACGTGACGGTGCTGTGTGCTGACGTGACGGTGTTGTGTGCTGACGTGACGGTGTTGTGTGCTGACATGACGGTGCTGTGTGCTGACGTGACGGTGTTGTGTGCTGACGTGACGGTGCTGTGTTCTGACGTGACGGTGTTGTGTGCTGACGTGACGGTGCTGTGTGCTGACGTGATGGTGCTGTGTGCTGACCCATGTGTGCTGCAGCCTCATGTCATGTGCTGCAGCCTCGTGTCATGTGCTGCAGCCTCGTGTCATGTGCTGCAGCCTCGTGTCATATGCTGCAGCCTCGTGTCATGTGCTGCAGCCTCGTGTCATGAGCTGCAGCCTCGTGTTATGTGCTGCAGCATCATGTGTGCTGACACCTCGTGTCATGTGCTGTAGCCTCATGTCATGTGCTGCAGCCTCATGTGTGCTGACACCTCGTGTCATGTGCTGTAGCCTCATGTCATGTGCTGCAGCATCATGTGTGCTGACACCTCGTGTCATGTGCTGTAGCCTCATGTCATGTGCTGCAGCCTCGTGTCATATGCTGCAGCCTCGTGTCATGTGCTGCAGCCTCGTGTCATGTGCTGCAGCCTCGTGTCATGTGCTGCTGCCTCGTGTCATATGCTGCAACCTCGTGTCATGTGCTGCAGCCTCGTGTCATGTGCTGCAGCCTCGTGTCATATGCTGCAGCCTCGTGTCATGTGCTGCAGCCTCGTGTCATTTGCTGCAGCATCATGTGTGCTGACACCTCGTGTCATGTGCTGTAGCCTCATGTCATGTGCTGCAGCCTCATGTGTGCTGCAGCCTCGTGTCATGTGCTGCAGCCTCATGTCATGTGCTGCAGCCTCGTGTCATGTGCTGCTGCCTTATGTCATGTGCTGCAGCCTCATGTGTGCTGCAGCCTCATGTCATGTGCTGCAGCCTCGTGTCATGTGCTACAGCCTCAGGTGTGATGACACCTCGTGTCATGTGCTACAGCCTCATGTGTGCTGACACCTCGTGTCATGTGCTGCAGCCTCATGTGTGCTGACCTGACACCTCGTGTCATGTGCTGCTGCCTCATGTGTGCTGACACCTCGTGTCATGCGCTGCCGCCTCGTGTGTGCTGATGACCTCGTGTCATGTGCTGCAGCCTCATGTGTGCTGACCTGACACCTCGTGTCATGTGCTGCTGCCTCATGTGTGCTGACACCTCGTGTCATGCGCTGCCGCCTCGTGTGTGCTGATGACCTCGTGTCATGTGCTGCAGCCTCATGTGTGCTGACACCTCGTGTCATGTGCTGCAGCCTCATGTGTGCTGACACCTCGTGTCATGTGCTGCAGCCTCATGTGTGCTTACACCTCGTGTCATGTGCTGCAGCCTCATGTGTGCTGACACCTCGTGTCATGTGCTACAGCCTCATGTGTGCTGAAACCTCGTGTCATGTGCTACAGCCTCATGTGTGCTGACACCTCGTGTCATGTGCTACAGCCTCATGTGTGCTGATGACCTCGTGTCATGTGCTACAGCCTCATGTGTGCTGACACCTCGTGTCATGTGCTACAGCCTCATGTGTGCTGACACCTCGTGTCATGTGCTACAGCCTCATGTGTGCTGACACCTCGTGTCATGTGCTACAGCCTCATGTGTGCTGACACCTCGTGTCATGTGCTACAGCCTCATGTGTGCTGACACCTCGTGTCATGTGCTACAGCCTCATGTGTGCTGAAACCTCGTGTCATGTGCTACAGCCTCATGTGTGCTGATGACCTCGTGTCATGGGCTGCAGCCTCATGTGTGCTGACACCTCGTGTCATGTGCTGCAGCCTCATGTGTGCTGACACCTCGTGTCATGTGCTGCAGCCTCATGTGTGCTGACACCTCGTGTCATGTGCTGCAGCCTCATGTGTGCTGACACCTCGTGTCATGTGCTACAGCCTCATGTGTGCTGAAACCTCGTGTCATGTGCTGCAGCCTCATGTGTGCTGACACCTCGTGTCATGTGCTTCAGCCTCATGTGTGCTGACACCTCGTGTCATGTGCTGCAGCCTCATGTGTGCTGACACCTCGTGTCATGTGCTGCAGCCTCATGTGTGCTGACACCTCGTGTCATGTGCTGCAGCCTCATGTGTGCTGACACCTCGTGTCATGTGCTACAGCCTCATGTGTGCTGACACCTCGTGTCATGTGCTGCAGCCTCATGTGTGCTGACACCTCGTGTCATGTGCTACAGCCTCATGTGTGCTGAAACCTCGTGTCATGTGCTACAGCCTCATGTGTGCTGACACCTCGTGTCATGTGCTACAGCCTCATGTGTGCTGAAACCTCGTGTCATGTGCTACAGCCTCATGTGTGCTGAAACCTCGTGTCATGTGCTACAGCCTCATGTGTGCTGATGACCTCGTGTCATGTGCTACAGCCTCATGTGTGCTGACACCTCGTGTCATGTGCTACAGCCTCATGTGTGCTGACACCTCGTGTCATGTGCTACAGCCTCATGTGTGCTGACACCTCGTGTCATGTGCTACAGCCTCATGTGTGCTGAAACCTCGTGTCATGTGCTACAGCCTCATGTGTGCTGAAACCTCGTGTCATGTGCTACAGCCTCATGTGTGCTGATGACCTCGTGTCATGTGCTACAGCCTCATGTGTGCTGACACCTCGTGTCATGTGCTACAGCCTCATGTGTGCTGACACCTCGTGTCATGTGCTACAGCCTCATGTGTGCTGAAACCTCGTGTCATGTGCTACAGCCTCATGTGTGCTGATGACCTCGTGTCATGTGCTACAGCCTCATGTGTGCTGACACCTCGTGTCATGTGCTACAGCCTCATGTGTGCTGACACCTCGTGTCATGTGCTACAGCCTCATGTGTGCTGACTCCTCGTGTCATGTGCTGACACCTCGTGTCATGTGCTACAGCCTCATGTGTGCTGACACCTCGTGTCATGCCTGTACACTACACCACGAACTATTCTACTACGAAATATCTGCTACAATTACAATTGCTTCTTTAATTCTTGATCCCGCTTCGCTCTCGTTTTAAAAAAATTTAAAACTCAGTCTTTCCCCCCCTGTGTCTGAATATATTCCATACGTTCATGTTTTTCTTGTGTTTATCCGCAATGAGGACGCTGTTCTTCACAGCATCACGTCTGTTTTAGGCATTCATCACGTAAATCGCTTCACAATTTTATGTTCCCGAACCGAGTATGTGGCGAGCATGTAGAAAATAAAGCTGTTAAAGTCTTGGAATTTTAATAAGACTTTTAATTTGGAAGTTTAACCAGCATAATGAAAACCCAGGACAGGTACAAGGGGCTCGGCACTGCAGCCTGACGTCAACTATTTATTACCGTCAAGTTGTAAAGTTGTGAGCGGTTCGAGGAGTCGTAAATGTGTGGTGAGGTCGCGCTGACCCGCCAGTCCTGCATTAATTGCACTCAACATCACCTGCAGAGTGCGGCGACCAACTAACGCCTGCTTCTGTAGCTTGTATCGTGCTTCACCTCACCAGTTCTCTTCTTAGATGTGCTTTCTCTTCAAAGACAAAGGTAGAAGAGAGCAGTATGCACGATTTTATGAAGTTTGCTCTCCCGATATGAGGCCGCGATAAAATCAGAGTTAATTATTTTATGGTTCACAGTCAATAAAGTTGTCGGACTGGCGGTCGCGACATAAAGCTCGCCTGATTGCCTCGTTAGCAGGTGGTCGCTGGACGGGACGCTCAGCCTCTAAAATAACTCAAATGCCTCGCGCCGCTCTGCATCCTCACTACATGTCCGAGTATATATTTCACTTCGGTGGAGTTGATTCACTGATGGCTCATCCTCGAGACCATTTTGAGTATTGGATTGAGCTTTGGTAAGAAATAAAACCATAGGTTTCAAGATGTACAGGTCGGAATATAGCATTAGTTTTCAGCAGAATGCAGATGAAATGAGAAATAGAACGTAGGAAAAACATCGATGAGAAGCGCAAAAACGTAAGAAATGAACTGTACCGCCGTAGCTTCAGGATGAGCATACAAATGTGGAGAAAAGTTCAGTTTCACCAGTGTGTTCACTGCATATTCTTAGCGAAAGAATTTGCACAAATTAGCGCTGCTGTTGATTTTACTTGTACACTGAGACAAATTTTGACACAACTGTGTGTGTCAAACGGTTATTTAGAAATATTTTGATACACATTGAAGTATTTCCTTTGACCACATATTAAAGCGGTTGAAAGAGTTGAAAAGCATATTCACGTTTCAAATGATTCAACATTTTTTGTAAAAAACCGAACTGTGTTGTAATTTTCTGAATGGAGTACAATTCTCACCAAAAACCTGTATATCGCTAATCTTCACTAATTATCTTCTAATTTTTCTTCATCTTCTAATTTCTTCGCTAATTTTTCTTCTAATTCTTGGACACTGTCTGTATATCAGTGTAATAAGTTGTCAGTATAAGTACATTAAATAGTTATGTGAAATAAAATTGACTTACGTTAAGTGTGTCATGTTTGTCACACTAAAGTGTGTCATGTTTGTCACACTTAAGTGTGTCATAATAGCCCATGACAAAACAGTGTGTCAAAATACATAGACTATAATCGTGTATATTGTTGACACACTTTTGTGAGCCGGTTTTTTGATAACTTAACAAACAAAAGTGTGCCAGTTTTGTGACAAAAATTTTTTCAGTGTAGGCGAACACATTATTTCAGCATAACTTTTCTTCGAACAATTTATGTAATGTTCGAAGTTATAACGCGAGGATTTAATTTTTTGGTTGAAAATACACAAATAATACTTTACTAGCTTAATTTCATACGTCTCATTGAACGCTATGCCAATGAAGCAGTTGTGACGTCGTGAAAATGCTAAAAATGCCAAGTGACACGACCGCAAATTTTGCTGTGAGCGCAGCTCTGCTCGAACGGGATCGAGAAAAAAACAAATTTCATTTGCATCATCATGTTGAAAGGAAAGCATAAGTCACGTGAAGCACACTTCAGGAAAAATGAAATCTATCGCGTAGTTTAGAAATCAATTCTTCACAGAGTTTGAGACGAAGTTTATAAGGCCGACATTCTTTTGAGTCATAACTTTATTTTGAAACCCTACGGTAATTAATTAATAAGACTTAATAACACTGTTCGAAAATAAATGAGAGTTCGTTTCCTCGAGGCACATTATCAAACCTGGAGTTAGGACACGGATTTCTGTAGAGTTTTGCTCGCGTAACTCACTCGCAGATCTCGGGCGAGACAACACCTCACGCGTGATCTCGCTGGAAATTAACGAACTACACAACGTGTCGCCAGATCCTGCTGGCAACAGAAAGAGACACCGCTCGTAGCCATGATACCACCAACGTCGTAGCGCTGGAAGCGGCGCTTTGATATCGGAGGATAACTCGCTCCATTACTCACAAGATCACTCGCCCTATCTGCGAGAGCCACGGCGCCTCGACTGCCGCTCGGCAGGCCTCTTCGGTATCAGGCAACCCATTTAGGAGCTTGTAATTGTCTGACACCCTCAACAATGATACCAATTCGCCTCGTATTGTTTTCTCGCCACTCAGTGTACAGCCACAAAAGCCGAGCTTTCAGGCAGCAATACAATAGCCCCGCAAGAGAATGAACCTTAAATGGCGCCCGCTAGACCACCCACTTGAATTCCGAGATAAGGACTTCCTACTAGTAATGCCACCTTCTCTGCTAAAAAGCCCAGACACTAACTCCCGCTCTGCTCAGTAATGCCCTTATATGGAAATAGAAGCATTAAAGGACAAGTTTTGAGGAGAATCGGTGAATCGGTGAAGTTTTGGTTCAAATCAAGCAGTCATTACCTTTGTTAAGATTGTGCAATTATAAAATTGTTCAAATTGGAAGTGAAATCATTTTGTTTAGTTACCCAATTTACGAGGCTTCCGTGAGAGCCCATATGTACTCACAATACACCCCAGTTGTCACTGGGTCAAATCAGTACATTTTGTGTGAGGAATGTTGTCTCATTGTCCCTGAGAGTCCCACTTACGGATCAGGCGCTCGAACAACAAAGTCGGCATCAGTGGAGACAAGTTTGTCTTTATTGATGTTCCGAGCGTCCCAGGCATTACACAGACAGATGATTTTTGTTCGGTTATTTAAAAGAATATAGATATTTTACGACTATTCCCAGTACAGACTGGGCTGCGTAGGGTAAACTTATATAACATTTCAGCGTTGAGTTCGCTACCTGGCATTATACATGAACGCATGTATGATGATTGCAAATAACAGTGGCTCGAACTCTTACAGTAAGAAAGTTAGGTTCTGCGACGCAGAAGTGTATAAGCGTGTTACATTATTTCATAGAAAATTAACTGTTCGTGTGATATTGCAACGATGCGCTAACTCGTACCTTCGTAAAAGAAGGAGGTCGCAGTTTGTAATTCATTGAACCGTCTTTCGGTCGACTTGGAGTGGCCTTACACAGAAAAAATAATTATTAGTTCTGACCAGGCGTTCTCCGGACTTCGTCGGCACGAGCTTGACTCAATTTCATGCGGTGTAGCCATGCAGCCGTACGAACGTGTTATTTATTTCTAAAAAACGAAAAGAAATTAGACATTTTTTAAGTGCATAGACATCTTTTAACAGAACTTATGAGGTTCGAATTTTACCACATGATAACTTTTCTGTTATGAAATATTTCTAAAAACGGAAATTTCATTTTCTATTAAGGCTGATCGTACCGAGCTTGGTAGAAGTAACAGAGAAGCCCAAGCTTATAGCTGGTGAAGCTTCCCCAGCGTCTGAGGGGGCAACTTTAGGGAGAGTGGGTACTGGCCTGCAGCATGTGCTGTCGTGTGCTACCATGTGCTGTCATGTGCTGTCATGTGCTGTCATGTACTGTCGTGTGCTGTTATGTGCTGTCCTGTGCTGTATGTCCGCATCGCTCTACTCCTGTGGTCTGTGCCGGCCTGAGAACGCTGGTAGTCTCCTGCAGGAACACTGCAGCCCTCCTCACACATCACAGAAATGGAGAGACGACTTGCGTTAGGTGTGAACACGTCATCTTTCCTGGCGCTTCTTGTGAGGAATCTGCGATGCGTTCGAGCGAATGGGATGCATGCCTAGAGTCGCGGCTGATTGCAGTGTGCTACAGCAAGGAGTAATTTAAAATAAGATGACAACCTAGTTCCTCTACAGCAGGTTTTTGACACATAGTACTCATATTGTGAAACTTGAACAGTTGCTTGTTTGGAGACCGCAATTTCATTTTAAAGGAGTGGAGTTCTGAGAAAAGTGATGCACTTCGCTTCCAAGCTGAAGTTGCAGCTCAGGATGGCCAGCGACAAGCGTTTTAACATTTACATATCACTAGTGACTATCATGTAAATTGTGCTGATTTACTTTCACAGTAGTTTCATGTTCTCTTTTATTCATGAAAATTGGTTCTCAATCAAATTTCACTTAAATAAGTAGTCAGTTGCCCCATTCTAAAGTATCGCGAGGATGATACTTCGGAGCATCAAAGTAAATTGAAAGATAATAAGTGATTAATTTTTTGATCAAGACAGGTTCTAAACTTCTGTGCTCAGATTAAATGAAAATAGAAAAATTAAATTTTGTATTCTGAACATAGCTTAAAATTTTTTATATTCATGAAGACATTACACTCATCATGTGTATGTTTGTGTGTGTGTGTGTGACATACACACATACACACCCGCCCTCACAGACATACAATGTACTCGCACACATAGAGAGACAAACTCGTAGACAGGCAAACTCAAACAGACATATGTAGACTAACAGACGCACTGATAAACAAACTCAAACAGACACATACAAACTGAGAGACACACACGCACAGACGAATGCAGTGCGTCCCCTTACATATTTTTCTTAAATGAAAGTAACTTCCGTGTCTGAATATCTCATTTCTTGAGGAAGTTTCATATTTTCTTTTAAAAACCTTCTGTATAAAACAAACAACTCCTAATCAGAAACTTTATTTCATGGCTCGCCAGGCAGATCTAAAATAAAATTGTGTTTTACATAACATCTGAACAGATAACGATGTATATGAACCGAAGCGCAGCATTCCCCCGCAGTAACAAAATGTATGGCATGGACCAGGGACGAAATGATCATGTGAATGCCGCTCTAAGCTTATAGGAGTGCGCCTCTGTCATGTGATCCCTAGATTCTGGGGCATGGGTTTTAGCAACTAATTTTGTTTAATTTTTTAATATTGGAAAATCCTGAGAAAAACACTAAACCACTAATAGGTATTGCATGGGTAAACATAGCGTTGGAAATTTCTCCAACTGTATTTTAAGGCGTCGATCGGCCAGGAATACCATGTGGAGGCGACGCGTGCTATGCAGCGCTCATTAGCTTCCATTTCGGACACACGTAGAAGGATGAAGCTTGCGGTTTTGGTAAGAGTCAGGGAGAGTTTTTCTATTTTTTCATGAATTAGTCTCCGCTTTTGGTCGCGCTGTGGGCCCGTAGCATCATTTAGAACTCAAGGGAGCGTGGTAACTTCAGCACCAAACTCTGTCATGTGTCCCTTTCAAAACTCAGCACTTGCTGTTTCAGTTCATCATCAAGGTTTTAAGTAGAGTGCTTGTGCTTTTTTCTTCTATCTTTTGCTATCCTGAGCTTGAGTTCTGTTACTAACCCCTTGAAGGTGGTCAGGTGATGAAATGGTCAATAGCTCGTAAATCATAAAGAAGGGAAGTTCTCTGTGATTTACCTTCATTATACCTCAAGAAGAGCGTTTGCATACTAATTTGATTGAACATACTTAAAGGGCATTCAAGCGAAAATTTTTAAACTAAAGAACAAATAGATCATGAGAACTGCATGGGGGTAATCCATGAACTTAGATTTTTTCGCTGAGAATTGTCAAAACAGTAACTTCTCTCAATGAAAAGTTTTTGCCTGAATTGCGATCACTGCTTACAGTGGCTTATGTATTAATTTTGAGTAAGTGTCGTTACTTCCGTGGAGGTTCAAGTTTTTGAAAAATGTGCTCTTAATTATATTCTTGCATAATTTCATTCTTTTTTATGGCTAGTGTGTCGTCAGTTTTTCCTTTCCATGAAACCCTTGCTAACTTCCGGACTTTGACTGATCTGATCGAGGAATCCTTAATCTGAGGAATTCGGGTTGCCTCTTCAAACTCTAAAATAACGCAATTTACGATCCCGGTTGAAATTCTCACGGTGTCCAGCAAATCAGCTGGTGTTACATAAGAAGGAGCTATTCGCTGTGTGTTCATTGAATTTTACTTTATTTTTTCACACAAAGGTGTGTATTTTCATGCTTATTCCAATCATTTCAAGTTTCACGTTGCGTTAATTTGGTTGAGGCACAGTATGTTAACTGAAAAATTATTTTAAAATCTTATAAGGATAATGAGCAACAGTACCTCGTCTTCCATGCTGTTACTTTTATTTTTAAAAGTTGATATTCTGCCTTATTAAAACGTTTAAGGTTTCGAATTGAATTCGATTTAGTTCTTGAATCCTGGGATTAATATAATGCTCAAGACCAGAGGCCCTTTTAAAGGGTGCGCACACGCGGGCTGCTCGTTGGTTGAACCGAGCTTGAAGGCGCAAAAAATTGATCGATCGAATTTGTAATTCGAAAGTTAAGCAGCGCGACGAGCTAGAATTGAGCGAGCTTGTAGCGTGATCTGGACATTGTCGCAGAATTAGGAGACGCCGGCTCGAAGTACCTTGTGCAGATACCACCGTGTGATTAAAGATCACCTAGGTTTTTACGCATTTTAAAAAGCAATTACCATAAATCCTAACAAGTTACACTCCGACTATCTTTCAAAAAGGGACATCTCACGAGCGTGTTGAGGACTCAAGTAATTTTCTGCAAACTCTTAAGCGTCGAGCGACTTTGGCGTTTTTACTCACCACACAAACGCGAGTTCCCTGCATTCGAGTTCCGCCAACACCACTCGCACCCACTGGAGCGATGACTGCAGCACTGATCTCGCAGGTGCATGACTGATCCGTCTAGTGCGAGGTGGTGACAAAAATCCATGCGTCATTATAATACATAGACACGGCATTGTTTATGGAGACACTCCACGTTGTCTAATTGTTTTCCAATTGGCTGTTTAATGGGATGGTGTGTGGGGACACACTGGGCAGTAATTATGGGCTGGTGTGTGGGGACGCGAATGGCGGTATTTATGAGTTGGTGTGCCGGGACGCACTTGTGGTCTCCTCTCTCGGGTTACCACGTAACTGAATGGCTCATTAACCGAGTTGTTGTGTATGCCCGCAAAACAACATTAGTTTCATGCATTAACGTTAATTACTCACACTTTAACTTCCTTAGTAATCATGCTCTATTTCTGATATTTTTTACATGATTTGAGACTTGTTCCTGCCTGTTATTTGAATCACTCTATTTTAGTTAGATAAACTATTTTGAGCTAAACTGAAGAGATTTAGAAAGTATTTGATTATAAAAAAATCAATCATATGGCATTAAATTGATTTTATATACTGATTTAATTGTAAAACAAAGCTTTTCTACCCTAGGCTGTTTCTTATTAGCCTCAGTGGTGTTATAAAATGCATTGCAGGGTCACATCTAAGCAAAAAATTTAGAGTTTGAGAAGGACGAGCTCCAGACCAGCCCAGGGAGCGTTGCCAGAGACACACAAGGGGACATGTGTGCGCATCACACCATCGGTTGTCGTGTTCGGGCGGCGCGATCGCTCACGATCTCGGTGTGTCACATGTCGTCCCATAGCTCGCCGCTGGACGTCTCTACCTCAGGCTGCGCACGGTTGTTATCCGTGCTTGCTATTTCGCAGACGTTTGATGAATTAACCATCATGATGAATGTAACTAATGATTTCTTACTTCACAATATAGTGTCTATAATTTCCGACGTTCTCTAACATTAGGCACTTTTTCCAGTAAAAATATTTGGTTGCACCTGAATAGAAAATGTTCGGGAGTATTCAAAACTTCGGTGAATAAATTTCCTGAGCGTAATTTAGAGTTTCGCGATAAAAGCCAATAACCGCTGATAAGCTTTTTCAAAATAAGCGTAAATAAATGATGTTATAGTTATAGTTTGTTTCCACGCGGTACCTAAATACTGCTGGTTTTGTAGGTTTTTTGTCCATGGATGCCAGCATTTGATAACTGGATACTTGAACACAATAGTGAGCAAGACTACAAAAGAAATGAGATAAAGAGAGAGCTGCCCAGCAGCAGCAGAAATGATCTCATCGTCTCTTGAAACATTGGATCTCGTACTGAAGTAGAAATTTAGGGTTTACCCATTTACTCAGGTCAAAGCACGGTCTTCTAATATGTACGTATACATAGAAAGCAAAATTGCAGTGCTCAAAGCAAAAAATGCCAAGTGATGATTCTAAAGGTCGTTTGAATTATTAAAACGATAATGAACTGCTTGCTCATTGCACATTCTTTCTGTGTGCTCTCTGACCTGCGCATCCATGCCTGATATAGCCACTGCATCAGCACATCCGGCCTGCACATCCATGCCTGATATAGCCACTGCATCAGCACATCCGACCTGCATATCCATGCCTGATATAGCCACTACATCAGCATATCCGGCCTGCACATCCATGACTGATATAGCCACTGCATCAGCACATCCGGCCTGCACATCCATGCCTGATATAGCCACTGCATCAGCACATCCGGCCTGCACATCCATGCCTGATATAGCCACTGCATCAGCACATCCGACCTGCATATCCATGCCTGATATAGCCACTACATCAGCATATCCGGCCTGTACATCCATGACTGATATAGCCACTGTATCAGCACATCCGACCTGCACATCCATGCCTGATATAGCCACTACATCAGCATATCCGGCCTGCACATCCATGCCTGGTATAGCCACTGCACCAGCACATCCGGCCTGCACATCCATGCCTGATATAGCCACTGCATCAGCACATCCGGCCTGCACATCCATGCCTGATATAGCCACTGCATCAGCACATCCGACCTGCACATCCGTGCCTGATATAGCCACTACATCAGCATATCCGGCCTGCACATCCATGACTGGTATAGCCACTGTATCAGCACATCCGGCCTGCACATCCATGCCTGATATAGCCACTGCATCAGCACATCCGGCCTGCACATCCATGACTGATATAGCGACTGCATCAGCACATCCGGCCTGCACATCCATGCCTGATATAGCCACTGCATCAGCACATCCGGCCTGCACATCCATGACTGATATAGCCACTGCATCAGCACATCCGGCCTGCACATCCATGACTGATATAGCCACTGTATCAGCACATCCGGCCTGCACATCCATGACTGATATAGCCACTGCATCAGCACATCCGGCCTGCACATCCATGACTGATATAGCCACTGTATCAGCACATCTGACTCGCGCATCCATGCCTGATATTGCCACTGTTTCAGCACATCCGAATTGCACATCCACGCCTAACCGTATCACGCTAATTGCTTCTAAGAATGTCCGTAGATACGTGTACGATTTGTTATACCGCACTAATTGAGTTTCATTTCATTTTTAGCCGTATGCAGGCACCTTAACTTCATGACTGGACGTACTAATCTCTCCTGCAACTAGCACAGGTCTTCCGTCTCCAGGAGCGACTCCTCTCAAGCCAGGGACATTTGGGTGCAAAAGCTCACGATTATTCAATTTGTTGATCACTGTCAACCAAAAATTCCACTTAACGCTGATATTGTCTCATCTAAATGAGACACGTTTTAAAAAATACTCTTAGTTTTTATTTTTTTGTTACATGAACTCATAACCAAAAAATTTGACATGAGCGTTTCAAATCTAACTTCATTTATTTAGAAATATTTTTGGCATTTTAGACCACGTTTTTTTTAATTTTTGCCATTCGTCTACAGTTTTCATGGAGCTAAACGCAATAGTGGTCGTATACGTGCGTGAACGCTTGCAGGGCTAAACGAGCGCTAAATCAGCTGCTTATAACCGTACTCTTACACAACACTCGAAACTTTGCGTCCACCGCCACACTAAATAGTGTTTGCGCTCTGTGAAGCCAAACATTTTGCTGACGGTTGTACGCGGCTATCATTAGATGAGTGGGAGGAAGTGTACACGTCTGGTAATTGATTGTAAGTTGTGACGGAGGTGATGGATGCTGCCAGGGAACCAAGTCCTGATAACCAGGGATGAGAGGCAGCGGGCGACGTGTCGGGCTCTCATTGTTGGTAAATGTGCCCCTATTAGTGAGGTGGGGGTGATGCATCTGCTTAGTGCTTTGTGAGGCGGGGGTGATGCATCTGCTTAGTGCTTAGTGAGGCGGGGGTGATGCATCTGCTTAGTGCTTAGTGAGGCGGGGGTGATGTATCTGCTTAGTGCTTAGTGAGGCGGGGGTGATGCATCTGCTTAGTGCTTAGTGAGGCGGGGGTGATGCATCTGCTTAGTGCTTAGTGAGGCAGGGGTAGTGCACATCTTCTTAGTGCTTAGCACAGCAAGAAGGTGGTGCACCTGCTCTATTTTAATACTTCCTAAGCGAAAAGCTCATACCCAATAAGATTAGTTGCAGTTTGAGAAAAAATTGTGTAAGTGAACAAACTTCAAAACTTTGGAAGAATAGTTATCATGAGCATTTCAGTCAAGTTTCGACTTTCTACGTAACTATGACAGGATTAGAGTTAATTTTAATTTTGCTGCAGCGTTTCCTAATTTTATATAATGTTTTGAAATCACGGCGAAGGATCAATGTTGGAAGGATCAATGGGAAGGACCAACTGCCTCGTTTGAAGTTAGATTTGACGCGGCACTTAAATTGGTGGATTTTTGGTCACTCCACGTATTCGGTGTCACTACCGGGTATGTGTGCATCAGTCTCCAATGTATCCCGCCGCACGTGAGTAGCTGGGCGCTTGCAAGTTCATGTTCGACTGAACCAGAATTGAACTGTTGACGCTTATTTTATTTTTCTATTTTATTTTATAATTTGTTGTGAGGAACTTGAAAAGAATGACTAGTAAGACCTAAATTTACACCCAGTTTTGAAGATAATTCAAACTTGCTATTAACCAATCGTCGCTGGTTTACGTTTGAATAATGTCAACTTGTCGGCCTGTCGAGTGAATTAACTTTCATATGTTGAACAGTGTTTTGCCTCCCCCTAAAAGTACACTTTTCACTCACAATAACAAATCCATTCAAGATGAGCTTAAAATTTTTCTAGCAAAATAACAAGCTAAAACGCGACTCATCCACCGCGGGAAGTATACCAACTTTCAAAGAAAGTACAATACATATTGAACTCAGAGTGAACCGAGCGCAAAATTCCATGATTGAGATCTGCTCAGGCATAGAACATAATTGCAAGATTGCAACATGTTCAATCGAAGCAGCTCGTGGCACAATCTCAAGCACACAACACGGAAAACATCAAATGGCTGTCGTCATTTGGCTGGAGACTTTTGAGGCCCGCATTTGCCTGTCCCAACAAGGAATTGCATTCAAACAAAGAACATTTTTGTGGTAAATGTGAATTCTGCGTTGGTACACTGTGGTCAGCTTCAGGCCGCATGCCCACCTCTGGCAGCGCGGCCTGAAGCTGCCGCCGTGAGCGTCCCGCCAGCGCCCGTCCGGGCTGCGCCCGTCCCACGCCGCGCGCCTTGCGGCCGCTCTGGAATGGCAGGGAATACGAGCTGGAATTCTTGCGGCCGACGAGGAAGAAATAATTCCTGAGAACTCTGGTAAACCTCAAAGCGTGTGTCGCGCGAACAAATATCCCTAAAAAAGTGACGGTTTGAGGAAGTGAGCGCACTCCAGCCACAGGCATGCCCCTGTCGTCCAGTGAATTGTCTCACCGCAAGTCTTGCTGGTAAAGTGCTCTAGTTTGCACCACAGGAATTAGGGATGAATGAATGATGACAAAAAGTTTAAGCCGTTGCATGGAAGCATGGGAAGCATGGTTTACCGTAGTGTTGCTCGTGAAGATGTTATTAATTATGGTACATTGAAACTAAATGGAAAATCTGCCTACATATTATGAACAATGCCATTTTCTACTGATGGGATCTACAGAAAATGCCGTGCACATTGATAAGTGCTCTCCTCGTGTAAAAATACCGGTCACTTTAAGAGAAATGTAGAAACTGCTGACAAATACTGTAAACATTTTCATAGGGTAATGGAAATATTGTATTTGGAATCAGTGTTCCAAATTACAATTTGTAATTTTCCTTGTGTTTTAAATAATTGTATATTCTACTGGTTACACTAAGGTAAGTGTATGTGAAGACATATTTTAGATTTTACCTAAAGCCTTCAAGATCACACTCTCTCACCGATACGGAGTATTTTAAGAAGGAAAGGTTCCTTTCTTTCACACTCCGAAAGCTTGACAACTATTATGAGTACAAATATTTCGGCCCCATGAGCCGCGATGCATCAGTTTTCTTGAAGCGCCATACCTAGCGCAGGATGCGCCATACCTAGCACAGGATGCGCCATACCTAGCGCAGGATGCGCCATACCTAGCACAGGATGCGCCATACCTAGCGCAGGATGCGCCATACCTAGCGCAGGATGCGCCATACCTAGCGCAGGATGCGCCATACCTAGCGCAGGATGCGCCATACCTAGCGCAGGATGCGCCATACCTAGCGCAGGATGTGCCATACCTAGCGCAGGATGCGCCATACCTAGAGCAGGATGCGCCATACCTAGCGCAGGATGCGCCATACCTAGTGCAGGATGCGCCATACCTAGCACAGGATGCGCCATACCTAGCGCAGAATGCGCCATACTTAGCGCAGGATGCGCCATACCTAGCGCAGGATGCGCCATACCTAGCGCAGGATGCGCCATACCTAGCGCAGGATGCGCCATACCTAGCGCAGGATGCGCCATACCTAGCACAGGATGCGCCATACCTAGCACAGGATGCGCCATACCTAGCACAGGAAGCGACATCATAAAATAACCATTAATTTTCGAGAATTTGGGAGACGTTGAATTTCAGTGGCATGGCATTTTATCGCAAGTCAATATTTAGGCTTATGCTCGTATGGTGCGCTTCAACATATTATCGACCCTCATTCGCCAAGTTCTTTGGTCACCTTTTAACTCTTGCTGATTTGTTTCCCCTCCAATATTCATCAGTAAAGGAGGGTTAAGTTCTTCAGTAGAAATTTATGCACCCTTCTGGTACGTGCTTCTATGTTCTTAAAGTCAGTGGACTTGAAAAGAGGAATTCTCCTCTTTTCTTTTCAGTAATCAACAAGCAACCAACAAGTAACCAACAAGAAACCGACAAGCAGCCAACAAGCAGCCAACAAGCAATTAACCAGCAACCAACAAGCAGCCACCCATCAATGAACAGGCAACTAACCACCAACCAGCAACCAACAAACAACCAACAAGCAATCAACAAGCACCTAACCAGCAAATAAACATGCAACAAACAAGCAGCCAACCAACAATCAAAAGGCTTTTCGTTACTTTTAGTGAGATCATCAAAGTTTAGAAGTTCAAATTTCTTGCTGACGAAGATTAAAAAATTATTCAGTTTTTGTGCGAAATGCTGAATTTACATTTTCACATACACCGAGAAAAATTTGGCCACAAAACCGAGACCCTTTTGTGTGTCAAGTTGTCGCAAAACCGACACACAAAAGTGTGTCAACAAAAACAGTACATTATCAATCTATGTATCATAACACATTTTGTGTGTCATGGGCTTATACGACACACTTAAGGTAAGTCAATTTTATTTCACATAGATATTTCACTTCCTCAGACTGGTCACTGATTACATTAATATACAGACAACGTCTAAGAATTAGAAAAAAAATTAGTGAAGGTATATTAGGGCTTTTGGTGGTAATTGGACTCAATTCACAATATCTAAACACAGTTCGGTTTTCCACAAAAAAATTTGAGCCCTTTGAAACGTGAATATATAATATGACCCTCTCACCCACTTTAATATGTAGTCGAATTAAGGAAATACTCTAATGTGCATCAAAATATTTTGAAAATTCGTTTCAGACACGCAAGTGTGCCAAATTTTTTTCTCAGTGTAGTGCATTTCAGCTTTAAAAGTTCACGTGCAATTAAAATGTGAACAATGAGCTGCAAACGGAGAGGTGCGGGCTGTGGTGCACACCGATGTCAGGAGGTGCGGGCTGTGGTGCACACCGATGTCAGGAGGTGCGGGCTGTGGTGCACACCGATGTCAGAAGGTGCGGGCTGTGGTGCACACCGATGCCAGGAGGTGCGGGCTGTGGAGCACACCGATGTCAGGAGGTGCGGGCTGTGGTGCACACCGATGCCAGGAGGTGCGGGCTGTGGTGCACACCGATGTCAGGAGGTGCGGGCTGTGGTGCACACCGATGTCAGGAGGTGCGGGCTGTGGTGCACACCGATGTCAGAAGGTGCGGGCTGTGGTGCACACCGATGCCAGGAGGTGCGGGCTGTGGAGCACACCGATGTCAGGAGGTGCGGGCTGTGGTGCACACCGATGTCAGGAGGTGCGGGCTGTGGTGCACACCGATGCCAGGAGGTGCGGGCTGTGGTGCACACCGATGTCAGGAGGTGCGGGCTGTGGTGCACACCGATGTCAGGAGGTGCGGGCTGTGGTGCACACCGATGCCAGGAGGTGCGGGCTGTGGTGCACACCGATGTCAGGAGGTGCGGGCTGTGGTGCACACTGATGCCAGGAAGTGCGGGCTGTGGTGCACACCGATGTCAGGAGGTGCGGGCTGTGGTGCACACCGATGCCAGGAGGTGCGGGCTGTGGTGCACA
Source organism: Morinoia aosen (assembly GCA_030386875.1). NCBI lineage: Eukaryota > Metazoa > Arthropoda > Malacostraca > Amphipoda > Talitridae > Morinoia > Morinoia aosen. The sequence continues at coordinate 66,230,509 of CM059566.1, forward strand.
CCGATGTCAGGAGGTGCGGGCTGTGGTGCACACCGATGCCCGGAGATGCGGGCTGTGGTGCACACCGATGTCAGGAGGTGCGGGCTGTGGTGCACACCGATGCCAGGAGGTGCGGGCTGTGGTGCACACCGATGCCAGGAGGTGCGGGCTGTGGTGCACACCGATGTCAGGAGGTGCGGGCTGTGGTGCACACCGATGCCAGGAGGTGCGGGCTGTGGTGCACACCGATGTCAGGAGGTGCGGGCTGTGGTGCACACTGATGTCAGGAGGTGCGGGCTGTGGTGCACACCGATGCATGCCAGGAGGTGCGGGCTGTGGTGCACACCGATGCCAGGAGGTGCGGGCTGTGGTGCACACCGATGCCAGGAGGTGCGGGCTGTGGTGCAAACCGATGCCAGGAGGTGCGGGCTGTGGTGCACACCGATGCCAGGAGGTGCGGGCTGTGGTGCACACCGATGCCAGGAGGTGCGGGCTGTAGTGCACACCGATGCCAGGAGGTGCGGGCTGTGGTGCACACCGATGCCAGGAGGTGCGGATTGTGGTGCACACCGATGCCAGGAGGTGCGAGCTGTGGTGCACACCGATGCCAGGAGGTGCGGGCTGTGGTGCACACCGATGCAAGAGGTGCGGGCTGTGATGCACACCGTTGCCAGGAGGTGCGGGCTGTGGTGCACACCGATGCCACGAGGTGCGGGCTGTGGTGCACACCGATGCAAGAGGTGCGGGCTGTGATGCACACCGTTGCCAGGAGGTGCGGGCTGTGGTGCACACCGATGCCAGGAGGTGCGGGCTGTGGTGCACACCGATGCCAGGAGGTGCGGCTGTGGTGCACACTGATGCCAGGAGGTGCCGCGATGGTGTCGACTGCTACAAAGGGCCGCCCCGTGCTGCCGTCGAAGCGTTCCTGCGAGTTAGATACTTGGAATCCTCTCGGTAACGTCGTCGCTGGTGATGCGACTGTCCGTGAGCGCATCATAACCTGCGACGACTTCTGTGACAACGGACATGGTGTGACTCTCCCTGTGTGTCGGTCCGAACGAAGCCTTGTCGCTGCAGCCTTTGACCAGCGAGCCGCACTGGCTTCAAGGAATCGAACTTCATGGGATCCGTAGGGACTTATTCAGCATTTCGTCAGTCTCTGTTTTGAGTATAATTGGGGAAGTACTATTCTGAAAATTCAGAAAACTAGGTGAAATTTCGTCAATATTCAGTGCTATCACTCTTCACTTCTCTGTGTTGGGACATTTTCTGGGATAAAACTCAACTGCAAACAACTTGTTGCAAATTTGTGACGTAGGTTATGTACTAAGAAAGTTTTCATTTGTTCAACTTATTCACTTGGATCTTATTATTCATAAATGTAACTCAAAATTCAACAGTTGCAACTCAACTCTCATTTTAAATTCAAATTTCTTCATACGTTCTGGGTTATGTACATCAGCTATCTTTTGTTGAAACTTATCTGTAGTTTTTTCCTTGCTTACAAAGCTACGAAATGTAGAACTAATTAATTTAGTTTGAAGTACGTTCATAATTTTTTTGTAATGATTTGACGAGATGAATTTCTCTCGGTACTTTCCCTCAAGTTTGCTCACAAAAGCCTCCCTAGAAAAGAACGCTCGACTTTAACCTTTAGCTCAAATGAAGTCTTGTTCTAGCCGCGTAATCGCCTACAAAACTCCGATATCATCTGATCTCCGCTGCTTATCGCAAGTATCTTGCTCAATTAACCTTTAAGCCTTGCTGCACGAGGTTGCGCTTATACATTCTTGCTGAGTTTTGGCTGTACAGTTGTTGCGTTGCTGTGCAGCCAGCTCAGGTTTCGTATTTAAAACTACACATTGCACAGCAGGGCTGAAGCTGCTGTGCAGCCAGCGCAGGTTTCGTATTTGAAACTACACATTGCACAGCAGGGCTGGAGCTGCTGTGCAGCCAGCACTGCATACCCACTTAATGCTGGATAATGACCTGATTTCTATAGCTCTGTGGGCCAAAGTTGACAGCGTAACTGGTTTTCCCATTTGGCTTCACTGTTGCATTTCAATAAATTAGACTCTAGCTCGACGACAATAATTTCAAAATTATACTTTTTTTTTCAATACTTAGAACATTATTCAAATTGACGATGAGCGGAAAAGACGAACGCTGATGGTCATGGTACTTTATTGCCAATTGATGAAAATGTACAATTTTCGTATTTTTAAAATTTTTTCTTCTTTTACATTACTTACAGCTTTATTCAAATTGACTCTGAACGGGAAAGACGATCGAACGCTGATGCTCGTGGTACTTTACCGCCAATTGATGAAAATGTGCGTCGCGTTTCTCTGTTACATGTCCTGATCGTGAAAATGGACGTCATGCATGCTCTTAATTGCGTTGTTTGTTCCGGTAGTGAATGTTGGTAATGGTAACTCTCAAATTCTTCAAGAAAATGTCAAACTTCACATGACCAATCTCCCCCCATGCCAGGATACAGGAGATTCATGTTATATATCAGATGTTACATTCTATTACACTCTATACAAATTACCCGTAAAGAATCTAAAACTTTTAAATAGAAAAATTAGTTGTAAAACATTTTTTGAAATTTAGAATGTAGTAGATTCTCTTGTTTGATCAAAAAAGGAAAGTCCACTTCTATCCACTTCTCTATTAAATCACAAAGACGCTTACTATTAGAAATGAAGTTATCCCATCTACCATTGTTCAATATTTTGTCATTTTTTAGGAATTAAAGATTGTATGACGCCAAAGCGGTCTTGCGCCATTATAGATACTAGGAAAAATTTGGAACTCAAAAATTTAGAGCGACGTATTTAGTTTAACAAAGTCAAGAATATCATTCATATACGAGTGACTACGCAAAAGACAATCCTGTAATGAAAAATTTTCAGTCGTAAAGAAATAAGATATCAATTCACGAAGTTATAACCAATTTACGTTTTTATCTCAAGCGTGAAGCCTTGTAGAAAACTCACTTTCCAGAATGATCTAAAAAGTTTGAGTGTCGAACTGAACGTAGTGAATTTACGCAGGATGGCTAAAACCTGCGCTCAGCGTTGTTTTAATACAAAACGTTATTACATTACAAGTCCGATAGTATACCAATATTCATCTGAAGGAATTCATTGATATTTGTTAGAACTTATTATTTTCGGATAGCAACCTAAAATTTATGGGTTTCACTCGCAAGCTATTCAAAACTATGTTGGAATTATCAGTAATGCACTCCTTTATATTCCTTTATATTTGCTGATAAACTTTATTAACAAATAGGCCGTCTATAGCTATGGTACTCACAAAGGCACCAGCTCTTTGCTTATTTATATGAATTCTCAAGAAGTAAAGTGGTTAGATGATTGTGCCACTGATTTTAAACCAGAGGTTTACTCACGCTTCGTTGATTTAAATTTATTGTATTTAGAAATCCATAGCATGTTGAACATTTTTTGAGCTTCCTTAATTAGAAGCACAAATCGATTGAGGTCAACGTGGAAATTTTGGGAGCTTTCAGTTACGTACCATTCTTGTTAGAAATTTTAAAATTTCTTTCTTTTTCCAATACAAGAATACGCTTTCCATTCAGATATGAGCTTCTCTGATTTTCTTTTAAGAGTTGTTTACAGTGCACAACTTCGTGCGTCGGCATGAACGGAATTCTTGTCAGAGCAGTGGAGCATGATCGAGGGCAGAGGCTTGAGTACTGGTTTTCAGCTAGCTAGCCCATCTTATTCAACTGCAGGTAATTATGCTGAAAATGCCAAATTTTTATGTCTGCTACCGATTTCAAAATTTTAGATTCAGCTTCGACTCTAAATGACCTCAGGATTTTAGAGTCTTCCCATATTTTGGAGCTTTAAATTAACCTGAAAAACACAGACAGCTCGCATCACTCGCAAATAACTAACAGCTAACTCCCTCTTCATTATACCTACTCAGTATATTTTTTAAATTTATTTTTTTAATGTCTCTAATTAAATATCGTTTTGTCCTCCATTTTAGTGATATAATGATCTTTTACTCAACTAATGACGGAGCTGGACTCCTAAACGCTTTCCTGTAACATATGATTTATTTATTAGTAATTTTCAATGTTTAAAAGTTCTTAGCGAATTTATAATTCAAAAACAAAACGACTGACTTATTCGAATTAAACACGTACAGCCTACGATAAGGTGTAATATTTTAGCATCATGCGCACATTTACAAGCACGATGCATATTGACACTATTTATAGAACTTAAAATGCCTTCAAGACCGTCGTGCATTTTCTAGGATAAAATGCTTTGCAAATACTGTTTCCTGACAATTCTTCGCCTCATACAGTTTGTGCGCCTACGTGAGCCGTCTGCATGTCACCTGAATACTTAATACATTTTAGAAAGAATAAGTTTTCGATGCTTTGCATATTGGACGGAGCTGCTGACATTTTTGAGTGTCAGCAGTAGCTCGTGGCTCGTCGGATCATATGCGGAGCTTCGTTGCGGCATTGGTCCGTGTGTCCTCCTGCCTTCTACTGTAACTCCGGGACTGTGATCCAGCTCTTGTTTGAAGACGTTGACGGCTGAAACTCTTCTCCTTCTCTTCTTCCTAGCATGATGGGCTGTGGGGGCCTCTCTTTTGTCAACCCAGCACAAGACGATACTAGAGTCCACTCGTGTTTCCGAACATTAGCCGAACTCTAGGCCCACGACAACGGTGCTGTTCGGAGAATTTGGCGAGCGCAGTCGTCACCCTTCATTTCTATATCGAATCTGGTAACTTACTACAACTTCTTGCTTACCTTCTTGATCACTATACCTATTTGAGAACTAGAACAATTTTATACCTATAATTACGTGATAACAATAACTTCTTGATCACCTGATCTATTGGTTTCTAGAAGTTTTTAATCACTAATACTTTCATGTAGCTATGACTACTTGATAACTATAACTTCTTGATTACTATAGTAACTTGAGAACTATGTATACTAGAGTACCTGCCTACCAAAAATATCTAACCAGAATAGGGAAACTTAATCTTTTTGTAAGTTGTGGCATTAAGCACGACTTTCTCACCAGGACTCTCAGCAGCTGAAGTGGAGCGGGTTCGCTGGCGGTCAGCTGTCGTCCAGGTGGGTGCGTCGCCACGCCATGCTGCATGGTATGCAAATTATTTTTAGTAAACCATAATAATATAAAGCTATCTCTATTTCATTATGAAATTTTCAGGTTTTTGGTATAATTGACCAATTACGTTGTGTAGTTATCAGACTGTACGAATATTTTTGATCGTTGAATTTTTATGCATTTCTTCCGTTGAATATGTTAAATAAAATGTTTTTGCATAATTTTATGTTTCATAATTGAGCTCGTGTGCTCAATACGTGTACGAATAGTTTCGCCTTTAACAGCCATCTAGAATAAATTTTAAATGAAACTTTTTATTTATAGTTCATGCAGCAAAACCAATCATAACCTTATGACACTCCAAGGTTACAAGCTTCATTTGAAAAATTTAAAAATCATTATTCTCCCCACCCCTGCTGCCTCACCCCTACCCCCTCTCCTCCCGCCTCCCCGTGGAGGAAATGCATCACTTTGGAACAGATCGAGATAAGAGAGGTCAGTTATATGACCAAGTTCCAATTGATCATAAAAGTTCAAGTTGTAACAGTTACGAAGAACTAAAGTGTGAGAAGATTCATCACGCTGTAGAACCGGAAATTATCTTACATGTATATTGCTCTATAATAAAATTATAAAATTACGTTGTCGCTGCGATTGAATGAAAACTGTTATCCTAGATACCAAGAAATTAATCATCATCGCCTGCAGTAACGTTTAATTCATTTGTAGAGTTAAAGTTAGATTTGAAGGTAGAAATAAATAATGCGGGGATAGGATAGGGAATTTTGAAAGTAAAATTAAAAAAAAAGAATCAAGTATTGCTTTAGAGTAAGCAACGGGCAATATTAGTGGAAGAAGGGATTACTCCATCTAGTTGTGCTCTGACTAACTTAGCTGCGCTATCCTCACTTGCTATTGAAAAAAACACATTTCTTACGGGTTCGTGAATAGCGAAATTAGTCAATCGCTGAAAGGAGAAATGTCGGTGAAATAAATTGAAAATGATATTCATTTTGATGCAGTACCCCGACTTTGTAAAATGTAAAGGGTACCCACCGGCTGTCTCTGTGGCGACGGTGCATGCAGATTCAGCATATCACAACCTTTGATTCAACATATCAGATTCAGATTCAAAGGCAACTAACGCCGGCCGGTGATGATAGATACTCACACTTCACGAAAGCATGTATTAACTAACGTCTTTTGCATTCAGATGGGCCTCGTAGTGACAAACACGCTCTACGTTCGCACGATGCGCATCGCGGAAGTGAGCACATTATTACATCAGCTTTTCGGAGTGAACACTAATTATTCGCTTTTACCTTGGTAGGCTTACTTTGTGAACATCATTTCGAGCGAGGACAACTGACTAGCATTCTTTGTGTCTTCATAATTTATGAATGAATGCCTAATATTTCCTTACAATTAAATTGTAACATTAATAGAATATTAAAACGTTGTCATATACAAGTAACCTGAATTTCTAGCCCTCTAGATTACTCAGCCGTTCATGCTCTGAATAGTTTTTCCTAACGTATTCGGAACAGCGGCTTATCTTTGATTTCGTGTTCTAATGTCTGTAATCAAATGTTATAAGTATTTTTCTCACTGCATGTATGTGGTGAAATCATTGTAACCGAAGGTCGGTGTTTAGTTAGTGAAGTGGCCAGATCCCTGGCTTGCAGTAGCCGCTGAGGTTGTTGCCGTTAGTGTCTACCGGAGTGCCACTAATTTAGGTAGCGTAATGCAAGGCTGCACACACTGTGATTGCTTTGTCCTCTAGCTTCGCCCGCGCTGTTTTTGTTGCGGCTGATTGAAATTGTTGGAATTATTTCAAGTAATAATTGTATTCTAATGTAGGGTTTAAATAATTTGCGAATTTAATTGGTGTGCAATATAATTAGCACCTCGGTGATTTCTTCATTTATTAGTCTATTACTTTTTTTAGAGCATGAAAATGTATGACTCTAATGAATAAATGATTTTACTACCCGTGTTTCATGTTCATTGGAGACGACAGACAATGTTCGCAGGGGATGCTATGTTCATTAGTGATTACTAGACTTTATAGCTCACCTCGGTGTGGAGGCAAATTAGCCCATACCATGGAGCGTTGTCGTTAATTCTGATGGTGGGAATTGGGACTGGTCATAGAACTAGCAAAACCCTGTTTGCTGGCAGACACGCTTTGTGGCGTTGCTGCCAATTGTATTCAAGAAATTCTACAGTTCAATTAGTGACTTGAAAGTACAGCATTCAAAGAAGATTCAACTCAAGAGCTGTTGTGTACACCCCCCATAAAAACATGCTAGGCAGCTTCAGATGAATCTGATAACTGAGCTCAAATCTGTAAGTAATTCACTATCAAAAGCATGCCCTCCGAAGTCGTTCTAAAGAAATCAGAAATCAATATACACGCGTCTCGCTAATGTGGCACCGAACACAGTCGGTAGCTCGCCTCAACTCACTATCGTCCATCTTCTGAAAAATCGATTAGACAATATTCCCACAGAAGCGACCCTGGGAAAATGTATTTTTTGCCACTTTTGGAAGAAAGGAACTCGGTGCACGGAACTCATTACGAGTGCGAGGGCAGAAGCGGCGGTCGCAGCGGGCTGCGGACCACAGCTGTACCTGGCTGCCTCACATCCCCCATTAGCGGACCACGCATTCTCAAATTAGCCTCTATTTTTCAGCGATTACCTGCCCGCATGGTATTTACGAGTTCTTGGGTTAATACTTCCGATTACTGGAAACTGCAAATACAAGAATTCATATTTTTGAGCTTACGTGCAGTTTTTCTAGGCAATTAAATGCGATTTGAATTTTCTTTCTTTAAAAAAAATTATCTGCGACATAGCATTATCCATCACAGATGTTTTAAACTACTAATTTATCCAAGTAGTAGTGAATTGCAATAAATTCCTTTTCGAACGAGAAAAAATATGAAAATTTTACTACACGGCATGCATCACATGATAATGAGAATGTTTCCAAGTCGCGTACAAGTTCTTGAGTTAGCTGATTTGACCTGAACATTGGTAGTGAGAAGATGGGCAGCATCTGCAGGAAATGTCCCTTGGAATGGGAGGCATATCGTGCGAGAAGAACATCAGACGGAGCTAAGCAGTAAGGGCTACAATAGCCTCGATAGCCGTAACGGTGTGAGTCTGAAGTCGTTTAAGAGAGGAGAATGCGAGTGGGCCAGCTACCGTTTATACTGCTCAAACTGAACCATGGATTGTCAGAGACTGTTCTTTGAAAAAGATATGCGGGTGTTGTGAAAAGTGTGCTATAGGTAATCAACAATGTAAAATGTGAGTCCCTGATGGAAATACTGCACATGTGACATTTCTCACACCCTCAACCGAAATTATGAAGGCTTAGTTGTATTTGATTTACTTGCTATCGAGATTAGATTGCCGTGCCTCTTTTAAAAAAAACGCTCGAATACTATGAGCTGGGATAATATAATGCGTTTCAATATTGATGGGAATATTGTTGATGTCGAGTTTGGAGCGATATTCCTTTCTCGTGAAGCACGTGTAGTATCATTTGTTTGAACAATTGATTATTTGCATGATCATCTGTTATTTATACGATTCAGAGGAATTGGTTTGCTCATTGTCTAATACATACTTTCTTTATGGATACTTTGTTTATACTCTTCGTTTTTATTCAAAATTTCAAATCAGCAAAGTTATTTGCCGCACCTTGTATTAATATTAACGTATTTCTCAATATTTTAAAAATCATTCACGGCCACGCATCGAACGTAAGATAATGCTGCTGGTGCAGGATTTGATCTTACGGTTGTGAGCGTGCGGTCTTAATGTTACTTTCTCTAGTGGCGCTCGTCACCAACGTTTCGTATGCATTGTAGCGTAAGTATATTAACGAGTCGTACATGCAATAATGTATTGCGTAGGTAAAAATGTATTGAACATACAAATATGCATGGTTTTTTATGCACTGGGATTGAAATATCGTACATGTGCTGATTTACCGTCCATACGAGTACATCGATGCATTATACATAGACAGTAAGGTATATGAATTAACATCCCGTAATAATTTCTCGTACATGCATTAATTTACAGAACATGCGTTGCTGTACCGCACCGTTTACGCCTTCAAATGTCACAGGAGGCGTCGGTGCCCGACTGCAGGCGTGCGTCACGCGAGGAAAATATCAAACATGGAAGATTCAAAATAAATCATGACGTAGTCAGACTGCAATGCTACATGTTATACAAGCTGTAGGTGTACGGGCGCACCATGGTGCTCAAACGTTGGTGCTTTCGTTATTTTACTTTTTACCTTAAATATTTCTTGAGCGCACATTGAAGCTAAGTTCTCCGCGTGTTCTAAAATGGGGGCTGAGATAATTCAGCCTCGTGAGGAACTCCAAGAGCTGTGTCGGTCCCCAGAAGACGTGTGTGTTGATCGTGCTCTTGCTCAGAAATTAACTCCTTCCGTGTCAGTTCTCAATAACAGGATGTCTTTACAGTTGTATAATGTTTCAGACGTGAACGAGAGATATGTGTCAAAAGCCTCATTTATTGTTCTGTTGTTCTAGTAGTAAGTTTATCCCGATTTCGCAAGAAGTGTATACATTTCTACGTTGAGTTCACCAGTAAAGAAATACGGCGTCGTGCTGTGCGGCATGCCATGCCTCTGAATTGCGTGGCCTGTGGCACAGCGGGAGCGCTGAAGTTGTTCATATCTGGGCGAGCCGGCCTCCCAACTGCTTCAAATTGAGGCGTTAATCTACTCCAAGCATTTTTAAATTTTAGAACGTTACGGATGGTATTGTTAAGGTGATCGGATTTGTAGCTCTGGTGTTTGGCTCTTGAAAGTGTTTGCTGGCGTATTACATTCCCGAACGACAGTAAAGTACCCAAGAATTTGAACTGAACTGCATCAAATCCTGGGCAGTAGAGAGATGAGTTACCTTATTTCGTACGAACACTGCTCTCTATGGTGCCAGACAGGAGCAGCAAAAAGCTGGTACAACACATGACACACTGCAGCGTTCTCATGAAAAATAGTTGTAAGAGAATCTATGATCTGGTAAGAAATGAAAGCGAACACAGCACATACTAACTAAAGATCTACAAATATGACACATACGAACGTTATTTAGTGTTAACGAACTGTTCAAACTCGTGGCTTCTTTAAATTTTCGCTCCTGCAGTTGAGTTCGATGCTCAATATTAACCGTCCCGAATAATGCATTTAATAATTTTATTTCTGCAACTTTCACTTGCGCGAAGAAGATTCAGAGAGTAGCGTGATGAAGACCGCATAAATTAAGCTGCCTGTGATGCGTGAGCTCGACAGGCGCTGCAGACCTGTCCCATCGCACTTCCCACGGTGCGCCACTTAATTAATTGTCTTCTTAAAGTCTCACTCAGCTCCGCCAAAGTGACTTGCGTGATGGCTGCGTCAGAGCCCTCATTATTCTTCGATTTATTGACATTCCGGTATCAGTGCTACCGAGCAAGTCGCGCTCAGCTTGGCTGGGCTCTGCTTCTTAGCGCGCTGCAGCCCGCGTCTCACTGTGGGTGTTGGGGCAGGCTCATGGCAGCGCTCCCTGTCTGCTGCTCAGCAAGCCTTGTCCATATAAATTGCAGCAATCAGTTTGTTGCTACACAGATACGATGTTTTTTCTCTTTTTGCACCTACGAAGTAACGAAAGGAGAATCTATGCACGTAAATGTTATTACGAGCGTAACAAATTTCGGTTCCTTGTCATACAATCGAGCTCTGCAGTCCGAGCAGAGAAGTACACTAAAACATTGTTGGCGAAGTTGCAATATTCAATTCAGGCGACGAAATAACGCTTTTGTGCATTTCGTTATCACAAATTTCGAAAGGTGAGGGGACAGACTCTTCCAGCACTGGTGCCGGTATTGTACCGGGACCATGGTGTAGCCGGGTTAGCGTTGCGCCGGGACCGGCGGTGTATTGGGACCGGTGGTGTATTGGGGCCGGTGGTGTATTGGGACGGGTGGTGTATTGGGACCGGTGGTGCATTGGGACCGGTGGTGTATTGGGACCGGCGGTGTATTGGGAACGGCGGTGTATTGGGACCGGCGGTGTATTGGGACCGGTGGTGTATTGGGACGGGTGGTGTATTGGGACCGGTGGTGTATTGGGACCGGTGGTGTATTGGGACGATTGGTGTATTGGGACCGGCGGTGTATTGGGAACGGCGGTGTATTGGGACCGGCGGTGTATTGGGACCGGTGGTGTATTGGGGCCGGTGGTGTATTGGGACGGGTGGTGTATTGGGACCGGCGGTGTATTGGGAACGGCGGTGTATTGGGACCGGCGGTGTATAGGGACCGGTGGTGTATTGGGGCCGGTGGTGTATTGGGACGAGTGGTGTATTGGGACCGGTGGTGCATTGGGACGAGTGGTGTATTGGGACCAGCGGTGTATTGGGAACGGCGGTGTATTGGGACCGGCGGTGTTTTGGGACCGGTGGTGTAATTGGACCGGTGGTGTATTGGGACCGGCGGTGTATTAGGACCGGCGGTGTATTGGGACCGGTGTTGTATTGGGACGGGTGGTGTATTGGGACCGGCGGTGTATTGGGAACGGCGGTGTATTGGGACCGGCGGTGTATTGGGACCGGTGGTGTATTGGGACCGGCCGTGTATTGGGACCGGTGGTGTATTGGGACCGGCGGTGTATTGGGACCGGTGGTGTATTGGGACGGGTGGAGAAATGGGGCCAGTTGTTTTCCGGAGCGGATACTGGATATGAGCGCATTTCAGCTCATCGTATAGAGTACACAGATTTTAGCACCATCGGATATAGTGCTGAAATGTCGCCGCTGTAACATGTACGCCCGTCAGCTCGTTGTACCAAGTGCATATGTCAACTCACTGTATGATGAACATTTGTTAGCTCAATGCATCATGTGCGTGAGTGAGCGCACTGTATAATTTACGCATGTATGTTCATTGTGCCTAGTACGTGTCAGATAATTACATAATGTAGACATTTTAGCTCACTGTATCAATTAAATACGTAAGCGCACTGCATAATGTTCGCATGTTGGTTCACTGCATAATGTTCGCATGTTGGTTCACTTCATAATGTACGCATGTTGGTTCACTGCATAATGTTCGCATGTTGGTTCACTGCATAATGTTCGCATGTTGGTTCACTGCATAATGTTCGCATGTTGGTTCACTGCATAATGTACGCATGTTGGTTCACTGCAAAATGCACGCATGTTGGTTCACCGCATAATGTACGCATGTTAGCTGACTGTATAATGTACAAATCTTAGCTGACTGTAGAATGCACGCATGTTGGTTCACCGCATAATGTACGCATGTTAGCTGACTGTATAATGTACAAATCTTAGCTGACTGTAGAATGCACGCATGTTGGTTCGCTGCATAATGTACACATGTTAGCTGACTGTAGAATGCACGCATGTTGGTTCATTGTACCAACGACATTAGCGCACCGTACCATGGATGACAACGCTCGGTTTAAGTAAGCTTATCTCACATTACAGCGGCTCTATAAAAGTAATAGTAAAGTACCAAAAAAGTTTATTAAAGTACCAAAAAAGCTTAGTAAAGTACCAAAAAAGTTTAGTAAAGTACCAAAAAAGTTCGTAAATGTGTATTTGCACGCATTCAATACATTTTTACAATTCCTTGAAACATGAAACTTACGCTGGAGATGGGAGGAAACTAAACGCGATTTAAAATATGAAGACTTCAAGCAGTTATTTTATATTCTACAATTAACAACGAAACCCTGAATAACCCTGAATATAGGGTAGTAACAGCGTTTTTACAACATAAGTAGAATAACAAGAAATATCGCTATTGGGTAGCCTCACCTAGTTGCGAGGCCTATACATGATCTGTCGCTGTTAAATGTAACACAGTACAACGGTTTCCTCAAGAACGTCTGTGCCGACTCGACATTGCTTAATTTTCTCAAAATGCCGAAAGTCAAGAAGCACATCAAGCGAGTAAAGAGTGGCATCATTAAAACGTACTTGAATAGCAATGGATACAGGGAATATCGATCGGAAAACTTGTCATTTCTATTTTCTTCACACAGGCGGTTGTATAACGAAGGTCAGGTGTCTAGGCTCCATAATGAAGGTAGAATTTTAGAAGACAACAGGGCACAGGATTTTTTTTATCTATCAAGCATTCAACCCGTTATTTGAGTATTGATCAGGACGAATATCTGAAAATTTCCGGCCATAGATGGAACTTCATGGCATTTATGTAGGCTACAAGTAAACGGTAATATTTTAAGGAACTTGGAAACCTCTACACAAAAATTACTCGATATTACAATTACATGAAATAGTTCTGCCGTTCATATAAGTATTTCCATTGTTATCATGTACATTTCTGCGTAAATGTCTCCCAAGGAGTTCCATAGAATATTAGTTTTTAGTGGTAGCCTAGATACCCTGTTCCCCTTATGTACTGTTCCCCTTACACGCAAGTTTTCAGGTATTAGCCTGAATGATAATTCGAGTAACGGGTTGGGTACTTCGCAAATAAAAATTCGTTGTCTAAAACAGTTTTGAAATTTTATTTTTCCAGGCTATTTTTTTGATTTGGATGCAGGAGAAGGATGCGATCGGGTGTGGAGAAGCCTCACTTACTCCTCGCAATTTACCGCAACGAGATCGTTCCGGCCTTCTGAAAGAAAAGCTGCAACACAGAAATTTTTTTCACAAAACCTAAACACTTTTGTGAGTTAACCTGTCGCAAAACTGATACACAAAAGTGCATTATCTGTATACAACATTAATCGAGGCATTGTGATGCACTTCTGTGTGTCATCGGCTAAAACGAAACAAATAAGTGGGCCAACCATGATACACTTTGTATATGTAAGCATTATTTTTTATGAATGTATTACTTTTTCAGACTGGCTAGTGAATATACATACGTTTTGACTGACAATGCCTAACGATAGGAAAAAAATATAGCAAATATCTCAAGGTTTTTGAACAAGATTACATTCTGTTCACAAATTCGATAAACTGCTCATTATTTAACGAGAATTTTGTTACCACGGGAAACGTGATGATGTAAGTTAACTTTCCCTGTTGCTTGAACATGTAACCAAAAGTGATACACCCATATATACTGAAATTTCTCTATACAATAGACACATCCATATGTGTCAAATATTCTCCTGGTAAAGATGTCTCGTTGATAATTAGCAATTCATTTATGACATCAGCTGATGGGAATGTAGTTGAGCAAACTACTACTTTATTTCCAGTAAGTGTGATCTGAAGAGGCGTTTTGTTCGGAGGTGAGCCTCTTTTCTCAAAAACATCTTTTTCACTTTATGAACGTCAGGCAACAATCGTTTAGCAGACTTGAAATGAATCAAGTGGAAGCCCATCGCCTAAAGCACCCTCGTGCCTGTTGAGATGCCAAACGGATGATCCGACATGCTAGGCGCATACATGCAGAAGTCACTGGTGTAGCATGCAGTTGACAAACCCCAAAATATTCTAAAAATATGTCAATGAAAGACGACTTGAAGAAAAGAAACCATTGATCGACTCTGACGATCAAGCCCGAGCAGATAGAAGTAATGCCATAATCCTAAATACGCACTTTACATCTGCGTTCACTTGGGCGGATTTAACCGATATTCCCCGACCTCAAACCTTAAACATTCAGGTGTCTAAAATTAGCGACATAACTTCAGTGTACGAGATCAAAAAAAGAGTTCGTGTATGAGTTCAAATCAATCAGACCTGCCGGTCTAGCTCCCTGTATAGTGGAAGAAAAAGCTGAAGTACAATCAGCGAACCTTTCACGAACATCTTAAATTAGTCTTTCGCAACTATAATAGTTCCACCAGGCTGGAAGCAGGATAATGTCCCTTCATTCCTTCAATTTTCAAAAAACAGGAAAATCAAATAATTACTATATATCACCGTATCATGACTTCAGTCATCAGTAAAACGATGGAAAGATTGTTGAAAGTCCAAGCAACACAAAAATAACACTCCCAAACCCAATATTTATTTGCAGACACTCAGCTCATGGTTTTGGGAATAACATGCTGTCTCACAGACCTGCTTGACGTTTTTGCTGGAGTCGACCGAATCTTCGACAGTACAAAAGCTTATTACTACAAATGGCTTATTACTAAAGTGGGAGCCCATTGTGTTCAAGAGAATTATTCTCGATGGATGCAAAACTGGCTTTCTGGTCGCACTCAGAGAATAGCGGTTCACTAGCAATTTAGTGAAGACACGAGCAACTTCAAAGGTTCCCAAGGGAGCGCTTTAGGTTCTCCATTCTTCATCATCTAAATGGTGGTCAGCACTTTGATGAAGAAACTTCAACTTAGGACTGTGGATATAAGTACTTTTTACTCAATAATCGTGTGATCGCAAATACTTCGTTAAAGTGGTAAAAGGGCTTGAAATTTGAAACGGAACAGGAAAAAATTCGTACTTCGAGAGTGGCGGGGAAATGACTCGAGGATAGGAAAATATTTTTATTATGATCACGAGAAACACAATAAGAGCCTCAATTATCATGATCACGAAAAGCAGATGCTTAAATTAGGTTAGGTATTTGCAAACTATGTTCAACATGACGCACATCATGTTGCGATGCAGGTGTTCAAACACCGGCACAATGATTGCCAGAGGAGATCGAAGACTCCAGGGGCTGAACGAATTTTTGCTGAGGCTTCAACAATTTCAACTTTGAGGTTTTCTTCGGGTTAAATCTGTAGTTAGTGCACCAAACTCTTTAAATATCCCTAGTTGCGCAGGCTTCCATGTAGCATATCTGGAGTCCTGTGAAAGTTTCACGTCGTTGTGATTCTTCAACGAAGCATTTTCGACCACGCGGTTATTGAGTATAAAGTGTTCATTTCAACGGTCTCCACCTTATTTTAAAGTTAGTTCAACAGAGTGTCAATCACCTAGTACATCAAAGACGTCGACATCAGAATCGTGAGTAAAATTAATAAATTTGTGGGTGACACGAAACTTACTTGCAGGGCGTTCACCGAGCGAGAAAATTATATTCCAGCAAACATGAACCGTCTTCTCCAGTGGACCAGAACCTTGCAAATGAGTTTAGTATCGATAAATGCTCAGTTATGTACATTGGAAGTAATAATTGGCACTTCCTACATACCACGAATGATATTTCAATTGAAGCTGTAAACACCAATTGAAAGATCTTGCAGCGTTATTACCCAATGTCTCAAGCATGACAAACGAGTTGAAATATGCATCAAAAATGATAGAAAAATTCATGCTCTCATAGCAAGGTATCAAGGAATTTTGAATGCAAGTCAAATGACATAATGCAACCCCCTTCTATGACATTGATCCGACTACACCTATAATAAGCAGAGCAACTCTGGTCCCCTATACCCCCTATACGAGGTATCAACAAAACGGAGAGACTACAGCGTAAAGCAGCGAAAATTACTCCAGATCACCACAACCTCTGTTACGAGCGGCGTCTCCGACCGACAGACTTAACTTTTTTCACGTGAACAAAAAGATTGCAATGCATTTAATAAAGACACACAACTACTTTAATTGCTTCCGTTTTATTACTTCAGAAGGTCATTTCAATTCAAAAGATAATGTTCGACTCAGAAGTAACGGCCGGAAATTGTGAAGAAAAATTTTAGGAAAGTCCACGCCCTATATTTCTTTTCCATTTATTATTGTCTGTATCTGTAATTAGCTGAAAATTTTATCCCAACAAATAACGAGAGCTCGTTGAAAAATCGTCTTGACTACCTATCGTCTTGATTGGTAATCCCCAGTATTCTAATTAATATACGTGGGTTAACAGGAATTCAAGGTTGATTTACAGAGAGAAAACTATCTACGCCCTACGACATGTAATATCAGAAACAGAACCCACATTACTTTGTGAGATATAATTGAGATTCCATTATTGCGTCAGCATCAGATCGTAGCGTCAGCATGGTGTGAAAAAAAGGTAATATTGGCTCTTATATTTCTAACGAATCGTCAGATCATGGCACCACAATCAATATCGTGGCACCAAAAACGGTCTCAACCACGTAGAGATTTTAGGTTAACAGGAATATACTGCTGCTTATAAGTGAAAAATGATGATTCTAAATGTGTTTCATTGGTGCCAGTGCGAGATCGATAACTTACGGCACGGGACTTGGTGACAACCCGTGATTGGTCCACATGCCTCGCTTGTGTTGCCATTTTCTACTCTATTCTATTGCTTGATTCGATTACGCTATTTCTTATCTCAACGAAGATGAAAACAAATATGATAATATTTTGAGGATCAATTAAGCCGAAATTGCCTTGTTTTGCGATTATTACTTTAGAAACGTTTGGCCATAGTGGAATACTTCCATGCAACAAAATATATCTCACTGTGAAACCTGGTGGTGTAATGGTATATGTAACTTGTATATTTTATCTTCAGGCCTTAAGCAACGTAATGTAGTACGATTAACAATGAATATGACCATTTATTGTGAAATTTTCTCTGATAGTCTCATTCTCTCCGCTCAAAATTTTTGGTTGAAAAGAGCTAAATTAAATTATGTTTCTGTTAGATAATAACCCTGGGCACACATCGAAAAAAGCTTTACTCAGCTGCGCAACAACAGAGTAAGGTTTTAGACTGACCACAATCTCTAGATCCAAGTTCAATTGAAAATAGTTGGAAACTGCTGAAAGCTTAAGTGATTAAAATAACCATATAACTCGGTGAATTTAGAAAACGTTTGCCTTGAAGAAAGACAGCAAATCCCTCTGGACTCGTACATATAGAGGACACTTATATCTCTTCGAGAGAAGATCGACTGCTGGCAGCTATAGCCAACAAAGGAAGAGCGACCAAGAAATTATATATTTGAATTCAATGCTACGGATACTTTAGGCCACCCTTTTTTACGAGTGTCGATGGTAATTGTACGGTTCATAACAAAAATTTGATTTTTATTCATTTTCTATTGTGTTGGGCTTAGTTCTCTCTTCAGCAGAACGTTCAAGTCTCGGTGGTGTACAGGAATGGATTTAAAAATCGAAAATGCAATTTTTCTGTTCCTAACGAATACCTTTTTGACCTATTCTATTATGGTAATGAGTTCCCTGTACCATGGTTATGAGCTCACAGTACCGAGTAAAATATCACACCGTACTGTGTCTTAAATCATACGAAAGTTTCGTCCTTTTAGTGATTAATTATTTATACTGATATAAGCATTCAAAGGGAACCTTATTACTAGATCTTTCTACTTTGAAATAGTGAATAGTGAAATGCAAGCTCAATAAGAAGTGATTCTCTGTATACTATTTCTTTGTCCCTATTTTCTAACTCCCCACAGGAGTCGCTTGCTCCGGCATTTGAACTTTGCGGTTGTTGGAAAGGAAGAAAGTGATTTTTTATAAAAGGGTCCTTTTACCAGAAGGCAAGTGATCATCTGAATTTTAACTTCTCTATCGTTGTCGGGATTTTTTGTCCACCATGCTAGCGGTTGTGTGTGGCCTCTTTTATTTATATATACACATTTTTTGTTTTCCGACGAAATGAACAATTTTGTTTCGAGAAATAAGATTTTTCCTTGACATAATTGCCCAGACTACAGAGCAGATGAAAATCAGCGCCAACAATATCGGGAGAGCGCGACAAAATGTCTACAAACATTAAAACGATAGTTCCGAGACGAAGAACAGAATTTAGCAATTCGTAACTCATGCTGTAAGTGGACATGTGCTGTCCTGATGAAAGATATAGCTTCTTATCAAGAAGCTGAAGCATGCCTTTTTAATTATTGCCATAAAATGCGAACCTCTGCTGGTGCGGACGGTGCAGTTCAGCAGTAATCGGCTTGTGGTCGCAGAGGAACTTGCGACTAAGAGCAAAGAGTGCCAGCAGGAGACGGATCGTGCTATAGACAAATGATAACTTGACATTCATAAAAGTTGCCTTCACTCATAAGTATTGTAGATTATATCGGCTGTCAGGCAGATTCAGGTCACCTTATTTTGCTATGAAGAGCGTATAAGAAATCAGTTCAATGTTGAGAAACAACTGCGTCGTCTGTGAGTTGCACTATATTTCAAGGAAATACGAAATGTATACACGGCTCTAAAAGAGTGAGTCACAGAGACATAATTGAAGCCCTATAGTGTGGAATGGAAGCATAAATTCAGCTTGTCAGTTTGCTAATGAAGTTAGCTGAGATTGTCATTAGGGCTCCCACAACACCGTGAGAAACGCACCCTCCACTTCCGTGCGGACCAAACCTAACTCGATGAGGCGGGTGCTCGCTCTGGCTCGGTGACCGCAGCAGCGGCGATGCGCCGCGTCCACAGGAGTTGGTGACTTCTGAATGAATGTGAAAATTTTATCTCCGTCCCGAAATGGTTTGTCCATTGTGTTATTTTGCCGCCAAACCATTTAGTCACTATAGGGATACAGCATTAGTTAAAAAGGCCGCAAAAATCGTGAAGAAACGAAAGCATAAGCGAAGCTGAATGATTTTGCTGTAGAATTATTTATTTTCATAGCAGTTTTTACGAAAGCTAATAAATACTTTCTTATTTTCAGTTCAAAAAGACATAATCTAAAGAATATTTAATAAATGATGTGCTGATTATCATCTCCATTTACAAATTCAAAGTTTTATTAGGTAAGGCTCGCTTATGGATTTAGAGTGAAGCGAAGATAGGAACATTTAACGCAACAAACCACAGTTGAATTGCAGCTTGGTTGAACTTAGCATGTACGTCCCATCTCGGGTGCCCAAATTCGGCAAACCTGGGTTAGTTTAAATAACTCCAACCGCTTTTAAGTTTTCTTAATTTTTTTTGCAACAGGAACTTAGAAACTGATACCTGATATAATCTTGAAAAATCAAAACGACAACGAGCAGCAGCCCACCTTCAGTTGCATATCAGTGTGAGGACACCTGCGCAAATGTTTATGGATACTTCCAGAGGGAATATTTTTAACAGTTCCAGAATAAGGTGTTTGTCTTTTAATTCAGCTGTTAGACTCTGAAATCTTAAGCCCATACAAAAATCAAAAGGCAGTCTTTTAACCATTTCTAATTGGGACATAAGACCGTACTGCGACCTCGGGGTAGCGCTGCAGAGAACACTCGACTCTCTCTCATTCACAATGGTTACCATTACAACAGTTCACACATAGAGAATAGGGCAACAACAATTCTTCACTGAGTTTTGTTAGCATTATAGTACGCATATAACAATGAAATTAATAAATAATTTGTGCAAATGAATTACGGATGTTTGTACATGAAGTTTCTGAGAGTTGGCGTCGCTGGTTTTTGAAATACGAAAACATCAAGGGGTAAGAGGAAAAATAAAACTTTGTCTTAACCATAAGATAAGGAAAAGCATGCAAAATACGTCGATTTGTTTCCCTCTATCTCAAATTTAATAATTTTAAAAGATCTCCATTAAAAAAACATTTGAAAATCAAACCACATAGATTACAAATCTTATAAAGTAAAATTTCTGAATCCATAAGAAAACAAAAAATTTTTTACTTCGGTATGAGAAAGAAAAGTCAACATCATACATTGCAGATATTATTCATAGGTTAATGAAAGTTGTACCTCGTGTGATAAGTCAAAATAAAGAGTATAGATGGAATGATCGGCCAATTTTCATCACCAAACTATGCGAAATTGACTGGTTAATCTATTTTTTCTTACGGTTGAATCTGAAAAATGGCTCAGAGAGTACAGTTCCTTTCTATTAGGTCAGGCTGAATTACAACCTTGTTTTCATTGGTAAAAACTATAATTTTCCTCCGAAAAATTAACGCCTTTATATTATGCACAAAGGAAGCAATTTGGACTAATGATCTTTAAAGCTGCTGAATCAGTTTCGTAAACAAAAGATTCTCGGAAATTTTTATTTCGATTACTATCCTATGGGTGCGTTTTTGATGTTCATTCAGTTTCTCTCCCCTCTACGTTGGTGAAAGGTTTAACAAACATTTGCAGTTGTGCAACTTGACCTGAAGAAAATTGTCCCAAATATTTCCCCAAACCCTGCATGAAAAATGGCCCCAAAGGCCTGCCCCAAACTGCCTTGACCCTTTGGGTACCGACGGTTACTTTAGTTCCAGCAGGGCTAGTGCTTCCAGTTTAGGACATCTAACAAAATGTTAGAGTAATTTTGTAATATTTAAAGTAATAAGTAATAACATTGAGGGAATATTTTGAAATAAATAACAAAATTCAAGGAATTAATAGCATTCATGAAACTATTTTTGACATTCCACAAGCCGGCCTACCAGTGATTACCTCTAAGTTCATGCCACAAGGTCCGAGCAACATATTCAAAAACCTTTCTATTTAACTTAAGCAAGTTTTTTCTGACCTTCGATGGTTTTCTGAAAAGTTTGGGCAAAAACTTGTAACTGATTTCTTCGAAAATTCAAAAACTTTATTTTCAATGTCGAAAATTTCTCTCCCTAAGCATAGAGCTTTCAAGATTTATAAAATTTTTAATTAAATAAAGAAGTATGCGCTTGCTTAAGCGAGAAATTCCCACACTTGGGCAATTTCACTGATTTTTCAGAGTACTGACAACTTTTACCCTGGAAACTTTTCCCTTAACCATTTGAATATTCGTACTCAAAGGGTTAACTATAAACGGTGCTTACAGAGAAGAAAGTCAATTAACTTGTAGCCCAGAGTGCAGATTCCTTTGACGCTGCAAAAGTAAATCCTAATCTCAAAGCGCAAGGCACCGCAGAGCCCAAATATATAAACCTATAACGACTTCAACACGAGTACAATTGCTAACTTCCAGTGCCTTTAGTACTTCAGAACTTTAACCAACTAGATGGCTTGCTTAGTTAAGGCTTGAGCACACGAACCAGTACTAAACTCACGAGAGATCTGAACTTAATGATCTTGAAACCCCTCTGATCGCTGAAATCATAAGCTCAAACACCCGTAGACTCTAGTAGTCTAGGGCAACGAAGAACGTCTCGGACGATTATTCGAAAACCCTAGGCATTGAACAGCTCTGCAAGACACGCTAAGAAAGAGCCTCGCTGTGACCCAGACCCTAAACATTCCCTAATGAAGGAGTCGAGCGCTCCTAAAGACGATGGCCGCTTCACGGTCGACGGAGAGCAGAGAGATGCCGTAGCAGATTGTGTGTGCCTTAAAACGATGACCGCAGTCAGCGCGAGCCAGAGCTCCCCAGCTCGGCTATTAAGGGTCTTTAAAAAGTTCCACTTTCCCACTGCACCTAAAAAGACCCCATTAGCTCCAACTAAGCGAATACAAAATGTATGAGGTCTCCCCTTTTTAAGGTACGAGAATAATGTACGTGCAGCAGGCAACGACGGAGTCCCAAGTCGAGACGATGCAGTCGCCGCGATCGTGTCCATCGGCGCGACTGTGATGGATGAAGGACTTCGATCGGACGTGGCGTGCGCTTAATTTTACGCCAGGTGAAGAACAGAATTTAAGCTAATCATAAAATTTTAACTCAAAGTATACCTTAACATGCATAATTTTTAAAAACTCTTTGTCAAGTACTTAAGGAAGATACGAGACTAGGCCAGCAAGAAAACTCTGAAGCGCGTAATAATTCAAAACTGGGCTGAGTACCCAATGTAAAAGAACGATTTTTAATTATTAGGAGAATTGAGTTGAATTTACGAAGAAATAAGCTCAACATAATCCCTGCTCTGAATGATTAATGATAAGCTGCGATATTTCTAGGGAGTCAATTTCTGAATGCAAGTTGCACGGCTGAGTGGAAATCAGATGAGGGGTGAAACACGCAGTATCAAAACATCGTCTAACTTGTGGAAAAACACAATGATAAAGGAATGTAAGTAAATAGTCATTAATTACTTCGCATGTTTAACAACTCAATTACTCCCATGTTGGATACCCGTCTCTCACAACGCCCATATACCGCCTGAGTTTATCTGAAGTACTCGGGCTCTAGATCTGTTTCGCTAGGGTGTTGGACACAACAAATCCTGCGAAAGGTTTTTATCATGAAATCTTTTTTGAATTACGTTGACTCATGCCTGCGCTTAGCAGCCATGAGCCTTTGTGTTAGAATTGCTTCGGTAGGTCGCGGTGACAAGATTCCTCGCTAGATTACAGGGTTTAATTTGAGGAATTATTACAATTGTGAACTCTTCACAACATCTGCGTGGGATGAGAAGAACATCGAATGATACCTCGCTTGCTTGCTACGGATGACTGCATTCAAGTCAGAATGATAACATTCTTTAATATCACAAAGACATTAACCATCAATACATATTTTAAATACCACGGAAAGGAATGCATTAGCTAACTATAGATGAAATTCACTGAAATTAAAAGATTTATAACTGTTGTATTAATCGATTTCACCATGGCAGAAACATTCATCAAGCCAAAGAACAGCTCAAGTATAACTTGAAATGAAACAAATTAGTTATAAACTATGTTCCAAAATTAAATGAACGCATAATTAAATCTCGGAAATATTCATTCCAAAATGAGTAAAGCTTTATTTGAGAATTAAACATCGGTAAATATAAAAGAAAACTAATAATATACTTCAGTTGCATTTCAAATGTTAAAATTAAATTTACATTGGTATTATGTACCAGAAATTCAAGTCACTTTTATCATCCAGTGTTTGCCGAAAACTGGCGAAATTCTTTGAGTTAACATTGAATAAAATGATCAAGTTTGAGAGTCACATAGCTTTTCTTTTCGCATTGTTCAGAGCTGAGGAGACTTGCGACCTGCCCAGAGCAACTGGTCCCTGCACCAAACTAACTGCGTCGAAGACACTACTGCATCAGCAAGCAGCTGTTGTGTCAGAGTTGCTGCTGCAACAAAGACACTACTGCATCAAGCAGCTGTTGTGTCAGAGTTGCTGCTGCAACAAAGACACTACTGCATCAAGAAGCTGTTGTGTCAGAGTTGCTGCTGCGACAAAAAGACACTACTGCATCAAGCAGCTGTTGTGTCAGAGTTGCTGCTGCGTCAAAGACACTACTGCATCAAGCAGCTTTTGTGTCAGAGTTGCTGCTGCGACAAAGACACTACTGCATCAAGCAGCTGTTGTGTCAGAGTTGCTGCTGCGTCACAGACACTACTGCATCAAGCAGCTGTTGTGTCAGAGTTGCTGCTGCGACAAAGACACTACTGCATCAAAGCAGCTGTTGTGTCAGAGTTGCTGCTGCGACAAAAAGACACTACTGCATCAAGCAGCTGTTGTGTCAGAGTTGCTGCTGCGACAAAGACACTACTGCATCAAAGCAGCTGTTGTGTCAGAGTTGCTGCTGCGACAAAGACACTACTGCATCAAGCAGCTGTTGTGTCAGAGTAACTGCTGTATCAATCTGGTGCACTAAAGTCACTGTTGTATCAGAGTATCTGGTGCACCAAAGCAACTGCTGTATCAGAGTATCTGGTGCACCAATGCAACTGCTGTATCAGAGTATCTGGTGCACCAAAGCAACTGCTGTATCAGAGTATCTGGTACACCAAAGCAACTGCTGTATCAGAGTATCTGGTGCACCAAAGCAACTGCTGTATCAGAGTATCTGGTGCACCAAAGTCACTGCTGTATCAGAGTATCTGGTGCACCAAAGCAACTGCTGTATCAGAGTATCTGGTGCACCAAAGCAACTGCTGTATCAGAGTATCTGGTGCACCAAAGTAACTGCTGTATCAGAGTATCTGGTGCACCAAAGCAACTGCTGTATCAGAGTAACTGCAGCTCCGAAGCAACGCACCAGAGGCGCAGTTGCATCTAAGTCTAGACTAAACACTTTGCTCCTCAACGTTTGGTGAGCCTCAACTTTGGCAGGCAGAGAAAATATGAGGAACATGTGGTATAAAGTTTAAAATTAATTAACACAGTTTAACTCCTTTCAAAAATGGCGATGTTCCGAGCCATTCACTTTCTTCACTATATAGTATCCTCTGCGAACGCACTCCGTCAATTTTGAGTAGTCGGTGCCCGAAGATCTGCAGGTAATGACAGACTGTCAGACCGTAATGGACGGGGTTTAGACAGCGTCGTTCGGTCAGAGCTCTTTTTACATGTTTTCTGAAAACTTATCGTTCTTAAAAGCGCGAAGTAATGTATAAACTCTTTTTACCTACATCTTCACTGCATTTGTGGGCCTAGCGTCGGGCCCAATTTATTAGTTTTACAGGTACAGCAGGAATAAAAATACATGGAAAATTTTCACTACGAAAGATGGAAATACTTCAATAAGAAATTAAGGAGTGTTGATTAAATAATTAGGTTGTAAGAAATGATGCCTTGAGTCTGAGCTGTGCTGCCTAACCACGAATACATTTTTTAGTTATGTTCGCGGTATAGTTTTCCATGAGAGGTGAAGGTGAACAGCTGCAAATCAAATGCTAATTCTTTGTAGATTATCTATTATTAGTTACATTTCTGGCTTCAATCTCTACTTCATCTAAAAGTTTTCAGTCTTACGAAAAGCTCAAAGTTGACCATAAATTGATGTAAATCAAGTGATTAAATTGCTAACATGCATGCATCCCCTGAGTCTCCTCTGTAGAGTGTGTCGGATCACTGTCATGCATGAAAAAATTAAACAGTTCTCAAATTCCGTTGTTCTTACTATAGTTGGGAAAATTTCCTTTCGATTTTTAATATATTCTCGTTCGTGTTCATTGTTCGTCGTGGCATTGGATATGGAATGGTCCCATACCATCACGTCCCCATTTGAGGACTTGACTGTTTAGAAGTTGTTCTTCAGTTGACAGACAGTCTGTTTTCTCCGCCAATAAACCCAAGTACTCAACTCGAAGTCCGTTATGGTTACCTCAGATCGTTTGATTTTCTTCTAGGTTTCATAGTGATGGTTTTCGTGCTTCTCAACAAATTTCATGTCAGCATCCAGGTCCGCACGTTTCTGTAACGAGTTCTTCCATGGACTTTTGTGCACGAGCTTAATCGAGTCGGAGACAAATCTTGTCGTTTTTTACAGAATTTTCTCATATATATATTGGTTTCCCACTCTTATCATGTGAAAAACTGTGCAAGTAGCTTCTTCTCATATATACAATACATCGTGTTGAAAGTTTAGCGATTTTCCGATCACATAAACTCAATGTATTTTACTCCATTTCCAAAGCACGGCTACTATCGCACCAATACGCAAGCATTGCGATACTGTGACGTTCTACGAAGAAGTGTTCAATTGATATGTAGACCACGCACGCCAAATTGTTTTAACATCTGCAATGGCGGTGAGACAATTGCCATCAGCGGCGTGAGCGCGGCCCGACGAGCTGCAGCAGCGGAGCCGCGGCTGCTGCATCGTCTTGGGTGGTCCGAGCCGCTCGACGGTGAGAATTGTGCGACGGACACGCGCCTCGCCGTGGTGGTGATCTGGCGGTGGTGTGTGTCTCCTGGTGCTGCTCTCGTGGTGCCTCTGGTGTACCTACGCTTGTACCTGGGGCGGGTGGTGCTGCTTTCGTATCCGGTGGGCTTGGTGGTCTCGTGTACGCATTGGTATAAAATAAAGATCGATTCGAAATTACTGATGTGTAAGGTGGTCAAACTCTTGATGCACTCATACCCTCGATGAGATAGCATAGTGTTTTCTGAAAGTGTCTTTACACCTGAAAGTTTCTTGATGCAAACGAAGAAAAGTATATTCATAACCAAAGTGTAGCTTAACCTACACTTGTGCACCCTACACACAGCCCTATTTGCCCGTATTCGTGTATTATTGAAGAGCTATGTGTTGTCCAATGACGTTTATTTTAGGACAGTGAGACAGAGTTGCGCTCTACGTCTATTCAGAGTAAAATTCACAGCTCATCTCCTTTGGTCTCTTGAATGAAATGGGAATTGAATTTTTGAGTTATTTTTTCCTATTTTAGTTGCGGGTTTATTTGTTACGCTGCTATGCATCAAGTACCAAACTTGCACAAGATTGAAAGGCGAGCGATTTCTGTTTTTATGCAACTTCAAATTGGAAAAGCGCGCGTGGAACAATCTTTACGAAAATGAACGAGAAGGAAGTTAATATTCAGGAGGCATGCATTTAAATTCTCGAAATTCTTGGGTCCGAAATTGAAAATTGCGAACTATTCGTCAATATTTGATTCTTGTTGAGATTACAGGATCTCAACTACACACATGTAAATTTGTGTACGGTATAAAACCGAGCACATCTAAATTTGACCACAAGTTTACTGTGCAGAGAGCGTGCAACACGCTGACTCTACTGCAAATGTTGCCACATGACACAGCAATGCCGACCCATGTTGTACAGTCTGGCTTAGTGACTACACACAGCCATGTACAACACACGCTGCACGGCCAGCTAGTCACCCCACACAGCCATGTACAACACACGCTGCACGGCCAGCTAGTCACCACACACAGCCATTTACAACACACGCTGCACGGCCAGCTAGTCACCTCACACATCCATGTACAACACACGCTGCACGGCCAGCTAGTCACCACACACAGCCATGTACATCACACGCTGCCCGGCCAGCTAGTCACCACACACAACCACATACAACACACGCTGCACGGCCAGCTAGTCACCACACACAGCCATGTACATCACACGCTGCACAGCCAGTTAGTCACCACACACAACCACATACAACACACGCCGCACGGCCAGCGTAGTCACGGGACAGTCCAGCGAATCAGAAGCAGATGCACTGGACGGACGCAAGACAGGGCTGGGTAGCAAGCACCTCCTGTCACGCTATGCTGGTCTAGTGAGCACACACAGAATACGTGTGCAATAATTTTGAAGACACTCCAGAGCGACAGCCGGTCTCCGCAACACAACGTAAAGCCAAAGTCCCGTTTTGCGCTAAGTTGGCCGACGTGGCAGGACCCGGAAATATTTCTATCTCCTCTGTTCACTCAGCGCACTTTTTCTGGCGTCCTTTTCCTCTTCATCCTCGCTCATGATGAACATAATCTCACGCATGCCGTGTTGGCTGTCTACAGCCGCCATCATCCAAACTGCGATCGAGGCAATAGTATTTTTGTCTGAAATTTAGTTTTATCTCAAAGCCATAAGCAATTTCTTCATCGCATTTTCGTAGCATATTTTTATAGAGTGCACATGTTCAAAGCCTTAATTTTTATTGGGACTGAATTTATTTGCCTTAATTTTGTGACAGTAAAGTTTTAAAATTTCTAATTTTCGAGAAGACGAAGCTAACACAATCGGTGATGCTGCCATGCGGAAGCCGCTTGCCGACTCGTTAGCAGCTCTGAACTACGATATAAATAGTAGCAAAATTTCTTGCTTCGTTGGAATCCGGCCGAGAAGCCACTGATGTCTGCTAAATTAACGATGAGAGGCCGCCTATGCTTACTAATTCCCGCTTATGCCGGCTAGCTGAATTAATAATTAGAACATTTTTAAATCTCGCGAATTTTCAGTAGTCAACACTGCTGCTTGTATGAGTTCTTCATTAGAATAAATTATTGAGGCAATAATCCTGATTGTATCGCTAATTTGAAGCGCTTAGTAAGAGTCAAAATTACTGGAATTTGTCGAAAAGAAATGTAGTGCTAATTAACTCTTTGCTTCTGAGGTACTCGATAAAATGAAGTACCTGAGCACAAACTTGACTCCATTACGATCCAGCCTTATTGCTTGAGAATATTTATTATTGTCGGAATCATGACTAGTTTACTCGGGTCTAACTGGCATAGGACAAACATCACAGTTAATATCTCATAAGTTTTATTATCTTAGGCTAGTCTCCACTGTTTGATGCATCGACTCCTCCTCTCGTACAGGTCGCTGAACAAAGCATCACAGAGACGCAGCGAGTTGAGACAGACACAGAAGTGTATATAGACAGATGCCTGGGTAGGATTTCCTCTTTTCTTTCTGATAGAACCAGGTGATGGTCGGCAACCGCGTCGAGATTCTTCGGTTGTTGTCGGAAGCACGATTGCCGTGGCCGCCTCCTGGTGCCCACGGAGATAAAGGGCATCTGGCAACATCGTCCCAAATGCTCTTCCAGATAAAGTAAAGTGGAAACTTGGCTGCGAAGTCGAATTGTCCATATAGTGATCACAAGATAGGATAGTGAAGCTGTTAGAGACAGACAGCGTGGCGGCTTAGGAATGACGTCCAGACGGCTGAGGAATTTGATGTCGAGGAAGCAGCAAAAGATGGAGCAGAAATCTATCATGGGTAATGTTCTGGACTAGATATGGTCTCAACACACACTCACGAAATGAGGTATCAAAGTGAAGAAGGTGGCATATCGAGCACCACGATCTCTCCACCTGCAACTCTTTAAATATTTACTGTTACTCCTTTTGATAATTCATTTTAAAAGGCTCATGAAAGAAGATGTTTTGTATTCTTTTGCTGGCAGTTAGTCTAGCAAAAAGATATCTTTTGAAAGAACATGAATTTTTTGACTTAGCATTTGATTGCTTCAAAGAAAATTTATACAAGCAATAACATGACCTTTATATTTGCTGATACTGAAATGTACAGCAGGCTTGTACGCATATAATATCAAGGCACCGTACAATATCTTTTATGGGCTGGATAAGGCATTACCATCACCAATAAATTTAAAAAACAAAATTCTGGTCTTAATTTGCATCCTGTCAATGAAGTAATTCTTCTGCGCAATAATCCTTCACCTAAAGTGCCGTCTTCATTAGCTTGTACCTCCTGTAAAATTCAGAAATGCTGAGTAAGTTGGTGACACTTGACGTGCCTTAGATGGGAATTAAGCAAAGCCATTCATTTTTACTGAGCTCGACATGTAGAGCGCCGCTTCCAGCACTTAGTCGACATTACGGCTAGAATAACGTCATCCTTGGTTGCGGCAAGGTGCGAATTATGGACCTCAGCGTTGCATTAGCCAACATAATTCAACTTTTCAGAAGAATAATGGGCAGTGTAGCCTTAGTTGGCACCTCCGCTAGTGCTGAAGAAGGTTCGACGCGCCCGAACTTACCGGGTGGAGTCGCTTTGACTTGTCGCTGTAGTATGTATACGCCACATCCAACTGCCAGTTATGACACTGTAGCCAACTGGTCTTAGTTGTGTCACCCTCTACCTACGCACACTACTCTTAAAATAGTACGCAAACACAACCTGCTGATCCTCTTAACATAATTCAGGTAGTACATCGTGCGCATAGCGAAACACCATACATACACGTATGTGCGCCTTGCAGTCTATTCGTATCTAGAGTATACTCGTACGGTGTGCACTGTTGAGTACGTGCGCTCGCAGTATTTCATATAAATATGAGTGTACAGTCATAGTGTACGAAAACGCTGGTACTGCACGCAGTATACTTAACTACATCCCCAAGTACAGTGTACATCCCATTACAATACATAACGAACTCATATGTGCCCACAACCCTCACTAGAAATATAATTTCTTGGAAGCAGTTTTTTAACCTAAATTTATCGAGTTGCTGTACGCAATTGCCCATTTAGAGATATAAATTCTCTTTTACAAGTTTGTAGGTGTACACGCCGGATCTCTATAGATAGTTTGTGAACTGGAGTTGGCTGCCAAACCCTGTAAATGTGTGTGATCAACGAATATTAGAATTTTGAGTTTGAAGTGTAGTACAATTCTCACGTTTGTCTATTATTAACCTAAACACTGATGAAAATAAATAGTCTAAAGAAGCGCTAAGCTGAACTAGCCAATCATCGGGTTATGCAGAAGCCTTTCCGCCAAGGGCTTCATTTTTGTCCTGAAGCTCGGGGAATGAGACCGTAGCTGCTAAACCTAATGCTCAAATGCGGCTGTTCGGTCCGCAGATTAAAGTGTGGTTAGTCGGCCAGTTGATGTAACTGTCACTGACCGGTTTATATTTTCAGGTGGTATAGGCCAGTTTACAGATAGACCAGTACAACGCGTCAGGTTAGCAATTCAGTTGACCTAGACGGGTGAATAACATAACTGTGGGTGAGAGTATCCGCACATTGCTGTCTCGCTGTGGGATTCAATCGCATCTCTTCGTTCGATTTTTTCGTAAATTAGGAGACCGTATTAAAATCCAGTGTTGAACAGAAATAAAATCATTCTATTGTTTTACAAACTAACTGTGACATAATGCATCATAGGGACATTTATGTCCTGTATACGTGACATACTTAAACTTCTTGTATTCAAGAACAATTTAACCATCTCGAGAGAAACCTTCAATGTTTTTTTAAAAGGGTCTTCTCGAATCTTTATGAAGCATCCTACAGAGATATCACTGTTGTACTGAGCAGAGGCAAAATTTCTGAGTACACCTTTGTGTTTTGAAACGTGCACCGAAATGTTTGGTGAGCTTGATTGAAATTGCCTGCGATTAAAAATCTGACAACATTTTCTTCATCGACCGTGGTATTACTAAATCTGATCAATGTTGTACTCTAAAATCAGCGCAGGGGATGAGCCATGTGCATTGATAGTGCCTTTTTTTAACTTTTTCGAAATCGTCATGTCACGTTTATACTGCCCCACATTCTTTATTTGAGCTTTTCAGATAAAGCAGTGAAATAAATTCGCATACATTTTTAAATTGTGTGATGCCTGCACCAATGTGATATAGTTGCGATTTGTTTCATGGGCTTGCGGCCTGTAACAACTCTGTGACATTGTTCATTAGATACAACTTAAGATGACCTGAAAAACTCTGTGAATTTACTTCAGAGGAATAGAAGAGCAAATCTACATGCAGGAGTGTAACTTACAAATTATAACTCATGAAAATCTGGCACAATTAAGTTTTCATACATTGAGTATACATCACTGTAATAATACTGACAAATGGGAACGGGAGCATTTGAAAATGTATTATATAGATTATTTTGAAATTCTCGTATTCATTTCGTGTATTCTAGACATAAAGTGTTTGATTTATTTGCTCTAGTAAAATCTACTTCTGCACTTACATGAGTGCAGCTGGATAGTGTGTGACTGACGTGAGTCAGAAGTGCTGAGACATGAGCGTGATACCGAGCTAATACTTTAAAAAATGCATTGCCATAACAGTACTGGTTCACTAATGTATGCGCATGAGACTATATATTCAAGGAAGGTGGAATTTTTGTCATGATAAATGTCAACGTAGTAATTCATGATGGTAATTATTTTATGTAGTATTTCATGACGGTTGCAATTCATGACGGTAATTCACAGGTTTTTAATTCTGGTTAAAATTTTGCCAGCTCTTTTTGTAACTCGTGAATAATTTCATTTACTATCGTTCAAGTTTATCAGAACTCCATTCTTTTTACTGCTACACACGGTATCCAAAATGGCCTCCTACAAGTCAGTAGAAATACATTGTTTAGGCTAAACATTTAAGCAATTCGAATAGGAAAATAGGATCCCTTCAAGTCTTCTTGCTTTAAAAATATTTTTATAATAAGATCTGCATAGCAGAGTTAAAATATCATCACACACTTTGTGGCGCTGCAATTCGGAAGGTGGCATCACGTACGGACAGCAACGCTACGCTGCCCTGCGGAGCTGAGCAGCGCCCAGCTCGGTGAGGTTACGCTGTGGTCCTCCAGCTCTGCGTCACTGCAACCATCTGAAGTGAACTCTGTGAGTGTGATCTCATGATGCCTTCAACTACGGGATCTGTTCGTTGTTAACAGGAATATATTATTTTTGAATTACCGCAGAAAATTCAAGTTCAGTTTTATCGCCCACTCAGTATTGGAACCTATTTAATTTAAACTTACCTATTTAATCTCAGTGCATTCATATACTGTCAATTATTCCATTCAGTTTCATTGAACACATTGAGTTTCAATGAAGCTATTTAGTTAAAAGAAGCTTATTTAGCTTCATCGCAATCATTTATTTTCAATGGACACATTTAGCATCAAAAAAACCCATGTAGTTCCACTACAACCAGGGGGGCTCCAGCCATTTGTTTTATTTTAATAAGCCAATTCAGTTTATATGAACCCCTTTCGTCTCAAAAGGCAAATTCGCTTCAATGAGCCCATATATATTCAGTTTTTTGTTCAGTCTATTTACTTAAATTAATGAATTTAGTTTCAATGGAGATATTTAGTTTCAATCGACTCATTGAGTTATATTGAGCCCATATAACGAAATAAAATATTTGAGTTCATTAATTTACCCATGTGCATTAAAAACAAAAGCAAATTTGTACCTCAATGCACTTATTATTTTTCAATGAACAACTTTAGTTTAAGTAAAGCATAATTTAAGTGAAAATATTTAATTTCAAAACTTGGATTCACTTCCAATATATTCATTTAGTTTCATTGTATGTACTATTTAGGTTTTTTGAAAAGCTTAATGGAACGCAGTTTCACCCTTCTACTGACCTATTTCCTTACTCAAGAGCAAACAGTGCGCCCCGCCGCTGTTGGACGGAATGTTCAAATTTGCCACTTTAAGGTACGAATTAATAACCTCAGTGATGACACTCGCGCATTTGTTGCGTGGAGCGCAGAGGAGCGGAGGCGCTCGAGCCGGCCGCCGCTGCCGCTCGCCTCACCGCCGCCGCCGCTCCTCAGAGTTGAAGTCTTCAGCTCGTGCGGTTGTTGGGTGACTCGCCAAATGTTCAGTGATGCCTCATCACCTTGGCTTACATAAAGTGCGTTACTTTTTCCACTTACTTATACGTGTCGTGTTCACGCTTCAGGATTTTACGGCTTACCTCAGTAACCGCTGATTATGCAGAAATACCGGGCGTAAAATAATTGTTTCATTGTTTGTCCAATAAAGGGCATATCTTACTTCATCTCCAAAATTTGCTCCGGTGTTTTGTATACAACATTTTCTGTTAGAGTTTCAAATTTATTCGTATAAACTAAATATTTTATAGCTAATTCATTTTCTCTGCGCCTAACTGCCCAATTTCTGTGTTTCATGTTCTTATAATATGGCTACGACCCATACGCTGCACAAACTTTCCTACAGGGGAAAACACTCTTTACAAATAAACTCCTGTCAATTTTCTTAATTTCATGAATTTTTCCCGCTCTCATGCGATCACAGATTATTATTGCACAATTACATAGCAGTGAAATTTTGATAATAATATTATCATCAGACTTTTACATCGCTATGATATACCATCCAAAATAGTGCACAAGAGGAGGACATATATTTTCAATCTTTTATTTCCATTCAAAACATCTAATTTTAGCATAAGTCCAGAGCGGTTTTTATGATGCTCTTGAAACACGTCTAATTATTCACAGCAGCAGTTTGTTTTTGTCCAAACGTACACACTTGTTATTTGCAAACGTTGAAATTTATTTCTCTGCAGCCATTTCTTTTTTCCTTTTCCTGTGAAATATTCTCAACAGTCATTTTCTCATTCTCTAAATTCTGAAGCCTCTCATTTACATTCAATACTTTATTCCTTGAAGCAAACTCCCAATCCGAGATGAAAAATCAATCACTCCAGTTTCTTTCATTACTGCAAATTCTTAAATTGAATATAATGCCACATCAGCTTGTAGTTGTAAAATTTGGTGTTTTTCTCGCATCATAGCAATTTCTACAACGTCAGAAAGTATTTCTCGTAAGAACAATACATCCATAGTACACAGGGACCAGATAACTTCATTTTTGATAACGATATAAGTTTCGTAGTGCGCAACTGTTTCAGGCAATTCATGAAGTGGAATAAAAAGCAAAAAGTCAGTAATTACTTTCATGTCACTGATGAGCTCTTTGTAACTTGGTGTCCTCTTCCTTTAACAGTCAAATGCCTATGACCACACTTTATCTCTTTTGTGACGAGTACGCCCCCATGTAATAATTAAAGCTTGTATTCAAATTTCATACGTGCAAAATTGGAATGCGAGGACTGTAAGGAGGAATCGTTTATCATATTCATTTTTTCCTCTGTAAAATGTTTTCATCTTCCTTTCAGCGGCTAATATCGCGGCCTTTCAACATAGTCGAAAAGGGAAGCTGACAATCTAATTCAATATGGCGGAAACCCGCTCTCTCAATATATGGATCAAAGCTGTCGACGCGTCCATAGCTTCTACTTGATGTAGCGTCATCCCTTCGGTTATTGACAAGACAAGCGCCATCTGGATGGTGGCTCCCCTTCTCTCTCCTGCACTTCTTCCCCCCCCCCCCTCCTCCCGAGTGTTTCAGGAGTTACCCCACTCCATTTGGCCCACGTCTCTCCTCTGGCCCTCCCCTCCCAGCCAGTCCTCATTTGGACCAGTCCTCTTCTCGGACCCTCCCTCCCAGCCACCATTCTTTCCTCTACCTCATGCAGGTAGAAACATCACTATTGATTGCGTTTAGAGGAAGCCTACTAGAATTATCAAAATTCAAAGTAATACAGGGTGGGTCGACAGCTGACTGGTTAGAAAAATTATAATAAGATATTAACTTTTCCCCTAAGAGACGAATACATATATTAGTTATCCCATGTTAATTTCCAGCGATCATATATATATATCCGGTATATTCGTCTAAAACCTTACCTTCAAAACCATCTGCTGACGTATTAACTCGCCGATTCTGGACCTCGTTTATAGGGAGATTTTTCTATAAATTCAACCTAATGCAATAGCTTATGGCTTGTTAGAAAATGAATAAACTTGCTTTTGCCTCAAAAGTTGTTTTCAGAAAACACCACAAGTACTGTGGACACATAAATACCAATAAAATAACTTTTGAAACTGATTTGAAAATAGTATACAAAACCAAAATTAAATATAAAAATCTGAAAACGATCGCTTTTCGCAAACCGTCGCATGTATTCGATTCAATCAATCAAAGAGGGTGATAGAGATCACCAAGTTAAAGTCTATAGGATCGAAACTTTTGAATGAAATAATTACAAATGTTACCTCTAAAAATTGGGATTCGATGTCATACCCGCATCTCATAGCCGTATAAATGCCAATTTAATCATAGCCATAAAACCCAAATTTAAGAAGACGAACATTAGTCGAATTGAATTTGTTTGATGTAATTTAGGCAAAGTGTGAATTTTGCAAAACTCGATGTTGCAGTTTCACTTTTCGACCTGCTATGTTCATGCTGGTCAAACGCACCTTTACTGGGATAAATTCATAGTAGATCGAAATTAACTCGGCAGACAAATAAAAATTTCAAATTCGTAGGGCTTCAACCAATTACGAGGCAAAAACTAGCTGATCTCTTCTTGTTTTCTGATCTTGTACTATTCTTTCCGTACGATCAGTCCAGGACTTTTCTTCTCTAGTTTTGTACTGTCAATGGTTGTACGAGGGAAACAGACTGAAAAAATTGGCGTCTGTAAGGTTCTAAATGCTACCTATACTTGCTGTGTGTTCTAAATGTCACAAGTTGTGAGACTCGCATTAGGATCAAAATTGGACGTGGGATTCTAAACGTCGGACAATATCCACTCTCTACTTTTATGAGATGCGGGAATTTGTTCCCATGAATTTATGTGTTGTTATTTCAATGTATAAAAAACTTTCGCAATATCTACTGCCTAGATACCGAGTGTAACAAACGTTCTATTTATCACAACTGCCTCTCGAGGCTGAACGTGAACATCCGTAGCAGCTCCCGTGCTTTTGGCTTCTCCTCGGTGTCTGTGGGACCCTTTTCCACCTCTTGACATTTCATTTTTATTCTCCACTAATCCTGAAGCCAAAGCGAGCGGCCATAAAATGCCCGAGAATAAGCGAGTGGGCGAGAAAAAAACGAATATTTGAGACCCAGGGCGGCCGGCAGCTGTGTAGCCAGGCCGTGCGTACACGTTGCGAGATGAAGCTATATTTTAGCCGGACGATTTAATAGCTTTGCATCGGCCGGCCTGGCTGGTATCTCTAGACATCTTGTTCATCTCAGGCTACAAAAAGTGCAAATTCTAATTGGTACTGAGAGCAGCATCAGCAAGTCGCAAAAATTATCGCAAAAAATAAAGAACACAAAAATTCACTTTGAAAGAGGTTGCCAGAGGATAACATTGAATTAATAAAAACCTAGTCTGTGTACTGATGGAAAGAGACACGAAGAAAAAAAAGGAGAAAGCGATACATTTATCAACTGAAATAAATGAAGAAATTTTCAGCCAAAAGAGAGATATGTACGACTAAAAAGTGACTCTAAAATCGCGTTACAATGCCTATCTGTCGGAGAGCCTGTTTTCGATAATATAAGTCTACTTGCTGAACGCCATCACAACCCTATTTTGTAAAAAAAAATTGACCAGTACTGTGTATACATACATACAGTATTGGTATGGTAATATGACCACATTCGTCAGCCCAGGATGAAAGTATCACATACATGTCGTTTATTCAAATAAAACGAGCATTAGTTGCACCGCTATATGAATGAATAATGCTTGAATGCAGGGGCTTCATAACTATCGAATTGTTCCCCAACTTATTCTCTGTATTTACTGACTTGGTCTCGGGAACTGTTATTATATGCATAATGAACTTGGTACAACGAAGAGAATTTGTTACGCAAATATTTTCAAGAGTAACCAAGGCGCTTACGTACGTTCAATGTATAATTATAAAACATTAATTCAACTATTGAGTATTGCGCGATTTTCTAAACAATCAAACCAAAACAATATTGATTTTAAAGTACTCTGATGTGGTATAATTACCACATCATGAAGTCACTTTACGCATAATTTCGACTACAAGCACGTTATGAAGCCTTCCACTATAGTGACTATACGTAAAACGAAGTAAACCAAGCAAAGTACAGTTTAATGTATTCATGATAGAAATGTTAAAAAGGTGCAACTGACAAATGCTCATAGCTATTTACCTTTGCACTCGAAGTGTGAGAGAAAAAGTTAGCAACTTGAACATTTTTGTGCGAAGTGTTTTAGAAAAGCTGCTAACCTTCGAGTCTTACTAAAATGAGGAGGTGACAAATTGAAATAAAATGTCGTGTCCCGACAAAAAGTTTTGATCGGTATTATTACTGTACTCCGACTCCGACATCGAGCTTAGCGAGAATACTATCAACTATCTATTATTGTATGCCTATGATACCAATTTGATAGCCGTTATGTTTACCGCAAAAATAAGTGTTCTAACATTCCAATTTGAAATGCTTTCTGTAAAAATACGCATGAAGTGAAGATGTTGATTCCTGCGCGTACGTTTGCGAACTCTCACAAATTTTCTCAGCTGCCTCTTCCTTTCTTCTCGCTGGCACGACTGGAGAAATATCAGTTCAAAAAGCCCCCGCTCTACCTTCTCATTTTCTCCCAATTTCGGCGATCGCTCGCCATGATTGACTGCGAATATTTTTGCTGGCAGGGTATCGTTGAAAAACATGAAGTCATCTCGGCAGTGAAGCTTCGCGAGAGTCATGGCGTGCCCAAGATAGGAGGATATTAGCATTCCTCGGGCGGTCGAGACTCCACGATGTAGCCTGCCTGATTACTTTGTAAACCTCCGCCCGTAAATTTTCTTTCAACACGCGTTCACATCACGCATTCACTTTTAGCGAAGATTCTTCCGAACTTCTACGGTTTCATTATAAACCCAGAGAGATTTGTAAACATATCACAACGAAAACTACATATAGTCGTTGTCGAACATTGGGACGTTCTTACAGGAAAATATTTCCAAAATCATCTTCAATAATCATCAACTAAATTATTCTATCCTGCAAACTTGGCAACGTCTCCGCAATGACTTCACCTGAGAACTGGTTTGTGATTGGCTGAAAGGGCAGTTGCCAGATGACGTTTTGCTCAGGCCTTCTTTTCATTGGTTAATGGAATTGATTGCTAGGTGGGTTGCCCAGATCACTTCTTTAGTCTGACATGCCAATCCACAAGGCTTGCTAATGATAAATAACATTGGCGTCTAAATCCAGCGAGCTCAATAGACGCTACATGAAGATATATGTCGCTGAGAGAGCTCTAGTGAGACTAAAGGAACGTTGGAGGCCTCTACCTTCACTAATGCATGGGACTCGAGTACAAAATGTAAAGCTCTCTTGCTTGTCCGTTCAAATGTATCTCACTGATGTCTAGCCGTGCTAATAATTGATATTTTGAGAGCTTCCACGCCACTTGTTACATGGAATCTAATTTACTTAGCTGAACAATCGAATGCTCATCTAAAGTTATCTAAACGAAGATGCTTAAGTGGATGAGATAGATGAACTTCGACTAAAATTCAAAGATCTTATGAAATAAAAACAAGACATATGACCAAAGCTTACGCATTACCGAGGGATGGAAGGATAGCTATTACAGTGCTCTGATTTAGGGAGAGCAGC